>CM053594.1:57158918-57201494 GCA_028646575.1 Pseudocheirus occidentalis
TCAATTTTGCTGGGTAGTTGATTCTTGGTTTTAATCCCAGCTTCCTTAATCTTCGAAATATCATATTCCAGGCCCTTCGAGCCCTCATTGTAGAAGCTGCCAGATCTTGGGTTATCCTGATAGTGCTTCCGCAGTATTCAAATGCTTTTCTCTTCGCAGCCTGTAATATTTTCTCCTTTAACTGGGTATTCTGGAACCTGGCAATAACATTTCTAGGAGTTTTCTTTTGGGGATCTTTTTGAAGAGGTGATCAGTGAATTCTTTTAAGTTCTATTTTGCCCTCTGATTCTAAAACATCACGGCAATTTTCTTTGAGGATTGCAAGTTCTTTTTCTGGTCATGGCTTTCAGTGTAAAACTCTTTACAAACTTTAAAATACTATTTAAATATGAACTATTATTTTTCTTCTTTCCATCAAACAGTACTCAGTTTCACATTGAAGAAAATGTTCAAATTGATTCCTTTCTTGATTTTAAGCATTTTTAGAAATTCAGTCTTTCTGAAATAGACCTCCCCTCAAAGTACAAGCTAAGTAAAGTACAATTAGACTGATGTTGTGGCCATGTATTGTAATTATTACTTGTTCACAGTTTTATGTTGAGTTTTCACTGTTTGACCTATAATAACCTCTGAAATGTGGGGTTTTTTTTTCATTTTAAAAATGCATTTTAACTAATATTTGTTGTGTAAACGCCATGTGCAAGAAACTTATTGGCTATACAAAATGCCTGTCTAGAAGAGGAAAATAAACTATGTACACAAATGTGTGTAATTCAAAATAGAATGTGAAAATATATAAGAAAAGTATAAATAAGATGTTATGAAAGTGCGTAGGAGGGAGTGATTATTTCTGGCTAGAGTGCAAAAAATCCTGGATGGCTACATGGTTAGACTTGACATTTGAAGCAAATTTTAAAGGATGGGGAGGATTTCCATTAATTTGGATAGTGGACATTCTGTGTATAGAAAATGGGTGGGAGCAAAGACATTAAGGCAAAAAAACCAAACCCCAAAACTTAGCAAACATTTGAGGAATAGTTGACTCAGTCTGATTGAAATACAGACCACTTAGAAGAGGAATAATAGAAGATGCTGCTGGAAAGCAAGTTTGGAGTCAGATTGTACAGCTCCTTGAATTCTAGATCATTTCCACAGATGCATGACCACAGATCATGAAACTTCATTACAATATCACAGCATCCACAGTAGTATTGGAAAGGCTCTTGTAGAGAACCTAATCCATTCTGCACCTTAATGGGGATATTGTAGAATGAATTCCTAACAAATCATCCAGCCTCCTTTAAATACTTCTGTTAAAGGGAAATTGACTGCCACCTGAAGCCAATCCTTTTTTACATGGTTCTAATTCAAACTTTTTTCCCCTTTTTTCACAATAAAATCTAACACTAAGCAACTTAAACCTGTTTCCCCTAGTTCTGCCTTCTGAAGTTAGAACAAGTCTAATTTCTCTTTCACGTGATAACCTTTCAAATATTTTATAAGACAATAGACATATCTCACTCTGAGTCTTTTGTCCAGGCTACACAGCCTTGGTTTCTTCAGCTGACCCATATAGTATATGATTTCCAGTCCTCTCGCCATCCTGCTGTCTTCATTTGGAAGAGCCAAAATAGGGTATGCAGACCTGGAGACAGTATCCGTTGTCTATCATGGGTACAGTGCAGTCACTTACGTCTTTATTACACTGTGTCCTTATTAATACAGCCCAATATTTAGCCATCTTTTTAACTGCCATGTCACATTCTCTGGCCCAAGGTGCTCTGTATCCCAACTGACCTCATTCTGCCTTTGGACTGAATTTTAGTAGTTGGTGCTAAAACTGTTCTCTTGTTTTGGTGTTTTTAATTTCTAGCCACTTCATTCTCCTCCTTCACAAGTAAGGGAGAATAGTTTAAATGCTTAGAGAGCAGCGGATTCAGTATTGCCTCTTATTTTAAAAGAAATCCTTACCCTTTGTGGGTCCCCTGATACATCCCTGCTGGTGACTGGCAACTAGTTCTGTCTCTGGAGGAAATCTTCACAAACTATTACAGATGTTATTTAAAGTCATCTTTCTTTCATAGTAAACATATTAGAGGAGAAACAAATCTCGTGGCCAATTCAACCTGCCTGGGTGTCTTTTACCTCTTTGTTCATCCAGTGCAGTTGGCTTTTTCTTGCTGCTTCTCTCTACACCTTCCATAAGGATGTAGTTGGGTAGACAGGTGAGTAGGTTGAACACATGAAAGGTGATTTTTCTGTTATTCTAGTGACAGTGCATTTTGAACACCATTGGAGTATTTTTTAATGATTCCTTGAAAGCCCTGAATGCTCAACACCAGTTATAGCTGAATTATAGAGAATTATATATAATACATATATTATATATTATATAATATTATATATGTATAATTATATAGAGAATCCTTTTTTCCCCTTTCTTTTGGCAGTCTTATCTCTGTTGGATCTGCTATTTGATGAGCATGATTCCCTTTCCCTACCTATCCCCATCAACTTCTTTAAAAACTTAGAAATAAAAAGGTTACAGTTTAAAAAAAAAATTGTCATCTTTTCCATCATCTAATCATAGGCATTTGGTTATAAAATGTCTTCATTATGTTTAGGAGAAAGAAATAGTAGCTTCTCCTGCTCACAATTTACTGACGACACGGACAAGAGATAATTTTGGGGTGAATAATATATTTTCCTTCTCATTTTGTTCCTGTACTTCCTAAAAGCATGTCCATTTTGAAATGGCCATTTCTCTAGTCTTCCCAGTTCTCTCCAAAGCAGTTTGGAAATACAGCCTGTTTCCTGCACCACTCATTCAGCACTAACATTCCTACATGCCATATCGCTGTGTGGAGGTTCTTTGACCCGCATTTTGTTTATTCTTTCATCTCTGTATGTAAGATAGCTTTGTTGCTTGTTTTCTTCCAGTTGGGTTCCTTGATGACAGTTGTCAGCTTACTTAGAAGATGCTTTGCTAGGTGACTCCTGGAGACAAATGTCTTATCTCAGCCATAATTGGTACAAGTTTTTCCTATGACCCCAAACCTTCCATTTTCTCTTCAGGATATCTCTATCGTCACTTCAGAACACTAAAGACACGTTCGTGTTTTTCTCATGGAAATGGGGTGTTTGTAATATACTAAATAGGAGGAGCAGTTTACCAAAGTGGAAACACTCTCATCTTGGGGATCTTGGGAAACCTAAGACCTGGCTTGCCATTTGATAGCTTTATGATCATGGATAAATTACTTCCTCTACTTCCAAATTTTCCCATTTGACAAATGGTAAGGTCTTTTCCAGAACTTACAATCTGTTCTTTTACATTTTATGTTTTTGTATTAGCACAACCTGCCTTAATATCCCAGGTCCTAAATTTTATTCTCAATGTGAATTTCATTAGGAACCATTAATTTTAGATTTTTTTTTTTTTTAAACTGGGTCTCCCCATCTTGCCTGGGCTAGAAGTTCAGGGGCCATATAGGCTTTGAGCAGTGTGGGATCCTGTCTTGACCTACTTATTTCTGATCTCAACCAGCCTACTCCTACTCTCAGCACCTCTTTCTTCCCTTTCACTCTTACTTCATCCTACCCCCACCTCCCACCCCATTCTTGGGACTTACCGTATCAATGCCAGATTTAATACGCATGCCCAGTCAGCCCAACTCATTTCAGTTTAGGACTCCATAGCTCCACCACATCTGATACCTTTGATATTACCAAAAGTCATTTGGCCATATCAACTGTAACCTTTGCTAAGACACTGCCCCACTCTGGGCCTAATTTCTTTACCTCTAAAATGAAGGGATTATACTTGATACCCTTTAGGGGCCCTTCCAGCTTTAATATTCTGTGATATGATTTATTTACAAATAATTAGAGCTTACAAGTGACCCAAGATCCAGTAGGTATAATAGTTACTTACAGAATATGAGAGGGCTAAGAAGGTTTTCAAAGAACTTTTATGTACTCTGTGTCACTTGAGTTTTATAATAACCTCTTATGTGGCAGATCCTTATAGGTATTGTCCCATGAGAAAACCGAAGCTCAGAGAGGTGCCAGCTTGCTCATGCTCATGGCTAGGAAAGTGTCTGGAGTAGGGTACGATCCATGGCCTTCAGTCTATCTGCTGTGCTACACTGATCAGTACTACGGCAGGACTTTTCAACCTTAGACTTCAGATTCTAAAACCAATATTCTTTCTACTACATATCCCTGCTGTATGGTTGCTTTTTATTCATTTAACTCCACTGTGAAATCAGTACAAGACTTGTCTCCATTTTACAAGAGGAACTTGAAGGTCAGAGAATGTAAATGTTACTTGTCTGCTTGTCCAAGGTCATAGAGGTCTTTCAGTGGTTTGACCCACGTTCAGACTGAGGTTCCCTGAACCCCAGACTTTTTCTGTTATATTGTATGATTTGAAAATGGAAACTGAACTCTAATTGTCTTCTGATGAAAAACTGGCCAGTAGGAAGAAAGACCACCTAAAATATATCACTTCACATTTCATCACACTTCAGTGTCTTATACCTTGAATCTTAGTTTTCTTTTTTTCAGTATATGAAACTGACAGTTTCGGCTCTGGATTATGACCTTCTCTATTGAAAGTCAGCCCCCACCTCCATTCACAGCCAATTTACCATCCATGAGCTGCACGGAGCAGTATGGAAGCAGCTGAAATGTGGCTGGATAGTAGGCCCTGCAGCCAAGGACTAGAGGGAGCCTTTGGAAATCTTTGCCTAATTGTTTTGTTTATGAAATGCTGTAGTGTTTCCAGTGGATTTCCTAATGAACTGGTTTGTTGTTAAGTCTTGCTGCATTGCTGGTAATTACACCAGAAACAGGGGGCCAAGACTCATGTTCAGTTACACAAGTTATGAACCACCAGCTAGGAAACACTCAGTGTACATTTTTGGAGTTTTTCTCCTAATTCTTTGGGCATTTAACTCTTCATGGGCCCAAGATTCTGAGAAAATATTGTCCCTAGCTTATAGATGGTTTGTGAGTCAAAGATTCACCTGTAAGTAACACTAATTCTAGGCAATGAAAAATTTTTATTTAAGAGAGTGACTAAATTACCTGTTCCTTTGACCTAGTGATCCCACTGCTGGGCTTGACGCCATCCCACTGA
Source organism: Pseudocheirus occidentalis (assembly GCA_028646575.1). Lineage (NCBI taxonomy): Eukaryota > Metazoa > Chordata > Mammalia > Diprotodontia > Pseudocheiridae > Pseudocheirus > Pseudocheirus occidentalis. The sequence continues at coordinate 57,164,062 of CM053594.1, forward strand.
CACCCAAGGAAGTCAGTGATAAAATGCAAGGCCTTGTATACTTCCAGGAGGCCGCTAGGTGGTGCTATAGTGTGCAGAGCCCTGGGCCTAGGAGTCAGGAAGACCTAAATTCTGTTTAGGCTCCAGACACTTACTAGGAAAAGGCCTTCATTGCTGTTGAACTCAGTAGACACTTTCAAAGCATCTATAGGGTAGATGCTCCTAGCTGAAAGATGACTCCTTGTAAATAGACTTTCCTAAGCTGTGAGGATTCAGAAAAAGCAAAAAATAGTCCCCAGCCCTTAAGGATCTACCATTATAATGGGGGAAGCAGCATGTGTGTGTATGTGTGTGTGTGTGTGTGTTTTATCTAGTAGATACATAAAAGATGTATAGACTGTGTGGTCAAGTGACTTGTAAAGGTCACTCACTTTAAGAGCAGAACTGGAGTTTGAACCCAGAACTTTTGATGGCAACTTCAGTGTTCTTTTCAATATACCAAATCCTTGCCTTCTCCGAAGTCATATGTGGTCAGAATCAGAGACCAGGCCCTTCTGATCTGAAGTAGAGAAGCTGGTGTTGAGAAGTCCTTCCTGTAGTCTTACATAAGCAATTAAAAAAAAAAAAACCAACCATGAATAGGAGCCAAATACCAATGTAACAAATTTCAAGAGGCTGTCCAAATTATTCCAGTGCCTGGGGATTCATTGAATGAGTGCACAAAATAAATTCACAACTCCTCCTAATAATTCAAAAGAAGCATTCTTCATTCAGATTAGCTGTGATCAACAGTGCCTTCCAATGAACCGACAAGATGACTAGTCATTTCTGAGCACATTGATAACATAGAAGAGGTGATGCTGAATTATTTTGTTCATATCTCCTTTTTCCTGCTGGAATCAGCTGCTTCCCCTACATTCCCTTTTCTTTGTCCTCCTCCCAAAGCAGACTGTGTTTTGTGCTAGCCTTGTTTGCAAGGGCCAGAGATTTCCACATGACTGCCTTTTCCTTTTTACAGTGTTCAGTGTTACACAATAAAGTGCTAGATGACTTTTTTGTTAGAATGAAAGATGATGATGTAGAGAAGACCTGAGAAAAAGTGTTTACTGGACCCGGTTAGAGTAGCAAATTGCATTGTATAGAGAGCTTACCAGTCCCACATTGAGTCATTTGCTAGCACTAGAAAATATTTTTGGTTTTGAAGTGTTTTGTTGCAACAGTTGTCATTGTGAGAGAATTTTTTTCCCTATCCTTGTTTCACCTCTCCCTTTTCTTCCCTCCTAGCTAGTTCATCTTCCTTCTGTCTTTCACCTTAACTACTTCTCTGTACACACCCCCATTCTCTATAATTTCACCTTTTGAATAACTTGGGAAGCACTTTACATGTGTTTTTGATTCTGGGAAGTAGGTGCTATCACCAGTACCCTTGTTTGAATGAAACTGAAACCCAGGGAAGTTAAGTGACTTGCCCAAGTCCTCCTAATTCCAGTCCAGTGCTCAATGTAGAAAGGTGAACTTTGACTGCTGATAGGTTACATATATGCTAGTTGAGAAAAAAAAAGGGCTTTTCTCTCTTTGGTGAATAGAGTGCAATATGTCCCTTCAGATTTTTCAAGGAAAAGCCAAGCCCATTTATGATTAGCTGCCTGATCTTTTCAACTTGTGCAACCACAGCACTTCAGAAAACCATTACAAGCAGAGTTGAAAGGAGAAAGAGCTGTATTTCAAATTGCTGTATTGGAGACAAGTTTACAGAAAGGTTGGGAAATCTTGATGATGCTTAATGGTAGCTTGCATCTGTATAGAATTTTGTACTTTTCAAACTAAATTCACCAAAGCATAACTGTCTTTGCATAAAGTTGCATCAACCAGCATCTTTTTTTCAGTATTAATCTGCTTTAACCAGAATCCACAGTGATGTCATGGAAATTCCTCTAATGTTGAGTCATTTACCAATGACACGAATTTAGATGGTCAGTAACAACCTAAGCTCATGTTTTGAGACCAGGCAGTATGATTTCCCCTCAATGTCAGTCCACTCATGACTCCATTTAGAATATTGTTCTTTTGGAATGAATTGCCCCTCCTTCCCCCCTTATGAAGATGTCTTTGTTTGATGCCAATATCTTGAGCGTTTAGGATTTTGATTCTTCTCAAGGATTAGTTTGAAGAGTGCTATGTACATAGTAAATGTATTAATGATGATTTTTTTAGCTTTGAAAATCATGCTCATCTCTAGTCCCTACTAAACATTATATTATAGTTAGCCACATGGCGTTTATTTCTGTGCATTGCTCAGGAAATATTTATCATGAAGACTGCGGTGGAGTTCCCATAGTCAGAAGTTGGTTTTATTAAAATTTCACTGAGTCACATTTAATAATTTTCCTTTAGGTGGGTGGTTGCCTTTTCTATCTGCCATTTAATATTTTTTATGTCAAATTCTAATCTTGGTTCACATGCTTTAAAACAGTCTCTAATTAAGAACAAATGAGCAGCTGAGTTCACTTATACTTTAAAGATGATTATATTTTAAAGGCTGCTTCTGTCTTTTGAAGTCCTTGACATTTTCCATTGGTTTATTTGTCATCAGAAGGATACTAGGATGGCCTTTGCTCCTTAATTCAACAAATATTTATTAGGCACTGGCTACAAATGAGTGTTCTAGGCATTGTAGAGGATTGAAAATGTAGAGGAGCCATGATCATGACATTCCCGGAGCTCTAAACAGGTTTCTTCAGTGATTGCCATAGAACCTGCAGTTCATACTAATTGTCCTTTATCAAAATAGAACTATCTCTCCCCCCCAAAATTATTAGGAACAGTCATTAATACCTTAGTGCAAATTATTCTTATTTAACCTACTGACAAATAGAGCCCAATATAGATAAAATTTTATTAAAGTGTTTACAGACAGCAGTGGAAAGAAAGATCCAGACTTGGGGGTGGGGGGAAGTCCAAGGAGGAATATCTCCCCCAGATGGTATCCCTTCATGGAATACCACAGTGGGAGGCATTGTGCTTACAGGGGTGAGGTGCATGTTGATTTTGGGAATAGGGAGATAGAGAGTGACAATAAGGAGAATGGGTTTCCCCCTATTCTGGCATTGTTTCGCAGGCAAAGGAGGATCCCTTTCCTCCTGACATCAACAATGGAATGTTTTCTCTAAGTCCTTTAATCAGTACCATGCATGACTTTAGTGGCTACTACTTTTAGCTATCCCACAGAATGATCCCCTTAGGGCCATTGCTTCTTCCACAATTACTTGGGGTGGCTAGGTGGCGTAGTGAATAGAGCACCACCCCTGGAGTCAGGAGAACCTGAGTTCAAATCTGGCCTCAGACACTTAACATTTATTAGCTGTGTGACCTTGGGCAAGTCACTTAACCCCAATTGCCCTGCCCTCCTCCCTACAAAAAGTAATTTTAAAAAACCTTTTAGTTTACTTCATTCATTTTCATGAGATTTTGATTTACAAATTTTTTCCCCATCTTTCCCCTACCCAATACCCCAAAACAGCGATCCCACTGTATGCACCCTCCCCCAATCAGCTCTCTCCTATATCCTCCCCCATCACCCCTCTGACTTTCTGGGAGGGAAAAATGGATTTCCCTACCCCAGTACCTGTATATTTTCCTCCTACGTATTCCACCCCCCACTAGTTCTGATCTCTACTTTGTCCCTGTCCCTTTATAAAAGTGTGTGCTTCTCAAAACCCTCGCCCCAACCTGCCTTCCTCCCATTATCCCCCCTCTTATTCCCTTCCCCCCTACTCTCCTGTAGGCCAAGATACCCAGTATAGAATGTATGTCATTCCTTCCCTAAGCCAACTTCAGTGAGAGTAAGGTTGACTAGTTCCCTTTTGCCTTCCTGTTCTTCCCCTCCATTGTAACAGTTTTCCCTTGCGTCTTCTATATGAGAGGATTAACCCCATTCTATCTCTCCCTGTTTCTTCTCATACTATTCCTCTCCCACCTCTCAGTTTCATCTTTTAAAATATCCCTTCCTATTCGATTGATCCTGCACCCTCTGTCTATATACACATATATACACACACTCACATATGTATTCATATGCTTATATACCTTCCTATATAGACATATGTATACATATACATACATTTATATTCTCTTCAACTATCCTTATACTGAGAAAAGTTTCATAAGTTGTAATTATCATTTTTCCATGTTGGCATGTGAATAGTTCAATTTAGATAAGTTCCTTGTGAAAAAAGTAAAAATTAAAAAAAAAAATCTAATGGTCTCTTTTACTAATGTACTCTGTCCTGCAGATTCTTGCCTGAAGAACCAAATATTATCACCAGCCATTTTTACTCAGACCCAGGAGTATGAGTGTAGGGTGGGGCTCTTGTCCATTTCTTCACAAAGGTGGAGGCCATGTTATTATACAGAGCTATCTACTAAGATATTTAGTCAACTTAAAATGTAGTTTTCACTAGCTGTGATGATTTTGAAATTGTTAATGTCTGAAATATATGTTCTTTCATCTTGACCCAGCTTGTCCCCCTTCAAATTAATCTTGGCATTTTTATACCTGGAGCTGCAGATGACCTTGTTCATGACACTGGTGGCAGACACAATTGTTAGTCAAGAAGACTGCCTTTATAGATCAGACCTTCTTTACCTTTTGTTCTTCATACTTTTCTTTTGCAAGATAGTGTAGTTTAGTGGAATGATTATTGCTCCCAGTTAAGCAGACCTAGATCCTAGTCCTAACTACACTATTAACCTGCTCTGTGACCTGAGGCAGATCACTTCATTGGGCATCAATTTTGTCATCTATAAAATGAGCAGGTTGGACTAGATCTCTCTGGAGAGCCCTTTTAATGTTGACATTCTATGTTCAATCAATACATGTAGGGAGGAGGCTGCCTAGTTACTGGGAAGAGCTAGCTCTACGCAGTAAAGAGGTTGAGTCCAGGGAAGTCAACTAAAGCAAACCTCTTGGGAGAGTTGAAGCCTTAGTTTCCTAAGCCATCAGGATTCAGACTCATCACAGACCCTCTGCTAACCTAGAGATGTCTAGCTCACCAAGAACTAAGAATATATTTGAAGCATGGGATATCTTCTGAATGTACCTTACCTCTTTGTTGTCTTGAGTTTTAGGTGAAGGAACTGGCCTAAAATGTGAGTTCATTCTGAACTTACCCAAGTCTATGCTCTCTTTAAGCCTCAATTTCTTCATCTGTAAAGTAGAGAAGAATGTTACTTGAATTTCTTTCATTATGGGATTCTTGAGGTGAAAGCACATTATAAAACCTATATATATAGCATTATAGAAATGGCAAGATTCTGACCCTAGAAAGATTGATACTGACTGGTGGAGAATATTGAAATTAAACTCTGACCCGAAGACCTAGGCTGTTTGATATATACCTTGTGGGCAATCCTGAGCCTTGAACTGAACTAGAAAAAAGAGCAAAGGTTATATACATTGGTCCTATGCAGGGGCAGAGATAAAGTCAGGCCACAACTACTGAACCTGCAATATTTACAGCACCCATGATCACAATAAAGACTGTCATTACAAATATCTCATGATGTTCAATCACACAATATACCAGATTCTCCATATAGAGGACAGAACTGAAGCATTTATTTAGACATCAGAAAACCGAATCTTAAAACCAGTAAACCAGTTCCATCATAGTACCAAAGATAGTCAGAAGCCATAATAACCCTGAGAGCCACAGCATGCTTTAGCCTTCCCACAAACCTATACAAGATCAATATTTACTCACAAACCTCTCTCTATCCTTGCCTGAGCTCCTCTGTCCCCCTAGTCTGGCTAGCTCTAACTAGCTTTCTGTGGGCTTGGCTTCCCTTCAGCAAAACTCCTCCTACCACAGACTCCATGTGACTACATTCAGCCTAATAGGGGGGCCAGAGTTTATCTTCACAGCAGGGAAGCTTCCTGTGGTCTCTGCTGCTCCCCTCAGCAAATTCCTTCCCTCACAGGCTCCATGTGATTTTACTTTCAAAGCAGGGAAGGACTTCAAATTCTCTCCTAAGTCTATTTAGGGGGCAGGGAAGATCTTCGCATTCCCATTCCCATTATGCTAGTTAAAGTGAATCATTTGCTGCAGGAAGCACCATTTTGCTAGGAAGAGGGAGGCAGTGCGGTAAAGGGGAAAGAGCATTACTGCATTTTTAATCAGAAGACCTGGTTTGTAATTCTGGTTTTGTTACTTTTACTTCCTAGGTGAGCTTTCAGCAATGTTTTTAAGCCTCAAGATTTTTCAGCTGTTTTAGAGGGTCTCTAATGGTATCTTCCAGCTTGAAATTTCCTGTTTTCTTTTAGCAGCTTCTTACTGTGGACTCTCTGAATTGCTATTGACTCTAGTAGTTTTGGGTGAAATTCTTTTAAGAGCCAGGTTTGGCATAAGGAAAGCCTCTTCTTGCATGCCAAGTGCTAAAAGGATGCCTGAGTTTTGGTATGCCCTTTTATTTTATGTCTTACCACCTTTTATTAAAATGACCTGTTTTATATTATTTCACACCTCCTGCACGGAATTATCATGGTTTATTAAAAGAAAGTGACAAATACAGAGGCTGTAATAGATGCTAGTAACATAAATTCAGAGGGCTAATGACATAATCTTTGTGTCTCATGTAGCTAAGGAAAGGATCCTAGGAGCATAGGTTTTGGATCTGCAGGCAACCACAGAGGTCATTTAGTTTCCAGAAAAGGAAACTGAGGCTCAAGAGCTACTTAACTTTAGAGAATTAATGTTCAGGGTCACATAGGTGGTAAAGTGGCAAAGCCAGGATTTGAACCATAGGGTTTTTTCACATAGCATTCTTATCACTGTCCACAAATTATTCCATTTCTTGCTCAGTTGTTGCTTATAATATCAGGTTCTTTTACTTGGGTAGAGCAGAGAGCCCAGGCTCAGAGGTCTGTGTTCTGATTCTGACTAGAGCACTTATTAGCTGTGTGAACAAATCTTTTCTATATTTAGCTTTCAGTTTGTTGACTGTTTACATCATAGGCCTGTTACAAGAAAAGTTATTAGTAAAGGTCACAGTCTTAGAGAATGTGATGTGAGTTGCTAAGTTTTACCTTTCATATTGCCAAAGGGGATAGATAGACCTGTTGTTTCAGGTGTCTTCTCACACTTCCACAGATGACTTAAAAGTTACAGGGAGACAACAGAAGGAGCTGTCCAACAATGGAACAAAATGCCTTAAGTCAGAGTGAGCTTCTGATCTCTTTTGAGACATCCACAAAGAATCCACATGACTCCCTGGCATGGTATCTATACAAAGGATTCCTGAATTCAGTGTGAACTTAGACCAAATTCTTCATAAGTTACTCTCCAGTCCTAAATTGTATGTGCTTTTTGAGCTATTCATTTCAGAATGTTCATTTTTTTTTTTTCCACTCTCTCTTTTGTCTCTGGGACTTTGGATGTTGACCAACACATTAAGTTAGTTCGGTAACTTGGGTTTCATGTTAGCTATTTGGTCTGCGGCTGCTTTTTTCTTTGTCTATGAAATGGCAATAGGAATTAACCTTCACTCAGTGCTATCTGTGGTGGAAAAATAAGAATGGTAAGTAGTAAGATCCTGGCAATTTTATTGAGTATTAATATTCCTCTGTAAAGGTTAAATTTATTTCATTTTAAAACTCTCTAGAGGGGAGTAATGTTAGGAAGTTTATGTTTCTTAGTAACAGACTGGGCTGCTTCTGCTTCTGCATTTGGAGAAGAGGTTAAATCTCTCATGGATTGTATGAACACTTGACTTTCAGGCCAGAGGTTTGTTGAGAATAAACCAGCTTTCATAGTTTTACTTAGCCAGCTTTTGAATGGTTTGTTGTGTATTTCAGAGGCAAAGTTGCTACCAGAACCTTTGGATGAAAGGTTAGTGATGATGGTGAGAATGTAGGGGTAGTATGTTTCTCAGAAATCACCTTCCAGGTCACCCAGGATGAGTGCTAGACAGAATGCACAAACCTGTTTTTGTTTTGTTTCTAAACCAACCAGCATTTAACTAGGTCAGACTTTATGTGGCTTATTATGAGTCAGTGCTTACAATCTGCGGGAACCTTTCTGTGTTCATTCAGGCATTTTTCTTGGAGTCTCGAACAGTAACAGCATGGAACAGAGTCCATTAATTTAATGCTGTAATGCAGAATGTATTACCTTAGGGTACTGTTGCTTATCAGTAGACCAGGAGGGATTTGCTGTGTGACAGTGAAGTATACAATTCATCCTCAATGTCATGTGTGTTTCTTTATATTGTGTATATGTGTGTGTGTGCGCACACGCGTATATATAGGTGAATTAGGCACCCTAAAACATTTTTCTTATTTTCCAATGAACTTGCCAGCTATTTCTAGGAGACTCTGATTATGAATATTCTGCTGTTTGATCTGTCAGTCTTCTGATGCACGTGGTGACAGCCGTTCTGTTCCCAGGCACTTTGGTATAGCAATCTGGGCACCAAATGAGAGACAACCAGGGAGAAGCAAAGATGCTTAGATTAGATCCCTAAGTCCCTTAACTGTGGGGTATAAATTTTTTCATTTGTCATTTGGACGTGACAAGTGTGCGGCCTTCATGTTGCTATTTAGTCATGGTCCATGCATTTGGTGACCCTGCCACTCTTAGCTCTTTGCTGAGTCTGGAACAGGATTAAATCCCCTTAGGAAGCCTAGAAGAAGGAATGTAGTTTGATTGTGCTGTTTCATTTCACTTTTCCTTTGAGTTGGGGAGAGATGACAGGAATGTTCCACATATAATTTGAGGCGTAGGACTCCGGTCATACTCCTGATAAGACTCCACGGTCCCAAGACTGCTTACTTTTCCTGCTTTTTGGACAAGGCAAAAAAGACCCTTTAGACCACTTAAATCATTTGAGGCAAAGAGTATATATTGTTCATATTATTTGGTCATGATCAGTAAATTGAAACTGCATCAGTTTCACTTCTTACTAGAAGTCATTCTTCTCTCCCTCCCACACCCTTAGTCATTGTAAATTTACTTTTTCATTACATATTTGAGGGTATCTATATGCTTACACTCTGCTAGTCTTCTTGGGGAATGCAAAGTATTGACATTTTCCCTGCCTTCAAATTTCTTACCTTCTAGTTAGGGCAATAAAACATACATGTAAGTGCTGACACTTGAAAGGTTCAATACCATTACAACAATGTAAGAGCCTCGTTTGAAATCCCAGTCCTGCCACCTTTGTGACCTTGGGAAATTTGTCCCCTTACAGAGCCTCAATTTCTTTCTCTGTAAAAATGAGATGAATTGGGCTAAAGTATCCCTTTGAGGTCTCTTTAGCTCTTAATCTTATATCCTTAGGTGTTGTCCTAAGTAGTATATGTGATTAAGTGTCAGATGAGTGACAGAGAAGTTCAATGGTACGAAAGGTCACTTCTGCTCACATAGTCAAGAAAAGCTTCCTGGAAGGGGTGGATTTTGAGCTAAAATATGAAGTTAGGTTCAGAGGACTTATTGAGCACCTACCTTTTGCCACGCTCTGTGCTATGTTCTCCAATGACAAAAATGGTAAAAAAAAAAAAAAAAAAAAAAAAAAGGATATAAAACTAAACACAAAGTTGTTCCCATCTTTGAGGACCTTTTATTGTGTTGGATTTGGAGAAGGAGAAACATGGAAAGAAAGCCCTCATCACAGGCAATGAGGGTGATTAATTTTCCTTAAATCATAACATACCACTTCAATTCAGTAGGCATTATATGCTTACTATGTGTATAGAACCCTGAGCTAGGAATCAAGAAATAAAAAGTTTAGGTAAGACATAGTTCCTGCACTCATTAACTTTATAAGCTAAAAGAAAGATAACACACACACATCTATAATACACATCATTCATTATTTAGAATCATGCATTATTTAGAGAATATGCTTTCATCTTGTTAACCACAAACCATAAGTGGTATTTTTTTTTCACTGCACAAGAAAAACATTTATTGTAATGGGGAGAGAAGTAAAAATGCACATGAAAATATGTAAAATTCCATAATATGTACATATTTAAAGGAACCTGGTGCTGGACAGCATGGTAATAGAAAGAACATTCACTCTAGAGTTTGAGGATCCATAACTGGTTTTTAACAAACTCATTTAAAGCTCAGGTTCTTTAACTAGTATTCTTTGATTTATACTACCCAACTCTGACGATTTCATTACATTAACTCTCCAATCATTGTCACAAGGGGGAAAACATAGTTTGAGTATAGCCCATGATGCACATGTTTTACTTTGCTATTTCTACCAGTTTTAAGGAATAAGTAAGATATTAGCAGTAGTTCTGATGGTGTGATATGGATATAGCAATTTTAGATAAAATCTCCATTCAATTAAATTTTGTGTGCTGTGTGTACCACATTGGTGTTAATATTGGCTACTCATTAATAAGAAAAAAAAGTTGAAAAAAGTTTCAAAAGAGAAAATTATATGAAAAGTAACATCAGCAATAGGGAATCAGAAAGATTTTTAGAAAAAGAGCACAATCAATTAGATTAATACAATAAATGAAATTTTCCTTAGCTGCTCTTTTGAAGCCTTTCAAGGCTTTGGAGGGAATAACAGTTTCTAGCAGTCATAAAAGTTATTTTGTAAAATGGAGTGGGGCAGTAAGTGTGTGTTTGCCTGGCGAGAAAAGTTGTTCTATTATTATAAGCATAACAGTACCACATAAATTATAACCTTTTCTTTTTTCCTTTTCCTTCCTTGTCTTTCCTTTTTATAGAAGTTGTTGAGGTTTTTTTTAAATCAAAAAATAAGGGAAAAAAATAAATCCCAAGTTCCAGTTTTGCACTTGCCTTATATGCTTTAATTATTTTCCTTTCTTGTATATTTTCATTTTCCCAATTATGTTAGCAGTTCTTTCAGAGCAGGGACCAAGCTTTCTACAGTAAATTACATTCACACTTAAAATTTAGAATTGATAATCATTCAGACATGGCACATATGATTTCTTAGCAAGCAAAAATTTTCAAACAGGTTTTTTCCCCCCTTCTGAATTTTCACAGACATATTTTCAGAATCCATTGTAAAAATCTGCAACATTTTTTCAAACCCAATAAACACCCATGAAATTAAAGACCATTCAATATCTCAGTTAAACCATTTTTGAGACTTAAAGTGCTTTAATGATTATGAAACATTAAAGATATTGTCTTTCCATTTTAAGCTTAACTTTTAAAAAACATATCTTCTGAATTTCCATTCATAGCTTTGTTTATGATAGACATCTGAAAATAAAAACCTAATTCTTCAGTGGTCCCTGATTTGATAGTACTTGCTTAAGTTTAGTACTTAAAAGATCTGTGATTTCAGTGCTATCCTTGCTTTATCTGCTCTCAGAGATTTTAGCCCTTCCATGCCTTAGTAGATAGTCTATTTTGAACTATTACACAAAATATTTTTTCCTTATTTTGGCTAATCTTTCACTGTTAAGACTTGAACATAGCTAGACTGGTTGTTAGACAAAAGACACGCTATTCATCTCTAAAACCATATTTGAAAGTCTTCTAGCAGTGTAGGACCTTCTAGACTCTAGATTCTAGCTTGAGCTCTACTGGCATAACCCTTAACCCTCAAAGACCCAAGTCACTTTTATACCATATTTAAAGAAACTGAAATTCAACAGATGGTCTGAAATTAATAAAACTAAGAAACATAATGTCCAGAATTAGGGACCATACTTTCCCTTGTTTAGACAATATATAGATTAATTTTTGGTTTCATGTTTTAGGAAGATAATTGATAAGCTGGGGAGTATCCAAGGAAAGGTAAGCAAGATGGTACTGGACCAAGATTATGTTCAGTTGAAGGATTTGGGAATATATTTCCTGAAGAAGAGAAGATTAAGGGTAGCTGTGAAATTTGTCTTGAAATATTTGAAGAGTTATATGGTAAACTCAGTGCCTTATCTAGTCCCTCCCAGCTCCTAACATTAAGCTACAGTTTTGTAAAATGACATTTTTAACTGACTTCTTTCTAACTTAGACTTGTAGTAATTATGGCCTCCATCCCACTCACTCAAATCCAACAGTCCATATATATTTGTTACCGTGGTGTTAGCTTTGTTAGCTTTGGTGTTAGCTCATGCTTTTAACCCTATCTAATCCAGAGGTTCCTCAAAAAATAATAGTAATGGGTAGGCGAGTTTTGTAACTTTTTTTTTTTTTTTTTTTTTTTTTTTTTTTTTGCTTTTTGGAGGGCAGTTGGGGTTAAGTGACTTGCCCAAGGTCACACGGCTAGTTTGTTTTTGTGTGTGTGTGTGTTGTCTGAGGCCGGATTTGAACTCAGGTACTCCTGACTCCAGGGCTGGTACTCTATTCACTGCGCCACCTAGCTGCCCCCCCGAGTTTTGTAACGTTTTAGCTGGCCTTTGAAGAAATTCCAAGAGCTCTAGATACTGAAAATCTGAAAAACTATTTTTCCATCTCTATTCCCAGCTGAGCCCACAGGAATCTAAGTAAATTGAAGGAAATCTATGCAAAATGTGTGAACTCTAGCTAATGATAATAAATGTAAACTAAAGTGTTGCAGAAAAGTGGGTTATTAGTCCCTGAAGAACCTTCACTCTACTCCACTCTCATATGGCAGCATCTATAGGCCACTTAAAGGTTTGGGATTTGGAGCATAACTTCTTAGGTGAATGTAGGAGCAATGGATTATCATCTGTCTTGACTAAATACATAGATTTATTCTAGTGAATAAGGATGGTTTAATTTTAAACCGTTTAAAGATCAACCTAAATGTAGCTTCCCATTTTAAATAAGTTTGTTTGTTTTGCTTTCATTTTTTTTTAAAATACCTTGATTTTTCAAGATGTGTTACCTTGAGGAATTGTGAGATTGGGTGAACTGGAAGAATCTGAACATCAAAACTAGGAATTAATTGACAGTTTCTGCCTGTCTTAAAAACTAGGTTTTAGGAATTAGATAATCATGACTACATCTGAGAAACTGGATATTGACTAAGTAAAGTGAGTTTTGTTTGGTCTTCATGTTTCATAATTTTTTTCCTCTCATGACTTTCAGAGAAAGTGAGTGATTGTGACTAAATTTGATACGCTGCTGAAAGCATCTCCAGTAGTCCGTATTGTGGTTAATTGCTGATCATGAAATAAAATGGTAGCTTCTATATGTTTTCAAATTGGCATATTGACCAATTAAATTTTTAACAGAATTCAGTGAAAGTTAATATGTGGGAAGGTATTCTAGAGTGTGTGGGAGTAGGGGAGTGGATAGTGGATCAGAGGTCTTAGAGTAATCAATTTGTTAAATTTGTTCGTAGCTTAAAAATTTGCTTTATATCCGGTTAGGAATCTCTAAATTCAACAAATATTATGTCTTTTCTTTGTAAAAGACTCTTAGCTGAGCATTGGAGATACAGAGATGAAAAATAGTCCTTACCTTCGAGGAGCTTATGATCTCCTGGTACACAAACAATTAATATGAGGTTGAATGTGATAGGAGAGATCTAGTTGGTGTTCTATAAGGAAATTTAAGGACAGTAATTCCTTCAAGTCTTTGCCAGGTTTTGATTTTATGAGTTTGATAGTTGTTCAATGCTCACCAGTTGCTGATGAGAATTTGGCAGCAAGTTTGAGATCGCCTACCTCAGTGCTCTTTCTCTAGCCAGGCTGCAGGGCCTCCACATGAGCTGGACTGTTCTTGTATCTGTAGTGAAAATTCTGGGGAACAGAGAAGGGACAGCTTTTGATTCTTTGGTGTTAGCTCATGCTTTTAAGCAGTTCTTGGTCTTACTAGGTAAAGTGAAAGGCATTTAAAAACATTCAGCTGATTAATTAAATTGTCTCAGGCAGCTCTGCTGAGAGGAGCTGTCGGGCTTTTTTGAGGTGCATTTTGCCAAGTTGTCAGGTCTCTCCTGATGCAGAGCATAGCAGAGAGGGTCAATTCTGTTTTCATATGTGGGGGCGGGGATGAGAGCTATTAGGGTTCCTTGTATCTGTGCATCCATGTGACTTCAGAGTAATTTTTATTGTTCAAGGATGCTGGCCTCCAATCCATGCTAGGCTCCTAAATGAAGATATGTACATTCTGTCTCTGTAAGTAGATAAGGCATTTGTGGAGGTAGAGGCCCTGGGTTCTAATCCCACACTGGCTGTATGATCCAAACAGTCTTTCACTTCTCTCTTCATATGTAAACGAAGGGATAAAGTAGACCTTAAATTATATACACAAAAGTTGTTATTATCAAAACTGTTTGAGAGTCAGGACCCTCACTCTGCCCCCCACCCCCCACCCCCTGCCCTCCCAAGAAGGGTGATTCTCATTCTGTTGCTTCTGTCTTGAGTCTTTGAGGTCCTGACAATACCCTTTCCCTGATAGTGGCTTATCAGCCTTCCAGTACATGTTCTGGACCCTACTGCAAGGCTTGCTTGCTTTCAGTTCATCTCCAGATAGTAAGGCTTGGTAATTACCAGCCATCCCAGCTTTTTGCTGGAATGGATTGGCAAAGGGACTGTCTCCCAAATGGGATCAATACTCATTATTCGGCAGTTCTCCTAGAGCTTTTCAGGGCAGTGAAGGCCCCCAGTGCCTTACAGGGGCTGGTCTCTTTGTACTTTATGTAGCAGTTAGAGTACAGTGGACTCTAGGGTGCTCTCAGTACTGTAGGAGGTCTTTCAAGACCTTCTCTCCCCTCCCTGCCCATTTGTACCTAATTTCTCCATTAGAAAGTAATGACACAGACCAATTCCCTTTTGAGAAAGTTTTCCATCTCTGTCTTCAAGACTGACAGGGGAATGCCAAGCTGCAAGAAGGGAATTGAGAACACTCAGCTTTAATTTCAGTGACTACAGTGGTTCTCTATACAAACATACATACCAAAGCACAGGGAGAGGGCAGGCACAAAGGGGAGAAAATGAGAACATTCAGGACTGCTTTAGGAAAACAAATATGGGTGAGATTTGTTCTGATTCCATTTTCTTCCTTTCCCCAAGCTCTGTTTTACTCTGTTACGGCCCCTCTGCAGACAGAGCCACAGTATGGAAACAGGAGGAATGCTGTGCTATTTTTCCTTCTTAACTTGTAGGAATTGTATGGAAAGCACTAAGTAAATTAGTTGTGAGCGTTTCTATGTTTGCATTGAAACACAATTAAAACTAATCAGAGCACTCATCCATCCTATCAGTATTTATGTAAAATTACATCAGCCAGACCCTGGAAGCTTAAACCAGGGGAGAATAGTGCCAGTGGGCATGTGAAGAAGTTAGATCTTTTAGCCCCATGTAACCACATGTATAGTTTGGGCTCCTTCACCTCATATATAGTACTAAAGTTTAGTAAATAGTACTCAAGTTTAGAACAGAGGGCCTGAGTTTGAATCCCGTTCTGATGTGAGGCAGGTCACTGCCTCTCAGTTGGCTTTAGCTCCCTCCTGTGCAGAGGGTTTGAGCTAGAGATTGAGTGGTGGAGTAGCAAGTATGTTGGATTCAGATCCTCCTTGGCTCCTTGACCTGGGAAGCCTTGGTCAAGTCACTGAACCTCTCTGGGCTGGAGTTTCTTTATTGGCAAAATGAGGTTATTGCGCTCCGTAATCTCTAAGGCAGTGGTTCTCAACCTTCCTAATGCCGCGACCCCTTAATATAGTTCCTCATGTTGTGATCCCCAACCATAAAATTATTTTCATTGCTACTTCATAACTGTAATTTTGCTACTGTTATGAATCTATCTGATATGCAGGATGTATTTTCATTGTTACAAATTGAACATAACCCACAGGATGAGAACCATTGCTCTAAGGACCTTTTCAGTTCTAAATCCCACAGAGCTGGAAGGGGACTTTAGAGGCCATGTCATATAATCCACCTGCACCTGACCACAAGTTCCTTTTATTGCCTGTATCCTTGAGCAGTGGTCATTTGGTCTTTGCTTGAAGACCTTTAGGAAAAGTAGGCCTTGAGAAGCCACTGCTTTTCAAGGTATCATTTCACTTTGGAATAGTCCTGCAGAATGCAAGATTTGTCTCTGCATTATTCCTATCTAGTTGCTTTTCTTTAGTTCCTTCAAATAGTCTATATATGGAATGTTTTTGAGACTCTTTCCAATCCTGGTGACTTTCCTGTGCACAGTCTTCAGTTTATCAAAGTTCTTCCTAAAAGGGCTCCCAGAACTGAACACAGAGCTAACACAGAGAACAGTGAGGCTGTCCATATCTCTTGGATACAGTAAATGAAACTGTTGATCTTTTATTTGTATATGACCTGTATTTATATTATATCTTTTAATGTACCCTAAGTTTGTTTTTCCTTTTGCTACCATATCATAACGTCAATTCATGTCGAACTGTTATTTACACAAAATCCCACATCTTTAAACCATATTACTTTAGCCATGCTATCTATCTTATATTTATAAAGTTGATTTTTTTTGAACCCGAGTGCAAGACTTGACATTTATATCCTTATAAATTTCTTGAGCATTTTAACATGTCTTTTTGGATCATGATTCTGTCTTCCATTATCTTAGCTTTCTCTCTCAAGTTGTGATGGGCACAAAGTTGCCAAGTTGCCATTTGGGAGCTAATGATGAGCCTTCCCCCGGAGGATTTTTAGTGTGCTTCTTATCTATTATTGCCTCACTCTGGCAGCTGTTTACTAAACACATACTCTGTATGACACAGAGCACTGTTCTAGGTACGGGGTACTGGGGCACTTGTAGTTTAGAATAAGACCTTAGTACTTGCCCTCAGCAGCTTATAGTATAGTAGGAACAGTAAGATATGTATGTTTACACACATTATTTTTGTATTATAGTTCAATTTTATTTGGTTTTGAAGGGGGTCAGGGAAGGTTTCAGAGAGGTGGCATTTTAGTTCATTATCAAAGGATGGATAGGAATTCATCTGGAGAAAGGTAGAATTTTGCCCTTTCCAGGGAAAGAAAACAGTGAGGACAAAGGCAGATTAAGTCCAGTGAATAAACATTTGTGCACCTTGAGGAGCTTGATGAGATTAGAATACATGTAGGGGAGGACTATGAGATCAGTTTAGAAAGTGGGCTGAGGCTGGGACGTGCTGTGTAAAGCATTGAACGTTGGGCTAAGGTGATTGAACTTGGGAGACATTTGAGAGGGAAAGACAAATAGGACAACCATTTCCTTTTCTGCATAAGAAACACTTGAATCTCAATTCTGCCTCTTAGACCTGTGTGAACCTCTATGGGCCTCAGGTTTGATCCTCATCATTTATGAATCACCAACTATGTGCAGGCACCATGCTAAGCACCGGAGATACAAAGAGAGGCAAAAGGTAGTCGTTTCCCTTGAGGCCCTCACAGTCTAAAATGGTGGAGACACAAGCAAACACACACACACACACACTATATATATGATAAATAGGAAATGATGAAGTAAGAGGAGGTACTAGGATTTAGGATTGAGAAAGGCTTCCTCTAGAACAGCCATTCTCAACCTGTGGGTCGCATCCCCTTTGGGGGTCAAATGACCCTTTCACAGGGGTTTCCTAAGACCATCAGAAAACACATATTTCCACTGAGACACCTCTCCTCGATCTGTCTACAGGTGGATCTGCCCACATGCAGATATCCCCACATATGAGTATTAAAGAGTAGTGGCATTAAGAAGGTTGAGAACCACTGCTCTAAAAGGTAGGATCTTAGATGGGACTTGAAGGCAGCCTGAAAGCAGAGAGGAGGAAATTATTATAGCTTACATTTATTTAGCACTTTAAGATTTGCTAAGCATTTTACAGATCCCTGATGGATAGGTACTGTAATTCTCTGTATTTTACAGGTGAGGGAACTGAGGCCCAGAGAGTTTAAGTGACTTGCCCAGGATCACATGCCTAGTAAGTGTCTGAGGCAGAATTTCACTGAATCCCCTGACTCCAGTTCAGTGCTCTGTCTACTCTGCCATCTAGCTGCCTCATCTGTAAAATCAGGGAGCTGAACTAGATGATCTGTGATCCTATGATTCTGGCAACCTTCTGAAGAGCGGATTGGAAAATAGAGGAGTTGGCGGTAGGAAGACCTATAGTAGTAGGAAATTGTAGTAGTGGACTAGTGGGCCAATAAGATGTGCTACCTCCTTTATTTTTTGCCTTTCCCCCCCTCACTTCTCTCTGCCCCCTCTCTCCCTATGTCAGTTCCTTTTCTATGACTCTTAAGCTAATTTTGCTGTATTTCATGGGCAAAGTGGGCTACTAGGTGTGATTTGAGAGGCCCTTGGAATGTTTCTCCTTCACTCTCTATTATAAATCTATGCTATCCCAGTTTGTTGCAGTGTTGAAAATACCTGTCTTAGAAATCTGTTCCTCTGAATCATCTTCTCAGATTGAAATACCGAAAAAAAAATAGCTTGTTGTATTAGAAAGAACACTGAATCAGATAGTCAAGAGACTTGAGTTTGAATCCAGCCCTGCTACTTAAAGACTATAGGAAAATTACTTAACCTCTCTGTGCCTTCCTTCTCTGAAAGAGACTAGATGAGCACCTTTCAAGCCACAGAGAGAGTCCATCTGAAATCGCCCCTAAGCTCCATGAACTTTGTCATCTCTTTGAAAGTTTGGAGCAGTTGGAAGGTACTTTCTGCTTCATGCAGCTTTGAGCTGTCTTCTTTTAACTCAGTGGAGAAGTAAACTGGCCTGTCTCTGGGACCAACAGGTGATCCTGCTCTATAAAGTGGGTCTTCATGTTCTCCTCCAGGGGTGCACACAGGTGCTTTTATAAAAAAAATTATTTAAGGAAAAGTAATTGAAAAGCCACTCAATACAAATCCCTTAAGCCATGCATGATGGTGACACTGGGGAAAGCTTGAGGCTGGCCAGGAGTCTGAAACATGGGCACCATCTGTGTTCCAGCAACTCCTTGGCCAAATTACATTCCAAGCCTTTCTTTCCAGTGCTATTTTTCATTAAATGAATTGAATTTGTTGGAAATCGCCTGGCCATAAATATTCCCTCCTGCTCAGTACAGTCAGGTTATTACTGCTCCCCAAGTCAGTGCTTCAGAACAGAGCAGAAGGCGACTAGCACTCTTTGTGAAATGAAAAACAGAAATAAAAAATGCTGGGCTGGAGGAACTGGGGCAGCAGGGAATTCTGCAGAGAATATTTCCCCCTCTCAACCACTTCAGATTCCTGGCCAGAAATTTTAAATGTTTGATAATGAATGAATGCATTTGGAAGGGAGGCAATATAATATAATTTAGTCTTTCTAAAATTAAGATTGTTTCTCTGAATTTCTGCTGAGAAAGTGACAGTGACACTATGGTAATTGAAACAAGAGTCATAATGCACTTAAAATTGTGGAAGTTTTCAGCCTATAGTTTTAGAAGCTGTTTGCTCTGAGTCTTTTTACTTGATGGAAAAACAGACACACTATATTGATGATATTTCAAAATTACCTCTAGGGCTTATAAAACATTCCCCCCCACACATTTGCTTTTTAACCTAGGATAGTACTCTTAATTTCCATTGTAAATATGAAGAAACTGTTTAGTGACTTGTCTATGATCACACAGTTAGTCTTGTCTCAAAGCAAAGATTTAAATCCACTTCTTCTGCCACGCAGCCTAGCTGTTTGTTCCACTACACCCCACTGCCTCTTTCAGATTTAGAAATTTAGAAATTTTAGAATTAACTTTAAAGGGACCTTGTAAGTTTTTCAGTTCAGCTCTTCCATTCTATTCCCTCACTGATGGAGGGAACTAACTTCTGCTTGAATACTTGTGAGTATCTGTTACCCTTTCCAATTAGACCAGCTTTCTACTTGTAATTCAGACATTACAGTGGAAGAATGCTAGACATGTGTCTTAGATACTCATCATGCTAAGAATCCCCTGATTACTCTCCTGATTCCTTCCCTCAGAGACCATTTTTCTGGGATTCATGACCATTCCTCCCTTTCATTTCTCTTGTTCTCTGGTAGAAAGAATAAAGGACAACAGATGAACAGCCTGAATGTTATCCTGGTTCAGAAAAGATGTCATCTTGTCCAACACCCACACTTTTTCAGACAGAAATAAAGAGGTCAGAAAACTTTCTCAAGTCCCAGAGAGAGAGTAGGAGAAGAGGTACTTAAATACAGGCTTTCTGACTATGAGGACAGTATCATTTACATTATATAATGCTTAGCCTATATTTTTATTCCTCTTAAGGCACAGATCTGACCATATCACTACTGCCCTTTCAGAAACTTTCAATGACTGCCTATTACCTCTAATATAAAATACAAATTTGCCATAGTATATAAAGTCTCCCTCAACCTGGGAACTTACCTTTCATGGCATTCCCATTCCACCACACCAGTCAGTTTGGACTACCATTCTTCCACTTCCCTACCCCTCCCAGCCAAACTCCACATTCTATTTCTTGCCTTTGTACCTTTGCCTAAGTTATCCTCTTCCAGTTTCCACTTTACCCTGTGCCTGGAATTCACTCCCTCCTCTCTCTCCTTCTAAGAACTTTTAACATCCTTCAAGAAAGCTCAACTCAAGTTCCTTAGGTGAAGTCTTCTCCCCTTATGTCCTCTTCCTCCACCCCTCCATTGTTATTGCTCTTTCTTTCCATCCTAAAGTTACTTTGTTATTATATTTATCTGTGTGTATGTGTATGTATATGTGTGTGTGTGTGTGTATGTATAAATGTTACATCTCACCTCCTTTCCCCAAGTAGAATATAAATTTCTTGAGGGCATGGAATGTTTCCTTTTGTCATTTTGGTCTTTATGTAAAGTTCCTTGCACATTTTCAGGCACTTAATACTTACTGATTTGACTATAGGGGGTGAATTAAAAGGGGAAATTTTTCCAGGGCTTTCCACATTTTACTTAGTATGTGATTATATACTGTACTTAATATACTGTTAATATAATAATATAACATATTATAATATATAATATTATAGAATGCTAATTATGATATCAATGTAGTGATTATTTATTATTAATAAAATATTAATATATTATATAATAATATTATATACTGTACTTAATTCTTAGATGAGAATCTAGGCATTGGAAGTTACTTCAGGTCTTCTAGCCCATCCTTTACTTGAGCAGAAGTTCCTTCCGCAACATCTCTAATAAGTGGAACTTTGTCCTCATCCTGGAGACAGTGTAGTTATCCTTTCCCTTCATCATGTAGACTGTCATGTGGTATAATTAAGAGGGGGAGGTAATTGGAGTAAGGAAGCTTGAGTTTTATCTGGTTTTATCACTCAGAATCAGGTCAAGTTTCTTCAGCTTTCAACCTCAGTTTCCCCATCTATAAGATAGGCTTTAGTAATACCTAAGTTACAAGTGGGTTGTGAGGAAAGCAGGATAAAAATATAAATTGTAACTGTAATCTTCCATTCTTCTTTCTAGGTTCTGTACCATTGCTGCTACCTACCCCACTCCCATCCCCAAATCCCCAACTGCTTTATATCTTGCCAAATGAATATTCTCCACTAAAGTTATTTTGAAGAAAAATCAGTTCCCACCCTACATTTAGGTTTGTTTTGGGGAGACAGCTGAGCTTCTTTTGAATTTTAGAGCTGTTTAGTAGCTGTTTCTACAAGTTCTAGGAATCCATTCTTTTCTTGGCAACTCTTTGGGAGAGTGAAATCCATTTGTTTGATGCTTTGATGAAGGGGGCAGGAGGAGACTTTGTCCATATCTCTGTAATCTTATTGTGGGTATTCATTCCACTGTGCAGCTCAACAGCTCTTTACAACTTGTAGCCTTAGAGTTGGTTACCTTGAGTCTTGAAAGGTTAAGAGATTTGATCCTGGCCATGTGGCTAGTAGTATATATGTCAGAGACAGCGCTTGAACCTAGGCTTACTCTCTCTCCACATCCTATCCATTGCATATTCATTTTTAAGTGTTAATACTGTTTCTTAACTTTGTGGCTTTTTTTTAATGGGTGAGAAGAATGCAGATCAAATTTTTATCCATTAATCCCCTAGCCACTTTGTTAACAGTCAGTAAGTTTTCCTGTTGCTTTTCTTCAGTGCTTGCCAGCTTCATCCCATGTAGAAAGAACCACTTGGATAAAGATGTTCATCTTACTAGCACTGGCTAACTCTGACAACCTTGGGTCTAGCTCCTAGTAAAAAGTAGCACCTTCAGTTTCTATGTTAAGTCGTTAAAAAGCATGTGCCATTTAGACCTAGTCTTCCTTTCCCTTCATCATCTTAATCCCTGCTTCCTTTTATGTAACTGTACTCCAATTCCAGTCAGCAATCATTTTTAAAGAACTTGCTATGTACTCTGCTATGCTTTGGGGGCACAGAGATGAAAAAACAACATAATCTCTGCCTTCAGAGTTCTTACAGTCTACTAGTGAGGATGCAGCATGAACCTAAATATAATACAAAGTTGATTATGATAGTGATAAAGGAAAAGCCCAGACAAGGTGCTTTAGGAAAATTTTTTTTTTTTTGAGGAAGAAATAGACCCAGGAGGAGACATTGAAGAGGCTTGCTCAAGGCTGCATAGTGAAGTGGTTGCAGAGCCAGAGATTGCATGATGAAAAAGTAGGAACAGAATCTTTGCAAGGCAGGTGGGGTTACAGAAACAAGATAGAATCTAAATGTGTGTTATCTACTTTTTTTTTTTTTTTTGGCAGTGCACCTGCCGAAAGGACATGGTGAAAATTTCAATGGATGTTTTTGTGAGAGTGCTGCAGCCAGAGCGCTATGAACTGTGGAAACAAGGAAAAGATATTACTGCTTTGGACCACATGAAACCCACTGCACTAACCAGCCCCGAACTAATGGCTTGGAATGAGACCAAGGCTGTGCTGAAAGCTAAACTCCTTCGGAGGTAAGATTTTTCATGAACAGGATTGTTCTGAGGATCAGTTTCAGTCACTATTGCACTCCTGGCATTCTGGAAGCAGGATAGGGCCTAAAGGCAGTCCTCATTGGGAAAAAGAGAGAGCTTTCTAGTTCCCATTCACAGACAGCAGGCAGAGGTATGGACATTTTCAAATTGTCTCTTTCTTTTTCCTTCTCAACTTTCAACTTTGTCTCTATATTGCTGAATGAAGGTATCTCTGGGGAAATGTGTATATTCCTATAGTTGATGTGCCCCAAGGGAGAAAGGCAGAGCATTACAGACCCTGCCTATTTCTCTAACACAAGAAAAATCTGTTGGTAAACCCTGTGGCCTATTTTAAATAGTTCCATCAAAGGAAGAGAACTTTCCTTCCTTTCCTTTTATCACCTTTGTTCAGCTAGAAATTTGCCTGCTGCCCCCTAAAGTTTATGCTTTTCTGGACTTTTCTTCTCTGACATCACAAATTTGTATCACCTACTTCTAAAAGAAAAGTACCTGTTGCAGAGAAAATTTAATCTCTAGGGCAAGAGAACCCTGTTTCTCTTTCACAGAGAGAATGTTCAAAATTTTCTTGGCTTGTGGGAAAGGGCTCCTCCTCCAGTAAGTTAGCTGGCCTTTAGCAATACTTTAAGGGATGTATCTAGTGTCCATCTTGCCTTAGTTTTTCCTGAATACTTAAAAAAAGACTTACAAAGTTGATGATGCCACAGTGTGATTTCTAGAATTACTAAAAGACCTTGTTTTGACAGAATTTTTTCAACATTCCAAGTGGGTACAATTTAGAAGCTTCTCAGATTTACCTTTAAAAACTTCATGAACATTCCAAAGTTTCCCTGAAGTATTTATTGACTGAAATAGAAAAATGCTTTAGGGGCTATTTTGGTAGATGGTGGGAAGGAGTCACAACTTACAAAGGGCAAGAGTCTTCAGGAAAATATAGATTTAAGCATCAATTTTTTGTCTAGGTTTGGAAATTATCTTTGTACAAAGGATACCTCAGTTGTGTAGCAGTGGGAGAACTTTGCACACAGGCTTGCTCTTCTTCATAAACATATATTTTTAGCTTTATTATTCATTCCAGAATGTCTGTCCAAGTGTATGTCCCCTTTAGTGTTAGCTGGGTCTGTCAGGGGTACTCTTTGCCATCAGATGCAACAACAGAATTCTCATAAAGGGCCTGGCAAAATACTGCCTATGCCTCTTTTGAATCTGAACTCAGTGCTCAATTGACCCTTGATTAGGCTTTTCATTGCGGAGGGATGGGGGTGTTTAATGAAGGAACATTTTACTTCATCAAACTTCTTAAAATGTTTGAAACTTTTCTCTCATCCCTACTTAAGATAGATCCTGGCCTTCAAATAGAATTTAGGCATCTCCCAAGAGCTGGTGAACAATAGGAATGTTTTTCATACTTATCCATGGTTAAGTAGGGGACTATATTCTGGGAGTTTGGAGGCAAGAAAGTTGTCCTTGAACAAGTCAGGCCAGGTGCAAGGAGTTGCTCACTTGAGAAAAAAAAATATCACTTTAGTATTCAGAATATAATTCTTTTTACCAACTCTTGTTTTTTTAAGGGGCTTTATTTAACTTTGCACAGTTCCACTCACACCTTAGGTCTAGCACTGTAAACCTATTTTATAAACAGTCTAGTGCAATTTTTATGCATTTTGGGCCATTTCAGCTTCATCTCAGGATCCTTTATTCAAGTTGTCTGGTCCTTTTTTTTTTTTTTTTTAACAGAAAATACTAGATTAGCGACCTGATCACCTCTGTTCCTTTCACCAAGAATAAAGTTCGTCTTTCTCTTTAATGCTATCTTTAATTGTCTTTACTACTGATTTCCTGTTGTCTCTCTGTGTTACAAGAAAACAAAGTTCTGGTTGGGGCTTTCCTTTTTTCCCCCCCCCCCTTATTCTCTTTTGGCACTTGTATCTTAAAGGTGAAATGTATGTACAGACATAGCCCTAACTAGCTATAATCGGCATAGAAGGTTTTATAAATGACTTGCCGATAGGACAACCAAAATCAAGATGAAATGAGAACTATTTCCTGTTTGTCATGCTTTACTACAGGAAGGAGGAGGAAAAACCCAACTTTTTCAAGAAGAAAACTAACTTACAAGAGATTTGGATGTTCCCTGTGTGTTTCTCTCCCCCCCCCCCCATATCTTTCTATCTATCAAGATCTTCTATGCATACACCTCTTTCTTTTCCCCTCTCCTACCTCCTCACGTTTGTACCTCCTTTGAACATACATGAGGTTACCTGTGCTTTAAGGGAAAACAAAGTGCCAAGTAAACTACAGCTTTCATTTCAACATTTATTGCTTCTCTCCTCACAGAAGCCCTCCCTTTCTGTTGTTCTATGACATTTTCATATTCTGATAGTGGGACTGAATAGCAACTTTTAAAATGTTACTAAGGCTATCATTTTCTTTAAAACCTTTGGTATGTAAAGTAACACAGATTTTTAGAAAAGTGATTTTAGATCCCTTTTTCTTTGGAAAGCTTGATTAATGACTAATTTTTTAAAGCTGATGACCAGAACTGATCCAGCTCCTTCCTACAACTGAAATGGTTTACTTGGGTAAGGAAGAAATATAGCTTCATTCTCCAGCACTCTTCTTTCTTTCTCCCTCTGAAGTATCTTGTCTGCAATTTGTAGATATGTAGATAGCCTTTTCCTACCTGCTTCTGGCTTACTCAGGTACAGAGATGGATACACAAAGCTTTTAAAGAAAGGCTGGAGAACACTTAAGTGGAATTGAAGCAGCCTGTCCCTCTTTACCTTTCCCTCCTCCTATCTCTCCCCCTTCCTTACTTCCCCGCCTTCCCTCTCCCTCCCCCTTCTTTCTCTTTCTCCCCTCCCCCATTAACATTTTTTTCAGTTTAAAAATAAAATGCTTGCAGGTTGTCACCCTGTAAGAGGAATATCACAGTTACTTCTCCAGAAATATATTTTTAAGGCTTTTTCCTCCTTTCCTTCATCCTCTCCTGCTCCCAGATAGACTTTTCTGAAGGAGACCCTATTACATTGGGATGTATGGTTGCTATGTATAGGCTATTTAGTCATATTCTCCATATGTTGAATCTGATGCCATCCTAAAGTAGCAACATTTGCCAGATGTTTATTACCTTACGAGTGAAACCATTTTGTGGGTTCCCTTGCTAGTGGAATTTGTACATGTTACTCTGGTTCTTATCTCAATAGAGATAAAAAAAAAATAGGATTTTTTTTTTTGGGAGGGCAGTTGGGGTTAAGTGACTTGCCCAAGGTCACACGGCTGGGTTTTTGTGTGAAGTGTCTGAGTCCAAATTTGAACTCAGGTCATCCTGACTCCAGGGCCAGTGCTCTATTCACTGCACCACCTAGCCACCCCTAATAGACTGGATTTCTGAAGCTTTTTTTCCTTCTTTGGGTATGAACAGGAAGAAACCTTAAGAAGCTAATCTGTTTTAATCAATTCCTGAGCAAGGATTCCCTTAACAACAAGTGGTCATTCAGACTTCCAGAGAGAGCCCACTAAATCCCAAGGCCACCAACCCAGCATACAATTTCCTGCATGTTATTCATAGTAAATAGAATTCATTCATTAAGTATCTGCTACGTGCCAGGCACCATACTAAGCACTGGGAATACAAATAAGAACAAGAAAGACAGTCCTTACCTTCAAGGAGTTTGCAGTCTAATGGGGCAAGACAACACAGAAAAGAAAGCCGAGGTAGGGCCACTAGGGAGTGCTGAGCACGAGAGCATGATGTTTGTGTTGTGGAAGCCACAGTGAACCACTGATGGAAAATGAAGTTACCTGGCAAGCTCTGAGACTTCTTTAAAGGAAGGTTTTAGGAACACTCAAATCAGAAGGAAGAGGCAACTGAGGGTTCTGAGACTGTGCTCAAGAGACTGCTTCTGGGGTTTTTTGTTAGGCTTCTTCCTGCTTTCTTCACTAAGTAGTTTTCAACATTAAGGCCAGCTAAGATTTTCTGAAGTGGAGTGGTCTACTTAGTGAGTGGTGGGTTTGCTTATCATTGAAGGTCTGCAAACAGGCTGGATGACCACTTTCTGGGGATACTTCAGAAGGGTTTCTTGGGTCAGGTATAGGTTGAATTTGATGGCATCTCAAGTACCTTTCAAATTTTAGATACTGTAGTCCTCTGTAATGAGATATAGGAGATCATAGACCCATGTAGTCACATGATCAAAGGGTTCATAGAGTCTATCCCCTCCATTTTACATATATCCAAGAACCAGAGAGTGATTTGCCCAAGTTCACATGGAAACTAAGTAGAAAAGCTGGGATTTGAATCCAGGTCCTCTGACATCAAATCGAGGTCTTTTTCTACTATGTCATGTTGCCTCCTATAGGATAAGCTCACATATACAGCTAAAGGGATGGGCCTGGAAGTGTTACTAGACAACTTTAGTCCCATAAGAGCACAGATTAAATGTTGGAAGGGACCGTCTTTTCATTGAGGTCCAGAGAATTTAATAACTTATAGGGTCACTCTGCTAGTAAAGGTGTGATGGTGGATACAAACCCAGGTTCTTCTCATTCCAAGTCCAACCTTCTGCCTACACCACACTGCCCCAATCTTGCTACCATAGCTTAAAAACAAACAAAAGTTCCCCACAGGCTATCTAATGAGCTTTTCTCTTGCTTCTTTTTAAGGAGAATATTGAAAAACCCATCTCCTGATCTTTTCAGCAGGTGTGCTTTGCTGGCCCCCCAGATAGCTGTGTGTCTGTTTCCCCTTGTAGAAAAATTAACTAGGCATCATACAGAATATTTAACTTTTCTGTGGTGCTCCACATTTCCCAAGATTTCATATGTGAAGCACAAAGTGGGACTACTAAATAACAAAATTAAAGTGTTTTTCTTTTTGAGGAGAGACTCTGTTTTTAGGAACTTGAGCCAAGCTGATCCTTATGGGTTCAGCTGAATGTTCCTGCTAATGAATATCATGCAGGTGTGAAGTTAACATCTATACTTAGAGGGTGACCATATGGTTGGAGTCTAGCAATTATAAGTGACTATCTGTGTAGATTCATTTTTCCTCTATTAATCATTATTTTGGTTTAGTATCCCCCTCCCTTCACCATTCAGTTTGTTGCTTCATTAAGGGCTTTTGCTACTTTCTTTAACTCTACTCCAGTTCTCATTAGCAACCTGATTTCTGGACAGGCTCTGGGAATGGGGGTAGCTGGATTTCTATTCCATCTGAGACTTAGGTGGTAGGTACTTGTTGGAAGTATTCACTCTGCTTTATCATTCTGTAGCAGATGAAATGGTGCAGAATGGAAAAAGCATATGGAAGCTGCCACTATGTCCAAGTTTTCTTTCTACTAAAATTGGTAACATTTACAGCTCTTTAGAACAGACTTTGCTCTTAACTAATGAAGAATTTTTTCCTTTACTTAACCCTTCTCTGCCCTCTTGAAAAAAAAAATAGAGGTGACAAAAAGCAGGAGTAGAAAGTGTGTGTCTGCCTTATTGTCACACCAGGAAGTATCCACCGATTCATCCAAGTTACCCTCTTGGAGGGAGTGGTATTGTCTTCAAGAGGAGAAGAGTCTTGAGGATTAAGGATATGTATGAATATTCCATGTTTATTTCTTTTTAATTTGGCCAAGATTCAGCTCAAATGATAATAAACTTCTTCATTGATTAATAGACCTTGTGGTCAAATTTGCAACAAAAAGTCTGAGGACTTTGCATCTTCTTATCTTCCCATTTCTACTTTTAGCAAAAGCTTACATTTCATAATATCTCTAGTTTCTCCACTGACCATTTGTTGGGGACATTGTAGAAAGAGATTCCTTCTTATACTTTTGGACAGAATGATCTGTAGAGGGGTGGCTAAGTCACTTAACCCCAACTGCCCTCCAAAAAGCAAAAAAAAAAAAAAAAATCTGAGGTTTGGGGGCGGCCAGGTGGCACAGTGAACAGAGCACCAGCCCTGGAGTCAGGAGGACTTGAGTTCAAATCCGGCCTCAGACACTTAACACAAAAAAACTAGCCGTGTGACCTTGGGCAAGTCAACCCCAACTGCCCTCCAAAAAAAGCAAAAAAACCCAAAAAACCAAAAAAACTTTAGAGTCCCTTCCAGCTCCTAAGATTGGGGTGCTCTATGATTCTGTGTCTTTAAGATTCTTTATCTTCTGTAGCCTGACTGGAAGTGTCTGTTTGGGGATTAATAAAGCTATTTCTAGAGGTTCTTTTTGATCTAAAGGCAGTCTTCCCCACAGAGGAAGTACTCTCTAGGCTTTCCTCTTCCCTTGAGTTGAAATTAGATAAAACTGTCAGCTTCTTGTCTGCCTATTCTTGGTTTTTTCTTTTTGATCTACATAAGCTGTTCTCTTTATTCCTTTTGTTGCTTTCTCCAAGCTATTCTTTGTCATGTGGAGTGCATTTGTAAGCTCACCCATTTCTCTTTTCCTTCAAATGTATTAAAATGGTCTGCACAGCCATAATAACATTTTCCTAGGGACATTCTACTCTGAAATAAAATGAAGCTCTCTTTGTTTAGGAATCTTCTTCTGGCTTTCCCTTGCCCTGCCCTGCCAAGTTCCTGGGAATTGGAAAGAAGTTAGTCTTTCCTAAAGTATGTTTAAGGTGGAAAGGGGGAGCTCAGAGTGAAGTAGTAAAAATGGGAACTTGTATGTAATATATTCACAATATTCATGTATGGGGGGAAAGTAAGGGAGGGGAATTAAAAAGCTAGACAGGGAAGTATAATTAGATAATGTCTTAAAGAGATGAAGAAAAATCTTAGAGGAAAAAAACCCTGAAAATTTACATTCTAGACAAATTAGTCTGAAGGAAAACAGACACTGGAAAAAGACTGAGGAGGAGAGAAAACCAAATATAGAAAGGAAGAGAGAGCAGAACAGAAAGCCTGGCCTATCGTAAGTGAATTCTTTTTACTCTCTTCCAGGAAGTTTGTTTGACATTTTCATCCAGAATTCGCATTCAATTCAAAGCATCCCTTGTCTCCTTTATACCTAAATATAAGTACCACTCCTTTGACTTAGACTGTCAAAGAAGCTTTTTCAGAAGTCCATTGGGTGTCAGGCTTGGCTTCCCACTTTCAGATGTCATCAGCATCCTCTGCTTGGCATCGGCACTGCACCCATGTTTGACCATTTCCCTTGCCCTTCCCTCTCTTTCATCCAAACCTTTATCACCTGAACCCTTTTTCCTACTCTCCTCCCCAGAGAAAGTGTTCTCCATACTCCTCCTGATGGAGCAGATATGATGGCCCAAGTGATGGAGGTTCTCTCAAAGAAGGGAGGGAGTAAGAGGGTGGTCTTGCTGGTCTTACATTCTTTAACCCAGAATGTCAGATTACTTTCACACATCTACCATCCTAGGTCCCACAGAAAAAGAAGCCAGCCTAGACGGCATAAGACAGAAGACCAGAAGTCTTTGGGAGAGGTTATGGCTGCAGAAACCCTTTTGGAGGAGGGCAAAGTGAAGGAAGAACCAAAACATGGACCTGACCTAGAGGAAGAAGAGCAGCACAAAGCCCCCGAAGGTGTTGAAGGTAAGTCACAAGCCACTTGTCAGTGGCTCTTCTCTTAAGCCCCAAATTGCTCATTATCAAGGGCTTGGCTACCACATAATGTTTGCGGGTCAGTTTGGTTTTTGGAGGGGAGGGTGACAGAGGGAGATCGTTTGTGTTAACTCATTAAGCCTTCCGTCAAAGTTGGCAAGGCATTTAACTGCAGAGATGCAGTCACACATCCTTAAAGTATTGAAATAAGCTTATTGTTTATTTCAACCAAAAGATCAATGGAGTCAGTGGGTACTTACATCCACAGCAGCAGTAGATTTTTTCCTTTCTCTCTTTAAGAATTCAGTTCAAATAGCTTTTTTGGCAGGTTTGGAAGTTTTTTCCAGAGCTATTACAGTTTTATAAAAATGTATATTACAGGAGTTATGGTTTTTTTTTTTAAACATTTCACAAAGAAATGAATAGGTGTATTTTATCTGCCCCATTCTAACCAGTACGGCAGCTATTCATAACTGACAGAAAAATGGGGCATATCTGCCCTCGGTAGACTGACTTCTGTTAACTCCCTGCTGCGGGGCACTTCTCACCCCCTTTCCCACCAGTAAATAAATAAATGCCCCATAGGCAGAGAAAGTCCAACTGGATTTCTCTTCTAGCACTTGAACGAGGTAAAGGGATATAACAAGACAGTTTACAAGCTGGGTCCTTGTTTTATGGTTGGCATTTAGGAAGCCTATGACCAGGGCTGTCTGAAGAAACAGTTTTATATGTGTTCTAAAATCCCTCCTCAGTCTTTTAAATTTTTTTTTTTTTTTTTTTTTTTTTTTTTTGCTTTTTGGAGGGCAGTTGGGGTTAAGTGACTTGCCCAAGGTCACACAGCTAGTTTTTGTGTTAAGTGTCTGAGGCCGGATTTGAACTCAAGTCCTCCTGACTCCAGGGCTGGTGCTCTATTCACTGTGCCACCTGGCCACCCCCAAACCTCAGATTTTTTTTTTTTGTTTTTTTGGTTTTTTTTTTGCTTTTTGGAGGGCAGTTGGGGTTAAGTGACTTGCCCAAGGTCACACGGCTAGTTTCTGTGTTAACTATCTGAGGTCAGATTTGAATTCAGGTCCTCCTGACTCCAGGGCCAGTGCTCTCTATTCACTGCGCCACCTAGCCACCCCTCCCTGCTCTGTCTTATAGCACAGTGAGTCCTTTGGAAGATTCTCTTTCAAAAGGAAGAGAATGCAAGGAGAATGGTAGGAGAGCCACAGGATTCTTTCTCTCTGAATTACTTACAAGTGAATATTTAGTGCATTATGATAAATACCCTGGTCTAGCCATAAATTTAGCAATCATGACAAATGGCCCCAAATATATATGTTTCTTTTGTATAAGGGGTGTGGAATAAAATGATAGCATTTTTAAAAACGACCTTTTGACTCTTAAGGACAATTCAGCTTTGTCCTTGCTGAGAATATTATAATATCATTTCAGAAAATGACTTATACAGACTTTGTATTTCCAGAACCATAGAATCACAGGATTTAAAAACTAGTTTGTTATTGTTTAGTTGTTTTTCAGTCAGGTCTGACTCTTCATGACTCCATTTTGGGGTTTTCTTGACAGAGATGCTGAAGTGGTTTGCCATTTCCTTCTCTAGCTCATTTTACAAATGAGGAAACTGAAGCAAACAGGGTGAAGTGACCCAGGATCGTCCAGGGGTGGATTTGAAACCCAGGTCTTCTGACTCCTGACCTGGCATTCCATCCACTGTACCAGCTAGCTGCCCTTGAAAACCAAAATGACCTTAGAATAGAGTTTGTTAGATTTGGAAATGAGCCTTATAACATTAGAGCATTTGAATATGAAAACTGAAAGGGGACCTTAAAACATAGGATTTTTAATTAGATGATCACTGATGTTCAGTTCTTTTTTTCATCTAAAATTTCCTCTTTATCCTCCTTCTTGTCTCTCAGAGAGTCAGCCCATATAATAGAGAATTTGAAAATAAAACTGAAAAAGAAAAGGAGAGGAAAAAAATAAGCAAATGTGTCAATACATCAAAAAAGTCTTGACTGCATACAATGTTATGCATTCATGAGCCCCTACAGCTTGTGACAAGGAGTAGAGAAAGCCGTCCTCTCATAGCTCTCTTCTTTGGGAAGAACCTTATTCAAGCCTTCACTTTCAGGTGCTTTCTGGTTATTCTTCTCATTGCTATAAACATTGTCAGTGTTGTTTCTTGACTCTGCTAACTAAGCTCCGTACCAGTTCCTGCAAGTCTTTCTGTACTTTCTGTATTCCTCATGTTTATCATTTTGTTCTGTTTTTTACAGTACAATAACATTCTGTTATATACATGCACCACAGTTTTGGGATATGATGTCAACCAGAAGGTATCTTAAAATCAACCAGCAAGCATGTATTAAGGGCCTCTTTTGCCCAGGGCACTGTGCTGGGTGCTAGCAGTAGAAATATTGAAAAAGGAAACATTCCTTACCTTCAGGGAGCTTCCATTCTATTGGGGGAAATAGCATATACATAGGTAGTACTTTAAGGTATCGCTCCCATTTTATACTTGAGGAAACTGAGTGTTTTGCCTGGGATCATACAGCCAGTAAGTGTCTGGGGCTGAATTTGAATGCAGGTCTTCTGACTCTGGGCCCAGCACTCTGTGCACAATGGTGCCACCAAGCATTAAGTTATGCATTTATGGTTATTACTTTACATTTTACAGCTGAGGAAGCAGGCTCAAGATGGTTAAATGACTTACGTATTGTCACACCAAGTAATAAGTTGGCAACTTTTTAAGTCTCTTTGGATATAGTACTTTTTCCACTACGCTCTATAACAATGTCCAAGCTAAAAGGAACCTTGGGATAATGAATGTTAACAGTAGAAGGAGTTATAGAAACCACCTCATCCAATCCCCGTTTCACAAATTAGGGAAACTGAAGCCCAGAAATAAAGGGTGTTTACTGGAGGAGTCTTTATTAGAATAAAGTAACTGGAGCTTTTGTAAGTGTTCCAGCTTGGTATGTCACTTCTTAAGCAGAAAAGAGAAAGAAATCTGCTGGCCAGCCTGGGGTTCCATGTTCCTTCATGGCCATCAGATGGGGATTGCCTCGGCCTCTTTACATATTAACAGAATTGTAGGCCAGGTCTGTAGATGTTCATCTATCATAGAGGGCCTCTGCCTGGCTCCTAAGTTGCCTTCTTCATTAGCAGTATCTTCTTGATGAGCCCTGAAAACTCTTTGCTTATAGTAACAATGATAAGGCAAGAATACCTGATTGTCAGTGTTTAGGACACTATGGCATTTAAAATCCCCTTTGCCCATTTCTTCCTTACCTTCCTCGTTTTTGGATGAGTAGAGGAAGGGAAGTCTTGTGTTTTGATGACTTTCTTAGCCTCCAGAATGAAGTACAAACAAAATCCTCTGTGAGTAGAAAAGGAGCTACCCACTGGGGACCAAACTTGAACTGGCCAGTTGTGCAACACTGCTACCTTCATTTGTTCGTTCGTTCGTTCGTTCCTTCCTTCCTTCCTTCCTTCCTTCCTTCCTTCCTTCCTTCATTCTGTTCTACCCAAAGAAAATGGGGAAAAAAAGTTTCAGATGTTAAAATTTACATTTTCTTTCAGTCTTTTTCCAGTGGTTAACCCCAGATCACTGCCTCTCCAAATCACTCTTGCTCATTGATTGGCCCATAACAGGTCCCAGGCCAAGCTCTACTTGGTTATTATTTGGGCTCTCATTGGCTCAGAATGAATGTAAATAGCAGTTGTTTCTGTTTTGGCCAGAAAACAGAAGAGTCTTCTGTTTTCTGAGGGTCTTCCCCTTCCAGATCTATTTTTTAAAGAGGTCATTCTTTGCCTTATTTCTTATTAACCTTTAATCACTGGGTAGGCTTTACGTCCCTCAAACTGAGACTTAGCTTGAAAAGGCCAAGACCTCCTACTGCATCCTGTGCCACCTGCAGTCATTCTGATCTGTATTTAAATACTGGACCCAGACGGCTCCAGAGGAGAAAGTGAGGCTGGTGAATTTGTATAGCCCTCCTTCACTTCAGTCCATTCCACTTGCACATCACCTTCCTGATGTCCTTCAAGAATGAAGGACAAACAGCAGCAGCCACCATCCTAACAGCACATGTCTGTGGACTATGATGGTACTTTCTATGATATTCTAAACCTCTTCTCCTGCCCTTAAAGGTTTTGACCAAGACCAGAAGGCAACCCTGAGGGAGAAATGAGATCATCCATTGTCTTCTAGAGGATGAGGGAGTTGGTCTGGTGCTGGACTAGATGGTTACTTAGTGGTTCCCAATTTATGAAGGAGTTGTCTTACCAAATTTTGTTTAGAAGTTATTTAGAATTCAGTGCATTTACTGTACAGAGTTCTCTGCTGGTGTTGGCTTTCTCTCCTCTGACTTAAGTGACCTTCTTAGATCATAAGCCTTTTGGGGGAAAGGCAGTGTATCTCCACATCATCTGGAATCAGATAGTAATAGGCATTAGAGCTGGAGGGACTATAGAGGCATCCAGTAGCACACTCAGTACTTTAGGCATTGTTTAAAAGGGCTCTCTGCTTGTACTGAGTTAGAGAATGAGGATGAGGAGAAGGGACTGAGCACTCCTGTTGTGTGCCAAGCATTGTGCTAGGGGCTTTACAGAGATGATCTCCTTTGATCTTCACAACAACGCCGGAAGGCACACACTGTGCTTATCCCTATTTTACTGTTGAGGAAGCTGAGGCAGACAGCGTACATGACTTGCTGGAATCACAGTGTTTGAGGGCAGATTTGAACTGAAGTCTTCCCAACTCTAGGCCTAGCCCTCTGTCTACACCTTCAACCGCTTACCTCTGGCTACTTTAATGGAAAGAGGACTTTGCTTAAATTCAAGAGAGTAGGGGCCAAACTCTGGTGTTGGCTCCTACCGGACATGACCCTATGTAAGTCCCTTATCCTTTCTCTGTCTCGTCTTCCTTATTCGTATAATCAGAGTGCTGCTTAAACTATACGGGACATATGCCAGGAAAGCACTCTATAAACTTTAAATGATGATAAAGAAGAGATGATTAAAAAAAAATTTTTATTGGTGAAGTAAATAGTTTTCAGTATTTTTGAAATCTCCATAGCAAATTAGAGATACAGCGTCTATAAGGTTGTCCTGTCCGTTGCAGTTTTTTTTTTAAACAGGTAGTACATGAGGGCTGATTTCCCTGGCTTGTGCATAAAATCCTATTTATTACATTAATGTAACTTAATTATTGTACTAATTGTATAAATCTTTGTTCTGGAAGGAGTTGATGGAAGATGAAGAGAAGGGCATTTCATCCTTGCCCTTTCTTGTATCTTAGCTATCCTGGGGCAGAATTTTAAAAATAAATTATTTGTGTGTAGTATCTTTCTTCTCCTTCCATTTCTTTGCCTCTCTCTCTATCTCTATATCCCCATTTGTCTTAAGCTAACCTCTTATCCTGATCTGCTCTTCCTCCTCAAAGTGTGCTGTTTTCCACACTAGCCCTAACTCTTCTCTCCCCCTCCTCCCCCCATTAAAACCTTTTCCTTCCATGTACAGATCTTCATTCAGTACAGGAAAACAACGTAATGATCTGTTCCATAACAATGTAATAACCAGTCCCAAGGTATTTGCATCTTTCAGAGCCCCCCCCCCCTTTTTTTTTTTAACTGATCAGAATGAATTTTCAGAACATACTTATGTGACATTTTATGCAGAAAGGTATGCTGAAAACATGCAGGCGGTGTTGAGACAGATTTTGTTTTTTGTTTTGGTGGGAGGAAAGGGCTGGAAAGAGGTTGGGAGTGCCTGGAAATGTACTCCTGGCTCTGTTTCTCTAACTTGTTCCAGCATTTTCTCTTCTTTCACTTCCAAACACAGATTTACTTTAAAATGCCCATATTTTACCAAAGGGGATACCATGACAACAGCCCACCATCTCCTATCATCAGGGGTGACTGTTTATGAGACTGTTCCTTGTAAGCTTTAGACCACATGCACATATTTATATCTGTTGTTTTGTTGAAGTCAGTTTCAGATTTTTTTTTTTCCTCCTTAAAAAAAACAACCACCACCTTAATCCTTTTTGGTAGCCTGTTAGTCTCATTCATTTTGTAAAGATTTTCTAAGATTTGCTCATTTAAGTAAATAGCCTTCACATTGTATTTTCACACATCTGGAGTGTGTTGCATGAGGGAATGCAAGGAATTATGTGTTTGTAAATATGACCCAAAGAAAAGACTTAATTTAGAATTTCTAGTAGGTAACTATGCATGAGTGACCTTTATGCCTTATTTCTGTCCTAGTGCAAGCCTGGTCACTGCTTTCTTGGTTTTTTCAGTAGCTGACCAACAGGTCCTCTCTCTCTCTAATCTGTCATTCATATGGGTACCAGAATCTTTCTAAGGCATAGATGTTATTCTGTCACTTATCTGTGCAGACGTCCCCAGTGACTCTCTATTGCCTACCCAGTGAATTTCAAGCTCTCTTAGCATGATGTTCAGAGCTATCAATGATCAGGTTCTCCCCTACCTTTCCAGCTTTATTTTACATTGCTCCGTGGTGTGCTGTATGCTCTCAGCAAAATATTTTCTACACTCCAGACAAATCTGGATGTCAAATAAGCATACAGTGAGCACCTCTGGTGTGTAAAGCCATGTGTTTAGGTGCTGGGGATTCAAAGAGAAAACAAAAACAGAGCCGGTGCCCCTCATGCTTTCTGATGTCTAGGATGTCTTCCCACTCCATCTTGGCCCAGTGAATTTCTTCTAAAAGACCACCTCATCTGGCACTTCTGGTCAGCGATGACTTTCAGTCTTGGAACTTATTTAATGCTGTCTGTGTCTCAAGTCCTTAATAATATCGTCATCTCTGGTGTCTTCAATTGCATAAAGGTGAAGATTATGTCCTGATTAAACTTTGTATCTCACCTTGCCTACAACGGGCTTCATGTAATGTTTGTTGGATGAATGGATGCAAACATTTCTCTCTTAAGAATTCAGCAGGGGGCGGCTAGGCGGCGCGGTGAACAGAGCGCGGGCCCTGGAGTCCTGAAGACCTCCGACACTTAACACTTAGAGCTGTGCGGCCTTCGGCAAATGGTTTAACCCCAGTTGCCG
>CM053594.1:57201594-57244629 GCA_028646575.1 Pseudocheirus occidentalis
CCCTGCAAGTTCTAAATTCTGTTCTCCCTCCTTATTAAAGGTGGTGACTGCCAAGCAGTCCCAGTAATAGTGTCCTCTCCTCTGTTAAGAGGATCACATGGAGTAATTGAACTAAAATCTTTGTAAATCTTCAAGTATTATGTAAACATCAGTCATTATTATTGTCATCATCATTTTTAACTGGAGAGTAACCAATTTGGGACTTGCTTGTCCAGGCTTGAGATTAGATTGTAAATTCCTCTAGGCAGGGTTCATGTGCTTGGTAAATTTTTAATAAATTGAATTGAATTATATCTCTTTAAATATGACCATTTTAAAAGATACTATTTTCAAATTTAGGTGGTTAGATTTTCTCCTCTGAAGCTGTAAGAATGTTTTAATGCCATGAGGAATATCTTTTGCTTGAAGACTCTTAGACGTTTCCCTTCAGTACTTTGAATGAAAGATAAATCTAATAAATACATTGACTAAATAAATGATCACCCTTATAGAGACCCCTGAGAAATGGTAACAAATATTATATTGTGGGGAATGAGCTGACAATTTTAATGCATTTTCTTTTCTGATTTTTGTACCAGCTTAAATGTTTTTAAAAGCCGTAAGTGTTAAATAACTGCCTGAAAAGATCTTACCATAATATGCATTTATTAAATGGCAAATTCTCAATAGGAAAAATATATTTTAAACTGCTAAGAAAAGAAAATTGTCTGAAAGTGTGATCTTTTTGACAGAGGGAGGGGCTTGAAGTGTTTGAGCACCTGTAGATATTTCTGGATTGACAGAACAAAGGCCCCTTAGACCATGTGATAGTAAGGAATCTGTATAACTGATTCAGGCCTGAAGGACAAAGAAATGGGCTAGACAGTTAATGTAACTTTGTAACTCATGGCAGTTAGTATAATGCTTCTCCCGGTGTTGGAAAATCACAGACACTCTTGTGTTTCTGCCACATGCAACTGTGTGATAGGTCTGCCCTTCAGATCTGTGCACAAACCCTTACTGTATCCTTGACTACCAGAAGAGGTAGTTACAACTGGTTTCAGGGAAAAGGGAGAATGCTTCAGGAAAAGAAGCATTCAAGGAAAGGGGAGCACCAACAACACCTAGTACCCTCAAGCCTAGAACAGTTTGGTCTAGCAACACACTTCCCACTTCCTCCAAGCTTAAAGTAATACAAAAAGAATTAAGTCCTGCTGTACATAGGAGGGAGTAAACTCAAAGAATTGATCCTTTTTAGATGGGATGCAGGTTTACAAGTTGGTCAAGCAAAGAAGTTGTGGTCTGAGGGCCTCTTAGGAAAACCGAGGGTATTTGAGACCCCAGGAGGAAAGGGGGGTGAAGGGAGGAATTGTTACCAACTCTTGTCAAAGGTCACTATGCCTTTTGTTTTCTTGTAACCTTTTTCAGAATACTCAACAGGATAAACAGTGAATATGAGTCAAGTTCAGAGGACCTTGAATGAAACCCACTGCTTCCCAAGGCATTTCATTTTGTGGCAGGGAATTAAAATTTTTTCCTTATGTGGATATTAAATCTAACTTTATATAATGTTCCTCTTCCACTTGAATCTGAAAGAGAGGTGTCATGTGTTCCTCCCTCTGTTCCCTCTAAGTCTTCTTTTCTCTAGGCTGATCATCCCCACCCCTAGCATCTTGGTATCATCCTCAATCTCTGGACATAATCCCATTTTGAGGTCTTGACTCAAATAACTTGCTTTTTTTCTGATGAAGAAACTGAGTCCTAAAGAAAGAAAGTAATTTGCCCAAGATCATACATATAGTAATTTGGAGAGTCTTTACTTAAACCTAGGCTCTGTGGCTTCAAATCCATTGGAAAGATCCTCTGTACTATGGTCTTAATAATTGTTTCAGACACCAGCCAGTGCTGGGAATGAGTCCCTGTCACGGTCACCATCATCACTTTTTGAAATCCGGAGCGCTATAAGAAAAGCAAAGTGGGCCAGGCAGGGCCCTGAGTTTTTTGCTTTCTTAAACCCTGATGCATCACACAGCCACGCCAGTAGCCTCATTTCCCAGTAATCCATCATGATGAAAAAGATAACTAAGGACTTGGAAGGCCTAGAAAAATAGTCCTCACGTAATTCAGGTGCCATTTCATTTTAACCAGCATACTGGGCCTTTAAGTAGAACTTGGTAGTAAATGAAAGAGTAAGGTTTCCTTGGACAGTATTGGAGGAGAATGACGGAGCAGCTAATTTTAGCACAGGAGACTGTGCTCAGATGGAACCTAGAAACAATATAATCTCTTATTTTTTCAGAGAAGAATGTTGAGACTCAGAGAAAGGAACTTCCCAAGGTCATAGAGCTAGTAAGTGACAGAGTCAAGACTAGAATCCAGGCTGCCTTAAAGTCAACCACAAACAGAAAAAAAATGTTTCTTATCTAAATAAGAAGCTGTCAAACAACAGGTTCATTTTTCTGGTCTGTTTGGGTTCAGATTCAAAGGAGCCTGTTGGATTTGTTTTGGGGGTGGGGAGTGCCTTTTTATGCATCACAAAACCAGAAGAAATCTATATACTTAATTGAATAAAGTGGAATTTGGAATTCAGTTCAGATTCTAATTTTCAAATCCAGCTAGTGTTTATGAATGCTTATTTGTCCAAGGACTCTTAGCATATGTACTGAATGCAGGAACTGGGAAAAATTAATACCACCTGGGTTCAGGTCAGCTGATGAAAGGACAGGATAGAAAGAGAACTGCCACCTGCCTCTTGTGTGTCGTTGGACAAGTTGCTTCACCAGAGCCTCTGTTGTTTCCTAATGATGAGGTGATTGGACTTGATGACTTCCAAGATCCTTTCAGATGTGACCAGTTTTTTCTTAGCACCATGGGGCAGCCCAGATGATGGAGTGGTGAATAATTGGTTTAATTTGTTAAAAAATTATTACAGAGATGATGGTGGTCGAGTTGCTTCTGTCTCTAAGGGAATAGAAAACGCTTTGAAAGCTAGATTAGATTTAAAGGAAAAATTATTTCCTGCAGCAGCGATGAAGCACTTAACAACAAACCCCGTCCCTTAACAATTTTTCAAGTATTATTGTAAAGTGTTCAGCTAGGTAGGTTGTGTAGTAGACAGAACACTGGACTTGGGTCCTGGAAGACTCGAGCTCAAATATGGCCTCAGACTTAATGTGTAACTCCCGTCATCATGTCACTGCCTTCTGTCTCAGATTCCTCACCTGTATACTGAGGACCAAAACAGCACCAACCTCCCTATTGTTGTGAGGACCGAGTGAGATAAGATTTGTAAAGTGCTTTGCAGAACCTTTAACGTGCTATCTAAATGCCAGCTATGGTGATGATAAATTACTGTCTTTTTGTCATTATAGTATAGGTCAGGGTTCCCCAGCTTAACATATTGGGCTCTTTCAAGTTGATCCTATATCAGCTACACAGTACACAGTTCCTGGCACATAGCAGGCACTCAACAAATGTTTGTTGACTGCCTGACTACAGCGTGGGCCCCCGGGCTGTATTCTCTTTGCTGTGCCAGATTTCCTTCAAGCAGTAACAGCCCACTCCTTATCTTTAGGGACTTCAACCCTTTGTTCTTTCTCTGTT
Source organism: Pseudocheirus occidentalis (assembly GCA_028646575.1). NCBI lineage: Eukaryota > Metazoa > Chordata > Mammalia > Diprotodontia > Pseudocheiridae > Pseudocheirus > Pseudocheirus occidentalis. The sequence goes on from CM053594.1 coordinate 57,205,177, forward strand.
CCTCAGTCTTCTTCCACATTCCAAGTTCCACACTCTATTCTGGTTTTAAATCCTGGAAAACCTAGTTCAAATCCGGCCTCAGACACAAGCCATATCATTTAACCTCTTTTTGCCTCAGTTTCCTCAGCCATAAAGAGATAATAAATAATAGCACCTGCCTCCTAGGCAGATGAGAAACAGGTGTGTTCATGCAAGTAAAGGACTTTGCGAACTTTAAAACGTTTAAAAGGGCTAGTTGTTGTTGCTATTTTAGTCCAGCCACGTCATTTTAGAGATGAAGAAGCTGAGACCCAGAGAAGCAAAAGGACTCACCCAAGGGCTCCATAGTCAAACCTGGCTCAGCTGACTCCAAGTCTACTAGAGAGGAAGAGGGCTGGACGAGATGACACCTGGAGGGCCAAGTCAGCAAGCAGGCATTAAGTGCTTATTGTATCAGGCACCCACAGAGGATATCCAGAAGCAAAAAGAAAGGCTTTTCCTGCCCTTTAGGAGTTTCCATTCTGCTCGAGGAAGACTACCCATTCAAGGAAGCTGGAAAGGGAAAGGTAGTGAGGTAGGGGGAACAGACATCCCAGCGCTAGACCAGGATGGCAGGAAGAATGAGGAATGAATGTGGCTTCTGAGTCACATGATTGTTAAGATTCACAAGCAGCATCTCTCGTCTGCTACTAAAATCCAGCATCAACCAGTTCATAACGAAGTTGGGCCACAAGAAAACCTAGGGTGTAATGCATCAGTCGCTGTGGGTTTTGCAGCTTCTCCCTTTCCAAACAGCCTACACCATAAGTATGCTCCAGAATGACATATTCTTTGTACCAGGAGCTGGTTCTGCTCTAGTAAATTTTAAGGGCTGCAGGACTTGGAGGCTCAGCAGAAAGAGTTGGGTAGCAGCCCCTTCTCAGCCTGCAGAGTGGAAAAGATACTGATTGATGTACTAGGCTGGCAGGGGGCACACATTTTAAATACACTGGGTCTGAGATCCTCAAAAGAGGCATCTTCTGTTGGCCTAAAGCAGTGTTGGTCTTTTGTTTATACCTGGAGTCTGCCTTTGAATTCTAGTATAGGACTCTCTTACTTAATTGAGTAAGGTCCTTGTAAAATAGATCTTCCATCATCTTAACACATTAAATACATTAAAGTTTTAAATAAAAGTCCTAGTTATCAGCTCAAACAGGTCATTTGGAAATCAATAAAGCTAAGTGGGGCTCAATTCTGTTTGCTTTTTAAAATTTTCTAGCACATTTTCATTGTATAGAGAGTGAATATGATCTGTTGTGTGACTAGGAAGAAATTCAATTTGACTTTCATTCAATATGTTTGTTTCTCTAAGGAAATTCAATATGCCTCTCCCCACGATACTACAAAGCTGTTTATCTAAAGGACTGCTTTCAAAAATATGATAGTAACTATTTGGATTGGCCTTGTTGCCATTTTTATAAATTAGTCTAAATAAGACCAACAGACTCTAGCCTTCTGGGAAGGGGCCAGATTGAGACATTGACCTAAATGACCCAAGCAAGGAGTCTTACGACTTCATCTTTCTCTGGATTTAATCATTTTATAGTGTGTCAGGCTATTGTGTTGCTGCTTATCTGATATTGTGCTGTGTGGGAACCTGGTGAACAGGCTTTGTGATAAATAGAATGGTTACTTCTTGGTTGGGAGCTGGTCTATAAATCTTTATCATTAGGGGAACACTCCCCCTCTGGATCACCTTTTCCCACACCCATCTTATTATGATGACCAAGATGACGTTTTGCTGTAGAAATCCATCCAATATTAGTGTCCTAGGTGAGAACAAATATGCTCCTGTTGAGCATATTAAGGGATGGCATCTGTATGTGGAACATCTGTTAATTATTTTTCTTTCAATGAACAGATATCTTTTATTAATTAATTTGGGGGAAGGGATGTAGGAGAAGGGAAGGAAAAATATTTCGTTGTTGATACAATAAGGGAAACAGTGAAGGCAGTGTCCATCATGACCCAGAGACTCACTTTAAGACGAGTAAGTTTAATCACTGCAGCCGTGGAAAGGCTCAGAATTAAAACTGGTTGGTCATTTTTGTGTTTCTCTAAGAAGGGAATTAGAATTAAGTGGTTGAGTTGGGGCTTTAGAGAGAAAGGAGAGGAGGGAGAGACAGAGACTTAAAAGTGAGAGTGTGAGTGGGAGATGCTTTTTATTTCATGGGTAATTCCTTCCCTTAAAAATTATTGGGGCCTCAGCCTGCCAGAGGACATTGTGTGCTGTCCCAGCTGCCTCAGAAATGTTGACAACATGCACCTAAAATGAGTGCCAGTAACAGCTGAGGAAGAAGTATAAGCAGCATTCAAAACCATGGCCCGTACCAAAACTGCTGTGCTGGCAAAACTGGGTCTATTCTGTGATTAATTCACTTCTTTTAAGGCTTGTTAAATAAATAACCTGTAGTGGACCTTCCTTTACTGTGAAATGGACAGAATGCTGGAGTCCATGCTTGGTTAATACAGTTCATTCATTGTGTGCAAGTTACCAAGGGATCTGAATAGAGTTGGTGGCATCTGCCCGGCACCTGGGATAGCCAGGTGGTACTTCAGAGAGAGAGAGAGAGAGAGAGAGAGAGAGACAGGGAGGGAGGGGGGGAGAGAGAGAGAGAGAGAGAGAGAGAGAGAGAGAGAGAGAGAGAGCTGAGTCTGGATTCGGGAAGGCCCGTGTTCAAATTTACCCTCAAACACTTACTAGCTCTGTGATTCTGGGCAGGTCACTTAACCTTTGCTTACCTCAGTTTCCTTAGCTGTGAAATGGGCATTGTTGTGAGGATCACATGAGATAATATTTTTTTTAAGAGACAGAATATAGATGAAATGAGAAGGTCGTATGTAGAAATGCCTTGCTTATAAGTGCTCAGTGAAAATTTTGTGACTGAATTAATGGGAGAAAGGAACATCATTGAGGTACAAATTTGGATAAAAGAGGTTAAAATAGTAATACATTTGATAGCCAGCCCTTTAAGGTTTATGTGGTGACAAGCTTATTAGCCTTCTGAGCCTATCTTGGTCAGCCAGTCTTTGGCCTTTCCCAGCATGATGAAAAGGGTGTTGACCTTGGAGTTGGGATACCTGGGTTCAGTTCTGTCCCTGGTGCTTTTTAGCTTGTGATTGTGACTGTGGACTTAACCTTTTAAAGCCTTTGTCTCCTTACTTGTAAAATGAGGGGAATAAGAGAACTGAAATTTGCTGTTGTTACTACTACTACTACTACTACTACTACTACTACAATGCATTTTCCTAATAATTTTTAAATATTATCATCTAGTTGAATCTAAGTTCTTTGAAGACAAAGACTGTTTCTGGTGATTGTTTGTGGATCTCCAGCGCCTAGCACAGTAGCATGTTGAATTTAATTGACTTAAATAGGATTGAGTAGATTGCAGTTAACCTGAAGAAATAAAATATAGGTACCAAAAAGAATTAAGATCTAAGGTGTTAGTGAGTCATGAAGAGAATCAAAAGCATTTTCCCCTCTTCTGTTTTCTTTTGAATGCTTCTTACATTAGACTTGTATTTTGTGAATACAAAACTGAAATAAAATATATCATTGTAAAATAGCAAAGACTGCATTTTGGTGTTGATTCATGCATCAAAAATACATCAAGAAGATGCTTTTTTTCATCTATTATTTATTTGTCATATGCCTTGCAAGTTAGTTCTTCTTTCTGATCCTTAGTTTCCTAATCAATAAAATGAGAGTCTTGAACTGCATGGTCTTAAAAAATGTTAGTGCTATGATTTTTTGGTCTTCACAAAAGCTTTGTGAGGTAGATAGGACTGGTGCTGTTAACTTGATTTTCTTCAGTACTTCAGGGAATTGTCATTTCATTCATTTGTATGTACTCCTACCACCAACACATTGTAGCCATCCCACAACCCCATGGATGGTCTTAAAGACTTGGTGTGACTGAAAAATTCTTCATTCAACTTAGGGCTGGTGACAAGCTTACAATCTGTCACCTGACTCGATCATCATCTTTCCTTTGTGGGTGAATGTCTCACCGTGGTTGTGATCAAGTACTAGAACCCACCTTTGCTGACTTGCAGTGACTTTTGTGTGCCCTTCTACTTGCTTGAATTCCCTTTAGCGTTCATTTCCAGCTGAGCTGGGAGAGCTCATCCATGCTTTCTTAGCATGGTTACTTGCCTCACCTTATATACCTTTGAGCAGCCCTCAAAAAAATAAATAATTTGTTTAATTTATCTTTGATTTACGACATACTAATCACTTGGATAAATTTAAATGATGTACTGGATGCTATATCTGACTTTGTCTTCCCATAGGCTCTTATATGATATGACAGGGAGGCAAATAAACCCCATGTCTTGCACCTGCAGAAAAACAAATCACCTGCTAGTTCAGAGCGTTCTTTGATGGGGTATATATTGAACTGCCTACCAAAGGGGAGGCAGTTCTTGAACCTTCCACCATCCCTTTGAAGCTGTCATTTGCCCACATCTCACTTGCTGAGATGTTACGAGATCTAGCATTGACTCACCTTCTCACTCTTCTTCTTCCCAAGGTATTTAACTTCTCATTAACCTCCTGCTCAAAACTCTTAAGTAGGTCCCGAGATAAATAAAATCTAAGCATCTTGGCCTAACTGTTGAGACCCTCTGTAACCTGAATTGCCTTTAAATTCTGAGCCTATGCACCTCCCTACTCCATCTCACACTATTCCCTTCAATGTGTGCTATGCTTCTTACAAACTGTACATAACTTTCTTCTCCTGTTCATCCTGTATTTTTCCTGATTCCATGCCTGTGTCCATATTGTTCCTATATCTAGGTTTTCCTTTTTCCTATGTCTGCCTTTTGGGATTCCACCCATTCTACAGTACCCTCCACCCAACCCCTAAACCTTACCTTGCCTTTTTTGGGATGCTGCTTCAGAATCAGAAATCTTTTTCCAAACTGGGCATTTACCTGTCCTATGCTTTCATCATAATTTTTTTTTTTTGGTATCACACATTTTACATAATACTGTTTTTATGTGTATTATATGTCCCCCTGATAGATCATGAACTTCCTCAGAACAGGAACCATGTCTTAATTACATTGCTCTCAGTATACAACATTAGTTGTACATAGTGGATTCATAATAAAATGGTTATTGAGGGAATCATTGAACTTGGAAGTTTTCCTACCTATAAAGTGAAAAGGCTATTTACTCCCATAACTATTTGGAAATACAAATGTGTTCAAAGATAGCCAAATTGCATTTTAGTGGTGGCAAATAGATGCATTTTCTGGTGGTAATAACCTTATTTAAAATAACTTATTTAATAAATTAATCTGTTCCCACCCACCCATTGAACTGTATTTCTCAGGCTTACTTAATGTGAACTCTACTCGAGTTAAGCCTGCTTCTTTTGTGATCTTTCAGTGTTCCTCATTCTCCTTCCCATTGCATGTTTTTCTTGTGTCCACATTTAAGCACATACCATTAGCACCGTTCTTCTATACTATTTACTCCAAATCCTACCTGTCCTTCCTGAAGCCTCCTTCAGGACTTCCAGGCCACACTAGCACATTCACTAAAATGAAGCACCTACTGTCTCCAAAATGCTGTGCTAAGTATTAGGTAGGTTCATTTGGTCAATAAATAAATATTAAGTGGCTGCACTGAAGCCAGGCACTGTGCTGATGCAGGAGACAGAGTTTGCCCCCAAGGAGCTTGCCGTCTAATGGGGAGGCAGTATGCAGACAGATGTACAAAGCCAGCTGAATGCTGGACAAACAGGAAATAATTAACAGAGAAAAGACACTGGAATTGAGGCAGCATCTTTGTCCTCAAGTCTGGCTAAAGGGATAGATAGAGATAGGATGTGTAATGCTTCATATTATATTTGAATGTCTGTATAGAATTGCAAAGCATTGTGCTAGTCAGCAAGTATTTATTAAGCACCTACTGTGTACCAGGCACTGTGCTAAGCATTGGGAAAATGTTTGTGTCATTTGATCCTCAGGACAACCAGGCGGGGAAGGTGCTGTTATTGTCCACATTTTACATCTGTGAAAACAGGGGAAAACAAGGCTAAGCAACTTGCCTATGGTCATATAGCTAGTGTCTGAGGCTGGATCTGAACCCAAGTCTTCCTGGCCTTATACCTAGCGCTCTGTCCACTGCACCACCTAGAAAGAGGTGCCATTTGAATTGACTTTAAAGGATGGGTATGAATGTTTCCTGTAAAGAGCCAGTGAAAGTGGAGAGTGTTCCAGGGGTAGGAAATAGCTCGAACAAAGGCAATTGGTTCTTCGGATTCATTGAGAGGACTGAGAGCAGCCCCAATAGAGTATGTGAAGGGCAGTGATAGAGGTAAGGCAGCAGAAGTATTATGAGGTTGTTTGAAAGGTCCAACAGAACCTTTAATATCAGCCACAAAAGTTTGAACTTAACTCAGGAGGCAAAAGGAAGCTTCTGAAGATTTACAGTAGAAAAATTGCACAGTTGTCACAATGTACAGGGTATAGTGAGAGTCTGTGCAGTTTTGGGCTATGTAAGCCTAAAATTGCACTAAGACTTTTGGGACGCTACATAACATGTCTGTGCAACTTGCAGCCCACCAAAGGATCTCAGGCAGCCCTCAGAAACAGAGGAAAACATCCTTTGCATGTAGAGGAAACTTGTGGACCGCAAAGCAGTCTGCAGGTTGCAACTTGTGCAAGTCTACTATATAAGAAAGATTTTTCTAGCCATGGTATGGATACATTGGAAGAGGCAAAGAGGAAAAATAGAGAGACCTGATAGGGGGCTATCATAGCAATATAGAATGGCAGCGGTAGTAAAGATTTGTTCTAGGGACAATGTGGATAGCATCGAGGCAACAAATGTAAAAGACATTCTGATAATAGAATTTATAGGATCTGGCAACCACAATCAGAAACAGATTTGTCCCTTCTACACTGGTGTAAAATTCACATAGAAATGCAGGATGGCTGCAGATTGTATATTGACTTAGTTTTTAAGATGTAATATTATCTTGTGTTTTAATGTATTTTTATTTATTTCATTAAATAATTCCCAATAACATTTTATTCTGCTATGGGTCACATTTGGAAGTGTTGTGAACCATATGCAACCCTCTGGGCACACGTTTTATGCCTCTGGTGTAGGCCATATAAAATTTACTGCTCTGTTATTTATTGCTTTTCCCGCTAAATGTTTATTGTATGTATCTTGTGTGCCCAGTTAGATTATAAGCCTCTTGTGAGTAAAGCCCATATCTTAGACAACTTTATGTTCCTCATTGCTCCTGATAAAATGCAAAACCTGCATTCACAGGATCATAGATCTAGAATTGGAAGGAACCTTCAGGGTCTTCTTTTCCAGTCCCCTCATTCTGATAGATGAGTGGACTAAGATCAAGAGAATTGATGTGGCCTGTCCACTCATAAAGTCCTTGTTGTTGATGGATTGCTAGAAAATGTTGATTCATCTCAGTAACACACTTTTAATTTCTTGGACCAGGGGATGGTAAGACCAAGATCCGTGCCCCCAAGGCCAAAAGTGATAAGAAGAAGAAGCACCACCACCACCACCACCATCACCACCATCACCACTCACCTCAGCCGCCTCAGTTGTTGTCACCTCCACCCCAGCTCTGTACAGATGAAGAGGTTCCCCCCCCACCGCCTCCCATATTGGAGCCCCCTATATTAGCGCCAGTATCTACTGCCACAGAAGAAAGCTTTCCCTTAACCACTCCCCTCAACATTGTCCACCCCTCTGAGGTGCCCAGCGAAGAGGATGACTTTAAGCCACGACCTATCATTCCCATGCTTTATGTGGTTCCACGGACCAATAAGGTGGTATTTGACAAAGAGCGTGTATCTTGCCAGCAGACACTCGAGCACTTTGCTCAGAAGGGCCAGATTTGGAAGGAGCAGACTGTCCCCATGGAGCTAACAGTGAAGGAAGAAGAAAGGGGAGAATCCGAGCAGGTGGAGATCAGTCCCAAGGCCAGTGAGGTTCAGGTAATGTCATGGGAGAAGAGACTAGCTAATTCTAGCATAAGAAAACAGGAGGCATTAGTACTTTAGGAGAAACTGCTTCTTAAGCAAATTCTGTTTCCTGATTATGAGCAGAATTTGAACTAGCAGCATCTGTGGGAGATAGAGCTATTAAAACTACTTGAGTGTCAGGAGAATAGGTCGGGTAACATGAAGACCTAGAAAAAGATTTAGCTGAGTCAGTTGTCCAGATAGCTGTTAGCTGGTTGCCATTTTAGACCTTTCAGGGAGGTTTCACACTTTTTCAACTGATGTTATTGGTGCTCTCATACCTGTAAGGGGTGCTGGCTGTTGTTAGCACAATGAGTTATTGACCTTGGCTAAGGGTGAAGATGGGGAGCAAAAAGGAAGTGTAGTTCATCTAAATAACAGGCGATCCTAAATTGGGCTCTGTACATTGCTTCTCAGAGCATTTCCTTTAAGTAGTTTGCATTTTTACAGGCCCCATCCACCTTTTCCAAATTGAAAATGGAGATCAAGAAGAGCCGGCGTCATCCCCTGGGTAAACCACCAACTCGATCCCCATTGTCCGTTGTCAAACAAGAGGGCTCAAGTGATGAGGGTGAGTGTGTAAATTTGCCTAAAGCCCAGCACTGTCATCATGTCTGGCCTAGTAATAGTTTGATAAAAGATGCTAAAATTTGTGTTGTGGTTTCACATCAAGTATATTCAACATCAGCAAGAATGAAGTTTTAAGTATTGGCTTATGAAATGTTCTAACATAGATATTACTACATAGACCATAGGTGTGTAGAGTGGCAAAGAATTTTCAAACACAAATTGTCATAGCCCCAACTGCCCTCTTATATAAACAGATATTTATAACCTAACACTTGTCAAGTACAAACATGGACACAATGGTCTCTGACCTTGGGGGACTTCTCTTGGTGTGTCTGTCTGTCTTTCTGTCTGTCTGAGAGACAAACAGAGAGTTGGACAGCTGAGTGGAGCTTTAAAGGGGCGCTGAGGATTCAAAGAGGCCAAGGTGAAAGGGAGACTATCCTGGCTGGGAGGATAGTTTGTGAAAAAGGCATGAAAGTGGACCTGTTTGCACTAGGAAAGAGTATGTTTTGATGATAAATGTGAACCATCACTGGAATGGATAGTGAAGCTAGATTGTGAAGTCCTCTGAATCCTAGGAAGAGGAGTTTACATTTTCTTATAAGGAAATGAGGCACTGAGAATTTTAGAACAAGTCAGGCCTGTCTGTAAAGGTTATCATGGCAGCTAGAAAGAGGATGGCTAGAGAGATGAGACATGTAAGTGTGAGCTGAGTAGAGGCAGTGTGGTCTGCTCCCTGCCAGCCGCCATTGGAGAGTCCTCAGGAGGCAGGGGCAGGTGTGCAGGTGGGTGTCAAATAGTGAGAAGTACCTGGTCTAACATAATAGGGAAGTTTATTCCCATTGTTGTGGATCCTGGCCAGAAGACTTTAGTTTAAATCCAAGCTAGTCTCATCTCATATAGAAGAGGCTAGGGATAACTTACAATGGAGGGGAAGAACAGGAAGGCAAAAGGGAAAAGATCAACCTTACTCTGATTGAATTTGGCTTAAGGAGGGAATGACATAAACTCTAAACTGGGTATCTTGCCACCCAGGAGAGTAGGGGGGATAGGGATGAGAGGTGAGGGTGAGGGCTGCTGGAAGCACACACTTCTGTAAAGGGACAGGGACAGGGTAGAGAATAGAACAAGGAGGGGGGGCGGATAGGAAGGAGGGACATAAAATCAGTCTCTCACAATATGTCCACTGTAGAGATGTCCTGCGTACTTACACATGTACAGCCTGTATTGAATTGCTTGTCCTTCCAGTGGGGGTGGGTGATGAGGGAGGAAGGGAAAGAATCTAGAATTTAAAGTTCTATAATAAAATGTTAAAAATATATATGTATATACATTATTATTGTTATTGTTGTTGTTGTTATTATTATTATTATTGCTATTATTATTATTATTAACTACATGCAACTAATTAAGATTTACAGGCACTGGGGTAGGGAGACTGATCCTGTCCTACCAGAAAGTCAGAGGGGCAATGGGGGAGAACATAGGAGAGAGCAGGTTGGGAGAGGGGCTATATAATGGGATGGCTATTTTGGGGTGGTGGGTAGGGGAAAGATGGAGAGAAAATTTGTAACTCAAAATCTCATGGAAATGAGTGATGTAAACAAGAAAATTAATTAATTTTTAAAAATTAAAAAAAAATAAATCCAAGTTAGTCACTTCTCTTCTCTGGGGTTCACTTTTCCTTACCTGTGAAATGAAGGGGTCATTTTTAGCTCTAAATAATCCTGTAATCCTAAATATAAGGAATAGGAAAAGGTCCTGGGCAGCAGAGGGAGGGCTGTTTGACTTGTCAAACCTCAGTGAAACAGAAGTTGAAAAAGGAACACTGGAAAAGAGTGGGCAGTGGCATTGACAAGTAAGGCTCATGATCACCTAGTATCAGTGAGGGGCAGAACTTGTACCCGCCGTTTCTGATTCCAGGGCTTTACCGGCAGTGTTGAACACAGTGCAGACACTTCGTAGTCATTCAGTAAGCATTTATCAAATGCCACCTAGATGATAGACATTGTGTTAAGCCTTAGAAGACATAACAGATACTTTTAACCTCTCTCTCTTGATTTCCTCTACTGTAAAATGTTGGGGGTAATTAGAGCACCTGCCCCACATTACAACAATGTGGGACAACAAAGATCAAATGAGATAATACTTGTTTAAAAAATGCTTATCACAGTGCCCTGGCACATGGTTGGTGCTTTATAAATAATAGCTGTTGTTGTTATTATTATTATTATTATTATTATTATAAATATGAAGTGTTAATAATAAATAGAAAGTAATTCTGGAGGGGGGGGGTGTAGATTGGTGTAGGAAGGACACAGCCAATAGAGGAATCAGCATAAACTTTATGTAGGAAGTAATGCCCAAGATGAACCTTCAGGGAGGCTCGGAAGTGAATAAATGAATGATGAATTTGAACTGTGTCCATACAGTGCAGATCCAGCAGTGAAGATGCTAGACAGGGGTGCTCGCATCTGCCCACTGTGGGGGTCCATAGTCAAGTCAACAGAATGTGTTACATGCCTATTATGTGCCTGGTACTGTATAAGTACTGAAGATATAAAGATATAAAGGCAAAAATAGTCCCTGCCCTCAAGGAAGGCGGAAAGGAGACTATGTACAAACTACTTTGTACACACAGGATGTAGAGAGGATAAATTAGAGATGATGAAGGGCCATTCCAGGAAAGGCTTCTTGCAGAAGGTGAGTTATTAAATGAGATTTAGAAAAATCCAGGAAGCAAAGATGAAGTTAAGGCTCCAACTCCAGTGTCCATCAGTTCAATTCAGCAGCTACTTTGTACAAGACAGATAATTACCATATAAATATCATGTAAATGTATATTACAATTAGCTGTGTGTTTTATCACTTTACTAAACTAAATTTGGGGCAGGGGAGAGGAAGGAATCTTGTTTTATATAAACTTCGTACATCTCTCCAACACTTAGCACAGAACCATATACATGTTGGTATTTAATCAGTGTTGAATGAATTCTGTAGGTTGTACATATACATCCTGAACTCAGTTAAAGGTATGTGCTTCAGGCAAAGGTAGTGGAATGCACTGTGGTTGATTGTGTTTATTTTTTATATTGTTTTTGAGGTGTATATTTTTTATTGGTACTAAAGATTTGCTCCTTACTTTTCTTACCCCTTTTTTCCTTTTATCCCTATCATTAAAAAAAAAAAAATTCTCCCCTTTCTTCCTCCCCCATTCCTGCTCTCATTCATTTCATTCTAGAAGCGTTTCCCTTCTCTGGAGAAGAGGATGTGAGTGACCCTGAGGCTTTGAAGTCTTTACTTTCACTCCAGTGGAAGAATAAAGTACATAACTTCCAGGCAGAGAAGAAGTTTAATGCGGCCGCAGCCCTTGTAGAGCCATATTGTGCTGTCTGCACTCTCTTCTATCCATATAACCAGGTAATTGCCACCTTGCTAAGAATTTCCTGTTAGCAGAATTGTTGCAAGGTGGATTTTAATGTTTTCTATCTCCTGTTGTTACTAGTGATTACTTTGCTTAAAGGAAGGCTCAGAGTTGAATTTTCATGGGTTCAAGAATCTATTTCTAAAAGCTAAAAATCAGGTCATTTTAGCACAGTGTTGTAGGTAGAGCCTTCACTGACATCTTTTTTTTCTGTAGCTGGTCTTCTATGGAAAACAACCATTGTCTCTTGAAGGTTATGTCAGGGAAAGACAAACTCTAATGGATCTCACCAAGCTGGTAAAGCTTTGGTTGGTTGTGGATTGATTCCAGCAGTAAACCATATTGGTCATCTAAGAACCAGTCTTGCTAATAACTTCAGGAAGGCTTCCCACCAAAATATTGGCTTCTGGATATTTTTTGGCCACATAAACCATCTACTTAAAAACATAAAATATTGTGATCTGTATTGGTAAAAGGAAAACTCTTATCTGTGAAATCATAGATGTTTTAAAGTATTGAAAGTGTAGGTGATAGGTAGGGGGCACAGTGGGTAGACCACCAGCCCTGGAATCAGGAAGACCAGACTTTAGATTGAGCCTCAGATACTGGGCAAGTCACTTAACCCCAATTGCCTTAAAAATGAAAGTGTAGGTGTAAGTGAGATGGCAGTGGTGCTGAGTCAGTATGGAAAATCTCCTATGCACTTGCCCCCTTCCACATTCTGTGTTGTTCTTGAAGGAAATGTCTGTCCATCTGACTTGGAATTTAGAACTTTGAATGAAATGGTCAGTGTTGGAATCACTTAGTGTACATGACACTCAGCTGTGTGTTCCCAATCAGGAGGAGCAGAAAGGAGTATAGATACTGAAGACACGTCTTAACACTAGTTTTCTGTTTTTACAAAAATGTAATTTTATGAAAACTTGTATAGAATTATATAAATGGTTAATTAAAAAAAATAAATTTGCAGATTCTTCTTTCCCCAAATTCAAAAGTGCAGATACCATATGGCCCTTTTATGGCCAGATCCTAGCCATTTGGATAGAAATAGCAATTTTTTTGGACAGAATGAATAAGTAGTTCCGCAGGTTCTCTGGGGACTTTATTACCAACGAAAGGCCTATAGTTTCAAACAGAATCTATCCTAGTGCAGTCATTCAGGTATTTGTTAGGGAGAGACTTCTGCTCAATAGGCTAACAACAGGGAGGAGAGGAATTTGGAGTCCCACACTAAGACTCCTGGATTAGTAAATGCTGCTTGAGGAAGGGGTTGCATAAGCACAATTGAACTAAGTCTGTACGAACACACTTACTTCAGTTTCCTTATCATTGAAACAAATTAAGAGCTAATGCTTAGGTATTGTCACTAAGCACATTCCCTTCTTTTCATTGCCAAAAAGTGCTGCTGAATTTCAGAGTTTGGGGAAGTTTGGTTGAAGATGAGAATTTTCTTAACTACTGTTGTTAAGTAAAATGTTTAGAACCAAATCTCATGGTGCCTTATATGTCAAATATACATCAGAAATTGAGGCATGTGGGATAACCTGCTTCATGAATTCTAAAGCAGGTCCTCCCCCACCCCAACTCCATAAAATTATCCCGTACTAAATCCCCCAAGTTTGTGCTTCCGCAACTTACCTCATGTGGGGAAAAGTGACACTTTTTAGAAGCGGAGGCCTTGTCAAAGTAGCTTCTCAGATTCAGAGTCAGGTATTCATTGTAAATAGGCCAGTGTTCTAGTTTTCCTCCGGGATAAAGGAAGTACATGCATTTTGTTAGACATGCACCATCTCTGTGTTAGGTTTGTGATTGCACATGTTCCATTGCACAGAACTGGGAGCAGTGGGGAAAGCTGCACACCAGCAGTAGAATCAAAGTAAAGGAAAACTCACTATCAATTAAAGCTCTCCAGAGATTCCCCATTACCAAGTATACCAAGGTCAGAGGTAGAAAGAAAAACCTCATGATTCCCCAGATATTCACATCCGCACTTTTTGTAGTATCCAAAAATAGGAAACAAAATGCTTGCCTATCAGTTGGAGAATGGCATAATAGTTGTCTATTTGAATGTAATAGAATGTTATTCTGTGAGAAACAGTGAATATGAAGAATTCATAGAATTCACCTTGGGGAGCACTCTGGACTTGAAGTCAAGAAGACCCAAGTTTGGATCCTTCCTCAAACACTTGTTATCTGTAGCTCTGGACAAGGCATTTAACCTCTTACAGAAGTTTGCTCTTCTGTAAAATGATGTCATAATAATAGTACCTTCCTCACAGAGTTGTTGTGATGCTCAAATAATGTATGTCAAGCACTTTGCAAACCTTAAAATGCTATATAAATGTTGTTGTCATCTCCTCCTCCTCTTCCTTCTGTTATTACTATTATTATCATTATAAATATTACTTCCTACTCTTAGTAGAGAGGCAGATAGTCACTGTTGGGCTGCCAGCCTCCCTCGGTGTTCCGGTAGTTTTTGTTGGGGGCGGAGCCAAGATGGCAGTTGTAGAAGCAGCAGAGTTCTGCAGCTCCGGCACGGCCACCTCAAATACCCATAAAATGTGACTCTACACACATTGTAGGGCTCCAAAACTCACAAAAATACAGAAAACACATCTCTCGCTGAAGGCAGCTCAGCAAGTGGGGCTCATCACAGCAGGCTGGGAGCTGAAACTAGCCCATCCTGAAACCGTGGCCTAGCCCCAGGGCAGTCGGGAGGAGCCACAGCTGGAGTCTTCAGGAGAGCAGATTGGCAGCAGCTGGGGCAGTTTCCACATTTATCAAGCCCAGAGAAATAAGGCTAAGAGAAAGGTCAGTGGAATTCAAACTAAATTTGGGGGAGAAAAGTGGTCCAGCCGAACTGCCCCCAGGGCAAGGAAGCAGCACAAGCAGCAGCCACTTCCAACTTGGCTGCTTCAAAGCTCCCGGCCTGCAGATTGCAGGGGGGCCAAGGCCATTGATCAGAGGCCAAGTACTCTTACGTTGAGTGGCCTGTGTCCGGATTGTGGTCTTGGATGGTGGTCCTGGGGTGTGTTTTCAGCAAACCAAAGCTAGTGGGGGCTGCAGCAGCCCCCTAATAGCTCCAGCAGCTGTGAAAACCCCAGCAATTTGGGACAGAGCTTTCCCCACTGGAAGCAGAGTTCCACAGAGCTAAAAAATCAAGCAATTAATTGACTGGCCAATATGAGTAGGAAAAGGAAGCAAATTAAGAACAGCAATAAAACTCTAGAATCCTTTTTTGGGGGACGAAAAGGATCAAAGCATGGAATGGGAGGAAGACAGTACAGTCAGAATTTCCACACCAAATGCTTTCAAGAAACATGAAGATTGCCTACAAGCCATGGATGAACTTAAAAAGGACTTTGAAAACCAAATAAGAGAAGTGGAGGAAAAATTGGGAAGAGAAATGAGAATGACGCGAGAAAATCACGAAAAGAGAGTCAACAACCTGACTGAAGAAAATAACACCTTAAAGAACAAATTAACTCAAATTGCAAAAGAGGCCCAAAAAGCAAATGAGGAGAAGACTACCTTAAAAAGTCAAATTTGCCAGATGGAAAAAGAATCTCAAGAGCTCACTGAAGAGAATTCCTTCAAAATTAGAGTGGAGCAAATGGAAGCAAATGACTTTATGAGAAATCAAGATACTATTAAACAGATACAAACAAATAAAAAAAATAGAAACCAGTGTGAAATATCTCCTAGAAAAAAAACCACTGACCTGGAAAATACATCCAGGAGAGACGATTTAAAAATTATTGGACTACCTGAAAGCCATGATCAAAAAGAGAACTTAGCATCTTTCAAGAAATTCTCAAGGAAAATTGCCCTGATATTTTAGAATCAAAGGGCAAAATAGAACTTGAAAGAATTTGCTGATCACCTCTTGAAAAAGATCCCCAAAAGAAAACTCCTAGAAATGTATAGGAGCCAGGTTCCAGGGCTATAGGTTCTTCCAGATTCCAAAGACTCCCCAGATCAAGGAGAAAATATTACAGGCCGCCAAGAGGAAACAATTTGAATACTGTGGAAACACAATTAGGATAACCCAGGATTTGGCAGCTTCTACATCGAGGGATTGAAGGGCCTGGAATATGATATTCCGGAGATCTAGTTGTTTTTGTTTATGGGGGAGGGGGGAGAGGTAGATAGAAAGCAACATCTGGAAATGACTGATAAAAAAAAAACCCAACTTTAAAACAAAATGGTTACAATTGTTGCAAAGCAGAATTTTCTCATTATTGGAGGCCATCAAATAGAAGTTGAATGACCATTAGTCAGGAATGTTGTCAACAGGATTCCTATGCAACAGATTCCTATGAGTGCATAGGTGAGGTGAGCTCAAAGATTCCTTCCAGCTCTGATTTATGATTGCATGATCAGTCCACTCACTTAATGAGGTGCATGAAGGACTTCTTAGGGTTTTTTTGGGGGGTGGGGAAATGGGGTGTAAACAATAACTTAATCTTTAAGAAGTGGCCGTGGCTGAAAAATACGTCACCCCGTGGCACAGCAGTCCAGTGACGGGCATTTCCAAACCTGTCAGTCAGATTGAGCTTTGATCAACAGACAAATTGTTCGTTGTCACTTGTCAAATCTTATGGTCTGTTAGCATAGCTTTCTTTTTTTTAAATACATTTTTATTTCATTAAACATTTCTCAGTTACATGTAAAGATAATTTTAACATTTAACAAATTTTGAGATCTAGATTTTCTTCCTTCCTCTTGTCACCTCCCCCTCCTTGATAAGTCAGGCAGTGTGATATATGTGAAGTCATTCAGAATGTTTTTATATTAGCCATGCTACGAAATAAGATGCAGACAAAAGAAAACGTTTTTAAAAGTATGCTTCAATCTACACTCCGAGTTTTCGATTCTCTCTTTGGAGGTGAATGGTATTTTTCATCTTGGGTCATTGTCTTGATCAGTCATTTTTACGTTGTTGTGGTTATTGTGTACAGTGTTGCGGCTCTGCTCATTTTGTATCGCATCAGTTCATATAAGTCTTCCCAGGTTTTTCTGAAAACGTCCTGCTCATCCTTTCTTATAGCACAGTAGTATATGCCACATTCCCCTATTGATTTCTGGTTCTTTGCCACCATGAAAAACTGCTGCGAATGTTTTTGTAAATACTGTGTGGGTCCTTTTCTTTGGGGTACAGACTTAGTAATGATATTTTTGAGTCAAAGGGTATGCACAGTTTTATAGCCCTTTGAGTATAGTTTGAAATTGTTCTCCAGAATGGTTGGACTAAGTTACAATTCCACCAGCAGTGCATTAGGGTCCCAATTTTTCCACATCCCCTCCATTTGTCATTATCATTTTTAGCATTGCTCTTGAAAGTTTAGCATCACTACCATGCCACAAGACATCAAAACAGTACTGAAAACCTCATGAGTACCAGTAAACATTTGGTGACTGTCCTGCCTGCTGTTACCTAGCCATTTGTATAACTTGTCAGCACTCTTGAATAGGATATTTAGCTTTCAGTGAGGGGCTATCTCTTGTTCTTCAATTCTTTGGGGAAGGGAAATTCTCAGATCCCAAGCACTTTGTGGCCTTGGATAAACTCAGGCTTCAGTGCTCTGGGGTTTTTTTTTGTTTTTTTGTTTTATTTTTTTTATCAAACATAGTCTCTTACAGCCTATTGAAAGCTAGTTCCTAAGCCCATTGTTGATCTTGGAGACTTATAGGGAGTGTCCAGGCATTTATTTGCTGCAAGATTTCCAGCACTTTGGCCAGTAAGTATGTCCAGAAGTGGAGTGGGCCCCCTTCCTTCCTTAGGGTTAGATAATGAGGTTTCCATCATAGAAGGTTTTTGAGAGGAGGCCCAATGACCATTTTTCAGTGATGTCATTCTTTGTGACCAACATCACAAAACTATGAATTCTTTTACTTTGTTGCCCTGACATAGAGCTGACATTTATGCAGTGCATGTTTTGGAACAGAAGCCCTCCACCCACCTATTAGAGGGAAGATTTTACTTAACACTGCTTTGTTACTTTTTAAGTCCTTACAGACAGATAAAGAGACTTCCCAGGCCTCTCTGGGGGAGACCTCCTCCCTACTTCAGCTTTCCAAGTGTGGACAGAAGACCAAGCCCTTGATCCCAGAAATGTGTTTTACTTCAAGTGGTGAGAACACTGAGCCTCTCCCTGCAAATTCTTACATTGGTGACGATGGAACCAGCCTCCTCATTGCCTGCGCCAAATGCTACTTGCAAGTTCATGCCAGTAAGTTAATGCACTTCACGTGAAGAAAGTGGGGGCTGATGGGAAAAGCACAGGTCTAAGGAGGTGTGGCTGGTTGTGGTCCTGTTAAAAAAAAAATTCAGGCATCTTTGATGTCTCCTGACAAATAAGATCTACTGATTGGGAAATAATGACATTCCTCAAGACATACCTTTGGTTGGTTCATGTATATGAAGTCTTTCTACTTTTAGAGCATCTTTGAATGCTTTTTACTTACCGCAGGTTGTGCAGGTCCGATCTACACCCACAAGCTATAGGTTTTCACATTACCTTAACATACACATTATTTCACATTACTACACAATAGGACTGTGGTCCTTGTTCATTGACTTCTTCAAAAAGCTTTGCATTATCTCAAGTTGATTTCCCTTTTGAATTTTCTGAAGCTTCTGATTTTCTCTGTGATTTGGCAACTCTTGGATGCTATACATCACATAGAAAACCTGAGAGGTTATGTTACATGATTCGGAAAAAAAATACAGATGTTAAAAACAAAAGGGTGACCTATAGTATAATTAAAGGGTTCATGGAGATTACATCAGCGCACAAAGGAAATACAAATATGGTAGATTTAGTCTTTTTCTATTTGATCTCAGAGTGGCTGCTTCTAGGAACCTAGGGGCAGCCTAAACTCCTGCAGAGCAATCAGGCAAAATATTTTCAGTTATAGTTTGGATCTCTTGTTATGACAGTATCTCATTAGAGATACTTTATTTCACTGGATACTTTTCTACTGACTTTTCTATTACAGAACTGCCTTCTTGAATTCTTCATGAACAGAATAGTTAAATTGATGAAGAGTGCCCTTGGGTATCAAGGTGGCACAGCAGATGGAATGCCAGTCAGGAAGACTGAATTAAAATCTGGCCTTTAACACTTACTAGCTGTGTGACCCTGGGCAAGTCACTTAACCCTGTTTGTCTTGGTTTCCTTATCTGTAAAATGAGCTGGAGAAGGAAATAACAAACGATTCTAGTATCTTTGCCAAGAAAACCCCAGATGTGGTCACAAATAGTCAGACACAACTAAAAAATGACTGAACAACAAAAAATTCCTTAAGAGGATAGGAAATTTCTTGATGTCTTTCCCCAAACTTTGCAGCTTACTGATTTTATTTTTCAAGGCAATCGGAAAAAATGTTTGGCTTCAGGGGGAGGGGACAACCATGTTCTTGATCTGCATTAGATCATGCTGATTTTCCGGGATTTATGTCCTTTCCTCTTCCTCCGTGCATAACTCCTTGTTACTTCCCTGCCTTTAGGGCCACTTTGTCCCTCGTTAGCATTTCTAAATATATAAGGTAAAATGAGTTGATCTTGATATTTTTTTGACTGGCCAGGAATTTGATTCAGGAAGTTAGTTTCATTCACTTTCATTCTGAAACTTTTGGGTGAATGGATTGGATTTAATTGTGGTACTGTGGTGCAGTAGAGACTCTTATTATCCTTCCCATGGTAAGGGCACCTTGTCTCCTTCCACAGGTAAGCAGAGATCAGTCAGGTACAATGTAGTGGTCATGAAACTAGTTTGTTTCTTGCTTCTGTGCAAAAAGGGAGCAATAACCCAAAGATCAAGCTTCTAGGAAAGGATGGATGAACAGAAGTGCTAAGCTAGGCCCCAAAGATACAGTAAAAGAGGGAGGTAGTCTCTTCACTCAAGAAATTCATATTATAAGAGGCACCACTTATGAGATAGAAATTTTGGAAAGAAGGGGAAAGGGTAAGGCAGCCTTGGTGACAGGGTAAACAGGAAGGGGCTAATGGTTCTACATCTTACCAGCAGGATTATAGGTGGGGACTCCGAGCTCATTGAAGTGATGTGGAGCAGATATGACTGCTCACGTCAGAGCTGAAGGGCCTCAGACCCACAGTCATGAGAAGGGAAGAGTGAGCCCTAGAGTTGGAGGTGAAACAGGTGCATTAGGCTTTCTTCTAAACTTAGGAATGGGGATGGGGGAGGAGGAGAAGGGTCGAAATAACAGTCTAGAGAGAAAAGGAAGGAATCATTAGCTGGAAAAGTTAGAGGGAAGGGATATTTCCTTTTTGGAAATTAGTATTATTCCTTCCCCTCATTCACTGGCCCTGAAGTTAATTTTCATATGCTAACTTAGTGCTTATTTCATAAAAGTTTCAAGTCATAGGGGCTACTAGGTGGCACAGTGAATAGAGCACTGGCCCTGGAGTCAGGAGGACCTGAGTTCAAATCCAGCTTCAGACACGTAACACAAAAACTAGCCGTGTGACCTTGGGCAAGTCACTTAACCCCAATTGCCCACCCCCAAAAAAAGCAAAAAAAAGAAAGTTTCAAGTCATTTTTGGAAAGAATCGTTTGTGCTGACCTGTTCTATAGATTGATAAGGTGACTGGTAACCCTCAGGGCTTTCTTGCTAAACCTTGGGGGAGAAAAGAGTAGTGAGAATGAGAGAGAAGAGAGATCAGCCCACCATTGTTGGAGCCCTTTGAGAAAAACCTTAGACTTGCTGTAGCCTAGTTTTTTTGCTTAGATATTAGCTGGAGAGAGGATTTGAACAGCAGATAATAGTAGCGTGAGTTTCGTGCCAATAATTTGTAACTCCGGTGGCAATACCCAGTTGAATTTTGCAGTTGAACTGAGTAATACGATAGAATATTGATCTACTATTGACGTTGGGAGAGAAGGTCACATCTACTTCTTATCAAATAAAATTACTTTTCATGGTTTTCATGGTGGCCCCTAGTATAAGAGGTCACCAGGAAGTTCAGCAGAACCATCTTTGATAAGGAATTCAAATGAGAATAAGAGTTCAGTTCCCTTGTTGCTCCTTGGAGACCAGGATCCCGCCAGCTCTGTTTAAGTGTGCTTATAGAACTAAGGTGATCATCTAGAGCTTCAGCATGCCTTATCCACCCATAGACTGTAATTCCTAGCTGCTCTGCTTCTTGCTTAGATAAGGATTTAGATTCTAATCTGGCTCTCTGCCTTCTCTAGCAGTGCACAAGGGAACCAGGTGGAGCTATGTTTTGGGGAAGAATTATCCAGCAGTCAGCACATAAGGGTGAAATTAAAGCTTTTCTCCAGCTTGGCTTTCCATCTCCTCAACCAGCCTCATCTGGCTTTCTCCTCTAGGTTGTAGTCTGTAAAGTATCTTTTTTTTTTTCTTTTTGAGTGGCTAACTTGACTTTTCCACTTGGATTGGCAATCTGTCTCTGTTGGAGAATGAAGCTGATGGTGTAGTGTCCTGGCCATGTCTGCTCACACTCTTTGTGCTGTTTTCCTGTTACTTGAAACCTCCTGTAGGAGCTGCATTCTTGAGACGATCACTTCCTCAATGCAGTGCCTTCCCCTTGGGATTTCAGAGGCAGGAAATGAGCACTGAAATGTCATTTGATCAAACGCAGCCCTGATGTTCCCAACTGAAATATTTATGTGGGCCAGTTTCTATTTTACATCCCTTTCTTGATTGGTTTTCCAAACCCTGAGCCAGTCAGCCCTGTGCTTCTGTCCCCTTCCCCACTTCCAGGGCTTGATTTGGATTTGCCTGCATAGCCTGTCAATGAGCAAAAAAGATCCTTTTGATGGAATAGACTTGTGCAGCCATATTGATTTCTTTTCAGTGTATGTCTTAAGTAGTTCTTGTTTGTGGTACTGGGGTTGTTAGGATCCTAACTGTATTGATATTTTTATTTTAATTATTACCCAATCAGAATATGTCACAAAAAGTTGATTTGTCAGCTACAGTAGCCAGTCTTCAGCTGCTTTCATAGTGAACTTTTATAACAGGAAAATGTTTATATAACTAGGTACATAAACTATCTTAATTCTGGCATTAATATTTTAGGTTGATAGCTTGGACTTATCCAGAATTAACCATATGTAAAGGGGATTTTAGTTTTCCTTCTCTATAACATTAGCATTTCAAATGAACCATTCCTAGCTTCTTTTGCCCCAAAGCCTTTAGTTTCACACTGTGCAGTGGCCTGAATTAAGGTGAAGAGGATGGTAAAAGAGAACAGTTATCTTAAATGCAGTGAATTCTGGAAGGCCTTTTAAATCCCACCAACAGCTGTGCCCATCAGTTCCCAATGACATAGCATCTGAGCTCTGGATCTCTGCCTTCTTTCAGGTTGCTACGGAATCCGTCCTGATCTGGTAAATGAAGGTTGGACCTGTTCCCGGTGCACAGCCAATGCATGGACAGCGGTAACATACTCTTTACTGCCAGGGCGCTTTGTTCTTCAGACTTTGCTCACAGGCATTCAAAAGCCTCTCATCTTCAGGCCTTTGGGGCTGAGAGTTAGAATTGGGATAGGACTTGGGTCTGTCACAATTTCCTTGCGACTCTGTGATGTTAGGCATGATTTCTCCCTTCTCTAAGCCTGTCCTTTGTAAACTGAAAGAATTGAATTAGACAGCCTATAAAAGTAGATATGAAAGAGGTAGCTTGATATAGTAGAAAGAATACCAGATTTGGAATCTGGATTGTCCCATCACTAATTTTCAGGCAGAGATTGGATTACTGCTTGTGAAGTTTATTGTTGAGTTTAAACCTGCTGAAATACAGCTGGGACTAGAATAAAATGCTCCCTGTGATGCTGAGATCTGGTTCAGAATCTTGACTCTGACATTTTATCTTGCTGTATTAATCCTGAGCAATTCGCTTAACCCTTCTGAGATTCAGTTTCTTTCCATGTTAAATGGGGATAAGTATACTTGTACTACTTGGGTCACAAGGTAGTTGGGGGTGGGGTGGGTTTGGAAGCTTTAAAGCATTCTAGAAATGCCAGGTGTTTTTAATTTAAGGATCTGCCCACCAGAGAAACTCTACTCACTAGGACAGTAAGATCAGGAAAGTTGAGTGGGAGCGGTCTGGTGGCTTTTACCATTAATTTGTACAATGGTTTTCCTCTGTAGGAATGCTGTTTGTGTAACCTCAGGGGAGGAGCTCTTCAGATGACAACTGATAAAAGGTAGGCAGGGTTTTATCTTTTGTGTACTCTTTGGCCCTAGAGCTTACACATTAGCACATCATGACTCTTCCTTCTTCCCTGGGTGGTTCTGACTGGTAGCAGCAAGGAAGAGGAGATGATTGCTCTCTGTATTAGAGATGACACTTAACTTATAACAGGAAAATGTTTATATAACTAGGTACATAAACTATCTTAACAATTCTGGCATTAATATTTTAGGTTATTTTTTTATCCTTACAGTGTTATCACTGACTCTTCAGATACCAAGGATGACCCAAATATTAGTCAAAGAGATTGTGGTTGGGGGACAGTAACATCAGATTTAAAATAAGCCATGTCTAAATGTCCCATCTCATAATCCATCTTGTGAATTCCTTAACATCAGGAACCATGTTGTAGTTTTGTGAGAATGGTACTGAACATAGAGTCAGGAGACCTGTTTAAGTCCCAGTTCACCTTCTTATCTACATAAGCTTTCCTGAACTTCAATTTTCTCTGCAAAATGGGGATAATTATAGATCAGCACAGCCCTACTTTAGCTAGTATATGTCTTTGTGCACAATGAAAAGTCAATACAGTATGACTATTCAGTCACTAACCACTTGAAAAAAACGTTTTAAATCACTAGTAGAGAATTACACATTAAAACAATCGTGAGCTATTACTTCACACAGATTAAGCTAGCAGTGGTGCTCATTGTAGGGGCTGTATATAGCAATACTGATTCACTGTTGGTGAAGTTGTGAATTTCTTCAATGGTTTTGGGAAAAAAATTGGAATTAAACAAGAAAAATTGCCCAATTGCTCATATGCTTTAACCTTAAGATTCAACTACTGGTGCTATATTCCTGCTATGGTTTTTTGGGTCAGGATGTATAGGTCTCCCCTGTACCTTTCCTCAACAGGCTTCGGGCATCCCCGGCTCCCGCTTACTCCGGGAGAAACAGCTGCACAGAAAACTCAGGACACAGGACTTGCTTCTAGCTACATTCTCTAAGCCCGGGGTGGCTGGAACTCCCTCTGCCTCCGGGTAGCCTGTATTTAAGCCCTTTCTCCAGGACCCCTTAGGGCCCCTCCCCTGGCCATGCCCTTGGCACAACAAGCCAATGTGCATCACCCCGAAGGTGGAGAGATTATCCTGCTTATTGTAAACAGGTGCAGCCCTCCGCATTCCGCCCCCAGTGAGCACCTCGTACTCCTGTTAGCTGAGGACCGGTTCAACCCATTACCAACAAGAGACCCAACATATTCCAAGGACATTGTTAATCACAATTAAAAAAAAACAACTATCCATACTAAAATGTTAGTAGCAGTGGATTATTTGCATTAAAACTAGAAACAAAATACATGTGTAATCATCAGAGAATGACTGAACGAGGAATGATGGAATGCAGAGGAATAGAATGTATTAATAATTTTAATAACAAAAAGTGAGAGCTCACCAGGAAATAAAGTTTGTAATCAAGCGCTTCTGTGAATTGTCCAGGTGGATCCATGTGATCTGTGCTATTGCTGTCCCAGAAGTACGATTTCTTAATGTAATAGAGCGTCACCCTGTGGATATCAGTGCAATACCCGAGCAGCGATGGAAATTGGTAGGTGTTTAAGCCATGTCCTACGATGCTGTGTATTGTGAAGGTTTTGTGGAATTACTATTTGCTTCCTTTGCCCAAAGGAATAGTCAGCAAGTATTTATTAAGCGTTTCTATGTGCCATACACTGCACTAAGTGTTGGGGATGCAAAGAAAGACAAACACCTTCTTTGCTCTCAGTAGGTCCGAGACCCTTTATTAAGCATCAACTTTGTGCCAGCCGAGAATATAAAGAAAGACAGAAGGTAAACCTAGGACTCAAAAAGTCTAATGAGGGAGAACATACAAATGACTGTGTACAAACAAGCTAGAGAAAGAATAAATTGGGCTTAGTCTTAGGTGGAAGGTTCTGAGATTTAAAGGATACTAGCAGCAGAGACTGCTAGAAGGTGGGACTTTAGTTGAGACTTGAAAGAAGCCAGGGAACCAGAAGGAGGAAGATTGTTCCAGGTATGGGCAGGTCAGCACAAAGGTATGACATCAGGACGCAGCTTCTCACATGTGAGGAACAGTCAGGACGCCAGTCCAATGACTGGACTGCAGAATGCACCGAGAGGAGCAGGGGAGCAAAGTGTGTAAGAAGACTGGAAAGGCAGGGAGGAGGGAGGTGGTGGTAATGTTAGATTTAAAAGCCAAATAGAGGCAAAATTGCTGAGTATGATTCTAAAGAAGAGAAGTGAGAAAACATTCCTTAGAGTGGCAGGTACATTGCATATATTTTCAGACTTTTTCCATGTATTGATTAGATTTATTGAATTTTTTTTCTTTTTTTATGTAAAAATACAATTTCTCATATAGGATGGTTCAGGAGGGGGGAGGGATATGAGGAGAAATTCTGATGATAACCAAAAAAAAAAAAGATTACAAAAATGTACTTAAAAAGTACAAAAAAAATCAAACGTAATTTCATATTTGATCCCAGAGGTCATTGGGAGCCTCTGACCTTTATTGAATAGGCAGATGACATGATCAGACCTGTTCTTTTGTAAGGTCACTTTGGATTGGAGTGGGGAAAGACTTGAGGCAAGTGAACCAACCAAAATGCTATTCCAGCAACCTAGGCAAGAGGCCTGAGCAAAGCATGATGGCTTTGTGAGTAGAGAGAATGGGACGTAAACAGAAAATGTGGCGAAAATAAAAATGACAAAAATTTGTTAGTAGATTGAATATGCTGGATATGCATCAGGAGTCAAAAGTGGCACTGAGATTTGGGGTCCAGGAGAATGACGGTGTCCTTAGTGGTAATAAGAAAGTTGAAAAGAGAGAAGGGTTTAGAGGGAAAGGTTTGATGTGTTTTAGAGATACTGAGTTGGAGGTGCCTGTGAGGTATAAAGTTTGAGATGTCTAAAGCCCAGTTGGTCCTCAGAAGAGAAATTAGGGGGATATATATGTATATCTGAGCATCATTTGCACATTAATGAGAGTATGTCCATTTGTGAGCTTATGAGAATACCAAACAAGATAGTATGGAGGGAAGAGAAAAAAGAACTGGGACAGATCTATGAGATGCACCACTGAATTTAATTAGGGGGAAGGTGCAGGAAAGGAGGCTAAGAGGGAGGAGTCAGACAGAAGAAGGGGCAAGACAGAGCAGGGTCATGGAAACCTGGAGAGGAGAGGATCATGATGGACAGTTCCAGAGGCTGTGGAGAAGATCACAAAGGTCAGGGACTGAGCACAGGTCAGTAGGTTTGTCACTAGTGACTTCAGAGAGAACAATTTCAGTTGAATGACGATGTCAGGAGCCGTTAGCAAAAAATTCAGAATCAAGAAAAGAGAGGAAGTAGAGACAAGTAGAGATGGCTCAAGGAGGTTAGCTGAAAAGGAGGGGAGAAAATGGCTAGGAGGATGGCTCTCGGAGATGGTTAGATCAGGTGAGGATAGGGAAGGCATGGGTGTGTTTGTAGACAGCAGGGAAGAAAAGATTATAGGGGAATAAGCATTCTATAAGTACCCCCTGTGTGCCAGGAACTGTGCCAAGAGCTTTACACATAGGCTCTCTTTTGGTTCTCATAACAACCCTGGGAGGTAGGAGGGAGGTGCTCCATTTTACATTTGAGGATACTGAAGCAGACAGATTAAGTGGCTTGAGGGACACACAGCTAGTGAGCATCTGAGGCAGGACTTGAACCCATTCCAGGCTCAGTGCTCTATTCACCATGCTGTCTAGCTGCCTTTATAGATAAGGCAACATTGAAGATGAGAGCGAGTTAGACCGTACACATAGAAGGGTTTGCCACGTATTATAGAGGTAAGAGAGGAGACGATGGGAAAAAGTAGATTTCTGAGTGATGTGAGAAGTGACAACTTGGGGCAAGTGGCCTCCATTTTTTTCAGTGAAGTATGAGGTTGATATGGTGGGGGAGGGGATGCCATAAGAGGCTTGACAGCCTCTTACGAAAAATGAAAAGATTTGGAAACAACCACTGTTCAGTGGGATGGCAAAGGGGGGTGTGGTAAGAGGCTTGCCGATATGATATATAAGTTTGTAATGTATACAACGTGGTCTGTGATTTTTCTCCATGAATTAAAGCGTAGAGAGCAGATAGTAGCAGTAATCAAAGGCTGAGGTTTGAGCAGAGGCTAGTACAGAGGTGAACTCGTTAGCCAGAAACTTTAGAGAGGGAATGGAGGAGAAGGTAGCCAGAGGAAAGCCATGTCCTGGCAAAGGACGGAGGGGCAGCGGGCCTGGAGAGCACTGTGAGGACGATGAAGAGGTCCTGTAACATAGGGAAAGGCGAGGCAAGAAAAGACTGTGGTCAACTAAAGGAATTTCTTAACATCCGGAAATCCGTCATCATTCATCCACTGTGCCCTCCCCCACTACACACACACACCATGCCACACATACCCCCAAGCACACACTCTTTTAAAGGAAAGCACTGTGGGCTGGGCCCCAGCCTTCATTCCAGGATACAAATTCCTTAATTACTAGCATCATGACTGGGGCAAAGCACTTCATGGCTCTGAGTCTCCATTTATTCATCTGCAAAATGGTTATAAAATGCTCGTACCAGCCTACTTCACGTTGGTTGTGAGGAATGTACGGCATCAGCTGTAGAGTGCCATGTGAAAGAGTTAATCTTCGCGGTTAGGTAAAAGGAAGCTGACAAGGTTTTCCCCTGATATTTTTTCCACATGTATGATTGAGCCTGTTTTTTTTTTTTTTAACTGACAGACTAGAACTTACACTTCCAAATGAGTTTTCCTTTGGAGAAACCGTGCCCTTTTCCCAGTGGTGTAGCCATTGTTTCAAGTATTTTAAGGATCTCTTTTCTCAAATTGCTGTCTTGACTAATTTAACCTCTCACTTATCCACCATGCATGGTCAGAATTAGAAAAAACAAAACAAAACAAAAACTTCCTCCCAAAATATTTGCCACCAGTGAGGCTATAAAGAAAGAATATGCCATAGGCTCCGGATGCAGTTTCTAAAGAGACTCCTATCTGCAATCAGAGAAGCGTTGCAATCAATCCAACGTTTCAAAATTACAATTTTGTTTTTCTCGATATATTTTGTATTGATGTCACCTTTACTTCCAGATATACACCTTTCTCTCTCCCCTACCCAGCAAGCCGTCTCTTGTGGCAAGGATTTTAGAAGTATTGAGGGGGGAGGAAGGGGGGAACAGAAGCAGTTAAGTTCAATGAACCAAACCTACATATCAGTCTCATCTAACAATATAATCACATTCTACAACTGCAAAGTGGGAAGGGTGGTACATTTTCTCAGTTCTTTTGTGGGCTCAAAACTCCATGGTTCTAATGTGTGCCAGGCATTAAGTTGGGCACTGGTGATATAGACAGAAATGTTAGTTCTTCCCCTCAAGGAGTTTACATTCTATCAGGGGAAAGCAGCACATACACATAAAAGTATATATAAAAATATATTTTCCAATACAAGAAAATTTTCTAGGAAAGGCACTTAGCTTTGGAGATTTCAGGAAAGGTCCCAACTGAGAAGTGGACTTTGAAAGAAGCTAGTGATCCTAATGTTTAATAAACCCAGAAAGATAGATGTTCTCATATATTGTAGGATGCATACCATCTACATTTATATGTAAAGATTATGATAAATTTGTTTAAAAATAGGCATTGGAGTCACACTTAATATATATGGATAGATACTTTGGGGCCCTTAACCTTTGTAAGCAGCCTTCTTTTAGGATTGACTAAAAGGAATTCATATACCAGATGTGGGTTTGCTGTAGTTAAATAGGGGCTTGCCTTACTGCCTCAGTTTATTCTTTTGGCCAGTTTTTCTGTGGTGGTAATATTTTCTCTAGAGATAGTTTATTCCAGCTGCCTCATCTTTCATCTGAGTTTTAACCCAGAGGTAAATGTGCAGGGCTGACCCTCACATGTTCACTCAGGAACAGTATCTTCTACATGGTGATGGAGCTTCTCAGGATGTTCTCATGGTCCTCTGTACCAGTAGACACCTGGGAGCTGCCACCAAAGAGGAGACTCCTACATGAGGAGGGTACAGAGGAAGAATGTGCAATGCCTTTAGGGGTGCGTGATGCACTGGAATATCAAACCCATGCACTGGGCCCAGGTCAGTTGTTGGTCCACATTGGAAGGATGCATATGGATGAGATAGTGTTTGGGAAGGGGAAAGAAATTGATTAAGCATGCAGCCACCAGATCCAAGCCCAGCCAGGCATTGGATGGGTGATTACGAAGAAGCTGTGTTGGCTTCCAGAGTTATTCCTCTGTTGTGCAAATGGGTTTTGTACACAAATGTGGATGTAAAAAGCATTCATTATTCAGGTGGAGTGATGGAGCAATGCAACGCGCGAGTGATAAATCCTCTCGCACAGGCTCTTTATGGATCATCTGACATTTCCAGCATGCATCCTCTTCATTACCAGCACTTGTAACGATGAATTAAAAATCCTTTTACACAAGGCTCACTTGTGCTGCTTAATGGGCCCTCACAAGGAAAGCACTTAACTCCTGCAGGTCTGCCCACTAGCAGCCTAGCACCATTTTGCCTACCTCATATCTCCTCCCATTGCTCATTCCAGACCCAGCCCTCTTGGTCTGATTATGGTATGTCTGTGGCTTTGTACATCTGTGATTTTCACTTACATATACCAGGATCCCATGTAGGAAAGAATAATGTGAGCCCTTAGCAGCTTAGACCTGACCCAAAGTCTGCCTACTGATTACCAGATCCCATACCTGTTTAAGAGAACCCACACCTGATGGCTTAGCCACTTTTACACAAATGAGTTTCAGCTCTAACTCGTCTTAGCCAAGTTGAGAAACAGCCAGAGGGTAACTACTGCTTACTGTGCAGGTCAGTGGTCTGATTCAGTTGTGCAGTTCATGGCTGGTCATAGCTTAGGCTGTAGGTGAGTTCTGTGAAGAACTGTTAGGTATGAGAAGAGTGCTCCATTTATCTGTTCTTAGAATGTCAGGTACATGTGAAATCTGTAAGGATTTTCGGCCTGCTTCTTGATGGAAAGGAGGTTATTATTTTGTGCTCTGATGCTAGGAATGTTTATTGACTAAATCAGATCATCTGTCTTGTATACCAGTAAAGCTGTTCTCTGACACTACTGTGTGCTTTGTATAATTTTTCATGCATAGTTTTGTTATAGTTTGATATCACACTAATAACATGGTACCCACTAGGAGTCACTAGAGGCCTACATCAGTACATACCAAATGGCTCCTCTTGGAGCCCAGCTATATGCATCATGGTTCAGTTTTCCATCCAAACCTGCAGCCTTATCTTTACTTGTTATCAACCACATAACTACATATCTCATTCTTAATGGATAACCACTTGAATTCAGCTCCTGTGCCCCTCAAAAGGGGTCTTATGGACCACTAGGCAAGTCATAGAATCATAGCATTTAGGAGTGAGAATCTCCTCTACCATATCCCTGGGAGTTAGTTGTCCAGGTAAAACCTCTCCTGACAAGGAGGTTGCTACCACCCAAACCCAGGCAGCCCTTTTCACTTTCAGATAGCTTCATTACAAAGTTTTTTCTTAATATCAAGCCTAACATGCCTCTACATTTCCTGCCAAATCATTACTCCTGGTTCTCCCATTTGAAGATATTACTAGATCTCTAAGATTATTCCTAATCCTGAATAGATGAGCTAAAACATTTTGCTACCAAGATATTGAAACCATCGCCTGTTAGCCAAGCTGTAGAGGTGTGGTCCTCTGCTACGAAGCTGTTTCCTCACATTGTTTTTTGGGGACTGATCCTCTTTTTTTGAGGTGCCTTCTGGCCTGGATATGATTCAGGGGGCAGGGGTATGAATCGAGGAGATTCAGGGAGCAGGGTCTTTGAAGAATCCCAGAGTAGTATCTGAATGATCAGTCAATATATATAGTCTGCATTGAGCCTGTGTGTCTTCTTACAGTACAAGGGTTCTCTTGCACTGTACTGTTATAAGAAATGGTCTTTGCATGCCTCCTGATTAATGGTGTATTATGGGCCTGAGTTTAAATTATTTATGACGTGGAAATTCAGAATAATTAGCTGTCATTCCTCAGTGGAGTAAATGAATTGTAGTGTTCATCATGCTAGAGACAGCCTATTCTTCACTCTGTGCTCTGATCTGATTTTTCACTATGCTTTTGCTCTAAGCTTTTTCTCTCATGAGCATGACTAGCTAGATTTGGCTCTCATCCCTACAAAGTGATTTTTGGTAACTACTTCTTTTCCCTTCCCAACTTTCTTAGATTCCTTAATTTCCTCTTCTGGACACTATAAGGGTGGTTCTCTTCAAGTTATAACCAGCATACTTATTAGTGATTTGTTTTAATAAAACGTGCAGAACTGGTCACCCTTGTCGTCCATTTGGTGGAGCAGTCTGGCTGTGACTTGAGTTCTCTTCAGTACCTTCTTCATTCTGTGTTTGTGGTGGCTATCACAGCAAGGAAAATCAGAGTCCTCAGGACTTGAAGGTCAATACTCCCTCACGAAGGAATATTGAGCATGTTGTGTATCAGTGCTGTCCCTGTTGGTGAGAGAATTTTCTATTGACAGTTTAGTAATGAGATCTCATCACTATTGATTCCAGTGTGTGGCTGCATTCCTGCTGAGCCCTTAGCTGTAGTACTTATCTAGTATTTGAACACAGTTTACAGAGTGATAAAGGAGCCACTTATTAAATACTTTGAGTGACATTTAGATAACATAAAGGAGTCTGGATAGTTCTGAAGGTAGCCAGTTCCTAGGATTGCCACAGCATCCATGTGGGTGGAGTGTGTGATATACCCTGATTCCTCTATAGTGCTCATTGGCCATGTATACTAGGGTAAGGGACATGTGTGCAGCAAGGTATTTGGTTTCGGGTATGTAGGTGATGTTATTTGATTTAGCAAGGATGAAGCCCTTCATCATAAGGGAACTCTGTTTTGTGATGCTTTTTTAAAGGTATTTATGCAAAAACAACTTTCTGTGGAAAGGAAATCAGAACAATTCCTTTGAAGCCTGACAAAAGCTCCCAAAGGGCAGATCAGAACTGAGACAGCAGTGTGGACTGAGGCGTTTCCTTGGAAGGGATAGAGCTAAGCCTTTGATTTTATCAGTAGACCTATGTTGTCCACAAGCTGTGCTGAGCGGTGAGGATACAAGGAAAGACAAAAACATGGTCCCTGCCTTCAAGGAGATCACATTCTAAAAGTAGAGACAACATGTACAGATTGTACACACTAGATATGTAGCGTGTAAAGGGAAGCCTCTCCCAGAGGGAAGGTATTAGTGGGAGCAAGGTACTGGGAAAGGCTTATAGAAGGTGGGATTTGAGCTGAGACTTAGAGGAAGTTATTGAAACTAAGAGGCATATTTAAGAAAGGCCAGCATTCCAGGCATAAAGGACAGCCAGGGAGAAGATACGGAGTCAGGATGGAGTGCAGTATGTGAATAGCACCGAGGTCGGCATCACTTCATTGTAGATTATGTTCAGGGTGGTGATAGGCAGTGCAGTGGATAGAGTGCCCAGCCTGGAGTAAGAAGCCTCCTCTTCCCAAGCTCAAATCCGACCTCAGGCACTTAGTAGTTGTGTGACCCTGGGCAAGTCACGTAACCCAGTTTGCCTCAGTTTCCTCATCTGTAAAATGAGCTGGAGAGAAAATGGCAAACCTCTCCAGTGTCTCTGCAAGGAAAACCTGAAATGGGGTCCCAAAGAGTCAGACATGACTGAGACAACTGAGCCACGAGGATAGTAAAATGTAAGTATCCTGGAAGGTAGTGAGAGATTTTGGAAACCAATCAGAGGGTTTTATATTTGCCTAGAGGTAACAGGGAGCCACTGGCTTTTTTTTAACTAAAGGAGGGTGAGGAGTAACATGGTTAGACTTCGATTTTAGAAAATTATTTTGGCATCTGAGTGGAGAATGGATGGCAGTGTTGAGAGTCTTGAGGCAGGGAGGTCAGTGAGAAGTTACTTCAGTAGGGCAGTCATGAGGTGGTAAGGAGCGCTCATACCAGACTTGCAGCTGAGTGGGGGAGAAAGGGGTACGTTCCAGAGGCTCTGAGAAGGCAGAAGGGACAAGGTTGGGTAGCATGGCAGATGTGTGGGTGAATGCAGTTTGGGAAGCAAGGATAGCATTGAGGGTGCAGGCATAGGGGAGTGGGAGACGGTGGTGCCCTCAGCAGTAGAAGGGAATAACCGAGGACTGTTTTGAACATGTTGAATGAGAGATGTCCGTGGGTCATCCTGTTCAGGATGTCCTAGAGGCAGCTTTGCTACTGACCACCCCCTTTAGCCTTGAGCAAGTGGTTTCATCTCTCTGTACATCATTTTTCTTTCCTAGAAAGTGATATGGTTAAACTAGAATGATCTTTGAGCCTTGCTGGAGGCCAGGAGGGACCTGAGGTTAAGTTCAGCCTCAGAGATGTAATAGTTGTGTGACCCTGGGCAAGTCAACTTAATCTCTGTGTGCCTCAGTTTCTTCAACTATAAAATGGGGATCACAGTAACACCTACCTCCCAGGGTTGTTGTGAGGATCAAATGAGACAATAATTTGTAAAGTGCTTAGCACAGTGCCTGGCACAGAGCAGAAACTTGGTAAGTACTCATTCACTTCCTACGTCCTCTCCCAGGCAGGCACTAGAATTAAAGAGGGTATCAGGAAGGGCTTCCTGTAGAGTTTTAGTTGGGACTTGAAGGAAATTAGGGAAGCTAAAAAGGAAGAAGAACATTCTAGGCATGGGGACAGACAGAAAATGACTGGAATCCAAAAGAATTTGTGTTTAGCTAAAAACTTTTTAGTTGACTAATTAATGAAAATATTTTTCTGTAAAAAACAACCACCACCCAGATTTCTCTGTCTGACTGTGTCACTTCAGAAATGTGTTTACTGTCGAAAACGGATGAAGAAGATATCTGGAGCTTGCATCCAGTGTTCCTATGAACATTGCTCTACTTCTTTTCATGTGACCTGTGCCCACGCAGCTGGGGTCCTAATGGAACCCGATGACTGGCCCTACGTCGTGTCTATCACTTGCTTTAAGCATAAAACAGGCAGCCAAGGTGTAAGTGCTTTTTGGTATAAAAACTTTCATTTTTCTTAATCTTCATCAGTGCCTGTTGGGTTGTTGAGGCAGTGACTTTTCTCTGTTTTCTAGGTCCAGTTTCTAAGGGAGGTGTCATTGGGCCAGACAGTTATCACAAAGAACCGCAACGGCCTCTATTATCGGTGCAAAGTAATTGGCACAACCACACAGACGTTCTATGAAGTGAACTTTGACGATGGTTCTTACAGTGACAACTTGTACCCAGAGAGCATTATTGTGAGCAGCCTTGAGATGTTTTGGTGGGCTTGTGGTGGGAGGGGAGGAGGGAAATGTTACTTCATCCCTTGATGAAAGAGACTGTCATTAATTAGCCAAGAAACTGCCGGTAGTGGGGAAAGTGAAGACTGGCACCAGGCATCTCTTCCTAGGTCGCCTTCAGGAGCATTGTGCTGTGGCTGCCTGTTTACCTTGAGACACCCACATTTATGCACCTTCAAAGTGTTCCAGTGTTTTACACAAAGTTCAAACCAGACAATCTTCAGTAATTACACAAGATATAGAAAAGCATTATAATATATCTGCTCTGCAGACAGTAGCTGGCTAGGGGCAAGGACTCTTTTTACTGTGCTGAGCTTGCCACCCAAGTATCACCGTTCCTGATTCTCTGACATGTCAGGCCTGCGAGCTTGGGGTGGTAGTATTTAATCTTTTCTTGATTCAATTCACTCCTCATTTTGGAGAGAGAGAGAAAGAGAGGGTGGGTGTGTGTGTGTGTGTACGTGCAAAAATCCTTCGGCTAGGCATTGGGAGAAGCACAAAGATAAATACTGCTTACCTCAAATGAAGCTATTCTTTTGAGAAAATGGTGGTTTATTGTTATCAACAGAATTATCTTGACCACAGTTTTAAGTGCTAGGTAACACTAAATCTTGGGCAAAAATGGATAGCAGTAGGCAAAGACTTGTTTACGTGTGGCTTAGGGATATGTGTGCATTGCCTTTTAAACTGTATTATTCTATCAACAGAGCAGAGATTGTATCCAGCTGGGACCTCCTCCTGAAGGGGAATTTGTTCAGCTCCGGTGGACTGATGGAAATATCTATAAAGCCAAGTTCATTTCAGCTGTGATCAGTCACATTTATCAGGTAAGAAGGAAGAAACTCCTGTATCTTTCACAATCTCGTTTATCCCTCCCTAAGACCTGGGTTGATTTGGTGCACCAGAGTAGACAGAAGTCTATTTTTGTAATATTAAGAAAATTCATTGATAATGGAGAATAATGACTAAAGGATTGTTTTTCACCTGTCAAGAATGAATCTTTTACCCAAGTAGTCTTCCTGTGCCCTTTTACAACATGGAGCTAACACTGGGCTTTCCAAAGGGGTGCCCACAGAGCACAAGCTCTGGCAGCTTCAGCCAAGCTAACAACTCTTAGGTAGGGGCAGTGTGTCCTATTGTATTGACTGAGCCCAGAAAAGCTCATCGCCACAAAATTGATCCCTGAATGATTTTTTTTTTCTTTTTTGATACTACTGCTCACCCAGCAGTGGTTTGGGTGGTTTGTGATCTGCACTGGTGGTCAGGAGCACCTGCACCACTGAAATCACCCAGCCTTGTGATACTAAGCAAAGAGCAAAGACTGGCCATCTTGTTTTCTTTGCTCACCTTCCGGGTCTGCATTGCCCTGGATGTAGCACCTCACTGCAGCCTGAGGGTCCTAGGTGCTCTTTATGGCAGAATCTATAGCCCTTTGAAGTGAGTCTGAAAAGGAGGGTTGGGTATGGAAGACCATTGGGGTACTGGCATCATATTAGTGCTCTAATGAAAAACGTCTTGGTCCTATGAAAGATTTAAATTCATGACAAAACATAATGAGAAAAACCCTATTCCCTGACAGAAAAGCAAGCAGTTTCTTTATTCTCTCTCATTAATGAGCACCCTTGGGCAGACTATGGTTTTCCTACCTTAGTGTTGGGCCTGACATGGATGGCTCTTCTTGATTCTTTTCATTTCTACCTGGGCTAAGAGCAAAGAACTCTGGAGCTGCTAGAGTCAGAAACATCTACAGAATGGAGCGGTCCAATTATTCTAATATGATGATGAAGGTAGTCACATAGCCCCGTGCTGTTGACAAGGGGGTTGGGTAGGAATAACTCCAAACAGCACACACATCCCATGGAGTTCACATTTGGTTTGTATGTTCTGTATAGTTATTCTAATAGCATATTTGCTATTGTAATCGTGTTTTTAGTTTAAGCTAATGTTAATTTGTATTCTCCAAGCAAGGATTGTCAGAGTTGGCATCTCTTTGGGAATTTAAAATCTGTAGTAGGTGACAATTTGGAGAGTAGCTCTGGTTTTGTTAACATTTCACAATTTTAAAATTACCCACCTTTATTTTGGTCTTCAAATTGGGTATGTGGCCTTAAAAAATAACCCTCCAAGTAGGAGGACTTGGCTTCAGAGAACCTGAGTCCTAGTCTTTATTCTCCCATGGGTGAATCACTGCACCTTATCTGTAAAGTCAAGTAGTTCTCTCTATTTGAAGTTAAATGTGATCTTTTAGTTAGACCCCCCAGTTACCTTTCTGTCCTCTCCAAAGCCTAGGTGTCGTTGGTGCCCTGTGACTACTGAAAGCTCTCCCAGTTGTGTTCCAGAGTAGCTTTCTGTTATCCTTCCTCAGCTGATCATCTTCCTGTTTCTGATTCCCAACAACTTCGGATTGGTGAAAGATCTTGTGTTCATGCCATATGAGGATCAGTTGAAGGGTCTGGGGGCATTTATCTTATTGAATGAGAAAAGAGAGAGAAGAATAGTGACTTTGTTCAAATATTTATAGGACTGTCATGTGGAAGAGAGACTAGATTTAAGTCTTCTTGGCTCCAGAGGTCAGAACCAAAAGCAGTGGAGAAAAGTTATAAAGAAGCCAGTCAAGGCTTAGGGGGAGGAGTAGCTCTCCCAAAATGATATTAGCTGCCTCACAAGTCAGTTTCTCCCGCACTGTAGGCTTTGATAATGCTTTGGTGTTCTGTAGAAAGAAGTCTTTGGGGATGAGTGGGACCTATCAAGATGACCACTGAATTCTGTTCCAACTCAGAAATTCTGTGTTTCTGTGATCTAGGTTTTCTCTCTGGACATTTTTCAGCTTTTTAATATCCCTCCTAAAACATGTTACTCCAAAATAAACCCAATTTTTCATATGTGAGCTGACCAAGCCAGAATACCTAGTCTAGTCACTGGGGATACAAAGGCCGAAGTGAAAACAGGTCCTGCCCCCCAAGAAATGTACAGCGTAGCCAAGGAAGATGACATTTACATGAACAAATATGTACAAAATAGATACTTGGCAAAGCTAGTTTGACTGGACTACTATGTGTATGAGCTTAGGCTGGAAAGGTAGATTGGGATCAAGCTTTGAGGGCCTTAAGTGCTAAACCCGAGGGTATTTATAATTGATCTTGAAGAATAGCAGCTACTGGAGTTTGTTACCTAGGAGCAGGTCCTGGTTAGATTTATGCTTTATGGAAATGGTGCTCACAGCTCTGTTAAGGTAGCACTGTAAATGCACACAGCTGGCGGAGCAGGGTAAGAAGTCTAGTGGAAAGCTTTTGGATGAAAAGGTACAATGCTGTCATTGTATTATGCTACAGACCATCTGGTCAGAAAGAGAACATAGATGAGAGGCTTAGGAAGCAGTTTATAAGCCTGTCATAGCAGCATAATGTAATGGTAATGGGTACTTCAAGTGTTCTAATACCTGATAGAGCTTTCTCTTTGCAGAATCAGAGCATCAGAACTGTTTCTTTGAAAGGTGGAAAAACCAGTAAAGGAAAACAAAATGTGAATGTGGTTGCTTTGGGATGATGCTGATGGGAACTTTGTGAGGAAGTTACCATTACACCCTCAAATTTGACATGGATTAAGAGAGGAAACTTGGGCATAGCCTGACATGCATCCTAGATTTTGAGAGAGCAGATCTCAGGGGACTCAGAGAAAGGATAGAAAAGATGCTGTGGCTTAAAATTCTATAGGAATTGTCATTCTAAAGGGCATGAGAAATTTGCTGCAGTGAAACTGAAGACACAAAGGGGAGCTATCTAAGAAATGGGTACATGGGGAATTCACTGAGAAATCTACAGTTTTTTTATTGATATATTTTATTTATAGAACACTTTCACTGCCAAATATATTCCTTTTTAACTCCCTTACCTAGTAAATTTCTTGTAAGAATGAATAAACAGAGAGAAAGAAAAATGCATTTTATCAAAACCAACCAAAACATCCACCTAGTCTGACAGTATATCTAGTCTTCCATGCCCGTAGTCTCCCACCTCTGCAAAGATGGGAGAGAGTGATGCGTTTTCTTACCTTTTATTCAGAGCCAACCTTGGTCATTCTGTTTACACAGCTTAAGGTTTTATTAAGAGAAAGGTCTGCTACTCAGGGTGAATAGGATAATAAAGGATCGTGAAGAGAAGTTAGAACTACTCATGCTTATTTTGCTTCTCTTTTCTCTACCAAGAACAATGGTCATTAGATTGGAAAGGACATGACAAAAATGGCTCCTAGAAATTTGATAGCCAACAGAATTGGGGAACTAGTAAAAGTATCCACAGTTGCTGTATTCAGTTATTATTATTCTCCAGACCGAGAAGAACTCTTTACTCAGAAACACACACAAAAAAATCAACTGGAATATATGACTTGAGCCACTGTAAGAGGTCTTTGAGACTGGAGAATGGGAAGAGGTATTGCAGAATTGGATAAGGAGCAAATGCTGCCTCAGTTTCCCAAAAAAGATAAAAGAACGAATCTGCAAATTACAGGCCAGTTATGTGAATTTGATTCTTGCTAAGACATGGCTACCAAAGGTCTAGAAAAGGGGAGAGTGATCACAAAATGATGGCTTTATTAAGAAGAGATCATAACAGCCTAATTTCATATCCTTTTTTAGAGTTAGCCAATTGGTTGATCAGAGGAATGTTACAGATACAATTTACCTAAATTTAACCCTTTGCACTCCGCTGTCCCCTCTCAGGGGACATCGGAATTCTAGCATATCACTCGGATGTCCCCTCTCAACCACTAAAACAGTTGCATACAGAAAGAATAATACTACGCTTCTTGCGTGGAAAGATAAAAGA
>CM053594.1:57245129-57255815 GCA_028646575.1 Pseudocheirus occidentalis
CACACACACACACACACACACACACACACACACACACACACACACACACACACACACACACACACACACACACACACACACACACACACACACACACACACACACACACACACACACACACACACACCCCTACCTTTAATCAAAACTCCCATTGCCTCAATGTCGGCAATCAGCCAGATGTTAAGAGGAAAGCAGTCAGATTAAACTAATTCACAGGCACTAAAGTGTGAATGGCTGTTGGGTTTAGTGTGCCCAAGATCTATTTGCATTTTAAAAGAAGATCTTGTTAAGCAACTGAATTTCTAGTTGGTATTATCTTTGTGAGATACTTTTAAGAAAAGGGGCTTTCCCAGGGGTGTACCTCCTTCCTTTTGTTGTAGTGGTTGCTGATTACAGACAGGTGTTAGAATAGTCTGTATACTCTCAATTTGGTTGGTTTTTTTTTCCCTGCTATCAGACGGGGTGGGGGGGGGGGAACAGAAGATTAAACCATTACCTGTAAAATTAAAGAGAAGGAGTAGGGCTATGGGGTCTGTGACCCTCCCAACTTTAAGAACACTTCATTCCTGAAATGTGCCTTTTCGCCGGACCTTCAGAGAAATTACTGCTAAAGAATCTAAAATTGAGCAACTGGAAGGAGCCATATAGATCACCTTGTTCAAATTAAGGACCAGAGAAAGGAAGCCCATTCTCACCTAGCTCCAGGGCCTGGCTATTCTAGAGTCCTCATAATTTGAATCCCAGACCCTGGGGTCCTCTTTGAATGGCCATTGTCCTTGAGTTTACCAGTTTGTTTCATGTGCTCATAGAGGACTGGCTGACTTTTCTGACTTTTAAATTTTGTTTTATTTTGTTTTGAGCTTCAGTGGGTTTTTTTTTTTTAAGCTGAAGAAACCCTTGTGCTGCCTGTCTCCTGATCTTTTCTAGCTTTGTATTTAACATTTTTTTTCCTTGAAAAATCTGATGGCAGGAAGCAGTTTCCTTTTTTTTTGTCTTCCCCATAGAAATGTAGGCTAGTTTAGTCAGTATTTATGGAACTGTTCTCTGTCTTTTCTTCAGTGAGTGAGTTAGGAGTTCGGGTATAGTATGTATTACCTGCCAAGCAATTCATGGTAAGAAATGTTTCTCGGACAATAAATGAATGGTTCAGTCTTCAGATGTATTTTGGACTATTCTGAGCATGACTAAGTCTGGGAAATGAAAATCACGACAAAATCTTGGGGCTGAATGTTTGCTTTCAGCCGCAGGCCTGGTGTAGGTGCTTATTCAACAAGAAAAGGCTAAGTCGGATTTGGTAATGGTGTGGAACTCCATCTTGTCCCCTGCCAGGTCTGGCCCTGGAGACACACATGTCCATTAGTCCTGACCTGCTGAGGAAGCTCAGGTGACCTAGAGCTTACCTTTCCCCAGCCTCTCCTGGCCCTCAGTTCACCTATGGATCAGAGTTCACTTCTGTTAGCTCTGTTGGCCTTTCTAGGGGAAAAACGACAAAGAGATTCTGGGCTAGATGAGAACCAGTTTGGGGGAAAAGTTGGAAACAAATGAGCACACTAATTAATAGCCCAATGTAGCGTGCCACAGTCAGAAGGGCTGACTCTATACCCATGGGCAACACCTCAACTTTCATTTCCTGTCTGTAGTATGGGAATAATATGCCATTTGTTTTCCAGTATCATTGTGAAGAAAGCACTTTATCATCCATCAGGTCCTCTCTAAAGAGGTGCTAAATAGACAAGATCTCCTAGGTGGCAGTTCCTCGTTTGTGGCCTAGAACTCCTAGGTATTCCACCAAACCTAGCTGTATAAACTGTTTCCTCTTTGAATACAGTAGAAAGAATCGTAAGTTTGGAGTCTGAAGGACTGGGTTCACTTTGTGACACTTCCCTCCCTGGGCTCTAGCTTCCATATCTTATACAATGAATAATTTGTACTTGACTTCTAAGATCTTTCCCAGCTCTTAATGTCATTCAAGCAAAATTGCTGTCTGGGATAAACTCCCAGTACAACTTCATAAGGCACTTTAGAGACAGATGAGAGGAGTACTACCACCTCTCTGTGCAGCCATAGTAAGCTGCTTCGTTCACACTATAATTTTAAGAATCCTCGTATTCAGCAATTAAACTGGGATCAGTAACCTTTGTTTGTTTGTTTGTTTGTTTCTTTCTTTCTTTCTTTCTCTTTTTTTTTTCCTTTTTGGAGGGCAGTTGGGGTTAAGTGACTTACCCAAGGTCACACGGCTAGTTTTTGTGTTGTGTCTGAGGCCAGATTTGAAATCAGGTCCTCCTGATTCCAGGGCTAGTGCTCTATTCACTGCACCACCTAGCCGCCCCAATCAGTAACTTTTCCACAGTGACTTACCAAGTACTGTTTTTGGTATCCAGGAGAGAATGTAGGGATTTCCTGCCTTTTTAGGTGAGGGGAGAAGAGTTGAAGTCTTAAGACTAGCCCAAACCAGTTTTGATAGTTGGGGCTGCATAGTGCTATGGGAAGCACGCTGACTTGGGAGTACAGGGAGACACAGTCTGAGTTCTCACTCAGCCGTCATTGTGATATTAGGTAGATCACTGCCTCTTTCTACATTTCATTTGTTTAAATTGATAGGATTCAACTAAATTATCTCTAAGAACTCTCCCAGCTCTGACATTCTATATATGATAGACAGATGATATATCTTCCCTTGGTTAAGAGAGAGGCC
This sequence comes from Pseudocheirus occidentalis, assembly GCA_028646575.1. NCBI lineage: Eukaryota > Metazoa > Chordata > Mammalia > Diprotodontia > Pseudocheiridae > Pseudocheirus > Pseudocheirus occidentalis. The sequence goes on from CM053594.1 coordinate 57,247,825, forward strand.
AGTGAGTGACATAAATTTGTATAATTAAGGAATCCCAGTCAGTGCCAGTCTATTCCAAGGAGAGATGGGAACAGCAGTAGCCTGGCACTGTAGGACTCTCTCCAATCTGCCCTGTCCAGCCTATGCATCCCAACTCAAAATGAAGCAAAGTTGAAACAGCACTTGGCCACTGTAATTTTAGTGGTCCTGAAGTTAGAGCAGACCACACTAAGTTTTTCCTTCCTTTGTCATTTTGTAACTGATAGTAGATTAATCATAGTTTGGTGACATGAGAGAAAGTAGTATTTCTAGATGTTTTATTTCAAATTTCTTTCCCATTAATTTCTGTAATCTTTAAGTTGATCTAAACTTCTCTCTATACTGTATATTTCTTTCTTATTTCCAGTCCTGTCATTTCCCAGGTCTAGAATGTACTCCTTCCCCTACTTTACCTGATGAATTCCTACCCATCCTTTAAAGCCCAACTAAACTGCTTCCTATATGAGCAAGTCCTTCTGTGCTTATACACTCTCCAGAGAGTAACAAGTACACTTTTCATATAATGCTTTGTATATAATATTCATATAATACATATAATATTCATAAAGACTTCATATAATACAGCTACTTCTGATTCTGTTTTATCTCCCTTTAGGAGCTCCATTAGGATAAGTAGTAGGTCTTATCTAAATTGTGTGTCTCCCAGCAACCGAACATAGAGCTGTCCTGTGTTTTGGGGGGAAAGGTTCAGTTACATTTATTGAGTACTTGCTGTATTACGTTCTTGTGCTATGCACTCTGAGAGACAAAAAGGTTAATAAAGTGTGCTGCCTCCCCTCTTGGCATTTATAGTAGTACATAACTATAGTGGTAGCAGGCAGGCAGGACATGTAGGGGCAGTGTGGAAGGCACCATTCTTCGCTCCAGGTTGGAAGACTGGAGGAGACTTGACTTCCTGCAGGGAGGTGAGAGGAGGGAGGGGAAGGAGCAGAGGTCTGTGGAGAGGGAGGGGAGGTTTCCTAGAAAAGGTTACATTCAAATTAGATCCTGAAGGAGAACAAATGGGCAAAGCTTAGAGGAGAGATTATTTGGGGGTAAATAGTGCCCATTGCCCTCAGAGGTTTGTAGAGATGTATCCAAATTCACGCCAGGTGTTACTGACATTACTTAAAAAAAAAAAAGTTATTCATGTGTTGTATTTCTCACATAATCATAGTTATTCCCAGTATCCTTCCCCCTCCTATTTGCAGTGAGCCATCCCATATAGCAAACAATATTTTTAAAGAAGAAAAATAATCAGCACAAGGATCGGTACATTAACAGAGTTCAAAAACCTGTATAATACCTTTGGACCTCTCTTCTCTTTCCCTCCCCCCAACCCCCAGTCTCCATAGAGGGGAGGGCCTTTTTATCCCTCTTCATCTGAAGCATGCTTGATCCTCATAGTCTTATTACATGAGCTTCTGAGTTTTTGTTTCATGGCTGTTCTTTCCATTTAGATCATTGTCGTTCCTGTGTCTGCGCTTTTCTTGGCTCTTTGCTCTACATCAGCTCCTATAGCTTTCTCCATGCTTCTCTGTATTTATCATACACGTCATTTTTTTTTTTTAGTATTTGGCCATAATTTATTGATTATTACAAATAATAAAACTAATTTTGTAATCCAATAACAATTGCTTATTGATAATTTATTAGTATATAAAAATAGTAACACCAAAAACATAAATTACTTAATACTTGAACATTTACAAAGTCCTTTGCCTGTCTGTCTCTCTTGATAGTGCCCCTACTTTCAAAGACATCTATCTGGGAGATTCAGGGAGCCTCCACAAGGGATTGGCTTAGGAGGGAACAGTTTACAGAGAAGGTGACCCAGGATGGTGGGGGGGATTGGCCAAGGAGAAAGAGAAGGCATTCTCCCTTAGGAGCTCAGGCCGAAAGATGGCACAGACAGGGTGGAGAGAGCATCAGGCTTGAAGTCAGGAAGACAGAAGTTTGAGTCTTGTCTCAGACACTTTGTAGCTGAGTGATCCTGAGCAAGTCATGTCACTTCTGCCTGCCTCAGCTCCCTTAATTATAAAATAGGGGACAATGATAGTGTCTGCTTCTCAAGGTTGCTGTGAAGATCAAATAAGATCATACTTGGCAAACATTTAGCACACAGAAGGTGCTTAATAAATGCTTCCTTCCTATTTAGTCTAAACAACATGTCATTTCTTACAGCACAGTTTTATTCTGTTATTGTTCAGTCGTTTGTGTTGGACTCTTCAAAAGATACTGGAGTATTTTGCCATTTCCTTCTCCAACTCATTTTACAGAAGAGAAACTGAGGCAAAAGAACAGGGTTAAGTGACTTTCCCAGGACCACATAACTAGTGTGAGGCCAGATTTGAGCTCAGGAGGACTCCAGTCCTGGTGCTCTATCCACTGCAGCGCCACCTAGCTGCATGTTGTCTTTTCTACTAGACTGTGAGATCTTTGAGAGCAAGAGCTGTTTGGTTTTTGCCTTTCTTTGTATTCTCAGCACTTAGCACAGTACCTGGTACATACCAGGTACTTTCTATTATTAATAATTTTCATTATTACCATTAGCACTCATGAAAAATGAGGTCAGTGTGTTAGGTAGAAGCCACTTTCCTCTAAGCAATATCTAGAAGAACTCATCTTCCTAAATTGAAGGATTCTGGTGACTTTGAGGGAAAATGACTTTCTACTCTTGTTTCAAAAAACAAGCATCTCTTTTCTATTCCCAGATACATAATTCATGTTCTAATCAGTGATCAGAAAAAGCAGTTGGGAGCATGAAATTATTTAACACCCCAGGTCTTTACACCTGACTGATTATTCCACCATTTGCTAAAATAAAAACATATTTTGGTAACTGAAATTGTTTAATTTAGATGAAAATGTTCCATTTAAAGGGGAGAAGTTACTGACTAAATGAGAGTAATCACCTAGTGATAGAAGCATAGGGGAGAAATTTGTTTCCTCCCTCATTTCTCTTTAAAATGGAAACTTTAAGGTTTTTTGAATGTTAATATTAGATTTTTATTTAAAAATTAGAGTCTTTAAGATCCCTTTTAACTCTGACAGAGGATCTGATATAAACCCATCATCTTACAAATGGGAAAATTAAGATCCAGAGAGAAGTGACTGACCCAGTGTCACCCTTAATCAGTAGCAGAGCAGATATAAGAAAACTTGTTCTGATCATTAGTTCAGTGATGTTTGATCCCACATGACACAAGTGCAGATACTTTCAGGCTCTAGTTCAGTGGCAGGAATCCCAGTACAACCCAATAATTACAGCCGATTCTTTAACTGGCCCAGAACTTCCCCGTATAGTACATCCTCAAATATTTGATTTTGACTTGATGGCGTCTGCCTAGTTACCCCAAAAGCTTTTATGATGGGATAGAATGTCCTCCCAGGTTGACAGGCAGTTTTTATAAAATGTCTGTAGGAACTAACCTAGACTTCTGAGTCCTGGGTATCCTCTGAATCTGTTCCATGGAGTTACTGTAGCATTCCCAAACTGGTCATCTCTCTGCAAAGCTGGTAAGGAGTGGTCCTGGTGACCTTGAGTACTGCCTCCGACATGACAAACCTCTTTTTGCCTTGCCATTTCAAATCTTGATGCAAGGAGTGGTGTCTCTTCTCCAGCTAAACATAGCAGTTTACTTAAACCAATCCTTGAATGTTTTTAGGTCTCCACTCCTTCCTGTTTTTCCTTCAACTTCTATGGAAAGTGTGCTCCACCTTGCCAGTGTCCTTCCTATATTGTAATTGCTCAAGAGCAGTATAATACTCCCTTGTACCTGACCTGCGGACACAGCTTTAGGCTGGGCAGTAATACTCTGTGCCTGCTGGACTGAAGGAGTTCAGTGGAAGACAGTCTTTTAACTCCTGACAGCTGTCATCACAACCACCAGATAGTCCTAGAACTAGGTGCCATCCAAGAAAGAGCATGGAAACAGGACATTTACCAATGAAAAAGATGGCACCTTATTAGTTCTACATGGCAGGGGGCAGTCATTCTTTTTCAAAGATTCATAAAGAAATCATAGGTTTATGTAGTTTCAAGCTAGAAGGGCCACCAGAGCTCCTCATAGTCCAGTCCTGTTACCTTATAGACGGAAAGACTTAAGATTCAGAAAATCACACAGACAGCTGGTAGCAGAACTCAGGCATCTTTGGTCAGTGCTTCAGCCCCAAAGTTTTGTTACCTTGTCCCCAGTCCCTCCTACATTCAGTGTGTGACACGAGGCCAAAAGAAGGTGTTGAGGGCAGTCCGGAGACCCTTTTCTGCCCTCTGAGCAGGACCTTACAGTCAGTCCAGAGCTATCATGTCAAGGGAGTCTTTCTGCAGGGCAGGTGTGCAGACCCCTGAGGAAAGTAAACTGCTCCCTCAGCTAGGAGTTAGACTGTAGCCACCCTACAGGGACGTTATTCTGCTGGGTGACTCAGGGGCTAAAAGGCAAGACATTCAGACTAAGATCCAGAGTGTTTCTGTGCTAGTTGAGGAGCCAGCCATTCTTTGATTCTTTCTACAACTGTTAGGTCCATGCTACATATACACAGCATTATGTTAGACTCTGGGAGGAGCTGTGAATTTCAGCTAAGACCTGGCCCCTCTCTTCATGGAGCAGCATATAGTCTGGTAGCATCTCAGTTTTTGTTTCTGCTTTTGTTGTAGGTGGAATTTGAAGATGGTTCCCAACTGATGGTGAAGCGTGGTGATATTTACACCCTTGAGGAAGAGCTGCCCAAGAGAGTCAAATCCAGACTGGTGGGTAACACAGGCACTGACTGCTTTTTTAAAATGTTTTTGTTGGACTTAGAAGAAGCAAAGCATTTTGCTTAATTTCTAGTTTTACAAAGAAACCAGTGTAGAAGATGAAAAGACAGGCAGGAGGGTTGATGCAGTCTGTTCTAACACCAGCCGTAAATCCTCAGAGGATTATGAAATCTCTTTACCATTCAGGCCGCTTATGTCTACCTGTGTTGGAAAAATCCTTGGGCTTTCTCTGAGCAGGAAGCAGAAAGTAAGGTGTGGGAAGGGTCTGCCTGAGGACTTTGAGCCCAGGACCTCTGCATTTGAGGAGGGACCAGGGTTTGAGTCCTGCTGCCGCCACAGGAGGAATGAGATGATCCCTAAAGCTCTAACTCCTGTATTTGTTGAAGGCCAGTGGACCTTGTCCGACCCATCAGAGCAGTTTGAGTCAGTGCAGCTGTCTGCTCGGCCAAAGGCATTGGCTCTCCTTGAGCTCTGACCCTCTAATAGAGCTGTATTTCCTGTCTTTGCAGTCCGTCACCACGGGTGCTCCACAAGAGAAAGTATCCTCAGGAGAGGAGGCAAAGGCAGCAAAACGCCCAAGGGTGGGCAATGCCCGAAATTCTGAGGACTATGGACAGAATCCTGACTACCTGGCCTTCATGGAGAGCCTCCTGCAGTCACGATACCAGCCTGGAGCCCAGAGCCACATGTTTTAGTACAAACACGATTTTAGAACCAACATCTCGTGACCTCCCCCACCCCCCACCCTGATCCCTTTACCCCAGCAAAGCACCCAGGCAGCTGTGGAACGAGTGGACAGCCCCCTCCCTTCCCCTTCCTTCTTCCCCTGCAATAACTTGCTGTGAATTCCTTTCATACATTTAATTTTGACCATCTGAGAGACTTGTCTGGCCACAGGCTACCTCGACTCTGCTGAACACACTGCTGACGGTGATAGGAAAAGGAAGTGATGGTAACCTCTCAGATTGCATGTCACCTGGATGCTTTAGAAGAGCTTGTATTCCTGGAGCACATGGATGCCTGGCTCTTGTCTTAGGCTAGGAAGGGTTAAACATTACGTTACAAAAGCAAAAACTACTCAGATTTTTAAACCATGTAAAAGCTCTCATCTTGAAAAGGTGCTATTTCACTGACTACTGAAGCAGCCTTTGGAATTGTGATTTCTGTATATAAATCACCTTTGTGAAGTTCTTTCTATAAATACTTATTGTTTAAAAAAAAATATAAGAAAAAAAGGAAAAAGAAGGAAAGAAAAAAAAAATCCCCAAACTGGTTTTCTAGATTTGTGGCTTTAAAAAAAATGTTCTTTTCCCCACAAACTGAAATGGGATTTGAGTAACACTGAATACGAGGGAGAGAAAAACATCTCATTCATTTTCTTTTGTTGTTGTTTTAAAATATTATTTGTATATTGAGTGGGCAGGGAATGTGTTTGAGCTGGAGTGTCTTGGAAGTTGAGGGTGTTTGTGTTCCGAGCAGCCCATTTGCCTGTTTCTTTTACTGCTCCCTCTTCCAGTGGCCATGCTGAAGCTTGTCAGTCATTCAGGTGGGGCTCCCGACAGGCTTGGGGTGTGCACTGGGGGAGGAGGGGCACCAAGGTTGAGAAGGGGAGGCCCTGTTCCCTTTGCCCCGCTCTTCTCTGTAGTCCCCTGGAGAGGTCACGCAGCATCCTTCCCATGGCTCCAGGCCCTGCAAAGGCTTCTGTTCTTTGTGCTCTTAGAAGAGGAAGGTTGAAGGTTCTGCTTGGTCACAGATCCTGGGTGCATTTGGATCCTGGGTGCATTTGCTGCTCCATACCCCTGGCAGATGGGATGTGTGGCCAGCACCTCTGTGCATGCCTGGGAAAATAAATACTTTCTCTTCTGGTTTGCTTGATCTTTTGCTTCTTACTATTGTGAGAATCATTCCGTAACTGGTCTCAGAGGTATATATGTGTGTTTGATTAAAGAAGAAAATCCCTCATCTCTTTTGTGGCTGCAACCAACTTTGTTTAAGCAGAAGAGAGACCCCTTTAGGTTGCCCCCTGTGATGTACACTGGAGGCAGGCCTTGATTTTTTTTGGTGTGCTGGGCACATGGCCAAGGTGTATTTGGTTGTCTCTGTTAATAACTCTTAGCAGAACCAGTTTTTTTTTTTTGGGGGGGGGGGGGTTGTTTCAGACTACAAAAAGATGTCCATCCACTACAGATGAGCCAGGTAGCCATGAGCTAAGAAGTGATCTGAAACTGGGGAAGGAGAGACAGGGAAAGAGACCATGAACTTGAGGAAAAGATCCGTCTTCTTGGGATCAGGGTCTGGGTCAGGGATTTGCCCCTGGATTCTGTGACCATGTTTTCAGGCTTCCTGGGGACTCCCAGGAACAAGTTTCTCCTTGAGGGATTAGCCCTATATTTATCCTAACTGGTGAGCCTCTTCAGAAAAGCCAGCATTGCATAGAAGACACAACAGCTGTGATTTTTTTCTCAGCATGTGGTATCTGAACAGCCAGCCATGGATGCTCTGAAGGGAGTGGCCAGCTGGTTCTTTACAGGTGGAATTAGACCATTCTGTTGTTGCTGCCTCATTGACTGGAGACCCTCAGTGTTCTCTGTGTAGAAAGGTGCTCTCTTGCTGTTTGAGGCCATTGCACGATGACGTTCCTTCTGGTGTTTTATTGGGGTGGGATGGGGTTTAAGTTGTTGGTTTCAACTTCAAGTGAAACCGCATCTTTTTTTAATCTTAGATTGAATTGAAAAGAGAAAATGTACTTCACATGTCATTTTGGAAAAAGAGGAAGCAGAGCTGAGGCCAAGCCTCATTTTATCTGGCTTTGCATTGATCTGAGTGGTTTCACAAGAAAATGATTTAAAGAATAATCTGCATGTATTTTTAAAAAATGTTTTAACAGTTGATAGGCCAGAGAGAGTACTATTCAAAACAAAAAAAAGTGAGAGAATGTTGACATCAGGGAACTCTTTCTGTGGAAAGGGGAGAGGGAGGTGTGGGCAGTGGGAACCTTGACTTGTGGGGATCTCCTTTGTATAGCAGTCCTGGCTGAAACAGCACCTTTCCCAGATCCTTTCATAGTCCCTTTTTAAAAATACCGTTTATGTTGTCAAAATAAGCAGCTATGTATTCTCCAGGGCCCATATTCAAGGAGTGCTTGTTTGAATTGATATTCTGGACCCTTAGAAAACTGTTCTTTGTTTGTTGGACTGACCCCTGGATGAGGCTG
>CM053594.1:57255915-57273415 GCA_028646575.1 Pseudocheirus occidentalis
TTCTGAGACGTGCCTTTGGTGTTTTAGGTGGCAAGAGGACTGATAATCTAGCCCCTCTTTAATGGTGCTGTGCTTTATAATTCTCTTTGAAGGAGAAAGACAATTTGGCAAAATTGTCAAAATTGACAAATTGGCAAAGAGCATAAGGCCCATCCAACTGAGTGTGCACAGTGTGGACATATAGGAAATGTGTCTTGAGATGAAAAGATTGACCTAGTACTTAAAGGCATGTAATGGCTTCCAAGAGAAACTGCCTAGAACTGTAGGACCAGCCCCTGGAAGAAGCCCTAGAAATTATCTAGGCCAGCTGTCTCATTAGTCTGAGGCCCAGTTGGGTTCAGTGACTCATTCAGTGGGGCAGGTAGTAAGTAGCAAAGCCAGCATTCCAGCCAGATTTTCATCCTCCCTCTGTCGGCAGGCATGCAGCCTTGCAGGTGCAGCACTGGGACCAGGCCAGCCTCTTCATCTTGTAGGTGGGGAGTGGGCCACGGGCTGCTGCTCAGAGACATCGAGTGGTTCCCCCAGGGTCAGGCAGGACATTGAGAACCAAATTGGAATTTACTCATGTCCAGGAGTTTGAGGAAAACGAGCCAGAACCAGATCACCGTGCTCGTGCTGTTGCTTCCTCTTCCCCCTTGTTACATGCTCTAAACTGGTCTGCTGGCTATTCCCTGAGCTAAGCGGAATGAGGCATCCCATCTTCTGTCTTGGTGCTTTTGCCGGGTTGTCCCCCACACCTGGAATGCACACCCTCCTGCCCCCAAGCTCTTGAGAGGCTCAGCTCAGGTGCCGCCCCCTTTGGCAAGTCTTTCCCAATCTCCCAGGTGTCAGTTCCCTCTGCCTCCTGAAATTACTTTGTATTTACTTATCCTGTACATGTTGTATCTCCCGGATAGAATGTAAGCTCCTTGAGGGCAGGGACTGTTTGGTTTTTGTCTTTGTATCGGGAGTGCCCGGCCCCAGCGCCTGGTACATCATAGGCACTTAATAAAAGTTGTTGAATTGTTGAATCCCTCACACTTAGGGAGTAAGTGTGAATCTTTTCTTCCACCCCTCTGCCATATCCTAGCCAGTTCTGAGCCCTGTGGGGCCTCTCAGGCTGCACATTTCAGTTGTGCCTGGGATTCCTGGAGCTTACCTTGCTTCAGCACAAAGTGCTGTTGGTGCTGGGATTCACATCTAGTTTTTACTCCAAGCTGGGCGTTCGTTCCAGCACACCACAGCCACCTCAGCCCAGTTTGGTTCTTAATTTTTCCCTGCCTTCACAATGATGAATTTCACTTTTGACATGAGCAATCAGTTATGTAACTTAAGTAAATTCCCCCCTTGGGCCTCAGTTTCTTCATTTGTAAAACGAGAACATTACCTTCCCTTAGGAGAATCAAAGAAGGGAAAAAAGACTCCAAAAAGTGACAAGGGCTGTGAGGGTCACGATGTTTGCATAGCACCTTATATGAGCTGCAGCTGTTATTTGGCCCTCACCACAACAGTGAAGTGCTGCCGTTACCCCCATTTCATAGATGAGGAAATCTAGAGGCATGTGGCCCAGACCTTAACTCCAATGGGAGCATTTTGGCCGTATCGGTCTGCCTAGATAGTCCAGAGTAGCCATACAAAATACGCACTCCCAAGTGTGGCCAGAGCCAGATTAAAATGTAATTGAGAAACAGTTAACAAAATAAAAATGCGATACTCCGTTTAAAACCAAGTCACTGTGTTAAGTCTCAAGGTTCCTAATGGTCTTTTTGAATTTGACAATATTGATCTGGAAGCTGCACGTTCTCTCTGGCTGGCCCAGCCACTGACTCCAAATCAAAGTTAAGGCTTGTATTTTAGAGAAACAAAACCCATTTCTGTTCGGAGGCGATGTTTAACAAGCCATGCTCACAATGAAACAAAACCTTCCAGGATAAAATGTTGCTTGCTCTTCAGGAGAGCATGTAACCGGTGGCCGGGCTCCCTAACTGGACATGAGACAGACCCTCTCAGCCTTCACTGACGATTCTGGCAACATTAGCAAGATAGGGTTCAGCAGGCTTTTTATTTTCATTGTGTGTGGGCTGACAGATGCACTCTAGTCTTCAACATAGAACTGTGGACAGAGAGAATGTAATTTTTTAACCTCTCCATGGTCCTGCAGGCAGCTTGCAGGTGGTCTGTTCTTGTGCAGATGGTGTGTAATTTTGTTCTGCTTTTGAGACCTTGTAAAATAGAGGAGCAATTTTGGATGGGCCGTCATCTGTCTCTGGCCAGAGCTGAAATACCAGTCTTGATTAAGGATAAACAGACACCAAATGTTTTAATGTGTATAACTGAATGAGCTTCCCCAGCCAGAGAAGGAGAGAAAAGGGAGTTTACTTGCAGTTTGTTTGTTGGGGAGCAGGGGGGAAATGACATGGCCCCAGACGTGTAATCTTTGGGGAGCACTAGACTTGGACTCAGATGATAAGGATTACCTGATCCCTGGCTCTGCTACTAGGCTGCAGAACCTCGGACAAATTTCTGCCTCTGTAAGTCCTCACTTTGCTCACCTCTAAAATGAAGATATGCTTGTATTTCCCATCATGAAAAGTTCTGAGTAAGCCTTTAAGCATTAGAACCTTTGTATAAAAGCAAGTTAGTTATCCAGCCAATGGCAGACCTTGAGTGTGGCTCTCCCCAATACACCTCCCTGCCTCTTACTTTTCCAGTTGTTTATTGAATAAAACCTGTTGAGTAGCACAGCCCTGAAAGGATAGTTTCAAGAGTTCCAAGCTCCAGAATGACCTGGAGATAGTGATGAATGCCAAGCACATCCAAAAAAGAGAGATGTTTTTTAAAAATCGTGGCTGTGTTGAGGTTAAAAGCATCAGTGAATGGTCTAGGACAGTGGTTCTCAACCTTCCTAATGCCATGACCCTTTAATACTCGTATGTGGGCGTATCTGTATGTGGGTGGGCCAGCGGTGTCTCAGTTCCTAAGACCATCGGAAATATGTGTTTTCCCATGGTCTTAAGCAACCCCTGGGAAAGGGTTGTTCAGCCCCCAAAGGGGTCACAACCCACAGCTTGAGAACTGCTGGTCTAGGATTACAAGGGTAATGATAATGGATGATGTGAAGAAAGTTGAACTTTGAAAGTCAGCTCTTTATTTTGGTTGCATTTTCTCTTCCAAGAAGAATATCCTTTGTCCTAGATAGTTATGTCTAAAAATGGTTATAAGGAAGTGGGAACCCTGAATACCTACGAGGGTGGCCAGAGAGAGTATCTGTTCAGCCTTCACCTGGTTTAGGCCAGCAGGATTTGGACAAATAACTATCCGGAGTCTGAAAGAACTTGAGTATGATTGCTGAGCTACACTATTGGTGATCTTTAGGTCTTGGGGAACAGAAGGCTGCTGCGGCACTTTGAACTCAATAGGGTTCAACAGAAAAATATAGCAGCCAGAAAACCTAAGATGTATTGAGAGACCTGGTGTTTAAGGTTTTTCAGGTGACTCCTGTTCTTGCTATCCTCTGCCCTGCTCAGATTACATCTGGAGCATTATGTTCAATCCCTGGTGCCATTTTTTGGAAGAAAGACACTGAAAAGCTAAGGAGTGTAAAGGAAGGAGTCTAGGGTGGTTAAAGACCTCGAGACTGGTCCATGTGAGGAAGAGTGAAAGGACTAGGGATATTTAACCCAAGGAGGAAAGTGACAGCTGTCTTCAGTTATTTGAAGGGGACATGGGATTATATTTTTACCCCCAAACCCCCCAAGTCAAAGCTAGGAGTAATAAGTGAGAGTGTAGTGTAAAATGCATGAGCTTTAGAAGACAAGTTCAAATTACACTCTGCCATTTTGGAGTATTGGAGACTTCAGGCAAGTTACGCCCCTCCCAACCCAATATGTGTTATTCTGAGTTTCAGAGAGGCAGATTGAGCCTTGATCTAAGGTAACATCCCTAACAAAGCTTCCAGAAAATGAAGCAGACTGTCTCAGGAGGTACCAAGTTCCCTTGTTCAGTTTCCCAGATGTGTAGGCAACCAGGTGGTACTGTGAAGAGACTGGCAGATTTGGAATCGGGAGGCTCTGAGTTCTAGTCTTACCTCAGTCACTAGCTGTGTGACCCCTGGACTATGTCACTTAAATTCTCAACCCCATCTGTAAAATGGGGATAATTATAGCACCAGCCTCACAGGGTTGTGAAGGTAAGAGAGATGCCGTGAAGCACTTTGCAAAGCTCACAGCAATATGTCAGTTCTAGCTATTATGCATAATTACAGTTTTTGAGGGGTTTTGGTTCAGGTATGGGTTGGACCAACAGGCCTTTGAGGATAACTTACAGGTCTTAGGTTGAGGAGTCTGTGTGGCCTGATCTGCCTGCAGGTAGAATTTCTGATGAGTAGCAAATCTCCGGTGATTTCCATCACATCAGAGCTCTAAGTGGGAATATTTGTTCCTGGGTTATTACCCAGAGAATCACTTCAGTGAAACTGAGAAGCAAGCACACCCAGGCCTAAGAGGGACAAGAATCATGCCCAAAGTTGGGGGTGGACTAGTTGTGACTATAAGGCAGGGGGGGAGGGGGGAAGTTCCAAAGATGCTGGCACAAGACTACTTATGGCTAGGGAGGCTGGAGGAGAAGCTCACTGGTCCTCCCCCTCTATCACTCCTTGTTTTAAAACATCCTACTAACTAGATACTAAACTAAGCTCTCTTCTTTCTGCATTACTCAAGGACTTCAGGTCAATCCAAATCAAGTTAAATGCGGTGCCTTGGGGCAGAACCCTGGTCACTGCCCACTTAGAGCTCTGGATCCAGTACAGTCACAGATCAGGCAGCCAGGCAGACCCAGCCCAATGGACAGAGTGCAGGGCCTGTATTCAGGAAAGACCTGAGCACAAATGTGGCCTCAGACACTAGCTGACTTTAACCTCGGTCAGCCTCGAGTTTGAATAACAACAGCACTTTCCTCTCATGGAATTGTGAGGAGCAAATGAGATCATATTTGTTTAAAAAAAAAAAAGAGAAAGGCACATAGGACAGTGTGGTGTTAGGGTGCCTGGGGCGTAGTAGGTCCTGTAGAATTGCTTGTTCCCCTACGTGGCATTGTCAGGTCCCTCTGAGCCCAAGCAATGGGCTTGGATGTTGGGGTTGCCCAGTTCTGCTCCCTCTGATGAGCACAGCCACAGGTCCAGCTTCCAACTCCCAGCACATATGTATTCCTCTGGGAATGTTCTTGATATCCTGGGAACTGGAGAGAGCAGTAGGACTCTCACTGGGAAGCATGCTGTTCCTGAATCTGCAGGCATCTGAACTCTAACCCTTTTCTTGGCTGCCCTTTCCAAGTCCTTTGGCTGGGGCAATGGGACCAGTGCAATCTCTGTCTCTGGTTCGCTTCTGTGTTCTTTCTATCTTGGCTTTTACCCTTGTCCTCGTATCAGAACTCATTTCTTTTTAGAATAATGATAAAAGAATCTTAGAGTTGGAAGGAACTTGACCCAGAGGCTTTTTGGTTCAACTTATCAGCAACAAGAATCCCTTCTCCCACAAGCCCTTTCTTCTTTTGCTTGAATGTGCCAGGGAGAAGAAACTGACCACCTCCCAAGGTCAATCCCTTTTCTGTTTTTTGGATGACTGTTTTTCCTAACATAAAGCCACCTCTTTGTCTCCCACTAGGGACAAGAGAAATGCCATCTCTTTTTCCCAGAAGCCCTTCAAATATTTGAACACAGTTTTCATGGTCCTCTGAAGCCTGTTCTTAACCTGTTCTCTAGGTACTTCAGGTGTTCCTCATGTGCACACTCTCAAGGTCCTTTCCCATTCTGTTCACCTTTACCTGGATACTTTGCAACTTATCATCATCCTTCCTCAAATGTGGCATGGAGAGCCTGAATGCCAGACTCCAACAGGACTGTCACCTCCCCTGCTTGTATTTGCTGTGCTACTCTTAATGTTAACCATCACAGTGTCACGCTGTTGGCCCGTCTGCCTCTTGTAGTCCACTGAAACCCTCTTTCAGACAAACTTGGGTCTACTTGTGTCTTCCCTCATCTTGGATTTGTGATGTTACTTTTTTTTAAAATTACACGTGAATGATTTGATCTCTCTGGGTTTGGGATGCCTTATGTATAAAATGGAGAAGCTGGACTGGACCTGTAAAGTCCTATCCAGCGTTATGAACTATGAAATTTGCACTTCTCCCTATTATATTTGTCTCAATATTCTATTGAGATTTTTCTCTATTTTTTGGATCCCAGTTCTGTTATCTTGATTTGTGTTATGTGAAGATCGCATTCGGTCAATAATAATAAAGTACATTCATTCAATCAATAATGATAAATAGGGTGGCTAAGTGGCACAGTGGATAGAACACCAGACTGAGAGTCAGGAAGAACTGAGTTCAAATCTGGCCTCAGACTCTTCCTAGCTGTGTGACCCTGGGTAAATCACTTAACCCTGTTTGCCTCAGTTTCCTCATCGGCAAAATGAGCTGGACAAGGAAATGGCAAATCACTCCAGTACCTTCGCCAAGAAATCCTCAGATGGGGCCATGAAGAGTTGGATAGGACCGGGACAACTGAAAAACAACAGAATTAATGATAAAAATCATCCATCTGGTCAAGCAGACACCCTTGGCCTGTGTTGACAGGGAGCATCAGTGACCGGTCTTATGGTCAGATCATTTCAATAGTTGTGCGTCTTCCTAATTGTACTGCAGTGTAATGCACAGCCACAGCTTTCTGTCTTGGCTGCCATGATAGCATGGGAACTTTTGACAAAACACTTTACACTTAATCTTTGTAAACTCTGAGCACCAAGAATCTCCCACCAGACAAAAGGAAATGAGGTTCTTAACAGAGATGTTCTTGGTGACGCTATGCTGGGGACTTCGTGATGAGCAAGTCCTTTTTAGATGATCACAAACCACCCAGAAGATAGAAAAGTGGTATTTGAACCCAGGCTCTCTATCTCCAACGCCACTCTTTCCTCTCTGCCTCATCTCTAATAATCTCATCCTATCTACATTTCCATTTTGCCAAAAATTCCTATTCCCCCACAATCCCTGCTTTTTCAGTTCAGATACCATCCAGTTAAAAAGGCAGACAGATTGGTGTGGGAGGTGTACCAGGGACAGAAATTTATGAATGCAAGGCTACTTTTTAAAATGTATTTTTTTCAATGAACAAAAATTATATTCTCTTCCTCTCACCTCCACAAATGAAAAAAAAGATGGAAAACAAAACCCTTGAAACAAATCTGTGTAACCAAGCAAAACATATGTCTATGTTAGCTATGTCCAATATTTATATATGTATATATGATATATATGCATATTATTTATATTTCAATTTCATACTTCTGAACCCTGAGTCCATCTTCTCTCCATTGAGATGGATGGCATAATTCATCATCAGTCCGATTGAATTGTTGGTCATTGCATTGATCAGATTTCTTAAGGCTTTCAAAGTTGTATGCCTTTACAATGTTGTTATAAATTATTCTCCTGGTTCTACTCATTTCACTCAATGCAAAGCAATTTTATCTATAGATTAGATTTATTTAGCATGTTTGTTCTGCACAAATGGAGGAAAGCAGAATTATTTCTTGCTAAAAGCATCCAGGACACAAAATGGCATCAACCCGAGGTGAGAGAATGTGAGGAGCTGTGCCCCGAATTTCCTCCGCGCTTCCAGGGTTTGTCTGCGCTCCCGGACTTTCCTCCATGCTTCCAGAGTTTGTCAGTCTTTAACCTCTAAGCAGCCCTAAGCATGTCAAGAATCATTGAAAAGGGCATGGACTAGGGTTGTGGCTTCTATGGTGCGGGGAAAGAATATTCGACCTGAAGTAGAATTCAAACCCTTGTGCTTTTTGGCTAGGTGATCCAGGGTCAAGTGTTATCATGTTCTGGGCCTCACTTTCCTAATCTTTAAAATGCAGATAATAATCCTTACACTTCTTAACCCACAGGGTTGCTAGGAGAAAAGTGCTGTGAAGCTGAAGAATGCATTTATTTTCACTATTGGAAGATCATAGTCCAAGTGTCTCAAATTTTACAGATGAGGAAATTAAGTCCCTACAGAGACAAAGGGACTTGCCCACAGTCACAGGCAGCAGAGGCAGAATTTGAATCCAGGCCCTCCAAACTCTAAATCTAGCACATACTAGATTGTCTCTTGCTTCTTGTGCCTTTTGTGTGATTTAAGATAGGAGGATCCCTTTGTGGTCACACCGCCTATAGCATAGAATCATAAAGACTCTGTCTTGGGTGATATGAAGAATGTCAGAAGAAATCTGCTTTGAACCTGTCTCAGGACACTTACCAACCATTTGACCAAAAAAAAGACACTTCTCCAGCTTGAGTCTAAAAATTTTTCTTATCTAGGAAAAAAAAGTGTGTGGGGGGGGGCAGGAAATAACGCTATTAACCTTACGTGCCTTCCAGGGTGGTTGTGAGGGTTAAATAAAATGATTTATGCGTTAAAGAACTTTATACACCTTAAAACACCACATGAATGTCAGTGATGGTGATGATAGACCTAGATGAGACCCCAAGGATCCTTTTTGGCAAGGGGGGGGCAGGCACAAATAATAATTCTCATCTCTGTGGTGCTTTACAGTCTCTGTCACATCTGTCCCCTCCTCTGTATTCTGTAGACACAGCCCGCATCACCTTGCACCTGGACTATAGCAAGAGAGTCTTAACCTGCCTCCCTCTCTCCGACCTCAACCCCCTCCAATCCGTCCTCCGCACATCTGCCAACCTCCCCTTCCCAAAGCGCAGCGTTGACCCTGTGACTCCGCTTCTCAAAGAGCCTTCACTTATTCCTTCCTTATTGGCTACAAGATAATGTGCCCTCCACAATCCTCCCCCCAGCTTTTCAAGACTGATTTAATACTGTTTTAGTCAACTGGGCTACTACAGTCATCCCACATACTCAGTGCTTCCATTTCCTGCCTGCATCCATTTGTACAAGCCACGTTCTTTTTTCTTCTCTGATGGAATTAAGCGACTTGCCCAGGGTCATACAGTGAATGTCAGAGGTTGGATCTGAACTCGGGTCCTCCTGACTCCTAAGCCGGTACTCGCGCACCGCGCCTACCAGTTGCCTCTCACAAGCTGTTTTCAGCGGCTCTGTCTTCACCTCCATTTTAGGGTCTTCCCTTCCTTGGTTAGGCTCAGCTCTGTGAAAATGTCCACGATCCCCGTTAGAATGAATGTAAGCTCCTTGAGGGCGGGAGCTTTTCTCTTTTTGGAGGCGGGTCTTTGTATTATCCCCCGTACCCGCACGAGTGCCTGGCGCAGAATGAGTCTTTAGTAAATGCGTATTTGTTAAATTGAGCAATCCTTGCCAAAAAGGGTTTACGTTTACACGTTGGTTCCGGAAGGATAGGCAGCGTTCGGATCAAGGGCTATGCCTTGTCTGCGCTTGCGTGGGACTGGTCGGGGCAGGACCCGCTCCCTCTGTGTGCTTATTGAGGGTTCCTATGAGTGTTATGAAAAAAGAGATCCTTAATCATAACAGCTGACATTGACACAGCCAACAACTGCGAAGGGCTGTACGACTATCGCCTCATTTGGTCTGCACAATACGGGAAAGTCCATGTTATTTGTCTCCATTTTACAGTTGAGAAAACTGAGGAAAATAGAAGTTAAATGACTTGCTCAGCTAGTACGTGTCTGAGGCTGCATTTGAACTCAGAACCTCCTGATTCCCAAGTGGGCGTTCTACTCACTGAGCCACCTAGCCACCCATTACTTCTGGTTACCTTCTGGCAACAAGTCACCAAACTTAGACTGGTCCTGGAAAGATAGACATGCAGGGAAGTGAAGTGACTTGTCCACAGTCACATAGCTAGTAAGTGTCTGAGACCAGATGTAAAATCAATTCTTCCTGACTCCCAAATCTACTGCTCTACCCACTGCACCACCTAGCTGCCCTGCTTTGGGAGGGCCTGCCAACTTAACCATCAAGCCCCAGGTGTACTTCAGCAGCATTATGAGGCCCTGGAGAGATCTAGACCTGGAGTCAGGAAGATCTGAGTTCAAATCCTGCCTCAGGCACTTTCTAGGTGTGTGATTTTAGCAATTCACCTCTGCCTCAGTTTCCCCATCTGTAAGTAGAGACAGTAATAGCCCCTACCCCTCCAGGGTTGTTGTGAGAATCAGATGAGGCCTGGAAGTACTATGTTAACCCTAGCCGAAAGAAAGTGAGCTTTGGCACCGATGGCATAAATGCGTAGCGATGGTCCCCTCTCAACATGCTTTGTAGAGATCGAGTGTGTCCTTATTTTCTGACTTTTGATCTCTCACTAAGATTTCTTGTTGCATCTCTGTAATTTTTTTTGGAGGGGGGAATGCAAGGCAGTGGGGGTTAAGCGATTTGCCCAAGGTCACAGGGCTAGTAAATGTTAAGGGTCTGAGGTTGCATTTGAACTCAGGTCCTCCCGACATCCGGCCGGTGCTCTATTCACTGCACCGCCTAACTGCGCCTCATCTCTGTAATTTTTGAGTTCTGTTTCTTTTGTTTTCTGTTAACTAAAAATGTCCACCTCCTCCTCCAAAACCACCAGTTCCCTGGTCCAGTGCTCAGCACACAGTAGGTGCTTTAATAAACCTTGGTTCACTGATCTTGGAATTCTTCTGTAGGAGCACTGACTGCATTCCTTATTCTCCTCCCATAATTCTTCTTTGGTTCTCTTTTAACCGCCTTCTTCCTGGGGAATGAGTCTTTTTCTTTCCCATGCAGGTTTTTTATTTTTTTAATTTAATGGTATCTTTCATTTTTATATCACCTTTATTTCTGAATAGATCCCTTTCCTCTCTTCTGCCTGGAGGCAGCCAGGTGGTGCTCTAGTACACAGTGTGCTGGGCCTACAGTCAGTAGTTCAAATTTGGCCTCAGATACTTCCTAGCCGAGACCCTTGGCAGGTCACTTAACTTCCTCTGCCTCCGTTTCCTTAACTATAAAATGAAGATCATAATAGCGCCAGAGCGGTGAGGATCAAAAGAGATAATTGGCACAATGTGCCAGCCACATAGTAGGACTTTAATAAATGCTTCCTTCATTCCTCCTACCCAGCAAGCCATTCTTTGTAACAGAGGAGAGTGGAGGAACAGCCGAGTCAAACCATTGGATACATGTTAGAATGCAAAGCCCTGGAGGACAGGGATGATTTCAGTCTTTATAAACCCAACACATCGTACCCAGCGCTTGGCACATAGTATACACTTAGTAAATGTTTGAGGATCGATCAGCTGAGTCTGGCAAGATATACAATGTTGCCGCCCTATAGTCCTCCAACTCTGCAAAGAAAGGTGTGTGTGCATGCACGTATATGTGCATATGTATATGTATGCACGTATTTCCTCATCTTTGTAAAGAATATATATTAAATATGTACACACATATGAAATGCATGTATATATTTACATACATGCAACTTTTCTCCAGGTCATTAGTTATTGCAATTATATAGTTTTTGGTCATTTCAGTTAGTCACTTAATTTTACTTTTTCCTCTCCAGTTACATATTAGTGTTTAGTTTCTTGGTTCTGCTTACCTATTTCACTCTGCATCAGTTATGTAAGTCTTCCTATGCTTCTCTGATTTCTTATCTTCTTTTCATTCTTTTACTAAACTTTTCACCCTGGGAGGCCGGGTTCTTATAATGATTCTGTTCTCATCTCTGAGGGGCAGGAGGCAGATAAGGCAGTCTTATTTCCTTCTAGATATTTCTCTTCACCCCATTGTGTTTCTTTGCTGTATTAGAAGTGTTTTTCTATAGGGTTTTCCTACTGCCTCTCAATCATCTCACCAGAAGTCTTCCTGTAGGCAGATTGTACTAATTACATGTAGTAGCTATTGGAGGACAGGTGACTGCATGCCAATCATTCAGGATTTAGTAATTAGTGCTTTTTGGTGGTAGGACAACATTCTGAAAGATTCCTGGTACATAGAGAGAAGCCATGGCATTGATTTTTGACCAAAGCAGAGATGTAGGCTTTTTGTCCCTGGAACTCTGTCCCCTTGTTGCAGACTGATTCAAACCAGTTAGTCAAGACTATTGGTACTGTTCTACCCTAATCAATGACAGAGCCAGGTTGAAGAGCAAAATTAGGGAAACAAAGGTCTCTTTCTTCCCCAGCCGAGGCCCTGGTGGAAAACACTATTACTTTGCCTGGTTTTTAAATTAATCATTAAGTACATACTCAAAGATTTTCTTTGTCAACTGTGGTGTCATGATGTTGAAGGAGAAACCCAGGCTTTGCCTTTAGGACATTCCTAAATTGACTTGGGGAGACGAGGCTTACAGAATTCTAGCCTGGGAAGCAACCCCAGGGAGCACCACTCTACTCCAAACCAAATATGAAAAAGAATCCTTACTGCCCCCTGTCCAATGAGATGTCATTGCTTGAAGATCTTTAGGGATGAGGAACACACCACCTCAAGAGGCATACCATCCCACCTTTGGACAGCTGTATTTATTACCTTCCCTTCACTGTTCCTTGTGGAACACCCCCCTAGGGCAAAGTAAAATAATTGAATCCCTATTAGATTCCACTTCGCAACCTTTCAAATACTTGAAGGCAGCTATCATCTCCTCCGCTAAGTCTTCTCATGATTCTCCACCAACATTGACTTTCTCTGGTCATCCAAGCAACACAAATCAGTTCAAGGCAAAGGCACTCAATGACTTAGGATTGTAAAAAGATTTGCAGCAGAACACAGACCTCCATGTAAGGCATACTCTCCAAAAAATAGACACACCCAAAGTGGAAAAACAAGCTTGCATAAGGATTGTTTACATAGGTATACACATAGAAAGAGAATTCCTACTTCTTAAAAAAAAGTTTTTTTAAAAAACTTTTTGGAGAGGGGAAGACAGGGCATTTGGGGTTAAGTGACTTGCCCAAGGTCACATGGCTAGTAAGTGTTAAAATGTCTGAGTCCAGATTTGAACTCAGGTCCTCCTGACTCCAGGGACTATTTCTAAATTCATTGGACATCTCTCACTTGGCTGGTGGTGCTATCTCTGCACTCATTCATTGGGTTTTACTGATTTTGACCTGTAGTATCTGCCGGCATCTCACTCTACTAGTCTTGGTGTCTTTGCTGAGCTCATAAGGTCTATTCCTCACTGGAAAGAGTGTCTCTACTGGGTGTATTTTTCCCCTGGGCTTTACTGGTCTCACTGCATTGTATTCACTGGTTCCAGAAGCTCTACTGGATACATTATTACAAGGCATTCATCTCTTCGATGTTAGCCAAACCATCTCAGATTCAATCTGTGATGGTATAGAGGGTAGAGCCTCTCTGTGGTATTGGTGGAATCACAATTCTTTGGTTTTAGCCACCATATTCAGCTAACAAAAAGCGAAGCAGAATGTCCCAGGGCTAAAACGAGCTTTTCTTCATGCATGTGTCCTATTTCTGGGGGAAAGATGAAAGCTTTCTATAATAAATTACTATCTAGTTTGGAATTCTAATCATAATGGGAGACTGGCCAGTTTGGGCCCAGACGTTAGAGGATGCATAGTATTCTCTGCCCAGTTCAATCCAATTCATGGAACTTTGGGGAGCCTTCTTCCAGCCGCTAGTGACAAAGAAGCTCATGCTTTGTGGTGACAACTTTTCTCATTGTCTTTGGAACTTGGAGCTCTGATGATAAGATCAAATTGAGTTTGCCTACAGACACCCTGCAAGGATAGCTGTGCCCCTGTCCATGGTACTTTTTCCTAGTGGCTTTCAAGGGAAGAGGATTGTTTTCAGCCACTGTTGGGGAGAGACGCCAGTCCTGTCTCCCACCTTTCTTCCATTGGTCTGTGAACACATTGTGCCTCTCTCTTTTGTGGTGATTCTCTCCTGATTTCCATGATGGAATGGATCAGGTTATAACCTTGCATCCTTTCAAATATAGGAAGAGCCAAGTTTGTTGGTGGGTTGATCTGGGAGCCTCCACTTTGGGAAAGGGCTCAAGCCAGCCTGCCTTCACTCTCTTCCTGCCCATGTTCCTGACTTTCTCTTGCTTGATTGGCACTTTTGTGTCCCCTTTTGCCCCCCTGCCCCTTTCAGCTCCCTTTTGTGTGTTGTTTTCCCCCCTAGAATGTAAGCTCTTTAAGGGAAGGAACCACTATCCTTTTGGCCCATATTTGTATCTCCAGCATTTAGCACAGTGCATAGTATGCAGTAAGTGCTTAATAAATGCTGTTTCCTTCCTTTCCTTTCATCAACGATTCTCTCAGCAGCCAGAGTTGGTAACCAGAACTACTGGAGCTGATAGCCAACCCTGAAGAACAACCTGCTTGACCCAACTCAGCAATGCATTGACCCCATATCTGAGATACCACAAGGAGCCAGCCCAGCTGAGAAAAGGAATCATTAGTCCATCAGCTACCCTGTGCCCAGAATTAAGCCTGATCAGGATTCCACAGAGGGCAAAAAGGACTCCAGAGCCAGAGGTTGCCCCTGGGCTGCATGCATTCCCTACCTGGGTACCTTTCTGCTTTAAACTTGAGCTCACTCACCCCAAGGACTGTGTTTGTGCAAAGGGGAGACTCTCCAGGCTGGGATGGGTTGGCTTTGGGTTTTTGCCACTTCTGTATCTTTTCAGTAAATGTCCTTTTGTATCAGTCAACTGATATCAACTGGTTAATTGATATTGGGTAGGAAACACCAGATGGGACCTTGTGAACAGTGGTGTTAGAAGCCCCAAACCATCAGGATCACCCCAGAATTTTACCCTAAAGCC
The DNA here is from genome assembly GCA_028646575.1 of Pseudocheirus occidentalis. NCBI lineage: Eukaryota > Metazoa > Chordata > Mammalia > Diprotodontia > Pseudocheiridae > Pseudocheirus > Pseudocheirus occidentalis. The sequence continues at coordinate 57,270,630 of CM053594.1, forward strand.
CTGAGGGGAAAAGCCATCAGGTCCCCTCTGTGGGACCCAACTTGCTAGCATGAGCCAGGGTTGGAGTGAGTCCAGGGGATGTATTGTACAATGTTCTTAGGTGCTCCCCAAATCCTCTCTGCTTAGCTGCAATCAAAACTGAGACGAAGCAATACGTGAGCTAAGGGGGCTGTGTGGGCGTCCCCTCCACCAGTTCACATCCCTGGCTTTAACATGCAAATCTGTCAGCAGCAAAACACGATGACTCTGATGTTCTAATTTAGCCAGCAAAAACACTTTTGTTACCAAAGCCTCATGTGCCATGGGTTCGAGGTCCTTCCCCATCATCATGGCCCTCTTAAGGAGTTACAGGGCGCTGTTACAGAGTGGGAAGATCTCAGGACCAAAAGATCTGGGCTGGAATTCCAGCTCAAGATGGTAGGCTCATTGGCCTTCTCCTCCCGACCCCTCAGTACCACCATCTGTAAGAGAAGGGTTGGAGTGGGTATATTACAGGGCCCCTCCTAGCTCTCAGGATCTACGGGACCCTTTCAGTCCCCAAAATCTATGTCTGGGGGGTCCTAAAACCCCACGTTCTGAGCATATGCTCTCCCAGCATATCGGAACTGAAAGGAACCCTAGAGCACATCCCGTCCAGCCCATATTCTAAATTATGGCTCTCTCTACAACATCTCCAATAAGTGACCATCCAGTCTCTGCTTGAACACCTCTGGTGACAGGGAGCTCACTACTTTATAAGGCAACCTGTTCCATTTGGGGATATCTCTAGCATATATTGCTGTGCAGTTTTCTCTTACATTGACTTAAATCTGCCTCCCTACAGCTCCCACCCATCACTCCCAGTTCTGTCCTGTGTGGTCTCATCCCTCTTCCACATGACAGCCCTTCACATAATTGAAGACAGCGATTTCATTATCTTCCAAGGTTTCTCTTCTCCAGGATAAACATCCCCAGTTCTTTTGCACTCATCTTTGTAGATGACCTGTACACATGGGTTGACCAACTGATTCCAGCTGGAGGCAAAGACTAGTCTTGAACCCTTATCCAAACCCTTTCTGCCTAAAGTGCTTGGGCTTTGATCTTGGAGAACCAAGGAAGAAACCTACTTTCCTCTTCTCCACAGAGAGACAGGAACTGCCGGTGCATACAATGGGGTAGACAAAGCCTGACGGGGCTACTGGCTCAGTTGGCTTTGTTTGAACGTTTTCCTTTGTTACAAGGGATTTCTTGTAGGGTAGGGATACAGCGAGGCTTAAAGGAAAATAACTGAGTTATCAAAGTAAAAAGTACCATAGAACTTAAAAAAATAACGGGCAAATCATCTCCTGAAAAACCTTTCTACTTGGAAAAATGCATGATATGGTGCAGAAGCGTCATGGGTTGATGGAAGGAGTGATGAGTCTAGGCGCAAAAGACCAGGGTTTTAATCTCACCTCTGTCACCTGTGTATAACAGAGCTGGGATTCGGGTACCTGGGTACTCAGACCTAGTACTTTCTGGGACGCAGTTGCCTTACCTGTAAAGTAATGGGATCACACAAGGTGGTCTCTGAGGTCTCTCTCCATTCCAAACCCTATAATCCTAAATGGATCCCCAGGGGCAGAGGGAAGGGGGGCAGCCTGGCACTGAAGGCCCCAGTTATTGACCTTGCATTTCTCCTGCCATCTGTGACTCTCTCTGCCAGTCAAGGGCTTGCCTGCTCAGCCTGCTGATTCCAGAATCTGCTTTGGCTGCAGCTGATCAATCTCTTTGTATTTAACACAGCCGACCTCATCACTCATCCCACAGAGCCAGCTGTTGCCTTCTGTCCTATGTCTATATTTGACAGGCCAGGTTCTGCCTTCTGCAGTCCCATGTGCTTGGCTCCCAGGGGAGAGGGAGGTTGGGGATGTGCATCGCCCTTACAACCTTGCCTTGGGGAGCCAGGTGCATCAGAGGTCCCCGACCTCTCTAGCGCAGGCTTGCCCTTACTCCTAACTGGAGATCCTTTAGGGCCTGAGCTGAACTCCAGAAGTCATTTTATCCGACCTCTCATCCAGTGAGAGTCTATTTCATCCTGTAATGTCATTGAGAGCAGTGAATTTAATTCAGATCCCATTTCTATGTGACTTTGGGCAACTCATTTCCCCCCTCACTTCCCTCATCTGTAAAAATGAAAGGATTGGATTAGATGACCTCTGAGGATGCCCTCCACCTTTAGGTTCCTGAGCCTTTCATTTCCAGTGACCAGAAGCTTCAGAGCCAGAACTAGGGTAGGGAGACCAGGGCTTTGTCCCATTTACTAAAGGGGGAGGAATTTGCCCCAAGAAAAACAGAAAGGGTTTCTGACAGCCCTTTCATGTCTCTATGGAAGAAGGGACAAGGTGGGACAGTCATTGACAGGGTGATGAGATGGAGAGTATTAGGGTACTCCTCCTAAGAGACTGACTTGGGCTTAACGTTCTATGGAAGAATAGGGAGAGAGGTTAGAGTGCCATGGCTGGCAGGACCAGAGCTCAGCCCTCTGGGATGGGATGGGAAAAGAGGGCTAACCCCAGCACAGTGAGAGTCCTCTCAGTGTGAAGAATAATAGTCCTTTGGGGACCTCCTCAAAGAATATTCTAACCATAGAGAGATGGGGCAGGGCAGTGAGTGATCAGGGACCAGAGACCTGAGAAATGGCCAGAGGTATGCTGGTGAGTGTTTAACAACCAGGGGGAAAAAAAAGAATGTATCAACAACACACTTCGAAGTTTATTCTGCATTAACATTTTCTCCCTCATTTTCTTAAGTCTAGGCAATCAACA
>CM053594.1:57278415-57282677 GCA_028646575.1 Pseudocheirus occidentalis
CATCATTTTCCCCCCATCCTAGTTCATAGACTGTCCCCACCCTGATATCTATCCACAGATCCCAGGTTAAGATCTCCTTGGTCCATGCAATAAATTACAAACAAGTGACTAATGTGCATGATGAGAAAGGTCCCCCCACATCATGCAGGTTTAGACTGAATTGAAAGTGTTCCCTTATATCGACCCAAAGTCTTTCTGTGAAACCTCCTTCCCCACCTCATTCCCTTTCCCCATTGCTCCTGAGTTCTGACCTCTCAGGCCAAGCAGAATAAATCTAATCCTTCCTTTAAAAAATTAATTAAAAAAATTTTTGAGGCAGCAAAAATCCACATTCTCTTCCCTCCTCTACCCCCGCTGAGAAAGAAAGAAAAACAAAACCATCATTGCAAACATGTATAGTTAAGCAAAATAAATTTCCTCATTGGCTATGTACCTCCAAAAAGACCCCAAGCCCCCAAATTGCACTCGGAGTTTTTCACCTTTGTATCAGGAGGTGGGTTGCATGTTTCTTCATCAGTCCTCTAGAAGGATGGTTGGTCCTAATACTGATCAGTTCCTGAGTTTTTAAAAGTTGTTTGCCTTTACGATATTGTTGTCATTGTATAAATAATTCTCCTGTTCTGCCCACTTCACTTTGCATCAGTTCATATGAGTCTTCTCAGGTTTCTTTGAAACCCATCTCTTCCATCATTTCTTACAGCATAGTACTTTCCTTTACTTTGTCATCACCAAAAGAGTTATAAATGTTTTTGTATATTTTCAAAATGTATTTTGCTCAAGACGAACCCCTCCTTTAATCTATCCTACCTCTAATTCCCCCTTCTCCCTTCTCCCCTTCCCTTCCTTTTCTCCTGGTGAGTGAAATGTATTTCAGCATCCAGTTGTGTAGATATTTTCCTTCCTTTGACTAATTCAGAGAGGTCTGAGTATCAGAGACTTCTCCTCCCCTTTTCTCCCTATTTGTATAGCCTTCTACTTGCACATCAAAATTATGACATAATTTCACTTAGCCTTCCTTTCCCCTTCCCCAATTGTATTCCTCTTCTCCTCCCTGTGCATTTTTCTTTTAAAACCATTAAGACACATTGGATCCAATCCCAGGCTTTCTATCTAATTAGACTCCCTCTATGACTCCCACTGATGATGGGGTTTAGAGGGATACACTAATCATTTCCCCTTATTAGAATGCAAAGTTTATCCTTGTTTAATTCTTTGTGACTGTGCATTCAAGTGTACCTTTTTCTACTTCTCTTGATTCCTATGTTACCACTCCAAAGCTTCTATGAAGCTCAAGTCTTTTCATCAGGAATTCTTGGAAATTCTCATTTCATTAAAGGACCATTTATTCCCTTGTAAGATTATACTTAGTTTTCTTGGGTAAGGTATTCTTGCTTATAAACTTGTATCTTTTGCTTCTGGAATATCATATTCCAAGTTCTCTGCTTCTTTTTTGGTGTTGGCTGTCAAATTATGTGTGATCCTGATTGTGGCTTCTTAGAATGTTAATTCTTTGTTCCTGGCAGCTTACAGTGTTTTTCTTTGTCTCATAAACTCCGGATTTTTGCTATGATGTTCCTGGGAGTTTTTGTTTTGGAGTTTCTTTCAGAAAGTGACCATAAATTTTTTCTATTTCCATCTTTCTCTCTGATTCTAAGAGACATAGGAACAATTTTATTTCTTGAAATGTGATGTCGAGGCTCTCTCTTTTTGGGGTGTGGGGGTCATGGCTTTTAGATACTATGATGATATTTTCATTTTCTCTCCTTAATCTGTTCTTCCGTTTATTTCTTTTTCTTATGAGCTACGTTACATTTTCTTCCCCTCCCACTCTTTTCATTTTATTTTAAGATTTCCTGTTGTTTTATGAAGTCATTGGTTTGATCATTTCTAATTTCCAGGGAGTTTATTCTTGGACAAGATTTTGTATCTCTTGTGCCAAAATATTAATTCCCTTTACAATCCTTTCTTCCACAGCTCTCATTTCTTTCCTAATTTTTTCTTCTAGAACTCACATTTCATTTATTAAAAGATTTTAAAATTCATGCTGCATCTCTTCTGGGAATTCTAATTGAATTCATGCCCAAGTTGTGTTTTCTTTGAGGTTTTGCTCATAGATGTTTTGGAGTAATTTTCTTCGGCGTTTGTGTCTTGACTATTCCTTTCTCCGTAATTGTTTTTTATGGTGGAGTTACTTTTTTTATTTGCTAATTCTTCCAGATCACTTCCTGATTTAGGACTTAATGTTAGTTAATACTTTTGAGGCAGAGAGAATGGCTGTGCTAGTCTTGCTGCTACTTTCTAGACCTCGGGGACAGCTCAGGTTGGGGACTTGTGAGTTTTTGGTGTTCCCCAAGTAATCCAGGGCAAAGTCTGATCACTGCTCCCCTGGTATGAGCTCTACAAGTTCCTGACCTGAGTTGGAGGCAGCTAAGAGGCTCAATGTCACTTCCTGACTCCAGGCCCAATGCTCTATCCACTACACTACAGTGCCACTTAGCAGCCCTTATCTTATTTTGTGGCTTTCCCCAAGTTTAACTCTCTTGTTCTGAATGCTGTTATTACAGCCTTGGAATGCATGAGCTTTGTTGGACACCCCCAACAAAGAATGTAAGCTCTACGAGGACAGAAACAGTTTCATTTTTTCCTTGGCATTCCCTAGTACACAGTACTTGGCACAGAGTAGATACTTAATAATTATTTGTTTAAATAATTTGCTTAAAATAATATTGTTCATTGGTAATGAACATGCAGTTCATTAAAACTTTTGGCTCACTTTCATATGAACCTATTTAACCACTCTTCTCCGTTCTGTACTCTTGATGTTTTAAGCCCAAATGAAATTAAAATGATTTTTAAAAACCCAGATGAAAGACTTGACACTTACTCCTACTAAGTGTTATCCCCCCAAATTTGGCCCATTATTCTAGCTTGTAGAGATCTTAATAGAGCCTAGTTTTATAATCAGTGCATTGGCCTTTCTCTTGCTTTCTGTCATCTATGTGTCTTATGGGCCCACCAGCTATGATTTTATCCAAGTCATCAACACATATGTTGAGCAGCATATTTTTTGTTGATGAGGGGACTCCCTCCCATAGTATAAATTGCAATTCACCCACTGAGTGATCCTTGTGCATGTTATCCCCCTAAATCCCTACAGGGGGACCAAGCAATATGCTGGGAGGCTTCCTTGAGGCATTGTGATATGGTCAAGAATATATGATGTGAGGGCAGCTAGGTGGTGAGGTGCACAGAGCACCAACCCTGGAGTCAGGGGGACCTGAGTTCAAATGTGACTCCAATTGCCTAAAAACAAGAAGAAGAATGTTTGATGTTACAGAAGGAACCCCAGACTTGAAATTAGAAAACCAGGGTGCCATTTATGGAGTTGTGTGACCATTGGCAGGGCACTGATTCCTATGAAGCTCGATTTCTGCATATTTTAACATGGAGATTTCACTTTCCCCGCCTACCGAAGAGCACAGGGTCAATAAGAACAGTTCACATTTATATCGCAGTTTATGCTCATGAAGGGCTTTGCATCCATGACGTGTAATTGCTGCAAAAAGACCTGAGAAAATCACAAGATAAGGGGGCGGGGCCAAGACGGTGGCATAGACGCAGCAAGATTCCGCAGCTCGCACACAGCCACCCTAAATACCCAGCAAATATGACTCTGAACAAACTCTAGGGCTCCCAAACTCACAAAAATACAGAGAACACATCTCGCGCTGAAGGCAGCTGGGAAGGAAGGGCTGATCCCAGCAGGCTGGGAGCCAAGGCCAGCCCCGCCTGAAACCAAAACTGCAGCCAGGTCCCAGGGTGGTCTGGAGGAGCCCGGTCACCCAAGCCGCAGCGTGAGTCTACCCTGGGGAGCAGATCTACAGCACCTGGAGCGAACTCCACAGCTATCAAGTCAGGAACAATAAGGATTAGAGAAAGGTCAGCGTAAGTGAAGCTTTCAAGCTAATTTTGGGGGAGGAAAAGCAGGCTGGCCAATATTCCCCCAGGACAAGGAAGCGGCAGGGGATGGGCAGGATCTGCTGTAACTGGCAGCTGCCCCCAACTGGGCTGCTTCAGAGTCCCTGGCCTGCGGACCCTGCAGGGGGCTGAGATGATAGATCAGGGCCAAGGGCTCTTGTGTTGAGTGGCCTGGATCCGGATCGTGGTCTTGGGTGGTGGTCCTGTGGTGTGCTTTCAGCAAGCCAAAGCTGATGGGGGCTGCAGCACCCCCCTAATAGCTCCAGCAGCTGTGAAAACCCCAG
>CM053594.1:57283177-57317576 GCA_028646575.1 Pseudocheirus occidentalis
ACAGGGTAGAGAACAGAACAAGGAGGGGAGGGATAGGAAGGAGACATGGGTGATCACTGTCACAATCTGTCCACTATGAAGATGTCCTGTATAATCACACATCCACAGCCTGTATTGAAGTGAGTGTCCTTCCAGTGGGGGTGGGTGACAAGGGAGGAATCGAAAGAATCTAGAATTTAAAGTTCTGTAATACCTGCAACTAGGAATTAAGATATACAGGGGCTGGGATAGGGAGACCCTTCCTGCCCTACCAGAAAATAGGAGACCAGAGCAGGGGAGGGGCTTTACAGTGGAATTGCTGTTTTAGGGTTGAGGCAGGGACAAGACAGGGAGAAAATTTGTAATTCAAAAATGTAATGAAAATGAAGAATGTAAACAAGAAAACAAATAAAAAATAAATTAAAAAAAAGAAAAACTTCAAAAAAAAATGAACAAAAGGTGTGAAAGCCTTCCTACAAACAAGCCTCCCCTAAGCAGGCTTCCTTTAATGGGCTCTGTGTGAGGCCTATTAATGGGCAGATAAGATCTTATATTCTATTAACATTACAACAGGTGAGCAACAGCAGCCATGGACCTCTGCTGGCCATTGCTCTTCATTCCCCCTGGATTCCAGTGGAGCATGAGGAATGTCCATGAATTATCTCCCTTCTTGCTACTTCATGTAATGGTCTTCCTTCTTTCCTGGAAGAACATCTCTCTGATGTCTTTTTGTAACATGTTGTAGCCTTCTCACACCCACCACAAAAGCATTCCTCATCCTCTGGATGGCTCTAAACTTAAATTCTTCAGAGAATTATAAAGGGATCTCATATTTTCTGCAATATTCAGTCAATTGTGGAACTGCCAAGATGCAATGTGCTATCAAATATCATTTGGGAATGTCTGCCTGGTTCCTTCTTAACGTGTATGTAAAACCCCAGGTCCAGCACTCTCTCCAGTGAGATTCCCAGGTCAGCCCTCCGTCCTCTGTGCAGCTGAGCTGCCTGAAGCGGGCGGAATATACTCCATCTCTTCTATAGAAGATCAGGGCCCCTATCCCAGTCACACCTACTAGCTGTGTGATTCTGGACAAGCCAATCTCCGTCTCTGAGCCTCTTCATTTTTTAATTGTTTAGAAATGTCTTTACAGATCTTTTCCATTTTTTATTTGAGGTGTGTGTGTGTGTGTGTGTGTGTGTGTGTCCTAGTTTGAGTGTTAAATAACCTGTAGCCATGCTTTAAAAAATTGCCTTTCCATTTGCACTGCCTGCCCCTCTGGGCTGTTACAAGGAGAGTATTTTGTTAGCAATAAAGAACTGGAGAATAGGGACTGTTACCATTATGATCATGATCACTGCTGACACTTATATAGCCTTTCAGCATTAACAAAGTACTTTCTATCCATCATCTCATTTGAACCTTGCAGTAAGCCTGCCAGATAGGCGCTACAAGTGCTAAAGTCCCATTTTATAGATAAGGAAACTGAGTCAGAGAGAAAGCTTGCCCAGGGTCATATAACCAACAAGTATCAGAAGCAGGATTTGAACTCAGATCTTCCTGACTCCCAGCCCAGCACTCTACCCTCTACGTGTCATCACTAATGCCACGAAGGGTTTCACACAACAGGATCGGTGCCAAAGGTCTTGGAGGTCTGGAACAGCCACCATCCTCTGGGTGTGCCCAGGCCTCCCTCAGCCTCCCCAGTCTGACAAGGCAGTCAGTCAGTCTGGTGTCGATGAGTTCCCCAACAGGAGAACATAATTAGCTCCACTTTCCTCTCTCTCTCTGCTTCCTCTCCCCCCACCCCCAGGCCCATCTTTAACTCCTCTGCAGGATGAGTCAGCCTCCAGCAGCAGGAACACCTTGGTATACAGGGTACAGACTGACTGCGGCAGAGTCCAGACAGGCTGGCAGGCTGGCAGCCGTAAGGCAGCAGGCAGGCAGGAGGAAGGGAGGATGTCAGGGTGGAAGGGAAGGTCCATCATGGGACATTGTGGAGGCTGCTTTCCATCCCTGATGGAGTCACTCGCCCAGGATGACGGAGCCAGGTCACATCAGCTCTGTCCCTCTGCTCTGAATCCTGCTGCTATTGGGGCCCTGAAAGGAGTGGGAGGGTTACATGAGACAGTTGCCCTTGGCCTTAGAAATCTTTAAGTTGAACACTTTGATTCTATGAAGGAAGAGACTGAGGCCCAAGACAGCACATCACTATAATGAATTAATATAGTGCTTTAAGGTTCAAATGCATTGTTTTATTTGAGCCTCACAACAACCTAGGCAGGTGCTGTCATTGTCCCCATTTCACAGATGAGGAGACTGAAGCTGAAAGAAGTTAAGTGACTTGCCTTGGGTCACACAAAGACAGACGATACGTAGACTAATGGACGGACAGACAAACAGATGGGCAAACAGAGACAGATGAATGGACAGAGACAGACAGATGATAGACAAGTGGACAGACGGATGGATGGATGGACAGACAGACAAATGGGCAGATGGACAAATGGACAGATGGATGGATGGATAGATGAATGGATGAATGAATCATTTAATAAGTGCCCAGTACTACCCAGCTGTAGTATCTGAGGGAGGATTCAAATGCAGGTCTAGCTGATTCCAAGTCCAAGCTCTTTCTTAAAATGAGAATATGCTTATTTTATTCCTGTTTCTTCTGCTTTTCTCCATGTTGTCTCTTGTTACCATGTTACCAAGCCCCCCTCACACAAGGACCACAAGCATCTTACCTTTCTTTCCTCTCCTTTGAGGAAGCACCTCCTCTCCGGTGCAGCCACTGACAAGCCGTGGGATCCTGGGGAATCTCTGAGCCTCCCCAGGTCTCAGTTTTCCTGTACGTGAAAGGAGCAGATTGGCCGAGATGATGGCCAAGAGCTTTCTGGTTTGGATGTTCTGTGACATGAGTGTCAGAGACAGGATGAAGATGGGCTTGGACCATAGATCATAGACTTAGGTCTAGGAGACACCTTGGAAACCACATGGGCCAACCCCTTCATTTTGTAGATAAGCACACCAAGGGTCAAAAAAAGGAAACTGATCTGCCCAGAGTCACCCAGACAGTAATCACAGAGCTTCAGCCAGATGCCAGCTGGCTGCCCAGAGGCCTTCTTGGGCTGCCTCACTGATCCATCCCTCCTCTGGGCTCCCACTGTCAGCCCCACACAGGCCACACCCAAGTCTCCACTGGCTCACCCTGTTCATTTTCCTGTCTCATAGTCATGAGTCCACTTTATTCAGTGCTCAGCACAGTGGGTCCTTTCTTGCTTGGAAGCTCCCAGAGGCAGGGCCTGAGTCAGCCACTGCAGACTAGAAATCCCCTGAGGGCAGGCTGGGCTTTGCTCCTACTTATCCTTTTTCCCCAGATGATAGCCACCCAAAGGCCTGGGCCCACAAGAAGCTGGGAATTAGTTATCTGTTTCCCATTGCCACAGGACTGAAATTTGCACCGGGGGAAGGAGAGGAGACCAGTCAGACTTTGGGAGAGCTGACTGGCCTGGCTCTGCCCAGACTCTCTAGAGCCTTGGTTTCTTCCATCTTTAAAATGGAGACAATTACCCCAGGCTTCCTTTAGACAACTTTTTGGTCTCAGGGCCCCATTATACTCTTGAAAATTATTGAGGTTAGCCCCAAAAGAGTTTTTGTCTATAGGGGCTATATCTACTGATATTTACTGTATTAGAAATGAAAATGTTTTTGTATTATGATGAAAACAGTTTTGACCCTCTGAAAGGGTCTGGAGGACTGCCAGTGGTCCCTGGGCATACTTTGAGAACTGCTATTCTAGAAAATGGGTAGTGAGTAGGCCAAATTGTCACTCCTCCATTCAATCAGATCTTTACTTAAGGGCAGTTAGGTGGCCCAAAGAATAGCATGTTGGCCTTGGAGTCAGGAGGACCTGAGTTCAAATCCAGCCTCAGACACTTACTAAGCAGTGTGACCGCAATGTCAAAGTCCTGGGGCACTATTGTTGGGAGACAGAGACAGAATCAAGTCTAACCCTACCTTCAGGGGGTCACAAACCCGCAGAGATATTACACACACACACACACACACTCCCTAGAAGTCAATACTCTGACATATAGTCAAATGTACAGAACTTCTACACAAATCTCCTGCAGTTAGAACTTTGGGGTTTTCTCTTTTGTTCCCTGTTCCTCTCTTGTCACATCCCAGCCATCACCAAAGCCTCTCGATGCCCTTGCTACAAATGGTAGGACCCTGAATCCGGAGTCAGGACAACCTGAGTTTGAGTCCTGTCTTGGCCTCTTCCTAGCTGAGTGACCCCAGGAACTTCTCCCACACTCTGTCTTCTCATCTGTATAATGGAAAGGTTATGTTCAGTAGCCTCGAAGGTACTTTCCTACTCATGGGATTTCTACTCATCTCCTCCTCTTTACTCCCACTGCTGTCAGCCAAGTATGGGCCTCAGTGTCCGAATCTCAGAGCTGGAAGGGAAATCACAGGCACCAGCCTATACCTGGATGAGAATCTTAGTCCTCAGTGAGTGGTTCTCTGACCTTTGCTCAATCACTATTAGTGAAGGGGAAATTCATCATCTCCAGCCCATTCTCTCCAGCGTTGCTGTTGAATCATTTCAATTGTGTCCAACTCATTGTGACCCCGTTCGGGGTTTTCTTGGCAAAGATACTGGGGTGGTTTGCCACTTCCTTCTCCAGCTCATTTTACAGATGAGGAAACTGAAGCAAAAGGGATAAGCGACCTACCCAGGGTTACACAGTTAGTAAATGTCCGAGGTGGGATTTGAATTCAGCTCTTCCTAACTCCAGGCCCCATCCACCTAGCTGCCACCATTTTCTCTGGGACAGCTCTAATTGAATTCAATATCGCAAGCATTTAGAGAGTGCACAGGGGCTAGGAATACAAAAAAATTAACAGCAGCAACAATACTAACACTTCCTTGTATACAAGGAAGAAGGGTATTGATGGATTTATTTAGAGTACATGATAAACAGGTTAAAACTTACAGAAATATCTTTGGAGCAAGCTGCCATCACTTCACCAGGCAATGGTAAAAGCTGACAAGGAATGTGTATGTGCCACTGGATTTGTTGAATGGGGGCGGGTAGAGTCTACGGAGTGACTAAGATGTAAGAATGGATTCCAAATGTGCTCCACAGGTGACATCCGTCTGCCCGGCCCCAAATCCAAAGCAGCGTCAAATAAAGGACTGAGTCATGAGGACTTGTTTATAAAAAAAGAGGAGTTTATGGTGGCAATTCAGAATGAAGTCATCACCACCAGAAATGAGAGGCTCTACTTAAGGAGCCCAGATTTATGATCAATGTAGATAATGCAAGAAAATGAGAGACCTCAATGCAGGCCGGCAAAGTTTCAGTACCTATAAACACATGGCAAGACATGATCTGGTGGCTAAATTTATCTATCAATCAATCAATATTTATTAAGTATCTACTATATACTAGGCACTGTGCTAAGAACTGAGGTCACAAAAAGAGGCAAAAGATAGTCCCTTGCCCTCTGGGAGCTTATACTCTAACAGAGGAGACAATGTGCAAACAAATACTAAAAAGCAAGCTACGTGCAGGACAAATAGGAAATACTGAACGCAGAGAAGGCACGATAATTAAGAGAGGTTAGGAAAGCCTTCCTGTAGAAGGTGGGATTTTAGTTGCAACTTGAAGGAAACCTGGGAGGTCAATAGTGGGAGTAAAGGAGGGACAGTATTCTGGGTGTGAGGGACAGCCAGAGAAAATGTCCAGAGCCAAGCAACGGAATGAATGCCTCGTTCATGGAACAGCTGGGAATCCAGTGTCGCCGGATCAAAGAGTGTGTGTGAGGGATTAAGCCATAAGAAGACTGGAAGTGTAAGAGGGGCTGAGTCAGAAACACACTGTCTTTCATGGACTGACAAATAAGAAATTCCTATACTACAAATACAGACTTCAAAATTTTCCTGAAAATCCAACAAATGGGCTCTACTGGAACTGGGGTATGAACACAAACTGAACTGTTAACCACAATCTCTTGGATATAACATTGTTCCATAGAAGAGTGAAATTAAGTGTGGATAGATAGATAGATAGATAGATAGATAGATAGATAGATAGATGATAGATACAGATAGACATAGATAGGCAGATAGACAGATCAATGATAGATAGATAGATAGATAGACAGATAGATAGATGTTATATATATGTAAAATACTCACAATCTCCAAGTTACAATGAAAAGCTTTCAACACACAGAGACCTAACAGAAGAAATTATTATCAGACAGAAATGGGTTAAGGTGCCTAGTACCCACTTCATCCTGTCTGCTACTGGAGTTTTCCTGAGGGTGTTTTCAGGGAACCCACAAAAGACAAGCCGACATCCCAACACCTTTATTCGATTTTTAAAAGCAATCATTTTTTTCTACCTATGAAATAGTTTGAAGAACACGAATTATAAAGGAACAATAGTAAGATAATGACTTGTCCCAGAATTATTTCTATATGAATTCCATTTTTTAAAAAAGCAGAGAATGAGATAGTAATTCTAAAAATAATAGCTCACCATTTTATAACTTTAGGTTTATAAAGTACCTTGGGATTAAAGGGGGTGCAGCAGATAGAGTTTGGGGCCAGGAGTCAGGAAGACTTCCTGACTCATCTTCTTGAGTTCAAATCTGCCTTAGACACTAGTTGTGTGATCCTGGGCAAGTCACTTAACCCTGTTTGCCTCAGTTTCCTCATCTGTCCAATGAGTTGAAGAAGGAAATGGCAAACCACTCCAGTACCTTTGCCAAGAAAACTCCAAATGGGGTCACAAAGAGTCAGATACAATTGAAAAACAACAACATCAATGAAACACCTTACATTTTGTCATTTAATCCTCACAACAGTCCTGTGAGGTAGGTCCTATCAACACTCCCATTTTATAGAAGAAACTGCAGCTCAGCTTGGTTAAGTGACTTGCCCAGGGTCATATGGCTGGTAAATAACAGAGGGAGGATTCCAACCCAGGTCTTCCCAGCTCCAAGTCCAAGGGGCAGACAGCTGCAGAATTACCAAAGAATAGAGCAATCCCCACTCTCAAGGATCTTACGTTCTACTGACAGAGACGAGGAAGAGTCATGAAGTATTTGGATTAATAAATACAAGGTGATTTGAGGACATGGAAAATGCTGATAACTAAGAGAACAGAGAAGGCTTTACAGAGGTGACAGCTGAGCTGAGCTCTGAAAGAAGATAAAGATTCGGGGAGAGACAAGACCTTCATTCCTGGCAGGTGTGGCAGATGTTGGTACAAATGCACAGAGGTAGAGACAGAAGATTGAGTTATTTGTTCAAATTCTTCTGCCTCTTTTCCCCCATTCCCTACCCCTCAAGAGACCAAGAGCACAGGCAAGGGGAAGGAGGAGCGAAGAGGAACAGGCAGAGTTTCAGAGAAGGAGCTTGCTCTACTTCTCCTACTCTGCCCCTGCAGTCCTCCACCCAAACCTCAAAGGCCGCTGAAGTGGAAACTAACCCAAACTCTTAGCTAAGTTAAAAAAAAAAAGTCAAGTCAATTTTTCAATCATGCCCAGCCCTTTGTGATCCCATTTGGGGTTTTCTTGGTAAAGATACTGGAATGGTTTGCTGTATCCTCCAGCTCATTTGATAGATGTCTTGTCAGAAGCCAACAGGATTAAGTGACTTGCCCACAGTCACACAGCTAGTAAGTATTTGAGGCCAGGTTTGAATTAAGTCTTTCTGACTCTAAGCTTGGCAGTCTATCCACTGTGCCACCCAGCTGCCCCCTAGGTTCATTCTATCCAAGAGGAAATAAGGAAAGAACCAATGAGGGAACTTGGGCAAGTAGAAAGCCAGTGCAAGGACAGCCTGAGTCTCTGCAAAAACTGACCCTAAACCAAAGAAAGGCAACAGGGGAAGAGAAATCTATGCGCCCACCAAAAAGAAAAGAAACAGGAAAAAATTAACCAAGCAAAAAACAAGACAACATGAATGAAGAAAATGGAGAAATGAAAAAATGAGGAGAATCTAGGCCTTGCATCAGCAGCAGGGAAAGAAGCGTGTCTTCCACCAGTTTCTTTATCGAGGCTCCCTGGGATCTCCCTTCTCATGGCCCCAGGAGGAATATCTTTATCAACCCTTTTGTAAGTGTGAAATTTGTAGTATCTCTAGAAACACATCTTGGAAAAAGGAGAAGAACCCATATCACTCCACTTAAAAGAAAAAAACTTGTTTATTTCAATGTAAGAGCATTTTTTTAGAGATGAAATCAGGCGCAGGTTGTTTATTTTTCTGTACGACCTGAAATTAATGACATGTTGACTAAAGGAGGCACCAGCTTTCTAGCGCAGAGCAGACATAACGTTCTCTGGGCGGTTTTTTTTATATTATACTAAATGAAGCATAACACAGTTCACAATTTGGAGTCACGACCATGCATTTTAATGTCTAAATGCTTTAATTACCTATCTTTGGTCTCCATTTTATCTTTCGGTACAATTATTTCCTAAATCAAACCATGCCCCCTTGGTGGAACTCCCTTTCTGAATTGTGTGCTCTCTGGAACATTGTCATCTTGTGATGGCAGGAGTACAGTTTTTTTTCCACTATAATTCATAATTTAGGATACTCCCTCCCCACTCCTCCACCATGCTCTGGTCTCATTTGGACTGGCTCTGATCTTGGGGGAGATGGTGTTTTCCTTTTAACTCTTTACTGCCCTCATTCAAAGTCTACTCTGGAAAATCTCCAAATATAGCTTATGGATACAGCATATGCCTGAATTTCCATAAATGTGTATAATAGGGCACTCAGTTCCTATACAAGCATTCGGGGTAACAAATGCACATTGTGTAGAGAATAGCCTGTATTTCATTCTACAAAAGACACAGAACTGTTTATGGGGTCAAGCCTGTAAACAGTTGTAAAAAATATATAAAGCATTTAGAACAATTCTCTTCCCTCTGTGGTGGATACTACCAGAGGTTGAAGGGTCTTCTTGACTCATCAACACCCTATAGTTTGGGCCTATGGTATGCTGGAGCCAACTTGTACCAACTCAACAAAGCTGATTGTTAAATTTTCAGTATTAACACTTATTCCTTGGAAATAGACACTATAAATTAGGACTTGATTTACCATTTTATTGATTGTCTGGTCTCAAGAAAGTGGAAAAAATGTTAATGATGTAGATTAAATTTAAAACTGTGTCATGCCTACATTGCCCACCCAGAAATGATTATTAAATATTTACTAGCACATCCCTGGCTTGGACTCTTTAAATAAACCCAGAGTTGCTAGCAAGGTCAAACTCCAACAATCTAATGAATCCATCTTTCTTGACAGTCTTTCACAGATCTTCCAAGACTGATAGTGACACCTAGTGGTTTATACTCCCCAAGAAGATAAATGTACTTTGAAGCTGCTGGAAAGGTGATCTTCCCCACCCTCCCCTTTCCATCATTGCTCCCAGTAATAGTGGAGGGTGTGGCAGCAAGATTCAGACCCCTTGCTCTCTACTCAGGAACTCCCTTTCTCTCTCCAGAAGGATGGGTCCCAGAACTTTTGAACTCGGGGTAACTCTGAAGGGTAGTGCTGCCCAAGAAATTTCTCTTCTCTGGTTAGGAACCTAGATTTTGGTTTCACACTGCCTGGAGGATCTCCCATCCTCTAATGAGGAGGCAGGGGTTCAGGAATTGACATTACCCATGAACTTTTTTCCTGGGCCATGTGAACAGGGGTATGTTTCTGCAAGGACTTTTGATACCCTCGGATGCTGCGCTCCCTTGATCCAACAAAGCCCTCTCTCAGGAGCTCTTCTCTCATCCCCTGATGAGTCGACACACACAGCTACCATGAGCTTCTGTCTCAAGGCAGCCCCTACAGGTTTCTAGGTAGGTGATGCGGGGGGACTGCCATCTTGCCTCCTGCTTTTGACTGCTTTCCTGCTAAGGGCTTAACCTGACTTTGCTGTTTTGTCCTGTTCCTCCTGAAATGAGGGGAAAAAGTGAGGGAATATAAAGAGAACCTGCTGTTGGTCAGCTTACCTTTCTGCACTGGCACCAAGGGTGACTGCTCCCCTAAGAATGCATTGTCCCAAGAGTCCCAGCCAATCAAATCATCATAGCAGAGTTGTCTTGTATGCAACAAGGTGCCAATAGACCTCCTCTATGGAGAGAAAAGTGTAGAGAGTCAGAAGTGATCAGGGAACTCCCCTCACAAGGATAACTTTGTTAATGTGATGTGAACATCTTGGAAAATATTATCCATCAGATGTGAAGTGAGCGTGATTTCATTAAACGGAAAATTAGCAGGACTTTGTAGGAAGCCAAACAGCTTGTCCACGTTCGAGATATTGGCTCTTTTTAATACTTGCATTTCAAAAATGTACCACTTGTTCGTAGTATGTGGCAGCTGGTGGCACAGTGGGTGGAGCACTGGGTCCAGAGTGAGGAAGACCTGAATTCAAATCCAGCCTCAGACGCTCACTGGCTGTGTGATCCTGGACAAGTCACTTAACCTCTGTTTGCCTCAGTTTCCTCAAATGTAAACTGGAGATAATAACAGCGCCTACCTCCCAGGGTTATTGTGAAGATGAAATGATATTTGTAAAGCCCTTGGCACACAGAATGCACTTATTAAATGCTTCTTTCCTTCCCCTCCCCTACTTGTATGCTAACCACCAAACAAGAAACAATACAATCTTGGTTAACTTAAAGAAAAAAGAACTCAGTCTCTCGAAACAAAGAATATATTAAAGGGAACAACATGAGAAAAGCCTGGAAGGATCAGGGGGCACCTGAAGGATCTCCTATCCTCCAATGAGGAGGCAGGGGTTCAGAAACTGACATTAGCCATGTGAACAGGGGTATGTTTGTAGAGGGCTGAACCCCTGCCTTCTCATTAAAGGATGGGAGATCCTCCAGGCACCCCCTTATCTCTCCAGCTTTTCTCATGTTGTTCCTTTGTAGAGGGCTTTAAATGCCAAGCTGAGGGCTCTTTAAATTATCCTATAGGCAATAGGGAGCCATGAATGGTTTTTGAGCAGGGGAATAGCATGATCAGCCCTCAGTCAATTATTTTGGCAACTGAGTAAAAGATGGATTGGAGACATGAATGCTGTTACAATGTTCCAGGTTAGAGGTGACAAAGCTCCTCACATTCCTTCCCTCCCCACTCCTAACTCACAGACCTGATTCTATCCTTCCACTCATAAATCTTCAGTACCTCCCAGATAAAGTTGAGACATCTTTACCCGGCATTCGAGGCCATTCTCAAGTTAGCGCCATGTTACTTTCCCACCCTTAGATAGCTTTTCCAGCTGGATGGTGAAATGGAGAGAGCACCGGGCCTGGAGTCAGGAAGACATAAGTTTGTTACAGTGACCCTGGACAAGTCATTTAACTTCTGTCTTCCTCAGTTTCCTCATCTGTAAAATGGGGATAAAAATAGCACCTCCTCCCAGGGGTGTTATGAGGATGAAATGAGAGAATAATCATAAGGCATTTAGCACAGGGCCTGGAATATATTTTTAAATAATTTTTCTTCTCTCTCCTGGAAGGGAGAATGCCTATTACTGGGATAATCAGAGGGGTCCTTTTAGGGGAGGTGGGTTTGAGGGACAGTGGGGGTCCATGGAGGGCAGGAACAGGAAGATTCTCAAAGTGGTCTTAAGCTTTCAAGCAGCTTTTGGCAACTAGATAAAGTATCCCAACTGAGCAGTTCTTGACAATATGTTTCATGCCCCATTACCCACCAACGTTTTTGATTTAAGTCAGAATCTGAAGGGGAATGTCTTCAGGCAGCTAGCTTTGTCTTCTCTCCACGAAGAATGCTCAGGAGGGGGGTGTGTTATTTTTCAAGTGGAGCTGCTGGGCACAGTGGGGGGTGTTGGGGAGGGGAGACCAGAGAAAGGTCTCAGTTCACTGGAGAACCTTACAGGAAAGCAACAGGGAGGGTCCCAAACCTAGAGGCACAAGGGCTAGGATGGAGCCTGAGAATGGTGAGGGGAAACAGACCTCCCTGGGTCCCAGGCACCTGGAGACTTCACTCGGCTGAAGCCCAGGAGGTAGCTCACAGGCATTAAGCTAGAAAGTGGAAGGGCATAGACAAGATGTGAAGGGTCTTGAACGCCAGGCTGGAGACAATGCCTCTGGACAGCTGGGAGCACTGGAGGGTAATAAGCGTGAGAAGGACAGGGTGGAAATAGGATTTAAGGATGCCAGGCTCTTGGTGCTACCCTCTCATGTAGAATACCCTTCTTCACCCACTCTACTCCTGAAACAGAACACGAAATTCCACCCCTTGCCTACCTCAAAGGCCTCACTTACCATCCAACCTATTGTTGCAGCACAAAACACAAGAGGTGCTCTTAGAATATAGGCTGTCCCAGCGGGAGAGGCCCTTAGAAATCCACTGTCAGAAATGAGAGTAATATTGATGATATAATGTTGAAGCTGGACAGTTCCTGCAGTGGTGTCAAACTCACAAAGAACCACTAGGCCATACTTTAGGAGTCCTGAGGGGCAGAGTGCCTTAGAAAACCACGTCTTAACATTATCAATGTTTTATTGCATTTCTATTTATTTTGCTAAATCTTTCCCAATTACATTTTAACCTAGTTCAGACTGCAATGGGGACTGTTACTACCTATGGAACAAGTGTTTGACACCTTTGTCTTAGAACACAAGATGTCAGAGCTGGGAGGGCCCTTAGAACACAGGATGTCAGAGCAAGGAAAGTCCTCAGGATATATAAAACAGAACATTGTTGTTGGAAAGGAACCATAGAAATGGGAAGTTGAAACACCAAGAGGGGAAGAGACTTGCCCAAGGTGATGCAGAGCCCAGGCTCCCTTGTTTTGTAGATGGAGACACTGAGGCACAGGAGGGAGGATGAGAGGTGCCCAAAGTCACCCAGCAGCTGACATCAGGAGTTGGCATGAAATCTGGAGACAATCCGAAGCACTTCTTAAATTCCCCACCTCTCTCCCCAACCCCTTTTCCACAGGAGGCAATGAGGGCTTAATTCCACTCCACCTTCTCCTTCCCATCCTTTCAGCCCCAGGCCCCTGCTGAGTTCCCATGGATGGACCTAGAGTAGCAGATGCCAGAATCAAGGAAGAAAACAAATACTTATTAAGCACCTTCTATGTTCCAGACACTTTGTAAAACTTATCTCATTTGGTCTTCACAACAACCCTGGGGGGGGGCATTGTTATTAACCCCATGTTAATTCTTCAACTATAGTTGAAGAAACTGGGGCAGACAGGTTAAATGACTTGCCCAGGGTCACACAGCTAGCATGTGTCAGAGGCCAGATTTGAACTGAGGTCTTCCAGTCTCCAACTTAAACACTCTCTCCACTGAGCCACCTAATTGCCAAGAACCTACATGATCAGAGGCTTTAGAGCTGGAAGGGATCTTAGAGATAGCCTTTCCCATTTTACAGACCAGGAAACTAAGTCCTAGAGAAAGGAAATACTTGGCCTCAGGTCACTCAGGAAACAAGTAGTCAGTGTAAACCTCTGGCATCAGATCCAGTGGTCTTTCTACTGGACAGCATGGGACTCAGTCATAACCTCAGAGACACCCTCGTTGACCTGCCCTTTGACAGCCTTACCATTCTCCACCCTGGAGGCCAAACTCCACACTGAGGTCTCCACCCTGCTGTCCTGCCTGCTCTGCTTCTTCAGCCTTGTCTTCCCTCACATGCCCTGTGCTGCTCTCAGCATCCAAGCAGGAACTAAGATCATTCCTAAGAACCTCCTGGCACTGCCAACCAGAGAAGGGGAGGATCTTTGTCCCCTAACCCCTGCAAGATGGACCAGCCCAGTTCCTAGCTCCCTCCACATGAGACTGGTTCTGTATGTGAGTCCAGGAATGGCCCGAAGGCATAGAGGAGCCCAAGTCTGTCCTGCGTCACTTCACCATAGGGTGGCAAGAGCACTTGGTTTGGGTCTAGATATCTGTAACACTGGACAAGTCCCTTCCTTTTTCTGGGCCTGTTTCCCTACCTGAAAAAATGAGGGAGTTGGCCTAAATTCTCCTGAAACTGTAAATTCTATGATAATAGAATAGAGCCCAGGTCTGGGCACACAGGTGAGGTCAGAGGAAGATCAATTAAATAACTGATTAGAGAGTGATACATTCACCCATGAATTAGCAAGAGAAGACTCATCACTGCTCTCCCTTAGACCTATAAAGCACCTTACTATCCATCTCCCCACCAACCACAGCAAAGTCTGGTCAACATCTCCAGCCTATAGGAACAAGGTGCCATTGGGCTATTTCACCTTGGCCAAAAAAGTCTCAACAAAAGCTAAAAAGTGAATCCACCAGAATATGGAGACAAAGCTAAGAATAGGTGGATGGATGGAAGATCAAGATTAATAACCAGATAGACATTTGATACCAAGAATGCCTGGAGAGGTGATTGGCACCAAGAAGTATGTGCAGCAAGTATCAGGACCAGCTGGATGGGTGTTTGACACCAAAAATAAAACCTCTATGGGTTCTTGGCATCAAGAACACCTAGATGAGTAGAAGAAAGTCTATAGGGGCACCTAGTACTGGATGAATCACTGGCAACAAGAATGCCCAGATTCTGTAAGATGTGATTCATGGAAGACTGTCTATGGGGCAGCTAGTACTGGATGGGTGGTTGGCACCAAGAATACCCAGATGGATAGAAGAATATCTATAGGGGTACCAACACTGGATGGCATCAAGAACCACACCTAGATAGGAGACCCACCCAAAGAACATCTGTATTGGCAAGGGGCTACTAGGTCAGCTCTTCTCCCTAACCCAAGACCCTAAGCCCTATACTTCAAGGTCCACCACTTTCTGAGGCACAGTGGTAGAATGTTGAACCTGGAGTCAGGAAAATCTGAATCCAAATTCTGCTTCAGAAACCTCCAAGCTACATGACCCCGGGCAACGTTTGTTTAAGCTTGTCCCAGCCTCAGCTTTCCCACCTTTAAAATAGGGATGATAACAGCATCTCCCCCCACAGGGCTGTTATGGATACTAATACATAAAGAGTGCTTTGCAAACCTTAAAGTTAGCTACTGTTTTCTGAACCTGAATCTCCATTTCACAGCCCCGCTCCTGCGTTCTCACCCAGGCACAGAAGGACTCACTTGCTGGCTGGTGACAATGAGCAGCACTGGAGAGATTCTCCCAAAACTCAACAAACGCTTCTTAACTCAATTGCTTGGACTGGCCCAGGGAGATTATTCGTTTTCTGTAAGATTTGATTCAATTAATTAGTTTGGAAATATCAGCCCAGCCAGGGAAGCAAAGAAAAACAGAGATAAATCCTTTCCATTGCTGTGCTTCATCTTTTAAAGGCAATTAACTCTTCGTTATTAGCTTTTAATTAGGGAATAATAATGGCCCCATTAATACACTTTATTATACTTGTCACCAGACAGCTGTTCCAAACAGATTCTATTATCAGATCTTGGCGGCTCTTTGTCTGTGGTGCGCCCTTACACTTAGGTTTGTGCCCATGTGAGTTCCTCAGAACCTCCACTGAGCAGAAGGAACGTTGCTGAGCCATCCATCAGCTCTGCTCAACTCCCAGGCCCAAGCTGGGGACCCTCCAGCTCTCTCACTCCCATCCCCCAGGGCCTCAGAGTTGGAGAGCCAGAGATCCAGAGATCCAGGGATCTGGAGATCCAGAGATCCAGATAGTCAGAGATCTGGAGATCCAGAGATTCGGAGATCTGGCTGCTGGCAGAGTGGAGCCGTGGCAAAGAGCGCCCTGGCTTTGAATTTTGTCACTGTTCCTCCCTGTGAGATGCTGGGGAAACCTATCATATAAAGGGATTTAACTAGATGGCCTCCACAGCTCTAAATTCTAGAATCTAGATATCTGCTGACCTAGGGAGCAGTTTGTCCCTCCCCGGGACTGCAGGGGCACAGCTGAGAACACTGCAAACAGCAAGGCTTCCAGATTGTTCATCTTTCCAGGCAATGAGAAAAGGAGCCAAGAGAACTGGAAGGACTTTCTGTCCCTCCTAGTGTTTGTTATTGTCCAGCTATCTCTGACTCTCTGTGACCCCATTTGGGGTTTTCTTGCCAAAGACACTGGAGCGGTTTGCCATTTCTTTCTCTAGCTCATTTTACAAATGAGGAAACTGAGGCAAACAGGGTTAAGTGACTTGCCCAGGGTCACCCAACTAGAAACGTCTGAGATTGAATTTGAACTCCGGTCTTCCTGATTCCAAGCCCGAGGCTCTATCTGTTACACCCCCTCCCTGTATTGTCCTTCCTTTTAGTTCACTTTTAAAGATGTCATTCAACTTGGAAAATACAGTTTTTCCAAGCTCTTTACCCAGGCTATCTCGGTGGAGCCATTTAATAGCTCTAGGACAGAAGTAGTCCAGTGATTATTGTCTCCACTTTAAAGATTAGGAATCTGAGACTCAAAGGAGGCAGTGACCTTTCTAAGGTCACAGAGCTAGTAAATGACAGAGCCAGGATTCACATTCAAGTCTTGTCTATCAATCCTGAGGCCTCATCATTCTGATAGTCAATCAACCTTTAAGTACCTCCAATGTGCCCAGGGCAGCTAGCTGGCACAGTGGATAGAGCACTGAGCCTGGAGTCAGGAAGACTCGCCTTCCCGAGTTCTCCCGAGTTCAAAGGCAGTCTTGGACACTAGCTGTGTGACCGTGGGCAAGTCACTTTACTGTATTGGCCTCAGTTTCCTCATCTGTAAAATGAGCTAGAGAAGGAAATGGCAAATTGCTCCAGTGTCTTTGGCAAGAAAACCCCAGATGGGGTCACAGAGAGTCGGACACAACTAAAAGGAGCCAACAATGTCTATAACAAAATGTCCTAAGCACTTAGGATACAAATACCAAAAAAAAAGAAAGTAAACCCTTGCCCTCAAGGAGCTTACAGTCTAATGGGGGGAAAAGAAGCGGAAAATGGGGGTGGAGAGGGAAGAAGGGAGGGAATGTACCCCACGAAGAGGCGTGATGATGTCCAAAGGGGTGCAGTGAGGTGGGAAATGAGAAGACCAAGGGCACTGATGAGGTGGGAGCCCCAAAGGCCTGTGACCTTGCAGGATGATGAGATGCCTGGGGGCCCAAGAAGAAAAGGAAAGGAGTTCATGCAGCCAGCTGGGATATGGCAGCCGCTCTGCCCACCCACCCTCCCACCTGGTGCTTCCTCCCATTGCTCTGTTCCTCCCCCAACCTTCAAGTAATGCCCTGGCCAGGCCTGCCTTCACTTCTCCATCACCTTCTCTTCCGACTCTCTGGACTTTCTCCACCACAATCCCAGGTGGGTACCTCTCCCTCCTCTGGTCCATCTTTGGCTTTCTTTGACGTGTGGTCTTTAAGCTCCTGGAAAGAAGGCAGACATCTTTCTTTCATCACATTCCCACTGTTGCCCTCATAGTTCTCTTCCTCCTTCTTTTCCTCTTCCTCTTTCTTCTCCTCCTCCTCCTTCTTTTTCTCTTGCTTTTGTTTTTTGCTTTTTAGAGGCTAATTGGGGTTAAGTGACTTGCCAGAGGTCACACAGCTAGTTTTTTGTTAAGTGTCTGAGGTTGGATTTGAACTCAGGTCCTCCTGATTCCAGGACTGATACTCTATTCACTGTGCCACCCAGCTGCCCCCCTGCTTCTTCTTTTTCTTCTTCTTTTTCTTCTCCTTTTTCTTCTTTTTCTTCTTCTCCTTCTCCTTCTTCTTCTTTATTCTTCTTCTGTATTATATAGGGTCATAGCTCTAGAGCTGGAAGGGACCTCAGAAACCATCTAGTCCAACCCCTTCATTTTACAGATGAGGAAACTGAGTCTGGGAAATGTTAAGTGACTTGCCCAAAGTCATACAGGTGGGAAGCATCAGAGGGGGCAATCTCTAAGAATACACACACAATTGGGTATAGAAATACATTTTACTAAGTAGGGAAACAGGAGAGATGTAAGAAATGGAAAGGGGGGATAAAAAGGGGGCATATTAAGTGAGGGATTCATCTTGAGCAAAAGAAAGTCTAACCTAGGGGGGTAGATTTTTTTAAAAGACGAGATAAGATCCTGTTATTGGGCTCTGGGTAATGGAAAGAGAAGTGATACAAGAGAACAGAAAAGGGCCACAGCAAACCAGGGGTGCAGCCTTGAGGCTACCTGTGGCCCTCTAGGTCCTCAAATGTGGCCTTTTGACTGGATCTGCACTTCAAAGAACTGGTCTAGGCTCTTCCACAATTAGCTATGAGACTCCAGGCAAGTCAGTCCACTGGACCTTGGTTTCTTCATTTGTGAAATGCAGGGTTAGGTTGGAAGTCCCTACAATGACCCTATAAATGGATGGGTACCCACAGCCTATCAGGGGTAGGGAACCTGTGGCCTCAAGGTCACATGTGGCCTTCTGGGTCCTCAAGTATGGCCTTTGGACTGAGTCCAAATTTCACAGAACAAATCTTTTCATTAAGGGTATTTGTTCTGTAAAGTTTGGATTCCGTTAAAGGGCCGCACTTGAGGACCTAGAAGGCTACATGTGTCCTCGAGGCTGCAAGATCCCCACCCCTGCACCAAACCTAAAACATAAGTTCCCAATCTTTCCTTCTTTTTCACCACCATATTCTTTACAAAGAAGGGGCAGGAAACAAAGAGAAGCAAAAGTATAAGAGAGTAGGATGGAGGAAATATACTAACAATTAACAATCGTAACTATGAATGTGAATGGATTGAACTCACCATAAAACAGAAGAGGACAGCAGAATGAATTAGAAAACAGGATCCAGCAACATGTCATTCACAAGAAACACGCTTAAAACAAAAAGATACTTATAGTTAAAATAAGAAGATGGAGCAGAATCTATTATGCTTCAGTTAAAGTAGAAAAGGTAGAAGGAGCAATCATGATCACAGACAAAACAACAGTAAAAATAGATTTAATTAAGAAAGAAGAGCTGGGAAACTATATTATACTGAAAGGTACAACAGACAATAAATTAATATCAATAATGTGTGTGTGTATATATATATGTATATATACACACACATATATACAATGGTATAGCATCTAAATTCTTAAAGGAAAAGTTAAATGAACAAGGAGAAATAGACAAACAATAGTGAGGGACCTCAGTATACCCCTGTTGGCCTAGATAAATCTAATGAGAGACAGACAGACAGATAGACAGAGATCACTGGGACCTTTGGAGAGAGTAATTCAGTTGAGTGATGAATTTGGAAGCCAGATTACAGAAGGTTTAGAAGGGAGTAGAAAGGAGGCACCAAGGAGAGGCAGTTTCCAGTTTGGAGTTTTTGTATTTGAGATTGGGTGTCCTGATGTCTTTCAGGCCTGATCCCAGTATTGATCAGCATGGAACTTTTAACCTGGCTCATTTCCAACCTGTTCTGCCCTCTGTTTAGGCAATCTGGTAGTGCCCCCTACTCCTGGGAGCTCACCACATTTGTACCAGGTCAAGTTCTTTCATTTAATTTGCTTTAGTCCAACTACAATCCAGAATTTCTGAATTTTAGCATTTCACCTGCCTCAGCTTCCCCTATCGAGGATTATATGTGTGTGCCACCATCTCTGGCTAGAGAGTTTTTTCAGGGAATGTGGTTAGGAAGGGCATAAGAGAGGTAAGATGAAAGCCAGTGGGGAGGGCAATGGTCCAGTGAAGGTTTATTCAGGATAGAAGAGATTAGGGTATGTTTGAGGGCTATTGAGTAAGGACCAGCAGATAGGGAGAGATTGAAGATTCAAGTGGGAGAAGGGATGATTGAGGTGCAATTTGTCAGAGAAGACGAGTAGGGGTGGGGTTGAGAGCATCAGTAGTGAGGAGAAAGTTCCCTTTTCCCTTAGAGCAGTGGTTCTCAACCTTTGGGTTGTGACCCCTTTGGGGGGTCGAACAACCCTTTCACAGGGGTCGCCTAAGACCATCGGAAAACACATATTTCCAATGGTCTTAGGAACCGAGATAGCGCTCCTCTATCTCTCTCCAGGTGAGTCTGCCCACATGCAGATATGCCAACATATGAGTATTAAAGTCTCAGGGCATTAGGAAGGTTGAGAACCACTGCCTTAGAGACTGGAGTAAATAAAGAAATAGATAGTGTGGGATGTCAAAGTGTTGTGAGATTGGGAGAAGGGGAAAAGAGGGAGGAGCTAGTGGTGAATAGCTTTGAAATATCTCTGTAAGGTATGAAGTGAGGTCCTTATCTGAGAGGGGAGGAGGTGCCAAGGGAGGCTCGAAGAGATGAGGAGGCTTGGCACAGCTGCTGTAGAGAGTGGAACAGAGAATCAAATATAGAAAAGGGACAAGATTGCTTTGCTTCAATGAGGCCTAGTTGAGATTAGATACCATAAATTTGAAGTAGACCCAGTCAGCACTGTTCTATGACTGATTTCAGCTTTGTTCAGCAGCATGGAAACAGGAACGGACAGTGAGAGTAGACCAGGGCTGGCATTTGGCAAAGCATGAGAAGCAATAGGAAAAGGGAGCCAGGGATTTGAGAGGAGAAGATAATGTTTAATTAAGAGGTTGAATTAAGGAAAGAGAAAAGGTCACAGCCTAAGAAAATCCTGAGGGTGGAGGGATTAGTGGTCAGGCAAGGACAAATAGATTTGGGAGGAAAGACTATGATGAGATAAAGGAATTTCAGTTTTCAGTCAAGAAGATGGAACCCTTGCAGGTGGCAAAATTAATGATGGGACCATCCCTGTGTGTAGCTGATGTGGACTGGAGTCACAGGAATTGAGTAGATGGCATAATTTGAAGGTTAAGGCATTTCCCTGAACACCAGCATGTAAGTTGAGGTGGTAAGAGCTGGGCATGGAGGCAAAGACTGTGAATCATATACTCAAATCTGAGGATGAAGAGAGAATGTCCTGAGTCTTCACCATCAGAATGTGGACTAGACGGGAAAGGTTGGTTAGAGCTGGTTGAATGATGGCAAGAACTGGAGAGTCTGGAAGGGGCAGTGGGCTACAAGAATTCTGATGCTGCCTCTGCTACCACCATCCCAGAGCCAGGAACTGAAGGCAGGGAGCTACGAGTAAAGGCAGAACCAGACCCCTATGAGTGCCAGAAGATGGATGGAACCCGAGAGGAAGCAGTCCAACCTGAAGGGAAGCTTTAAAACTTCAGAATGGGATTTCCATAACTTAAGGTGGCATGGAAGAAAAGGGGTGGGACACCAGAGCTCTAGGGTTGAGGTAGATGGGAGTGGTTCATCCTTAGACAATGGGGATTCACTATTGAGCAAACTGGGAGAGGAAGAGTATCCATGGAACACAGGAGGTTGGGTAGGACATTTCTATATGACTGTGGGTTCTATGTGGAGCTCTTGGGGCAGTTGCAGTCTGTCTTCGTCAGAGCTTGGTCTGTCTCTCAATCCTGTCCCAGTAGCCTGGCCTTTCTTGGCCTCAGTATCCACTTCTGATATGTGAGGGTTCCTAAGTTTGCTTCTAGCTCTAACATTTTGAGCCATGTACTTCTGAAGGCTGAAAGCCCCTTTTCTCTATGGACTGCTTCTGCCCCTAGGATCTTGCCTTCTCTCCTGCTGGTCCTCATCCCTTCTCTCCTAGGACCCAAGGGAGGCCAATTTGGACCCTGGACTCATAGCTGGTTTTTTCCCCACACCCTCATCAATTACCAGGGGGGAAATCAAGACATCCAGCAAACCCACTAATTTAAAAATCAATTTCTCCTAATAAGTTTTCCCGTTTCTAATTGCCAACCTTGCTGGGCTCTGCTCCCAGTGGACTTTCCCGCTTAGTCATTCTCTCTCTTGGAATCAGAGGGATGCTCTTTGTCGCCTCCAACACAAAACCATTCGATTAGTCAGCAAACATACTGTTGGCTGCTGGGCACAGACCATTCCAGTCAATGGCCTTTACCAGATCTATCTGACATGATGGGTTCTAGGCTTTAAGGGCCTTCTCAGCCTGAATATTCTTAGGTTACCTCCAAATATGCTTTTTGTTTTAAGGGCTCTCCTAGTCCTATTGTTCTAGGTTCCAATATCCCTCCCTGCTCTGACATTCTATAGTCTAAGATCCTTTCCAGATCTGATGTTCTATGTTCTAAGGCCCTTTCCAGGACTGATGTTCCATGTTCTAAGGTCCTTTCCAGATATGATGTTCTATATTCTAAGGCCCTTTCCAGGACTGATGTTCCATGTTCTAAGGTCCTTTCTAGATCTGATGTTCTATGGTCTAAGGTACTTCCCAGGACTGATGTTCCATGTTCTAAGGTCCTTTCCAGATCTGATGTTCTGTGTTACAAGGTTCTTCCCAGATCTTATATTCTATATCCCCACATCCCTCCCAGATTGGATACTATGTGTTCCTGGGCCTCTCCCAGCTGATATTCTGTGTTCTGACATTTCCTGTTCTAAGGGCCCTCCCACCTCTTCTATTCAGTGTTCTAAGGGCCCTCCCACCTCTGACATTCAATGTTCTGAGGTCCCTCCCAGCCTCAACATCCCACCTTTTAAGGGCTCTCCTAACTTGAACACTCTGCCTTCTAAGGGCCCTCCCAGTCCTGTCTGACATGATAGGTTCTAGGTTTTACCATCAGCAGACTGAATATTCTTAGGTTACCTCCAAATATGTTCTTTGTTTTAAGGGCCCTCCTAGTTCTATCATTCCAGGTCCCAAGATCCCTCCCTGCTCTGACATTCCACATTTTAAAGGCCTTTCTAAGGTCTGACATTCTGGGTTCTAAGGGTCCTCCCAGCTCTGACATCCTGGGTTCTAAGGGCCCTCCCAGCTCTGACATTCCGGGTTCCAAGGGTCCTCCCAGCTCTGACATCCTGGGTTCTAAGGGTCCTCCCAGCTCTGACATTCTGGGTTCTAAGGGTCCTCCCAGCTCTGACATCCTGGGTTCTAAGGGCCCTCACAGCTCTGACATCCTAGGTTCTAAGGGCCCTCCCAGCTCTCACAGTCTGGGTTCTAAGGGTCCTCCCAGCTCTGACATCCTGCATTCAGAGGTCCCTCCCAGCCCTGACATTCCACATTTTAAGGGCCCTCCCAGCTCTGACACTGTGTCTCCCATAGCTCTGACATTCTTTTCTTCTTGGCCAGCCCAGCCAAACCCTTTCCAACATCATTACTAATCAGGGCTATGGCCACAGAGTTAAGTCCTTTTCCCCCTGGGAATAAGGAGTCAGCTGCCACCTTTGAGAGAGGCCTCCTTCATGGCCTTCCATTCTCCAGTAAAGCCGCTTGAGCACATTCTGAAAGCAGCCCCTCCAGAGGAAGAGGATGGGGGGGCTATGGGCTGAGGAGGGAAGCACTCCCCCCGTTTCATGCTCTGACTCCCTGAGAGATAATCAGCTCCCAGCAGCCTGTTCTCCTCCTCCAAGCTGGAGCCCATCAAAGTCTTCACAAGCAAAGTGGTCTGACCCAGAAACAAAGCAGTTACAAGAATAAACTTCTCACAGTGGCGGCCTGGCGACTCGGTGGAAATGAGATTTGTTAGAGAAATCAGCACAGTGACGGGAGCAGCAGCCTACAGAGCAAGCCAGAAAAGCGATTCTGGGAAGACATTTTCATTTATTTATTTATTTTTCTTTGGACTTCAGCCAACCTTGGATTTGGAGTCACAAGGCCTGAGTGTGAATCCTGACTTCTGCCATTACCCCGGACCAGTCACTTCCCATCTTGGGCTTCAGTTTTCTCATCACTAAAATGGGGGTAATAATTGATGTCCTATCTCCCTCACAGGGCTGTGGTGAGGAAGAATGCCCCCAATGGGGTCTGATTCCAAGCATAAGGGCATGGTCTGTACTGGCCACCGAGTTGGCAGGAACCTAAAATGCATGGAAGGGCATTGGGGAAGGAATGTTGGATAATCTTGGAATGATAGGCAGGAATTGCCTATACTGGGAGTCTAGGTTGGCACCATAGAGCACAGAAGCACTGGGTCTGGAGTTAGGAAGACTCATCTCCCTGAGTTCAAATTCAGCCCCAGAAACTTACTAGCTGTGTGACCCTGGGCAAGTCACTTAACCCTGTTTGCCTCAGTTTCCTCATTTGTAAAATGAACTGGAGAAGGAAATGACATTTTTGCCCCAAAAAACCCCAAATGGGGTCATGAAGAGTCATTCACAACTGAAAATGGCACAGTAACAGCTCTGTTTATACTATATTCCTTGGACTTAGAGACTTAATTTGCTCTGTGGTTTGAGGAGAGGTGCACTCCCCTGCTCCATTCCAACTCTGCCAGCCAAAACAGATCTGGCCCCAGCAGGCAACTGCTCACCCTCGTGGGCCCTGCGCCCCTACCTAGAGAGACTCAATATAGTCCGTATTGACACAGCCTGGCATCTATCTGGTCCTTCCTACAGCACTGTATAGTTGGCATTATATAAAGGCCTGACACTGAAGTCAGGAAAACCGGTGTTTGAATCCTGGCTTTCCCACATTCAAAGGCTCCAGCCATGCTTGTTCCCAGCATACAACATGCCACCTCCCCTCACTTTGTCTGGTCTCCCTTCCCACCTCATCATTCAATTGAAGAGCTCTCTCCAGAGAGTCCAATCTACTGGCCTTCTACCCTCAGCCTTCCTGACCTCTGTCGACCTTCTCCTTCCTGACCTCTCTTCTCTCTGGGTTTTCAGGACACCCCTCTGTCTCCTGGTTCCTCTCCTACCTCTCTGACTGCTCCTCCTCTGCCTCCATTGCCAGATTCTCATCCAGATCATACCCTCTGGCCCGAGATGCTCCCCAGGGGCTCTGTCCTGGGCCCTCCTCTCTTCTCCCTCTGTACTCCTTCACTTGGCAATCTTGTCAGCTTCCATGAATTCAATGCTCATCTCTATGTTATATAGGAAGGAGGAAGGACAAGGCAAAGGGAATCAGTATTTATTAAGCACCAGGCACTGTGCTAAGTTCTTTCCAAATATTATCCCATTTGCTAAGGCCTGTCCATCTCTAACAGGCCCTCTTCTCTCCTTTGATACTGCCACCACCTTGGGGCAGGTCCTCATTTCTCTTCTCCATCACTGTAGTAGCCTCCTGGTGGACCCCCCTGCTGCTTGTCTTCCCCATCTCCAACCCATTCTCAACCCACCAAAGTGATTTTCTTGGACCGCAGCTGGCAATGTCACTCCTCTACTCAATAAATTCTCAGAGGTTCCCTATCATCTCAGGATCGAATACAAAATCCTGCTTGGTATTCAAGGTCCTTCAGAACTTGTCCCTTCTCTGTCTTTCCAATCTTTTATACTTTACACCCCCATAGCCCAGCTTGATCCAGCAACACCAGCTTCCTTGTTGTTCCTTCAGATAAGACATTCTACCTCCTGCCTCTGAGTTCCCAAGGCCAAGGCGTCTGAGACAAAGCGTACCTGGGCCTTCGGTCTAGCATAGAACCTTAGCATGGAACCTAAACTCTCCATGTACAGGGACTTTAACTTCAACTGATGGAATGTCCTAATGGCAGAGAACAGCTAAAGGAAGGACATTTTCCTAGTGAGTTTTTGCCTTAATGAGGACCCAAGTCTTAAGCCAAAGAAATGAAGCCCTATTTGTGGAGTTTCAGGCCTTGGGATGCAGACCTGATCAACCTTAAAAGCACTATTGGAAGTATGACCTTGAGTCAGTCACCTCCCCTTCTCTGTGTCTCTGTTTCTTCATCTGCAAAATGGAAATAATAATCCCCATAATGCCTTGCTCCCAAGGATGCAGGGAAGGTAATGCTTTGTAAACTTTTGTTTTTATTTCTGGCTTATTTTTAGGGACCACAACTCTTCCCAGCTCCCCTTAAATTACACCTGCTGGGCCGGCCCCATCTTTCAAAGGCTTCTAGCCTGGCAGCAGAATCTATCACAGTGGTGGCCCCAGTCATCCCTGAAACACAGTTCCCTCCCCCACCCTGCACCAGAGCCCTGCCGGGAAACAAAGATGTTTGGGAGTTAGCCTGGCGGAAGAGATTGGTTTTTATTTCTCTCAGAAACGCCTTAAATACAAGCTACAAACTTGCTGCCAAGCTAGGAATTGCCTCCAGGCAGGGAGGCTGGAGTACCGGGAAGATGGTGAATTTTTAGTGCTCTTTCCATTATGACCACAGCATTTTAGAGTCAGGAAGGGACGGAAGACATTGTCTAGTTGAATCTCCTCATCTTCCCCTGACAAGGGGACAATGGGCCAGAGATGGGAAGTGCCTCCCCCGCTCCCCTCACCCAGCACTGGCTAAGTGGGTAAGACTGGAACAGGAATGGGATCCACACCTCCGCGTGCCTTCTCCTCTACTAAGCGAGGATGCTCTAAAGAAGACTGCTGCTGGTCAGGAAGTTGTTTCTTGTTTGTCCTTCATTCCCAAGGAGGACCATGGCTTCAGGTGATGCTGTGACTTGCAAGTGAATTGGATTTAAGTGAGGCAGGGCTGCTCAAAGTCACCAGCCTCACTTTCTCTTCTGGAGCCATCTGGGTCCAGTGGCCAGATATAGATCAGCATGACCGGAGATGGCCCCCAGTTGGGCAGTGGCCTGCAATGGATGCCCTGATGATCTCTGAGGTTCCCTCTAAGGTTCTACCTTTCCAATCTTCTCATGCTTTACACCCTCAAACCCCCACCTCGATCCAGTGACACCCACTTCCTTGTTGTTCCTCAAATAAGACATTTCTATCTCCTGGTTCTGAGATCCCAAGGCTCAGGCATCTGATACAAAGCATACCTGGACCTTCAGCCTAGCATGTAACCTAACCTAATTCCTTCACCTCCTCCAGGAAGCCTCCTGGGCTACCCCCCCCCCACAACCTTTCAGGGTGGTCTAGCTCTCAGATAGCCCTGATTGTGAAGCCCATTCCGTTCCAAAATCCTTGTTTTTGACCCTTTTCCTGTCTCCCCAACCAGACTTGGGGTCAGGGCGAGGCGAGACCATCCAAGGGGACTGCTCCCTCCCCCCAAGTTGGCCAGTCTGTCCAAGGCCACAGCAGGCACGCTGTACGGAACTGTTGAGTGATTGATGGATGGGGAGGTATAGAGGCCTCAGACAGAGCCTGAGTGGGAAGAGAGGGGAGGGGGAAGCCGGGACTGAGTTGTTAGCACCAATCCAATGATCACCGTGTCATTCTCTTGCCTGGGGATTTGTGCGGCTGTTCCTGCCCCTCTTTGTCACTGAGACAGCCCTAAAAGGTTCTCCCATGGCCCACAATGGGCCTGTCACTGGAATGATTCTATTTAATCCCAGCTGCTCAGCCCTCCTCCACTGCCTCTGATGAAGGAGGTAAATAGAGGCTCTTTGTGAAAGGGGGCTCTGGCTGTTGAAGCCCTGACAGCCTCATTCAGGGCCTGTCATGCTGGAAGGAGGGACAAGGAGCCAGAACTGTGCCTGGAGACACAAGGGTGGGCTCACTGGCCTGGCAGAGGTAGAGAGGAAAGGGGGCATCAGGAGAACAAACCCCCAAGGTGCCCTGAAAAGGGGGCTGCCAGCCATACCCAGAACATAGCCCATAGAATGGCAGGGTTGGGCGGAACCTAAAGACATAAGCTGTCAGATTTGGGGAGGGTCTTGGAACACTGAATGTCAGACAGTGGAGGATCTTAGAACACAGAATGTCAAAGTTGGGAGGACCTGAGAACATGGAACATCAGAACCAAAAGGATAGCCCCTAGAACATGGAATGTCAGAGCCAGAAGGAGGGTCTTTAGAATGTGGGATGCCAGAGACAGAAGGAGGGCCTCGAGAACATGGAACATCAGAGCTGAGAGGAGGGCCCTTAGAACATGGAATGTCAGAGCTAGAGTGAGGGTCCCTAGAACATGGAACATGAGAGCTGGAACATGAAAAGTCAGATTTGGAATCCCATTATCTCAGAATTGGAAGGACCTCAGAGACCATCCAGTCCAGCTCCCACCTTAACAAGAACCCCAGTTATCTTGAGCCCATTGAATAGCATTCTAGCCTGTGCTGGGAGGGCTCCAGTGAGGGGGAAATGCCGCACCTCCTGAGGCAGCTCAGAGGCGGGTCTGACATCAGGGAGGTGGGGCCATGACTGGCATTGAATTCGATCGAAGCCAGGGAGGGCTATGCAAAGTCACCAGCCACGCTCTTGTCAGGAGCCATCTGCGTCCAGTGGAGATGGGCCCCCAACTGTCCCTTTAAGTAAACACTTAAAGGCAGGCAGGATGTTCCCCTCTAAGTCTCCAGGCTAACCCTGCTCAGCCCCTTGGATCCATCCAACCAACCAGCCTTCCCATATGGCATGATGTGGGGTCCTTCACCATCACAGTGAGACTCCTCTGGACACTCTCCAGCTTATCAGCGTCGTTAAAATTTGGCATCTAGACCTGACCGAAGCCTTCCAGGCACGGTCTGGCCAAGGCCAAGCACAGCAGTCAGACTATCACACCCACCCCTGCTCACTTGGGCCTCTCACTGTTACATTCAATGTTCTGATTCTGGTATTAAATTGCTGAGTTTGCTGTTCACGAAAACCCTCAGATCTTTTTTCAGAAGGTCAGTGGTCTAATTATGCCCTCCCCAGCCTATACTTTCTGAAGCATAATTAAGTTGATTTTTAAAACCCAAGCATAGAACTTTGTATGTAAGCCCATTCCCCGGCCTTGCCTGTCAGACTTTTGGATCTCGACTCTATCAGATCCAGTGTGTTTGGTATCTTCCCCACTTGGTGCTATCTGCCGATCTGATAAGCAGACCACCTGTGGATTTATCTAAGTTATCGATAAAAATGGTCAATAGCATAGGACCAAGCAGAGATCCCTCCGATGCCCGGACCCTCCGAACCTCAGAACAATGTCAGAGCTGGGAAGGGCCAGAAATATTGCATAACAATGTGAAAAGGTACTTCAGAAAGATGAGGTTGTCCCTATCATTTTATGAGATTTCAGGAAGCTCCATAAGGTAAAGTGATTTCCCTAAAGACATAGGAGTAAGCTGCCATACTCAGGCCTTTTAGCCCCATATTCTATGTTCTTTCCATCATGTGATACTGTTGCTTAGAAAGAGTGATGTATTGTAGACGACAAAAAGACTGTCTGGACATCTGCCAGCCGGACGGTGGCTGTGTCAGCCTAGCCTTGACCCTTCTGGCCCTGGCAAAGGCCCCTGCCTGGCACTAAACGCACTAGAATCTCACAACCGAAGAGAGCCCAGAATACAAATTCATTGATTGAATGTCAAAGTTGAGAGTCACCTTAGAAAACAGAAGGGGAGTATCTTTGAGGTTATCTAGCCCAACCCTATTTAACATTTTAAGAAGTTGATCTCTTTTGTTTTCACACCTAGATTTCCCAATTCCTCATCCCCCATCCAGGGCCATCTTCTGTAACAGTGATGGGAATGAGGACGCCTTGGCTTGACCCTAGCGGGAACTTTGGTATAATCCCAAAGGGTGATTGACCAAACCAAGCAGAGAATGGGAAGGTGGCTTGAGAAATGAGTGATAAAGCATTTACTGAGCATTTACTACAAGCAAACCCCTTTGCTGAGTCCTGGGGATACACATAGAAGGGTAAGACAGTCTCTACTCTTGAGGGCTCTCACATACTAATGAAAACAAGGCATATGGGAGATTTCAGCCACAATTCAGATGGAAAAGTCTCCTGGTCCTTGGGGTATAGCAGCAAAGCAGATGCTTTTTCCTTAATGTCATTTCCAGTGATAAAATCCTATCAGTTTCTGATGTTGAACCATTCGACAGTGCCAAGGACTTTGGTGGAGAACTTTGTCTTCTGGGTCTTGGGCAGCTGTGTCTGTATTACTGGCAGGAGCCATTGCCAGGCTGCATCCCCACCCAGGGAGCTTCCCAGGATGATGGCTGAGGGTGCAGGGCTGGAAACATTCCTATTCTGGAGGCTCTTGGCTTCAGGGGCCTGGGCTGTCTCCAGCAGCGCCAAGGTGGTGGTTCTGGTGGTGGTCTGGCATATCTGCTGTCTCCTGTCTCTCCGTCACGATGCCTACTCCTTCAGCTGGTCTGGCTTGCAGACCCTGTGAGCAGCAGTTGGTTGGTAACTGGTGATGATGTGGGTAGAGAAGAGTCTCTACAGGCCTCTGGTCCCCAGAGGATGACGCTGGGGGCTGGACAGGAAGCAGGACTGGTAGTCTGGGGGGTGCTTCCACTGCCAGGGCTCCTGTGCCCATCTGCTGGGGTGGTGTTGAGTTAGCAGGTGTGGCTGGTGCTGATGATGATGCTCCCACCCAGTGATTTCTATCCTCAGTGATGGCTTTGGGGACTGACCTGGAAGTCAGTCTGGTGGCTTGGGGGCTACACTACTACCATACTCTGAGGGGAGGTGGTGGTCAAGGTGGCGGGGGCCCTGACTCACCGACCACATAATGCCTCCCATCTCTCTCATGGTACTTCAATTCCAACACTGCCAGACCTGCCATTATCCTCAATGCTCCCCTCTACCACCTCCCTCTGCTGAAACTCCCATGGGCCCCTCTACTCACTAACTAAGCCCCCACAGCGGCAGCTATGCAGATATGCCTTTGGGAAAATTACAAACACATGCACACACCTACACAAACATATACACATGTGTGCGCGTGCACACAAACCACACCCTGGTTCCCAGCTCACCTTGGGGCTATGACAAGCACTCCTTGGAGAGTAGACTCTTCATCCTAGGGCAGTTACAATCAACAAGCATTTATTAAGCACCTATTATATGTCAGGTTTTGAGCTAAGTGCTGGGACTACACAGCTACCAAAAAAAAAAAAGAAGCCTGTCCTTGCCTTCAAAGAGCTTCCAGTCCAATAGCAGAAGCCAACACACAAAAGAAACCTGAAAACAGGGGGAGGCTGCCCAGCAGGGGGTGGTGGAGAGTGTCACACAGGAACCACCCTTTTTGTTTTGGCCAGGCCAGAGAAAGGTACATGGGATTGATGGAATCCTAATAAATCTCCCCCTAGCCCCAATATTCTAACTTCATATGTGCCTCACTGCTCACTAGAACAATGGGTGTGCCCATGAACTCATAGCTCTCACAGAACAGCAGGTGTGTCCATGTGATGGGACCCCAGCTACTGCCTCTACCTCATCACTGCCCCCAGACCCATTCCACATATTTGAATAGGTATGTTGCTGTATTCATCCACAGTCACATCATTTATCTAACCCAAACCAGGACCACAATACCTAACCATCGGACCACAATGGCTAGCCAGTTGGAGAGCAGCAACCAGAATGTTTAACCACGGAACCATAGATGGGACCCATCTTCCACTACCTAATGCCTTAACAGACTTCTCCTGCCTTTTTAATATTAACCATATTCCTATAGTCTATGCAGATTTTGATTTTTGTAATCAGCATCTTTACCCTATAAAAATCCATGTTGCTCTCTCTGAAGTCGCTGGTTCCTCTTAGAACTTAACCCACTTCATGAGAGGGGTCAGTCTCAATAAATGCCTGTACTTGGATTAGAGGCAGCCTAACTGAATTCTTTGAGATGGTTCCACCACAACACATCATGAAACCCCAACAGGATGACCAGGCACAGTTAGGTCAGGATGCACATGGCAGCCTCTTACCATCACCTTTCCCGGCCAAGCCTCCTCCTGCCTCCTGAACTTCCCGTTCACAGGCACCATAAGTCTTCTGATCCATCAGGTCCACAACCTCACTGCCATCTTTCTCCTTTTTTGAAATCACAAATGCATGTGTGCATGTTGTCTCTGTTGTCTCCCCCATTAGAATGTAAGCTCTCTGAGGGCAAGGGCAATCACTTTTATCTTTGTACATAGCGCTTCACCCGAAGGGAGCCCTTAATCAATGCCTGCAGATTGATTCGTCTTTACTTTCTCATTCTTTCTTACCCCATGTACCCAATCAATTGCCTGGTCCAGTCATCTTTATTCTACCCTCACAAAATCTCTTGCTTCTGTGGAGAGAAGGGGTACTCTTCACCCCGACAGCCGCTGCGGCGGGTCGAGCCTATATGGTTACGTCATTGTTGTTCAGTCGTTTTTAAGTCATGTCAAGTCTCCATGATCCCATTTGGGGTTTTCTTGGCAGAGATATTGGAGTGGTTGGCCATTTCTTTCTCCAGTTCATTTTATAGATGAGGAGGCAAATGGGATTAAGTGACTTGCCCAGGGTGACATAGCTAGTAAGAGTCCAAGGACAGATTTGAACTTGGGATGATGAGTCTTTACTCCAGGTCCGGCACTGTGTCACCCGGCTGAATGCATACATACACACATGTGTATGTACATATAGGTGTATGTATGCACACATATACATCCACATTCCATATCCATAGTCCACCACCTCTGTAAAGAAGAGGAAGAGATGTATTTTCTCTGCTCCAGGGCTACATTTGGTCATTATAACTACACTGGATTCCATTTTGGCTTTGTTCTATCCAGTAACATTGCTGCAGTCTTTGTATTGCCCCGGTTACATTCACATAACTTGTCACCCCTTCATATGTCTCTGTATTCATATTTATTATGTCCACATGCCTCAGTATTCATATTTATTTTTTCTTACATCACAATAGCAGCACATTACATTCCTGTACCATGATTCACTTAGCCATTCCTCAATCAATGGGCATCTACCATATTTCCACTTCTTTGCTACTATAAAAATGATGCTATAAATATTTTGGTATATGCGGGCACTTTCTCTTTATCATAGACCTCCTAACTGCATATGCCTAGCAGTGGGATTTCTAAGTGAAAGGCTGGGACCTTTTAATTGTTTGTGTAGCATAGGTTCCAAATCCCTTTGCAGAATGTTTGGAACAGTTCACAGCTCCACCAGCAGGGCATTAATGGGCCTATCTTTCTACAGCTCCTCCAGCATTGACTACTTTCAGCTTTTGTCATTTTTCCTAATCTTATTTGTGTTAGGGGAAATTTGAGGATTGTTTTCATTTCAATTTCTATTATTATTGGTGTTTTGGAGCAATCTTTTATATAACTGTTAACATGTTATAATTCTCTTTTAAGAACTTTTTGGTCATGTCCTTTGAGCACTTGTCCATTGGAGAATATCTTTCAGTTTTATGAATTTTTGTGAGTTTTCTATGTCTTGGATATCAGTTCTTTGCCAGAGATATTAAACATGATGCAATCAACTATTGATGGTATCAAGATGTGTGCATCATGACTGAACATGCATAACCTGTATCACATGATGAGGGAAGGAGAGAGAAAATTTAGAACTAAAAAACTTTTTTAAATGAATGTGACAAATTGTCTTTACATGTAACTGGGGAAAAATAAAATATTATTTTAAAAAGAGATATGTAGATCAACAAAGATTTTTTTTCAGTCATCCCTTTATTTCTTATCCTAGTTATTTTAATTTAGACAATATGGGTGAATACACCATCGGGCCTGAAGTCAGAAAGCCCTACATTCAAATTCAGCCTCAAATACTTACTAGCTACATGACCCTGGGCAAGTCACATCACATCTGGCTGCCTTGGTTTCCTCATCTGTAAAATGGGAATGATTATAGCACTTACTTCAAAGGGTATTGTGAGGATCAAATGAGCTGGCATTTGTGAAGTGCTTAGCACGGTGACCAGCACATAGTAGGCACTTAATAAATGCTTGTTCCTTCCTACAAAAGCTTTTCAATTTAATGTAATCAAAATTATGTATCTTTTGGAAGCACAGATAGCCCTTGTCTGGTTAAGAATCCTACTCCTTTGAAAGGAACCTGATCTGGTTTTTGCTTTGTGTCAGCCTCTTTATTCCAAGAAGCAGCTTCAGAGAGGTTCAGCGAATTTGGACGCTGAGGATCTGGGTTCAAATCCTGACTGCACACCTACCACTTGTATGAGCTTGAGAGTCTCACTTAAACTTCTCTAGGCTTCAGGTTCCTTGCCTGCAAAATGAAGGCTTTGGATTTCTAGCTCTAAATCCTTTTATTTTATGATTTTTTAAATAAATTTTTATTTGTTTTCTTGTTTACATCATTCATTTCCATGAGATTTTTGAATTACAAATTTTCTCCCCATCTATCCCCTACCCCAACCCAAAAACAGTGATCCCACTGTAGAACCCCTCCCCCGATCTGCTCTCTAACTTTCTGGTAGGGCAGGGAGGGTCTCCCTACCCTAGCCCCTGTATATCTTTTTTTTTTTGGAGGGCAGTTGGGGTTAAGTGACTTGCCCAAGGTCACACAGCTAGTTTTTGTGTTAAGTGTCTGAGGCCAGATTTGAACTCAGGTCCTCCTGACTCCAGGGCCGGTGCTCTATTCACTGTGCCACCTAGCCACCCCAGCCCCTGTATATCTTAATTCCTAGTTGCTGGTATTGCAGAGCTTTAAATTCTAGATTCTTTTGGTCCCTCCCTTGTCACCGACCCCCACTGGAAGGACAAGCAATTCAATATAGGCTGTGCATGTGTAATTACACAGGACATCTTCATAGTGGACATATTGTGACAGTGATCATATGTCCCTCCTTTCTATCCCTAACCCCCTTGTTCTGTTCTCTACCCTGTCCCTGTCCCTTTACTGAAGTGTG
>CM053594.1:57318076-57357600 GCA_028646575.1 Pseudocheirus occidentalis
CAAAAAAGGATTCTAGAGTTTTATTGTTTTTATTTTGCTTCCTTTTTCTCATGTTGGCCAGTCAATTAATTGGTTGGGTTTTTTTTAGCTCTGTGAAACTCTGCTTCCAAGGGGGGAAGCTCTGTTCCAAATCACTGGGGTTTTCCCAACTGCCAGCGCTATTAGGGGGGTGTTGCAAGTCCCCCCAACTTTGGCTTGCTGAAAGTGCACCCCAGGACCACCACCCAAGACCATGATCCAGATCCAGGCCACTCAACGCAAGAACACTTGGCCCTGATCAATCGAATCAGCCCCCCTGCTGAGTCCGCAGGCCAGGGACTCTGAAGCAGCCTGGTGGGGGCCGCCGGTGGATCCAGTAGTTCCCTTCCCCCACTGCTCCTTTGCCCCAGGGGCAGAATGGCCAAACTGCTTTACACCCCAAATTAATTTTCAAAGTTTCACTTTCACTAACCGTATCTGAAGATTTAAAGATCCCCTTAGGCTGGTGCTTTAGATTTTCTTTGAAGTAGACTCAAGCTTCGGTTTGGGAGGCTTTGCTGCTCCTCCTGGCCCCCCTGAGGTCTTGCCTGGCCAGGGCTGCGGTTTTGTGCTGACTGGGTCTCTGCTCTGCTGTGGTTTGAGCTGCCTCTCCCCATCCTGCTCCTCACGCCTTGGCAGATGTGGAGGTGCTGGCGTCTGTAGAACCTCTGCAGGCTGGCTGCGGGGCTCGGCTCAGCTCCCTCCCACTGCCCCAGGCCTGGCGGCAGTCTAGGCTTCCAGCTGTTCCAGTCTTCGCTCTGGCGGCCGTGCTGAGTCCCTGCTGCCGAGCTGCCTTCAGCGAGAGCTGTGTTCTCTGTATTTTTGTGAGTCTGAGAGTCCTAGACTTTCCTAGACTTTGTCTGGGCTCATATTTTATGGGTGTTTAGGGTGGTGGTGTGGGAGCTGTGGGACCTTGCTGCTTCTACGCTGCTATCTTGGCTCCGCCCCCTTTTGTTCATTTCTAATTAGGCACTGAGTCATGAGAGTTGTGATGCCCTCTGACTCTAAAAAGGGTATATATACTCCGAGGTTAGCATTTTGTTTTGGGGTTCACTCATTGGAAGAATGTTCCTGTGATTTGACCAGATGAGATCCTGGGTAGCTGTTAAGGAGTGACCCCTCCCCTGCCCCCACCTCCAGTTTTGAAAAACCCAGATGTTGGTGCTTCTCTCTCTGGTAACTATATGTGTATTCTCTTGGTCAGATAGTTAGATCTGTCTGTTGAGCTGTGCTAATTTCTCAAGTAGTTAGCTCTGTCTGTTGGTCTATATTTCTCTGCTTGCATTTTCTCTATTTTCTTTGATTGGATTTTCTCTGAAGTTCAGAGTGCTGACTTTTCCCCTGTACTGATGAATGTTATTAAAAAAAAAAGGATTGTTGACTCCTTGAACAGCTCTCTTTCCTAGTAAAGCAGGTCTAAGAACCTGGGTTAGCCGCCGTTCTGGGTATGCCAGTGTGGTCGCCGTTACACTTGTGCAAAGGACCTTGGGCCACAGGCTTTGAAAGAGCTCAGGGGAGAGGAAATGGTGGACTTCCTCACCTGGTATCAGGCAATGATTTCCTTCCCCAGGGAAGCCTGACAGACTAGGATAGAAATGACAGAGAAATAAGAAGAAAAGAGGGAGTGGAGACCCCTTACTCGCTGCTTAGTGGCACCCTAGTACTACACCCTAGGGCATAATAATAACAATGATTATTGTCATATCTAATGTGTGTAATAATAATATATGTAATAATAAGATGTGTGATAAATGGGTATATATTAATATGTAGAATAGAGAAATTGTAATTTGGAAATAATATCTAGGAAAATAAAAGATGTATAGTAAAATAATCTATAATAAAATATGTGTTAAAAGTAATTACTGTTATACATAACGATAACAATGTCGTTCTAGTTGGCATTTAAATAGCATTTTTAAAGTTCTGCAAAGTACTTTACAAACACTCATTTGATCCCCATAATATTCCTGGGAGGTGGGTGAGAATAGTGTCTCATTTTTTTTTACAAGTGATGAAACTGAGGCAGACAGAGGGTAAGTGATTTACCCAGGGTTACCTAGCTATTAAGTCTCCTGCATTGGATTTGGGCTCAGGTCTCCCTGACTCCAGGTCCAGCGCTCTGTCTGCTGAACCACCTAGCTGCCTCCTAGGGAGACAGAGTTAAATGACCTGCCCAGGGTCACACAGCTACTAAGTGTTGGAGGCTGGATTTGAGCTCAAGTCTTCCTGAGTCCAGGTCTGGTGCTCCGACCATTGAACAACCTTGCTCCATAGGCAGAGACTGCCGGGTCCCTCTGAGATTCTTGCATTGAATCAACAATAAGTCCAACAACAAACAGTGTGGACAGTGAGG
This sequence comes from Pseudocheirus occidentalis, assembly GCA_028646575.1. Classification (NCBI taxonomy): domain Eukaryota; kingdom Metazoa; phylum Chordata; class Mammalia; order Diprotodontia; family Pseudocheiridae; genus Pseudocheirus; species Pseudocheirus occidentalis. The sequence goes on from CM053594.1 coordinate 57,320,451, forward strand.
TACTTTGACAGTTTGGGTCATGAGTAAAAAAATCTTCATTTTCCCACTGGGAAAGACTGGAGTATTGGAATTTGGGGGCTTTCAGCTTCTGAGCTGCCATTAGGTTAGGGTGTTGGAGTCAGCCTCTTTCCAGGCTTCTGTGATATTTGGATTTGAACTTCTATACCCAAGAATATCCGTGTTTACCCTTAGCACAAATACAGCAGGAGATATTTCCCTAAATCAGGTGGAGGCCATAGATTACTGATTTGATTAGGTCTGGGATCAGCAGATCCTTAAGAGATCTGTGGATAGCTTTTCGGAGGTCCTTGAACTTGGACAGGAAAACAACCATCCTTATTTTCACTAATCTTTAGCTGAAATTGAGCACTTTTTCCAATTAGAATGTAAAAAATAATTCTAAGGGGTCCATGAGCTCCCCCAGAAGGCCAGTGAAGTCCAAGGCACTAAAAAGTTTAAAAACTCCTGGGTTGGATAATAATCTGCCCCAGTCCCTACAGAGAAAAGTGACGTCACTCTCAGAGGGGCGGAGTCCAGGGCTGAGGGGCATCCACTTCCCTCAGAGTCAGAGAAAGCCTGGGAGAGCTTAGCTCTGGGAGACCCCAGAGCTTCGGGGTGGGGGTGGGGTAGTGGGGGAGGGTGGTAAAGGCCATAATAGGGAGAGTTGCAACACATGCTTTGGTCCTTCCATCTAGATCCGGTGTCTATGATTCCTTTAAATATCCTCCCATTCAAATGTAAGTTTTTTGAGGTCTGTTTTTTGTCTTTCTTTGTATTATATCAGCACAACAGCTGGCACATAATAAGTTCTTAGTAAAATCTTGTTAATGAACTTGTCTGCCAGAGAAGACTGGACACTGGTCACAATTCCCCTGCCCTGAAACATTACCCACACGGGAAGGAGCTGGAACCAGCTACAACCAGCTGGAGAGAGCTGATAGTTAAATTTTCAACAGTGTGTGCTTAGACCTCAGAAACTGGCAAACTACCAATCAGGGCTTGATTTATTATTTTGTTGATTGTCTAGACTTACGAAAGGGATGGAGAAAATGTTAATGCAGATTCAGCTTTGAAGTGTGTTACGTGATATACTCAAGAGCTGATTGTTAAACATACTTCTTGACCAGCACACCCCTGTACCAGCAGTGTCAAGCTATAGAGAGGAGACGCCCCCTCCGCATAACGTTGGGTAGTCTCCCTGTTTTAGATCTTTGGGATGATGCAGAGACAGAACAAACACCCCACATCATAGAGATTTCAGGCTCATTCCTTGATCAGAAGTGTTTGCAAAAGAGCCCGTCCCTTCTAAAGGGTGATGTGCAAAGTTTCCCAAATCCCTTTGGAGCCACAGGTAAATGAAATAGCCATCAAGGCCAGGCCCCAAACAAGAGCTTTATCAGTAGAGAGGGAAGCAGAAACCCAAGCCATTAAGACAGATTATCGTCTTCTTGGAGGAGAGAACATTGGTCCTTACCCCTCCGCTCCCAGTAGATGTGCTACATAAATGGAGAATCACGCTCCTTTCCTTCGGCTCTTCTGGGCTGCCAGGATGATGCAGTTGCCAAGTTACACCTCGAGCTTCTGATTTGGGTCATTTACTTCCCTCTAAGTAAGATTCCTTCTTTTCTCTTGCTCACAAATGAGGTTGCCCCTCAGTCCTGTTTTCTTCTTGTTTCACAGCGTTCCATTCTTGGCAGAACCAACTGAGGAAATGGGGGGGGGGGAGTCCTTTAGCTTCCCAGGGCCCTCTAACTGGACAGGGGAGACATCTTCCTTCATGGCTCTGAGGCTAAGGTTCTTCCCCCTGCCATCATTAAGCGCCTACTGAATGCCCACTGCATGAGAGTGCTGGGCAGGGGGTTAGAACCAGGGTTGTGCTGATACTCCCTCTGATTGTTAACTTTTCAGTGTGAACTTTACATCTCAGGGAGCAGCAAATGCTACAAATCAGGGTTGGATTGATTTATCGTTTTGTTGTTTGTCTAGGCTTAAGAAAGTAAAAGAAAATGTTAATGCAGGTTGAACTTAAAAGTGTGTCTTGCATACATTTCTCCCCACCCCTGGAGAAATAGTTGCTCTGCCTTTACCAGCAGTGCCCTGATTACATCCCCCATTTGGGGTCTGCCAACTCAGCCTCAGCCGGCCCAGCAAAGCTCAGCAAGGCCCTGCACGAAGCTGGCGGCAACTTAATGAATTTTCCAGCTGTAACAGGACTGTCTATGGCGGGGTGGGGTCTGCACAGGGTGGGGGCTGTTAAATGGTGCTTTATTTAAGAACATTGCAAATATATGTGCATGTATAGATGCATTACACACGTATTTACATAAGCATACGTACATATGTTTATATAGAGCTGTTGCAAATATGTGCATTTACATGTACTGCATGTATATTCATATAAACACATGCACGTGTACACTTATAGAGGCACACTGCACACACGCTTATGTGTGCATTACACGTGTGTGTACAAACACATGTGTATAGGTGTTTATGTTGCTGTATATAAGCAGGCTATATTTTCTTGCACGGATAATCATAATATATTTATATTATTCAAATGTATGCACATATAAGCACACATGTGTTTATATATGTATGTTACAAATGTATATATTTATATGTATCACAGGTATGTGTATAGGAACACGTGTATACAACGTATTGTGTAGAATGTGTATAAGTAATGTGTGTATATAAGGTTATGCGCATATGACATATATACAGAATATATGCAGGTGTGTATTTACCCACGTAGGCTACAAATAGATGGCTTTATATGTGTTACATATGTATGTGCATATAAGCACAGATGTATATAGCAAAATAGGTTTATGTGTGGTATATGTGTGCATATAAATATATATGCACATATGTACATAGTATATTCTATGTTTTATACACATATGTATATATTTATAGGTGGATATATGTAGCAAAAATATGCGTATTTATATTTAGTACATGCGGTGCATATAAACACACATGCTTATGCTTGTATGCTATAGTGTTATGTTGCACACCTACACCTACATGTTACACATTACATACAAGGGCATGCATACACATGCATGTAGACTGACATTATTTGGCACGTGAAGTCCTTCACAAGCTGCCTCTAGTCTATCTTTGCAGCTGATTTAATAGAGCTTCCACCTGCCACCCTCCAGGGGCTCTGTGCTTCAGCCAAACTCATTCTGTTTCCCACTGAGGCTTTGCACAGGCTGAGGCCACACCCTCCCTCCTCACCTCTTAGAATATGTTCAGGGCTCTGCTCAAGTGTCAGCCCCAACGTCAGGCTTTTTCCATGATCTCCCAGTTGTTAGCGGTCTCCTGCCCCCCCATTAGTGTTGACTTCAAATAAACTTTGTATTTACTTGACTGTCAGGGTAGGCTGTTAAATGTTTTAACAACTGACTCTCTGGGAAAAAAAAAGTTTGCAAGACACACACTTTATTTTGAGGCAGTTAAGTGACTTTCCCAGGGTCACACATCTAGTGTCAAGTGTCTGAGGCTGGATATGAACTCAGGTCCTCCTGACTCAAGGGCTAGTGCACTCCCCAATTGCCCAGGGCACTTTTAAGTTTAATTTGCTTTATTAATATTTTCTTACATTTATATACAACAAACCAAGCCCTGGTCTATATATAGCATCTGCCTGCTTCACACTGAAATTTAACAACTGACCCTGCCTGGTAGAGTGGGTCGGGACATACCCCCAAACATAATGTCAGTTCCTCGAGGGCAGAGACTATTTCATTTCTGTCTTTGTTTCCCCGGTGCTAGGCAATACGGACATCTGGCGCATAGTAGGTGTTTAACCACCTAGGTAACTAGGTGGTTCGGTAAACCGAGTGCCAAGCCTGGAATGAGGAAGACCTGTGTTCATATCCCATCTCAGAGACTTGCTAGCCACGTGACCCTAGGTCAGTCACTTAACCTCTGCCTGCCTCAGTGTCCTCACCTATAAAATGAAGATCATAATAGCACCTGCCTCTCGGGGTTGTAGTGATGACTAAATGAAGGGGAAAGGAAATAAGCAATTATGTAGTACCTCCTGTGTGCCTAGCACTGTGCTAAATGCTTTATAAAAGTGATCTCACTTGATTTCTTTTGCTGAGATAATATTGGGAGAGTGCTTTGCACAGCATACAGCAATATACAAGCGTTAGCTAATATTATTAACTATTGAAGCTTGCCGAGTTGTTGAATCCATGAAGGCTGTGGCCAGACTTATCTGTCGGTAGAATAAGGGGGGGTCCTCCCCCCCCACCAGGAAGGTGCCTAGATCCCTCCGGGCCCAGCCTTCCCTTCTCAGGGTCCTGGTTTCTCCCTATGGCATCAGAGCTCAGACTAAGAATGGCACTTTGTTTAAGAGCCAGAACATGGGCAGGCAGCTGGAGCAGGGGTGGGGCTGGAGGAGGGACACTGCCCTTGAATGGATGAGAGCAGAGGAGCCCAAGGTGCACAGGGACCTAGAGGCTTATGGGAATGGACAAAGGTATGCGGTATTCTCCTGAAGAAAGAAAGGGAGGAGGGGCCTCTCTTAATGTGCACTAATGAAGCTGCTCAGATTGTCCAAGAAAGACGCGGGGACCTGAGGAGGCAGCTGGGGTGTTGGGCGAGGTATAAATAAGGAGCTCTGAGTTCCAATCCTGGTCGTATCTATGTGTACAAAGTGCTGGGCAAGGGTGAAGTGGATTAACATGAACAATATTAAGTGTAATTAATAGTCAACATATTTAGCCTCTTTTCCATTTATAGGTTAACAAAATGCTAGCATTGGAAAAGTCACTGAGTCCAGTGTCATCATTTTATAGAGGCAGCCCACAGAAGGGATGTGACTAATCCAAGGTCACCTGGGTAGTGAAGAATAGAGTGAGGATTTGAATCTGGCTCCTCTGGCTTAGGCCTTCTTTCTTCTGATCTTCCATCCTCTCTTGTTGGGTTAAGGATTAGGCCAAGGTCATATAGTAAAGCCAAGGGAAAGGGGTAGAGCCAGACCTTGAGACTGGGACTCCTACCTCCAGGCCGGGGCCATGCCTTCCTTAGTTCTCCTTCTCCCCTCAACAACCTTTTTCAGCCCTCACCTTCATTCTCTGTGTGTGGACACTAATTGGAAGAAGCCAAATGTTCTGTTTGTGAGTTCTCTTTATCCCTGTTCATCTCGTGCGGGGCTAATTTTATTAAAGGTCCCCAAAGAGGGAATTGTAAATTCATTCGTGCGCATCTTGGCCCGGTCGTCCCCTCCTCTCCCCAGTTAAACACGATTAGGTGTCATCTGGGTCCTGTGATAATTAAAAAGGAGCTGATCCAACATAATTCTTAATTAAACTGTAACGAGGTAAGAAGTTGTGCATCTTGCTTTGGGGCTCTTGAGGACGCCTTAGTGGTTATGGGTTTGCTGATTCCTTGAATAGAGATGAAAATGGGGTTTCCCCTCCTTTAATTTCAATATTACTTAGATTAGAAAAATCAGTGTAGCCATCCATAGGGGGTGGGGTGGTTTGCCTTAGGGATGCTTCATTTTGATAAGGCCTCCGGGGGGCCCCCAGAATCTGTGGGTGCCTGTGGTCTCTAGCTGCAGCCTCTGAAACTGGGGGCTTTCTCCCTGTCACCACTCTCTGTTGAGGGCCAGCTCAGAACTCACCTCTCTCTCCCCATCCCAGCCTTGGCTGGGCAGGATCTGGGCTCTGGGTTCAGCACAGGCTACAGCCCCTGCTTTGGGAATCCCAGTGATGTTTTCATTATGATAAAAAGAGCTTCTGGTCAGTTCACATTCTCAGGGTTATGAAGGGCTTGCTTACAAAAGCCTGGGGGGAAGGAGACGTGTAGTCTAATGATTGTTTTACCCTTTTTTACAGACGAGGCTCAGAGATGGATCACACAGATACCAAGTTCTGGAGCTAAGATTGAAGCCACGCTGAGCCCATACCCGGACAGCCCTTCAAGCACAGCAGGCCTTTCCTCTTATTTCCTTCACCCTCTCTGTGTTCCTCCTCAGTGATCGTCTCTGGCCTGGCCTTCTCTTTGGAGATGGGGATGTCCTGTCCTTCCCACCAGGACTTCAAACTCCACAGGGCCCAGACTCGGCTTATTGACATTTCTCTTTAAATCTCCTCCTCCTCACTTCAACATTTGTTCATCCAAGTCTCCTATGTTCAGAACCACAGGATTATACCAGAATTACAGAATTTCAGAGCTGGAAGGGAACAGAGTAGAAGGAAAACAAACTTAACTAGGTACTGATACGGACTTACACGGTGCTAAATGCTTTGTGAATATTAGCTCATGTGATCTTCACGACAACCCTGGGAGGTGGGCACTATTATGTGCATTCATTATTATTAATTATAATTATATGATTTATTCTTTAGGTACCATGTTACAGTTGGAAAAGCTGAGGTTATGTGATTTGTCCAGGGTCACACAGCTAGTATGCATCTGAAGTTAGCTTTGAACTCAGATCTTCCTGACTCCAGGACTTGGCTCTAGAGCCGAGGCCTCCCACACTTATGTTCTAGATCTGACAATCTACAATTTGGGTGGCTGGGGGGGGGTAATGAATTGTTGGGGACAACCATCAGGCTCATGTTCCCCATTTCCTCTCCTGGACTCTTTCCTCTGCCACCATCACTCGACAACCTTTCTTCCTCCAAGGACCACACCAGACAAATCTGGAATCCAGTCTAGGTCCTGGTTGCCATTATCTACTGGCCCCCAGGCTGTTTCCCTTCTCTTCTCCATGAGGTGGGTGCCTGGCACACAGCCTTTCTCTCCACTCTTCCTACAATGTTTGCTCTGCCATCCTGACTTCCTCGTTCCTCAGTAGACCAAACCTTGGGTCACTGGTTGTTCTTCCATTGTCCTTAAGAGACCCCGGATCTGGCCACTGCCCACAAGTCTTCTACTTCCAGTTTCAAGAACTCCCCAGTTCCTTTATACGATCATCATCTTTCTTCTTTCCAGCTCTCCCCATGCCCTGCTCGGCCTCATTGTCCTCATAGTAACTTCTAATCCCTCCACAGCTATCTCAGGCTGCCTCCCCTGCTCCGGCCCTGCTCCCCTACCATCCCAGTCTCCATCTCTCAACAATAACACGGCACAGCAGTACAAAGAGTTCAAAATCCAGCTCTGTAACATTTCCTGTGTGACTTTGAACATATCACATAGCCTCTTTGGGCCTCAGTTTCCCTGTCTCTAAAATGGGGGACTATACGTGCTATCAGCAACACTGTGTGATAGTCAACTGTGAATGACTCAGCCCTTCTCAGCAACACAATGATCCAAGACAAGTACAAAGGATTCACGAAGGAAAATGCCATCCACATCCAGATAAGGAGCTGATAGACTCTGAATGCAGACTGAAGGATATTTTTTTCATGTACTTTATTCTTTTTTTGTGTTTTTTTCCCCCCTTTGATCTGATTCTTCTTTTACAACTGTGACTAATACGGAAATGTGTTTTACACGATGGCACATGTATAACCTATATCGAATTGCCTACCATTTTAGGAAGAGGGGAAGGGAGGGGAGGAGGGAAGGAGAAGGATTTGGAACTCAAAATCTTGTAACGATGAATGCTAAAATTGGTCTTGACATTTATTGGGGGGAATACTATTTAAAAGTGGAGGGCTTAGACTAGATGACCTCCCATAGCCCTTCTAGATTCAAATCTAGGAACCTTCCACGCTGGAGTCATTGAAAAGGACTGGGTTGGCTGGGGGTGAGGTGGGACTTTCATGCCTAATCCTGCCCAGCCCCCAGTGGATCACGCGGAGCTGGTCAGTTTGGGGAAAAGCACGAGTCTGGGAGCCATGAGGTTGGTCTCTGACACATCAGGTGTGTTGGATGGCCTCTCCACCTCTGTTTCCTTACCTGAAAAATGATGCTGACTTGTGTCTTGGTCTTTGCTCCTAGATTTTAGTAAGTAGACATTATGTACATTTGGGTGAGTGTGTGTGTGTGTGTGTGTGTGTGTGTGTGTGTATGTGAGAGAGAGACAGACAGACACAGACACAGAGAACACACAGGTGGACACCGAGTAGGTGGAAGACCACAGTTCATAATCCAGCTCCTAAAGTTTTGTGACCCTAGGTGAGTCACTATACTTCTCTGGCCCTCAGTTTCTGTCTGAAATGAGAGTTGAGCTGGATTACCACTAAGGGCCTCCTAGTTTTGACATTCTGGGTTGCAAGGGCCTTCTAGTTCTCTATGATTTTGGGGTGGGGAATGGTAGGGATAACCACTAGCAGAGTCTCCATAACATCCCCTCCCTCCCTCAAGATCGGACACTTCTTGACCTGGAGGGATTCATATCCTCTTTGCCCTCCACCTCCCCCCCCAACAATCTCTTCTAGGGGAAAGGGCTCAAGAAAGTCACCCAGGTGGTGACTTCTAGAGTTCCCCCTTAGAGGTAATTTGGAAGGGTTTTTTCTGGGGATCACTAGTCCTACCCAACCCCAAATCGTCTGCCTCTGAGGGGTAGGACAGGGACCTGGAACTGTCTGCCTTGTGCCACATCCCTAAAGTACAGTTCTAGCCTTTTGTTTGAAGGAAGTGGGGATGGTTAGCCTGGAGCAGGGGCAGCAGGTTGGGGTGGGGGGAGGTGTATGAAGGGCTTGGATTAGGAGTAATGGGAGAAAGCTGCAGAAGAGGCAGTTTTCATCTGAATGAGAGCCGCCCCAACGGCAGCCCATGGATGGTTCCTGAGCTGGCTGTGCCCTCCCATCTGCCCCCTGGCTCTTCTGGGGATTCTGCTCCCATCACTCTTGGGCTGAGTAACCCTGCTGTTGTTGGCCAGCACAGGCCTCAGGGCTATGGCTTTTCTCCAGCCTCAATCAACACAGGGTCATTGTTACTCACTAAGAGCTAGAGAGGCACAGGGCTCCCTCAACCAAAGCCTGGAAGGATATCTGGGCCAGGGGCCAGGGCGTGAGGAGAGGAAAGGAAGGAGGGAGGCTTAGGGAAGCTTTGGGGGCTAAAGCCCCAGTGAAAAGAAGCCAAGGCCACAAGAATCCCATTTTAGTCTTTCAGGAGCTTCCTCTTTGTCTGGGGGTTAGCCACACCCCCATCTGTAGGCATGCAAGGCAGACCCATTGGCCTTGGGCTGCCTTAGAGCAGGAGCAGAGAGAGAGGCCTGAAGGGGTCTATTGTAGAGAGGCTGTGGTGGCGGGTAGAGGTGGGGGAAAGTGGGCAAGAGGAGGAGAGGGGAGGGGGATACAAGGAAGGGAGAGGTAGGGGACAGAGGGAGAGAGAAGATAGACACAGAAATACAAGGAGAGAAAAGGAGACAGAGGAAGGGAGCTGTATATGTATGTATGTGTATGTGTATGTACATGGTTATGTAGAGAGAGATACACACAAACATGGTATATATGTGTGTATATATATATATACACACATACACACATGTATGATGCTTATATAGATGTATTTTAAAAGGTAGAGAGTGAGTGAGGGAGAGAGAGAGGGAGAGGGAGAGGGAGGGAGGGAGAGAGAAAACACACACTTGGGCATGTGAAGGACTGAGAGAGAGAGAGAAGAGGAGGAGAGAGACAAAGAATTCCCTTATTTTCTCCTTTTCTATTTTAATGCAACAAAATCACCTCCGGCTTTGGGGCTGGTCTCTCTAAGGGCCAGTTCCCCTGTTCAGTCTCACCTCTGTCTTCATCTTTGGGAGCTCAGCAAATATTTGCAGACTGCACAATGTGAGGCTGGAACATTGCTTGAAAGGCAGGGACTGGATGGACAGGCTGGAGAGCCAGGAGCTCAGAATACATTATTACCAGCAGGGCTGTGTGCTGGGTAAATGGGCAGTGGACAAGGGTGGTGTCCTCTGTTCCTACTGCCAGGGAGCCCTGCTCAGGGTTCTTTCTCCCTACCATAGAGGGCCTAAGTTTGTCTGTTTCTGAAACTGTCTGCCAAGAAGAGGGCTTGGCCCTTCCAGGCTCTGTCTACCCTGACCAAACAGTGGCAGGCCCATCTCCCTTGTGCCTCTCCCAACCCCAAACATTCTGGGCCCAATGAGGTGAGCACATGGCAAGTGTTTGATCAATATTCTTGATGACCCAAAGCCCATTCCCGGCCACCTAGCCCAGCCCAGTGTGACCCTGTCCTTCCTCTCACTTCCTGCAAGTCACACATCCTTTGGAGCAGCAGGGGAAGGTACTGAAGGGCTTGCCTTGGAGTCAGGAAGCCTGAGAATGGCTCTTACTAGCTGTGTAACCCTAGGCATCTCTGTGCCATCTTGGGCCTCAGTACCCTCACCTTTAAAATGGAGATGACAATCTCACTTGCCCCATTTCTTCCTTTCCACTCACCACCCCTATGCTGGTTCTCCCTTGGAATATCCAAGGAGCCTCCAGACTGGTCCTTCTGCTTCTAATGCTTCCTTTGAGAGGCTGCCCCAAGCATCCTTCCAAGGTCTAGCTCGGCCTGGTCCTGTCACTCTTCTGGTCCAAAACTGTCTTGGGATCCCTGTTGCCTCCAGGATAAAATATAAACTTTTCAGCTTGGCACAGAAAGCCTTCCACAACACAGCTCCAACGTAGTTTTCTGGCCTTATTTCACATTATTTACCACCATCCCCCTCCATGACTGGTTTCTGGAAGTCTACACTCAAAGCAGCCTGGATTAAATGCTTCCTCAACTTGACATGTACATTTTGTCTCACCACAGTCTGCCTTCATTGCCCTTCCAAGGCTCAGCCTGACCATTGGGTCATCCATGAAACCATCCCTGATCCCAGCTAGGTCCTCAACTTACCACACGCTTTGTTTCTGGATGCCCAGAGCTATCACAGGAAATGCTGATTTGCTAATTCCTCTCCCATATGACTGTGGTGAAGAAAGCCTTTTTAACAAGGAGGAATGGGAACCTTCCTCCTCAATTCTTGTTCTCCTCAGGGTCTCTGCTTGGCCAGGGTCTGATGTACCACCAGAATGGCATCCCCCCCTCCCCCGTGGAAATGGCCGGACCATCTCCCTTTGAGGGGGAGGAGACAGCTCTCTAGCTGGCCCCATCACTATCCCTTCTGGGTCCCAGCTCTCTCTCTGGCCAAAGACTCCCTTGCCCAAAGAGCCAGGCCTGGTATCAGCTTTGTAGATGCCCAGATGCTGGGTGGGAGGAAGGTGTGGGCATTCTCACCATTACAGCTAATTACCTACCTCGGTTCCCTCTTTGGGTCTCAGTCTCCTTGTTTGTAAAATGGGGTGCTGAGAGCAACATTCACATCCATAAAATGCAAGGAGCTTGAAAAGCCCTAAAGGGCTAATTCCGTCCATTCCCTGCCCCCCCACCCCAGCAGTCTGTGAAAAAGGAGGCTCCTGTAGACAGGGCTTTCAGACAATCTTCCTTTAATACAAAGTCGATATATCTACATACACAGTGGCAGGAAAACCACTTACAGTTTCAGTTTGAAGTAACAGTGGGAAACGGATAGCGTTTCTGCTCTCGCACAAAGAGAAAAAACTGGTCTTGGTTGTCTCCTCTCCCCTAGTCTCCCGGTGAAGTCCTGGCGGCAGGTTGTCAAGAGGTTGGGGCCACGTTCCCATGGTCTTTTTGGTTGGAGTGGGGCAGGCCCAGTCCTTCTGTGGTCAGTGCAGGAGATGGGTCGTGTGCACACCCACTGGTGTGTGTGTGTGTGTGTGTATGTGTGTGTGTAGTGTGTGTGTGTGTGTGTGTGTGGTGTGTGTGTGTGTGTGTGTGCGCGCGCGCGCGTGCCCCATCCTCCAGGTCCCAGCTGGGGCCCCCATCTGGATGAGCAGAGAGCAGGGGAGAGGGAGAGGTGCCCAGGGCAGCCTGGGGCAAGGGACGCAGCTTCCTGTCACCTCTGCACTTTGGCAACACAGTCTGAGCCCCACGGGCCCACCAGGCATGGAGGTGGTAGTTCATCCTAGATGTCTGGCGAGTGACCTGGGGCACCTGCACGCCTGGGGTGGGTAAGAGGGCTTCCAGGGTGGGAGGTGCCATCCCTCCCACCCCCAGTGGGCACCTGGTCCTGGCAGGGGAGCTCGAAGGCGGAGGGGGCCTGATGGCGGGCCTTCCTCTGGTCTCCCCCACACCTGGAGCCATGCCTGATATGTCTGAGATTTAATTTGAAAACAAAACAGGGACAGTTCGTTCTTACGTGAGCGAGTCGAACCTTTCCAATGGTAGAAAAGCATAATGTAGAAGGAGCAATTTGCACGTAATCTTGTATATGATCACAGCCAGTACACAGAACGTTTCTACCGTGAAAAAATAGACTGTCTTTGAACGTAATATGAATAAGCAAATTCTCTTTTAAATTCATTGACTCATATTGTCAGTTTTTTTTAAAAAAGGAAAAAATACACTATTTAAAAAAAAAACGGTAATGTCACTGGTTACAGTTACATCGATACTTTAAAGAAAGCCGCTCTCAGCGCAGGGCCAAGGCTCTGCTCTTTCCTGATGGTCTGACGGCTGGGAGGAGGTGGGCTAGGCTGAGGCCGCATGGTTATCCCGAGGGGGTGGGGACAGAGTGGTGGGTGTGAGGAGAACCCACGGAGGCTCTGGGGTTCAAATTCAGACTTTGCCCTGGTGATCCAGGGCAAGCCAAGGCCTCCCGAGGCCTCAGTCTCCTCACCTGTAAAGCGATGGATCCTACGATTTCTAAGGTTCCTTCTGGTCAGAATCCAATGAGTCTAGAACCATCTCTTCCCCAATCCCCTGGTAGGGGTAGGAGAGAGGAGAGACAGGGAGGAAGGGGTAGAATGGGCCTGTCTTGGCGACGCCTTTGCCCTCTCCCCCCATGCTCCGAAATACGACCGGAAGGAAAGTTACTTGCCACGCTGAGCCCTCCCCCCTTTGTCTTTTTCTCCATCTTTCCAGAAATAACATTTTTTTGGAATCAAAAAAGAAATGAGGAATGTTCCAAGTATTCAGAAGGGGGATGTGGCCCCAGCCACCTCGGAGAAGTCAGCGTACAAGCTGGGTCCTGGTGGTGGGGACCCCTGGGCAGCCTTCCCTCCCCACGCTGGGGGAGCTGGGGGAGCTCGGGCAGGCCAGGGGCCAACTCTTGGCAAATCCGTCCCTGCCCCAGCGCTGTACACAGGAGGCGTTCATCCATGTGGTCATTGGCTCAGGGCTGCTGCTGGGGGTTCTACGTGGGTGGTGGGTGGAGGGGCATGGGTGGGGGTAACTGCCCCTAAGAATGGCCAACCGGGTGAACAAAGAAACCAGACTCTGAAGGGTGGATTCCAAGGGACCGTGCCCCTCCCCGGAGTGGGGGGGCTGGGGTGGGGCAAGGCCACTTGGGGACCAAAGCCAACTTGAGGTAACAGGCCCCAGCTGCTCAGACCAGCCCTGGCTCATGAGCTTCTCGTGTGCTCCTTGAGTTCATGCTGTGGAGGGCCCAGGGAGGGACCCCTGCTGGGCCTGCGGGGGGAGGGGCCCCCTTGCCCACCCCTCCCCCAGGCTCCTGCCATGGTGTCCAAATGAAAAGGTACTTGTTGGGTTCAGATTGTGGTAATCAGTCCAGGCCCCCTCCAGTGAGGGAAGGGAGAGCGTCCATGACGTCCAGCGGTCCGTGGAGTCAGTGCAGGGAGGGATGGCTTTTTATGTTGCATAGTGGTCAAAACTTCCAAGGTACTCGAGGGCAGCCTGGTAGCAGAACTGGTACTCATCCTGAAGCACAACGGGGTCAGGGGAGGGAGAGGTCATGTCACCCTGGCTGTCATACAGCCCCTCCCCATGCCAGAGAATACATCCTGCCCCAGGACAGAGTCAGTGGGCCTGGGTTCGAATCCTGACTCTGCAGGCATCAGTTCCCATGTCCCTCCTGAAATATGGGGCCCAGAACTGAACAGCCAAACAGTGCCTGGACTCAGGAAGACCTGAGTTCAAATCCAGCCTCAGACACTTACGAGCTGTGTGACCCTGGGCAAGTCACTTAACTTCTGTCTGCCTCAGTTCCCTCAACTATAAGATGGGGATAATACTAGCAACTACATCTCAGGTTTGTGAAGATTGGATGAGGTACTGCCTGTAAAGCACTTAGCGCTCTGACTGGCACTCGGCAGGTGCTCAGAAATCCCTGCTCCATCTCCCTCCCTCCCTGGCACCTCAGATGAGGCCAGAGGGCAGGAGGGCGGTCACCCATCTCCCGTGCTCCTGACACCAGGCCTACGTGGCATGAAGCCTTCCGAAGCCCCGTCTGGCTAGCCCTCACCTCCGTCTGCACCATGGCCGGCCGCTGCGTCCGGAGCATCTTCACCGTCTGGAAGATGTCCACCACTCCCTCATAGCGCATCCTCTCCAAGACGATGCTGAGCGTGATGAAGACCCCGGTCCTGCCCACGCCAGCACTGCGTGTGGTGGGGAAGAAGAGCACATTCACATGGTCAGAGAGAGGCTGGGGGCCCTTGAGGGCCAGAGACGGGGAGACTGTGGTCACGTGGGACTTAGTCTGATCACCAGGGTAGCTCTGAAGCAGGGACTAGGCTAAAGCTTCTAACTATCTGCCACCCTTACAGAGGGACACAAAAACATCTGTGATTTCTCTCGGTGACAAAGTGACAGACGCTGCTGAGACCCCGGGGCGCTGCTGCCTATGCTCAGCATTGCAGTAAATGCTGAGTTTTAGTTACAGGTTAGTGAAAACAAAGATGTGGTTTTCTCCCTCCCCTGCCCCCATTCAAGTTCAAGGACTCCCTGGAAAGCTCTCCATGGTGCCTAGGGTCAGAGCCCTGGAGGTTGTCCAACACCCTCATTTTACTGGGGCCCAGAGTGCGAGAGGGTAGACTAGAGGTTATGCAGCTTTAGAAGGGGGAGTCAGGATTCGAATCCAGCTCTTCTGAGTTATAACCATGAGCCCATCATGGGCCCTACTCCCCTTCTGCCTGAGTTCTGAGGCCACTCGGGGCCTCTCTCAAACCCCACTTCCAACAGGGGCATCTCCTACCCCTGCTGCACAGAGAGGGGAGGATGTGGTCATGGACCAGGGAGAGAGGAAGAGGAGGCTGCAGGCCAGAGGAGAGACAGGGAAGGGAGAGAAAGAGACGGACAAACTGTCATCATTATTAAGTACCTACTGTGCACGGAGCTCTGCCGGGCCCTCGTGGAGCTGGGTCTAGTGGGAGCTATCTCCTACCGCCATACCCACCCACCATCAGCCAGTGAGGGCATTAGGGAGGCACAAGCCCAGGGAGGGGTGGCAGGGTACTGATGGATGGGGAGAGGATTGGGCAGGGGGGAGAGAAGGGGAAGAGCCTGTGCTGCCTTTGGGGAACACAAGGCTGGTCTGCCCGGACTGCAGAGCAAGCCTGGGTGGAGCAGAGCCCTATGGAACAAGGCTGGGTGAAGCCAGACCGTGGGCAGCCCCGGATGGGAAAGGGGGTCTGATCTTTCCTGGCCAGGTCACAGGCTCCCCTGAAGGGTTCTGGGCAAAGGATGTATAAGATCCCAGACTGAGGCCATCTAGCCCAATGCTCTCATTTTACAGGTGAGGAAACAGGCCCAGAGAGCTCTGGGTGATCTCCGTCAGATTGTCAGCAAGGGGCAGGGGCAGGGGCAGCACTGGCAGCCTCAAGGCTTTGATTTACTTGGAACATTATTTCTCATCAACATGTTACCGGCTGTGCCTCCCCTCCCCGTAGGATGTACACTCCTCCAAAGCCCCATCTCTGGTTTTAATTCTCGTATTCCCAGGCACGTGACAGACACAGGACAAACGTCTGCTGTCTGACCGCTAACTGGCCGGTCTGGCAGGGGGCGAAGGAAGAAGCGAGTGGAGGTTGGAAAATGTTGTCCAAGGAGGGCTGGCTGTCAAGCTAGGCTGGGGACTGTGGGAATGTAGAAGTGAGGACAGGGAGGAGGAATGGGACACAGAGGGAAGCAACAGGATGGGGGGTGGGGGTGGGAACAGCACGAGTTAGGAATGGGGAAGAAATCCCCAAAGCCTCCCTGCTGACCCTGAGTTTATGCTTCCTGCAGGAGACAGGCCCCAGCCCTGCCCCAACAAGTGGCACAGATGGGCAGAGAGGAGGGTGCAGAGTAGGACTACACTTTTCCCTGGAGGTACAAGAAGCATGTATTAGCCTCCTGAAATATAACAAAAATACTGTTGTTAGTGAACAAATTTGTGGACTGCAGAGGACACTGAGGAGACGGGCCAGGTGGGGAAGGAAGGGGGTGGGTCAGAGAGCTCCATGCTAAGTAATTCCTACCGACTAAAACCAAAACCTTTTTTCATATCGAACAGGGGAAAAAACCCATTGGTGACAAGGATCTCAGGAAAGGCATGTGCATTGAGCGCCACAGTCCCAGCCGGGGCCAAAGTGATTGCCAATCAGTGAAGTTACAGAATCTTCAGCATCCCTCTGCAGAAGCACGGCCTGTCCTTCCTGAATGTGCTCACAAGGATCCACTCACATTTCTAACAACTTATCTTGGAAAATCAGGACTCTTTGTCCTGTTCTTAATCAAATCCCAAGCAGGAAAGAAAACCGGAGGCTGGACATGATATGTGGGTTATCAGGTTCAAAAGCTATCCTGAGAAAATAAAATCGACTAATTTGTGACTGTGTTCTGATAAATCTTGAACATTATGATAGGAAAGCATGTCATCATGTACTGAATAAAGGTTTTTTTTAATGAAAAATTTAATCTATTTTATTCCTCGTGTGTGTGTGTGTGTGTGTGTCTGAGACACTGTAGAATCTATTTCCTTCCATATTTAATAGGTCGCCTGGGAAGGTTTACTGAAAGCCAAGGGTCAAAGGGATGGAAAAAAGGTTGGAGAACCCTAGGGTACAGCTAGAAAGGTGAGGTCACACCTGAAAGAGAGATGGGGAGAAGGGAAGAGGTGCTCATGGACAGAAGAAGAAATGGGGAGGTGAGAGAGGAGACCATGATGGGTGTGAAGGGTCATAGAGAGGACCATGGAGGGAAGGGATGGTGGTGGTACCCAGAGCAATGCCATCACCAGGACCTTGCCATCGGCCAATTCCACACACATAGTCATGTTCAGGAGGCTGGTATTGACACCGCTCAGACTGCAAGATTGTCTGCCTTTGCCCCTGCTCCTGCCCAGTGGCCCAAGGGACGACCCCTACCTGCAGTGGACAGAGATGGGCCCGTCCTGGCCAAACTGCTCCTTGGTTTTGTGCACTTGGCCAATGAAGTCGATGAAACCCTCGCCTGACTTTGGCACGCCTTGCTCTGGCCAGTCTGTGAACTGGAACTGGCGGACGGTCCGAGACTGACCATCCTGGGGAGGGGAGGAGAGGTCCAAGTTAGTGGTTACAGAGGCCTGTTGTTTACTCACTCAAAACAAATGCATTAAGTGTAAGAAGAACCCTCTTTCTCTCTCTCTCTGTGTCTCTGTCTTTCTCTCTCTGTCTCTCCTCTGTCTCTGTATCTCTCTCTCCCTCTCTTCTTCCCTCCCTCCTTCCTCCCTCCCTCCTGCATAAGAAGCACTGGAGATACACAAATCTGGAAAAGAAGCCCCCCCTGCCCACACAGAGCTTACAATACATTGAAGGAATCAGGCCCCAACATGCACAGCCTTCTATGACAAGCTCCTGTCAGGTGGGGAACAGGTGACATGTAAGGGTCAAGAGGGGGATCCCTTAACAACAGGGGACCTCAAGGGGGAGGGTGGGGAGAGAAGGCAGAGCATTCTGAGCAGCCTGAACCAAAGCGAGGCAGGGGGCAGTTATCGGGTTTGGTTGGAGCATGACGCATGCCGAGGTCAGGAATAAGAGAAGCTGGGAGAGTGTAGAGGGATGCCAAGCCACAGCCCCTGTGCTCTGGCCCTCCTCTTCCTCCTCCTCCTCCTCCCATGGGCTCTCGGCCTCTACCCCTGGGAGCCTGGGCTCTGAGAGGTCAGCTTTCATGGCACTCTGCCCAGAACCAGGCCACGTATCCTACCTCCTCACCCTGTTCTTTGACCCTGTACATTGTTAGATGTAAGCTCCTTGAAGGAAGGGATTGTGCCCACAGTGCCTGGCATACAGTGGGTGTTTAACAAATGCTTTTTCATCCATTCCAGACTATCATGACCTCGTCAAGGTCATCTCTCGTTCAACACATCTACCACCAGCTACTCAGTATCACCACCTTCTTACTGTCAGCTTCCTCCATCGAGAGGGGAGCAGAGGTTCCCAGGAGACCCAGGGCAGCCTACCTTGGGGTTGGGGCAGGGGCATGACAGCCCCAGGGTGCCCTCTGATTTGGGGGAAGTGAGGCCCAAGTGGGAGAGTGGGCCTCTTCTCCCACGTGTGATGGCCCCTCCCTCTCCTGCTCAGGACCCTTCTCAAGGCCTTCCCAAGCAAGGCCCCAGTCTAAGGCTTTGTCCTCCTCTCCCTCCTGCTTCCCTAAGTGGACCTGTCTCCCACCACAAGCACACTGGATTTTCTTCAGCAGTCCCTGAGCTCTTACACCCTTTGTCCTGCCCAGTAGGCCCCTCCCTCTCTTTAAACGAGCCCATATTCCAGAGACCTGCTGTGGTCCAAGGAGTGAGTTGGCCAGCCAAGTCTACCTTCCTTGTAGTTAGGTGGGACAGTGGGCCTAGGCCTGGAGTCAGGAAGATCTTTGTTCAAATCTGGCCTCAGACGCTAACTAGCTGGGTGACCCTGGGCAAGTCACTTAACCTCTGTCTGCCTCAAGCACAGGAAGTGCCCCTCACTCCCAGGCCAGTGCTCAGACACCAGCTGCTTCCTGGTTTTCTCTGAGTCTGGCCTCAATCCTTAGGAGCCCCTCAGGAGGCCAGACCCGGCCTGCTGGCCCGGCCCATGGGGAGGGGAATGTGGGGCATCCTGAAGTATCCCATACTCTACACAGAGCTTCAGTCCTGGGTGCCACCTCCTCCAATCCCCCCTGGGACCGGCTGGGCACTCACCCGGGCATCAGTGACTTTGAACTCGCGCAGGATGTACTGGGGCATGTTATACTCCGCCATGGGGTCCACCACAAAGTACTGGTAGCGTGCCGACCGTTCTGCTGGCCAGTACTGGTGACATTTCTCCTGGTGCAAGGAGAATGGGGTTGCCTGTCAGGGCTGCTGTCCCATGCAGTGCATACGTGTGTGTGTAAGTGTGTGCCTGCGAGTGTGTATGTGTGTGTATGTGTGTATGTGGTCAGGGAAGGAGGAGCCACTGACTGCAGGCTGCTTCTCTCTACACTGCCCATAACCCACATCTCATCTTCCCACCTCCCCCAGGAGCAGGGCCTGCGTCTGCCTCCCAAGTTACCTCCCTCAGGGCAGGTCACTCTTAAAGATTTTCTCCCATTCCTCCCCTCTAAATTTAGAGTCCCCAGGGCCCCTTCCCATAGGAAGCCTGGGGGAGGCTGCCTTCTTTTTTTTTTTAATAATTAATTTTTAGTTTTCCACATCCACTTCCTAAGGGGAGGGTGCCTTCTGAAGGCTTCCCAAGGCTCTGAGGGTGCCCCTGTTTGTGGAGGATGGTTGTCCAGCTGTTCTGCAGGGTCCCAACAGGCAAGGCTATCTGGTGGCTAAATGACACTGAAGGCCAGGGCTAGAGCCAGGGCCAGGGCTGGGGCCGGGGCTGGAGCCAGCCACTCACCCGGCCCATCTCCCGCAGCTTGGTGAGCATCACCACGATGGTGGAGTTGTTCTCCCACAGCATCCGCCAGAAGTCCTCGGTGGTCTCTGCCAGTGGCCCCTGTGTGGCGATGTAGGCCTTCTGCTGCCTGTGAGCAAGAGAGAGTCACTGAGAGAGGGCAGGAGGCCCTGTGTTTACCATCCCAGCATCCCCTCTGGGACCTAGGGGAACTTTACCCCAATGGAGGCTGTGGGGGCCAGCTCCCTCCTTGTACAGACAGGGGAACTGAGGTCTGGACTAGAGGAGCGATGCTCAAAGGCATGCAGAGATGTGAACCTGGGGCTCCCATCTCTGGGTCCAAGGCCCATTCCTGTCTCTTTCCAGGCCTGGACATGGAACAGGGAGCAGCTGTTCTGAGGAAAGCACCTAATTCTCTCCCTGCTCCACCTCCGGCCTCCCTAGTCTAGCCATCCACGCAATGGGGCCATTTATTACTGAAGGGAGCTGGCTGTCTTTGGGGCGAGGAAGGGGTAGGCCAGGTCAGGAAAGGATAAAACAGCCCTGTTGGGCGAGGGAGCTGGGGACCCAGGCCAGGAATGCCAAGTGGCCTTTTCTGCCCTCCCTGGCACATGTACCGATAGCCGTCAATGAAGCTGGCATTGATGTAGTCAGAGCCCTCTACACCACGGATGGGCTGCAGGCACACACGTGTGCTCTCATACGGCATGATGTTTACCAGGCGGTTCTTGAACTTGTTACAGGGAAGGTTGGCACTGATGAAGCGGGAGGTGTGGGCTTTGGAGTTGGCCAGCCTCTGGAGAGGGCACAGGAAACAGAGGCAGGTGAGGGCTGGGGGGCGCTGGGGGTTCCCTCGCTCTGTGAGCGCCCCCAGTTTCCCCTCTTCCTCCTCACCCTGGAAGCAGCAATGTGGGAAAGATGGTTGTGTGGGCCTCAGTGGCCTGGGGCCTTTCTTGACCAGATTTCGGACACTCAGTAACATCTGCCCCACTGCCCCCAACCCTTCCAGATGGGCCCCTGCTCTCCAAATACCATCTCTTCCCCTCTGGGTGCCTGCCTTACATTCTAGGCCTGAGCTCTGATGGAAGCATGGGAGAGACCAGGCCTGGGTTTGGGGTGGGGTAGGCACACTGTCCCTGCAATGCCCCATGGAGGCAGCTGCCTCTTAGAGAAGCCCCTGGTGATCATCTGGCCTGCACTTCTCATTGTATGAAAGGGCACACTGCAGCTCAGGCAGCCAGGAAACAGCAGAGCTGTGACCAAGGGTCCTCCCCACACTGAGGCCTTGCTGGTTGACCCTTGCCCACTATTCGGTCCCCTGCCCAGCTCTGGGCCATCCCCTGGGGCTCCTACCTTGAACTCTAGCTCCATGCCTGTGACATGCTCGCCAGCCTCCACCTGGGCTAGCTTCTGAATATAAGAGTAAAGATTGCGGGCTGGGACCTCGGTGTTGCCACAGGCAACGGCTTCCAGAAGGGCATCGTGGATGAAGCTGTACTGGTCCTCGGTCTGGACCATGTAGTTCCGCTGTGAGCGCATGAGGGTCACATGCCCGTAGATGTCCACGGTCTTCTCGGGCTTGATGCGCTCCAGCATGGCGTCTATGACAATGAAGCAGCCTGTCCTGCCCACACCCGCACTGTGGAGAGAGAGAGCAGATGGGCGGGGGCTGGACCCAATGAGCTCATCCTGGGATGCCAGCTCCTGTCCCTCTGACACCAAAGGCTTTACCACGGGCCTTCCCCGCAGTGACCAGTGGGACAGGTAGAGTGTGCATGTATGTATCCCTGCCCTCTCAGGGATGAGGGAAGGGACACAAGGAAAGGTAGTAGACATGCAAAAAAAAGGTGACTTGCCAAGGGGCTGGGCTTGGATGCCAGGACTGAGGCTGGGGGGAGGTGAGGGGTCACCATACCTGCAATGTACCACAATGGGGCCTGCGTCCGGAGGGTTGCAGGTCTTCACTCTTCTCAAGAAAGCCAGGAAGGGCGTTGGGTACTCAGGGACGCCATGGTCTGGCCACGCTGTGAACTGGAACTGGCGTACTTCACGCTTCTCGCTGGAACCATTCTGTGAGACATGGAGCAGGCCAGTGGGCAGATGGCCCCATGGATGGCACCCCTCAGGCACCTCCATCTTTTCTTCATGTACCCTATATACCACTTCCTAACAGGTGGTTCTGGCCTCATCACTCCTCTACTCTAAGACCTCAGATAGGAGGGCTCCCTACTACCTTGAAAGTCCAAACTATTCTGTCTAGACATCTCTTCCTTCTCTCTCTAACCTTCTCCCGCATCCCCCACCCACATCTGCATTTGTGGCTTCCAGGGCCCCTCCTTTCCTCCCCCCATAACCCTCCAACACCCACTTTCACATCTCTGATGAAGCTACTCAAAGGCATCATGGCAGGCCTGGCTCCTCCAGGGACTGATCCCCTCCCTGAGCAAGGAAGCTGCCTTCTCTTCCACAATATGTGAGGCTGACCTCCCCAGACAGGCTGGGAGCACCTCTGAGGGCAGGGCCGAGGCTTCTCCTTCCCTGGTGTCGCCCACAAACCCCAGCAAAGATACACGACTGAGGGGCAAGGGTGGAGTTGGGTGCAGAGGCCAGGGCCCTGGACTCAGAGGTCCCAGGACACTGAAGAATCTCAAGGGTTGGGAGAACCCTCCCAGGACATCAGGCATAAGCAAAGACATCCTCCACCAGGCCCCCAACAAGCCTCCCTCAGACTTGTCTTGACTCTTCCTCTCTTGAGGCCACCCTTTCCCTGTCTAAGCATAGCCCTAGATCTGGCTCACTGCTCAGGGCAGGAAGCATGGGGAAAGGCAGGAGGAGGCACCTTGTGTAGGGAGAAGGTCCGGACGCAGAAGGTCGCCAGCTCAATCGTGTCTAGCAGGGTGACCTGGATCACACCGTAGGTCTCTGTGCCCCGGCCAGGCCAGTATTGGTCACACTTGATCTAGAAGTGGCAGTGGGAGGGAAGGCCAGAGTCAAAGTCATGGCTAATGAGCTTTGGGCATCAGGCCCCACTCCCACTGCAGGCAGCATCCCCAGAGGCCCCTGGGAGTTCATTCTATCCTCTGAGGGAGGATGGGCTGGGACCCTGGGGCATTGCCACAGCAACCCTTTTGGCCAGCCAGTGATGGTGGCTGTCAGGGCCCTGGCTGGGAAAGGTAGCTCCCCTCAGTATGAGGCCCTTCGTGGGGGGCAGCATCTGGGAGTAACAATGGCCAATAATGTTACAGTGCTTTCAAGTTTGCAAAGGGTATGTATTATCTCACTTTAGCTGAAACAACACTTCTGGGAGAAGATACAGGAAAGAAAACAGAGCTTCCAAGAGATTAGGTGGACTGACAAAGGACACACGGCTAGTAAAATGAAGGGGTAGGTTTCGGATTCAGGTCTCTGTGGTCTTAGAACTTTCCACATGACACGATGGTGTGTTGTTTCTTTCTTTTGGGGTTAGCAGATGATTCTTCTTGTCATTCACTTTTTTATTTAATGCAGATTAAAGCCCGAGCCCTGCAGTTTCATACCTTTTCGCATTTCCAGGAGTGGCCTATACACAGTGGATGTGAAATGATGATGATGATGATGATGGTGGGAAGGGGTGTGTTCAGAAACCAAGGTGTGCCCAGCCCTAGGTTAGGCACACACTGCATTACTCCAGAAGAATTACTCTAGCTTCCTGAGGGCAGAGATAGTCTCATCTGCCTAGAACAGCACCCAGTACATCAAGTTTGCTGAACTGAACTGAATTTAGAGTTAGGAGACCTGGGTTCAAGTTCTGGCCCTAACACTTATGATCTGTGTGACCACGGTCAAGTCACAGCCACGCTGAGCAACTCAGTTTCCCCCTCTGTAAAATGAGATGGATTTCTCTTGGGAGCTGGGGGCTCTGTCACCCAGCCTGGCCCATCCTTACCCGTGACTTCTCCTCCAGCTTGGTCATCATGACCACAGTGGCAGAGCGCTGCTCCCACACCATGCGCCAGAAGTCGCCGAAGGTCTCAGGCAGGGGCCCCTGCGTGGCGATATACGCATTTTGCTTTCGGTAACCATCGATGTAGTTGGCATTGATGTAATCGCTGCCCATGATGCCTAGGTTGGAGAGATTGAAGGGATTCTGAGGAGCTGCAAGGCCCATCTCCAGGCAGGACTCCAAAGTGAAGCCATCCCTCGGGGATGGACCCACAAGGGTTCTCCTTTGGGGGATAAGGGGTTGACGGTGTGCCCTAGGCTGAGGCCTGGGCCATCCTTCAGCAGGATACGGTGAGGGCTGGCCCTGGGGAGTGCAGAGCTTGGGATGACCCTTAGCTCTATGGGAAATCCTTTTCCCATGCCCCGTCTCTCCTTTGAGTACACAGGCACGAAAAGCACTCTGCAGAGCAGGGTTGGCATATTTTCGGGGGCCACAGCAGGGGCACTTTTGCTCGGTAACTTCTGAGGCTTTGCAGGCTGACTGGGAGGTGAGCTCCTGTCTTACTCTTTTTAGTAATCGATGGGGGAATCTCTCCTTCCCTATATGCTTCCTCTTAAACTCTTGCCCAGCTCCAGTGGACAAGGATGGTCTATCCCTCAGGGGTGATTCAGGGAGACGGTGGGGAGAGATACTAAAGTATCTCCCCTCTTGCCTCCTCTGGGCTTGTCACGCTGGCTCCTCCCATGCCCAGTGCCCTTACCAGCTTCCCTCGGCAGCCTCACCTTCCAGACTCCAGAAGGAGTGGGCAGGACACCTTCCCTCTTCCTGGACCATCTTCCCTGACTGTCCCAGACCCTAGGGCCCTCTCCATTCTCTGGACTCTCCTGGTCACTGAGCCCCTGAGCACATACCCACACACTTAGGAAAATTCTCAAATGAGAGACAAGAGAGACCTGTCTCACTGGTCTTGATGGGGGCTGCTCCTGCCACCTTGTCCACTGCCCAGGCAAGCTCCCTGTGTGTGTGAGTGAGCTTTGGTGAGCTCTTAAGTGTGTGGCTAATAAATGTTCAATTAAGGGAGACACAGCTACCATGCTCCTATCGGCCCCGTGGTGCTGCTGCTGTCTGTAAGACACACTAGGTAAGAGTCACAGAGGCAGGGGCTAGGACAGAGACCTCAGGATGATCTAGACTAACTCATACCTGAACAGAGATCCCCTCGTCCAGCCTTGCTTGCAGACTCCCAGGGATGGGGGCCTCACCACCCCCTAGGTAGCCCATTCCATTAAGTGACAGGCCTAGAGACTAGACTGTTCGAGCTACCTGGGGAGCTGCTTTCTTTCTCTTGCCCATCTCTCTTTTTTTTAGAGGAATTATGGTTTGTGGAGAGCTGGTTAAACTCTCTTTGGAGCTGGAGTGTGACCAAGCTCTGATTCTCATGATCTGCAGGAAAGAGTCCAGGGTTGGGAATTGGGGGTCGAATTCCAGTTCTGGTTCAGCCAGTGACTCAGGTACAGATCTCTTAACCTTCTCTCTTGGACTTAACTTCCCTAGCTGAGAAGTGGGGCTCCCAGGAGGCCTTGGGAGTTCAGATGAGAGGGCCTCTTACCTTCCATGGGGAGAAGGATGACTCGGGAGTGGTCATAGGCTATGACATTGGCATAACGATTCTTCGGTTTGTTCACCTCCAGGTTGGAGTGTTCCCATGTGAACTGCTGTCCCGGGTCAATAGACTGTAGGACGAGAAAAAGACAGAAGCAGGGGAGAAAGGGAGATCCAGAATGTTGGCAGAAGGTCCAGATGGGAAAGAGGAAAAGGGATGGAAGAGAGAAGAGAGACAGAAGTAGGGGGAGATAAGAGGAAGGAAGGGAAACAGGGAAACAGAGAAAGGACAAAGGAAAAAGAGGAGGAGGAAAGGGATAGAATGAAGCGAGTGAGCAGAAGGGGAACAGAGGGAAGAAAAGAGGGAGGGGAAAGAAAAGGAGGAAGGAGACAAGAGAGATAGGAAGAGGAAAGGGAAGAAGCCGGAGGGAGCAGAAGATAAGGGGGAGAATGAAGAGGGACAGGGAGAAGACAGATTGGACAGAGCCAAGAAGAGGGGAGGTGAGAAGGGTATCAGACACAAAGGCTGCTTAGGGCTGCTTCTGCGGGCTCAGCCTCTGCTGGCAAAGCCACTAGAGGCAGGGTGGGGGACGTGCTTAGGAGAAAGTAGTCATCAGGTGGTCCTTGTTCTACCTACCTATGCCATGTGAGAATCAAATGAGAACTGGAATGGCTTGGGCAGACTGGCTGGCCCAAGCCCCTCATTTTACACATGAGGATCCCTAACTGACCCCTAAAGGATCAGCCAAGGCCATATGGCAAGCCATAGAGAGACCCTGGTGTCCCCAACTCCAAATGAAGGCACTTCCCACTGCCCTACTGCTGTGCCCACCATTGCCCCGGGCACCATACAATGCCCAGCTTTAGCTGCTCCTCTTGTAGAAGCTCCCCTCACCACACCCAGCCCTTCCCACTATTTGGCCAAGTTCTGGTAGCGCCGTGTCCTGCTTTATTCATGGAGGAGGTCACAGGATCACAGTAACCCTGGAGTTACTGGAGTTGGAGTAACTCCAACGGCCTCATTTTACAGATGAGTTTAGTGACATACTCAAGGTTCTACAACCAGCAGGCAGAAGAGAAAGGATTCAAACTCAAGTCCTGATCCCAAATCCCATGCTTGTTCCACTGAGGCAGGGGGCTACCTCAGTGAAGAGGCTTATGCCAGGGTGTGTGTGTGTGTGTGTGTGTGTGTGTGTGTGTGTGTGTGTGTGTGTGTGTGTGTGTGGGTGTGTGTGTGGGTGGGTGGTGGTGGGGTCTGCAGCCACTTACCTCATACTCCTGGGAGAGCTTCAGGTTGTCATTGGCTTTGAGGTGCTCGGTGTGCTCAGCCATCTCGGTGATGGGGATTGGAGGGTGGCTGAGCATACCTGGGGGGAGAGCAGACCCGCCAGGTGGGGGCGGGGAGGGAGGGTGGTCATGGCGTGTGGGGGGGCCGGGACAGCCCCCGGCCCTGCCCAAGGAATGCATGAAGTGGGGACAATGGGGGGTGAGGGGAGGCTCTACAATGTGAGTTCTGCAATGGAAGGGCGGCGGTTAGAAGAGAGAAGGCAGGCAGGGCTCGAAATTAATGTCCTGGGAGGGGGAGGGGGCAGAGGGGAGAGAAGTGGTCTCCTCTGCCCACCACAGCCCCTAGAGTAGGGGTGATCAGGAGGAGGCAGGGAGGAAGGGAGGGAGGGAAGAGACTGTTGACGGTGCTTGGTTCCTAAGAGGTTCTAGACCAAGTGAACTGGAGGGGAAGTTGCTGAACCCACATACACAGCGGTTACAGAGAGGGGAGGGAGGTCTGGGTGGTGCCCAGATGGAGGTGGACATGCAGATGGGTGAGATGGGCGGCTTCTGGGGAAGCTGGCTCTGTCACCCTTGGGGTCCTTCTGCCTGGCACAGGACCTCAGACTGGTGGGTACCTCCCAAAGGCTGTCCATCACGAGGATGGAGAGTGTCAGAAGGTCCATTCTCAGCTCTGTCCCCTCCCTTTGGGAGATGGGTGTAGATCTGTGGCCTGGGTGACCACAGGTGGGGCGAGGCAGTGAACAGTTTTCACGGGATGTGTTTGGTTCTTACAGAGCTCTGGCCAGGCTTGCAGGGAATAGGGAACAAATACTTTAGGAGTTTCTTGGCAGCTTACAAGTGGGGAGGCTAAAATTCAAGATTCTACCTAGCAGAGGTTTGGGAATGGTCCCTTGGTTTAGTGATGCTGTAGGACCTAATCCTCCTGTGATGAGCTACCTTGACCAAGATCCCTGATTCTAGCCTGAGCCCTAAGGTCCTGACCCTGGCTGGTTGTCTCACTAACTTCACTGCTTCAACTGGGAGTGTTTGGATGACTCAGTGTAACCATTCCCCATTCTAGGGAAATGCCCTCCCTGTGGGTGGGTCCAGAACACGTTGTGAGCATCTTAAGGACGCACTGTCTGCGTGTGTGTGTGTGTGTGTGTGTGTGTGTGTGTGTGTGTGTGTGTGTGTGTGTGTGTGTAGCATCCTGCCCTTGTAAGATGCCTTGTCTCCACTCTGGGCCATTGCTCACCCCCACCATATTTAGAGCCTATCAAGGGTGGGGTAGGGGATGAAGGTGACTGCTGAGAATTTCGAGCCCGAGAATGTGTCATGGTGAAGCAAGAGGTGGTAGGAGCGTGATTGGCTGAACAGAGCGGGGCAAAGCAAGCGCTGCTCCCTAGTTTTACAGTGCATACCCCCTTCCTTCTCCCTTTCACTCCTGCCCTTAGGGGACAATGAGGCAGACAAGAGGGTGGGGTGGGCACAAAGGTGTAACCAGAGACCTCCTGCCTCATCAACTTGGGGTCCCTTTTGGGGGACAAGGGGCTCCCTATGCTGGGAGACAGAAGAACCCTGGATTCTAGGTCTAGCTCTATCCCTGATTTACTGTGTGACCTTGGATCTCTGGGCCTCAGTTTCCTTACCTGTAAAACACCTGCCCACCATCCAAAGAGAGGAAGATGCTTTAGAAAGGCTAACATACGTTAATGTGAGGACTCAGTGTTACTCACCACCTGCCATTCTCTGCTCTTCCCATCAGTTAAGTGTCAGCTACTCCACTCAACCCCTGACCCCCAACCCCGAGGTCACAGCATCATATGACAGAACTGGACAGGACACTTAAGAGATGGATGGTCTAGTCCAGAAGAAAAAACAGGCTCAGAGA
This sequence comes from Pseudocheirus occidentalis, assembly GCA_028646575.1. Classification (NCBI taxonomy): domain Eukaryota; kingdom Metazoa; phylum Chordata; class Mammalia; order Diprotodontia; family Pseudocheiridae; genus Pseudocheirus; species Pseudocheirus occidentalis. The sequence continues at coordinate 57,348,682 of CM053594.1, forward strand.
TAAGAGAAGGGATCGAGCCAATGTTATACAGACAGGAGGAGAGCAAGAGCCCCTCCATCTGCCATGCCTCAGGTGGTGAGAAGGTTTTCTGTGAGGTGCAGATCCTGATCATCCTACCCTGGGAGACCAGTGGGAGAAGGGCCTGTCTTCACGCTCTTGGCACCTGTGGGAGACTCCAAGGTATCCTAAACCATGGTTGGGGGCAGGCCTTCAGCCTCTGCTTTCAAAGGCTCATTCCCCTCCTCCCCTCTGTGGTCCAATTCCTGTTTTTGGAAGCTTAATCTAATTTGTTGGAAACATTGATCCACTTGGGGGAAGATCAATTCCTCTTTTAGGATGATCCTTCCTTCTCTTCTGACCATTGATCTCTATTTTCCTGAAGAACCATCACTAGGTAGAAAGACAGATCCCTGTTTAGGGAGAAGGCACTCTGTTTGGGGGAGACAATGAGGTGGTTCTGAGAAGGAGAAGCTTGGGGAGAGTGTGTGTAAGTGTATGGAAGCTGTGGTTAGTGAGACCACTAGCTAGCTCTGTCTGACCAGGGAAGGAAGAGTCGCCCTCTCCCCGACTCAGAGGGGGTCAGCTGTGTCTCCCACAGGGCCAGGACATAGAGGAGGAGGCCTGTTATGATGAAGAGGGAAAGGATCAAGGCTGGCAGCATCAGGGACAAATGGTGGGGGCTTTGGGGACATGGGTCTGTAAAGGGAGGTGTTTACAAGTACCAGGCTTGGAATCAAGGGAAGAGGCCTGGCCTAGAATTCCAGCTCAGACACCCTCTAGCTATGTGACCATAGGTAAGTCACTGTGCTTCACGCCTTACTGGCTAACCTATAAAGTAGAGATGGTAATTCTTGCACTCTCTACCTTTGAAAGCATGTTACAAAGTCTAAGAGTTTTAGAAATAGGCCAGTAGGATCATGACTTACAGGCCTAGGGCTGGAAGGGATGCTGCCTCCCCCCACCCTCGCCCAGGTCATTCACAGATGAGGAAACTGAGCCCCAGAAGGTTAAGTGACTCAACGTCCAAGGTCACCCCAGGAATAAGCAGTAGAGTTATCATCATACTAGGATTCCTCTACTTTCTACTAGTGTGAATGCTCACTCCACCAACACTGGGCCTGTCCACTTAACAGATGATTTCATGAAACGTGGTGGGTATCCCTTGGCAGGGATGAGCCTCTCCATGCTTAGCTGGGTAGGCTGGTCCTTGAATGACAGAATAAATTCTGCTTACACAGCTGCATTTATAGGCTCATGCACAGAACACAGTACAGACTGAGAGTTGGAAAGGTCCTTAGAGGCCACCTTTTCATTTTATGGAGAAGGAATGTGAGGCCCAGAGAGGTTTTAAGACCTTTGATCAAAGTCACCCATCAAGTGAAGAGCCAGAATTTGAACTTGGGCCTGACTCTAGAGGCAATGCTCTTTATGTTGCACTCAGAGATGCTGCCCAGGCTCTGGGAGCCCAGTGCCAAGTCTGCCACACAGAGCCAATGGAGGCAGGCTTCGCTGTTGTGGGTGAAGAGTGGAGGGAAAGTGGCACCACGCTTATATTCAGAGAACTTTGAGCCCACAGGATCACATATACAGACCTGGAAGGGACCCCAGGCGCTACCTAAGGCCACTCTCTTGGGTGAGGATGAGAAGGCTGAGGCCTAGAGACTTGAAGTGACTGGGCTGGCATCTGAGGGCAGTGTCAAGGGTGGGACATGAGCCCAGCTCCCCTGGTCACTGGGTAATGCTGTAAAACCAATCACCTTTCTGTAAAGGGAATCGTGCCCACACTGCTCTAGTGTATAATTCTGGATTTTCCTCTACGGGACTGTGTAAAGTGGGCACCCTCTGCCTCCCACGTTGCCCATTCCTTCCCAGGAAGCTCTCGCTGGGTGTGGGGGGTGGTAAGAGGGGGGAGGGGAAGGGGATAAGCATTTTGTTAAGTGACTACTGTGCCAGTCATTGCGCTAAGCACTTTACAAATACTATCTCGTTTGATCCTTGCAACAACCCTGACTGTCAGTATTCCCATTCTACAGCTGAGGAAACTGAGGCAATCAGAAGTTAAGTGACTTGTCCAGGGTCACACAGCTAGCACTGGAGGCCAGGAGGGAACTCAGATCTTCCTGACTTCAGGCCATGCGCTCTGTCCCTTGCCCCTCCATGAACAATAAGATTTGGATCTATGAGGGTCCTGGCTGCTACTTTGTTGGCACCTTCACTTTTTGAGAGGAAGAACAAGACCCTGAGAGCTCATTTGAAAAGGTCAGAGTTAGAACTCTGCTTCCAAAGTCCCCAAGTCCTCTCAGGGGTCAAGTGCTGCTGACTAAGCATCCACTGGGACTCAGGACTGGGTCAGGCCAGTGAGCCGCTCTGTGTGGGAAGGATGTGAAGGGATGTGGATATCAGGGTCTACAACCCCAATCCTCTGACAAACCTGGGCCAGGGAGGCCCATGCTTTGGGCCTAGCACTGACCTGGAGGCAGGATCTGGGGAAGACAGATTCCTGAGAAAGAGAGAGAGAGAGAGAGAGAGAGAGAGAGAGAGAGAGAGAGAGAGAGACAGAGACAGAGAGACAGAGACAGAGACAGAAAGACAGAGACAGACAGAGACAGAGAGAAACAGAGAGACAGAGAGAAACAGAGAGAGAGAGAGAGAGAGAGAGAGAGAGAGAGAGAGAGAGAGAGAGAGAGAGAGAAAGACTCTCTGACAAGAAGGCAGTACCTGTGGGCATTCCTTCATCAGGGCAATGTATGCCTTGGCAGAAACCTTTCTAGTAGGAGAAGAAGGGTGCCCAGTTGGAAGGATTTGGAGATCAGTGAGGAATAGGCTCATGGGATTTAGAGGGAAGGGACTTTCTGAACCTCTGTCTTCCAGAGGGAGTCAGAACTGTAGGGTTGTGGCTGGGACACAGAAGCTAGGCTTCGTCTCTGGAGAGCACAGAGGACAAGATGTCAGGGTCAGAAGCTGGGGAATCCTCCATGAAGGCCTATCTGCTCCCACCATGACTTGCGACAAATCATTCAACCTCATTTATTCTAAAGCAGGTCAATCCAACAGTCATTCTTTCAGTGCCTATGAGGGGCTGGGGGCTGGGGGTGCTAAGATAGGAACCAGACGGTTCCTATCATTGTAGGAGACCAGGCCTTTGGTGAAGATTAAAGGCCCGGACACATATGAGTGCATGGTTGTGGATGTGTGGGAATGGTTTTTATCAGGGGATACCTGTAGGTAGGGTCAATGATACTAGACAGCTTAGGGATGGACCTGGGTCTGAATGAAGGAGGGAGCTGGTGAGAGGTGAGGGAAGATGGGGCAGGAGAGGAAGAGAGAGAGAGGCAGAGAGACAGAAAGATTAAGAGACAGAGACAGAGAAGAGACAGAGATGGAGACAGAGAGAGGGGAGATGAATAAAAAGCAGTGTGGCACAGTCAGCTAACCTTAGCGTCAGGATAATCTGTGTCTAAACACAGCAGTTGTGTGACCACAAGGCTCACTCACTAAGCTGTTTGGTGCCCCAAGTAACTAAGACTACATTCTAGAGGAATGGTGCCTCTGCATTGGTTCAGGAAATTTCCACACTGAGCATCTGTGAAATCCCAGGCCTAGACCAAAGGACAAGCCCCCTCCTTGCTCACTCACAGATGCTGCTGGGTTTTCGCTCACATGGGCACTCCTTCCTCCAGCACACAACAGGACCCATGCACACCTTAACCTACATGATTCTTGTCCTTATTCCCTACCCCTAACCCTCCATGGATGTTCTATCAAAGCCTCAGGCCTTCTTCTAGGTCTCCCAGTGCTACACCTGGGCTGTATCATTGCTTGCTCCCAACCAGTGCCCGGCCCATGGCCTTTTCTGGTCCCGTTGCTCAGTATTCCCTTCTGCTGCTCCTTGCGTCCCAGGCGGTGTGGGAAGGCTGGAAGCGCCCTACAGCTCCTCCTGGCATCCTGTCTGCATGCTCCTCCTCCTCCATTCTGTACCTGGTCCACGGTCCGAGCTGGACCTGAAGACCAACTTGCCTTTATAAATCACCCTCAAAAAGGCTGAGTCTTGATTTGTAACTCAAAGTTATAAAAGTGAATGTTCAAAATTGTTTTGACATGAAACTGGGGAGACGTTTTTAAAATAAATACATAAATACTTTCTAATACAAAGGTAAGCCTGTACTTGAAGGTTTCTAGTTGGGGGCATCTTTGTGAAGCAGCCCACTTGACTTTTCAACTGCTCTAAATGCCAGAAAGCTTCCCCCAACGTCAAGGCCCATCTGTCCCCTTCTCCCACTAGACTGTAAGCACCCAGTTGGAGGAGACCCTTCAAGGATGCTTTCTGCTCCTCCTCCTCCTCTCTCTCTCTCTCTCTGTCTCTCTCTCTCTCCTCCCTCCCCTCTCTCCTCTGCCCCCCCCCTCTCTTTTGGTAACCAACAACCAATAAACACAACTGCATCTTCCTTCTCTACTTCTCTCTTTCAGTCAATGGTGTTGGAGAGGACTGTCTGAATTCCTGTTTGTTCTCTTGTATTTACATTAAGGATATGCTAAATGTGTGGACAGACCATTCTCAAAGCTTTGACGGCAAGAGGAAAGCAGGAGTGTGGGTGGGCGATTTAACGCACACACGGCTGCATCCAGGGTCACAGGCCTCTCCCCTACACGTCACACCCCAGATCAGAACCCAGACCCGCTTCCTATCCCATCCTGGACGTCCTCTTGTCATTTATGCGGCTCCCCCACCTTCCCACCCCAGCGCTGGTGTCTGGAGCCCTCGTCAAACAAAGGGTCCTTCTGCTGGTGGACAGGCCACGCCAATCAGCAGTTCTGCCTGGGATTTCCTTAGCTACAACACCCCTCCCCTCCCCGGCCACCTCTCCCTGTCGGTCTGACTTCCTTGAGGGACCCACATCACGTCTCCATTAATCTCCTCAGCATCTGCCACAGTCTTTGGCACAAAGCATGATCAATGCTTAATGCATGTGCTAACCTCAGACACTTGGGCAATTCACCTAACCTCTGTTTTCTTAACTGTAAAACGGGAGCAATTTTATCACCTACCTCTCAGAGGTGTTGTGAGCATCAAAAGAGATAATAGACGGGCAGCTAGATGGTGCTGTGGATAAAGCACCAACCCCAGAGTCAGGTCCTGAATTCAAGTCTGACCTCAGACACTTACTAGCTATGTGACCCTGGGCAAGTCACTTAACCCTGATTGCCTCCCCCAAAAATACCCAAAGGGGGAAAAAAAAAATAACTGTTGTCAAACTCTTAGCACAACGTCTGGCACAAACTAGGCACTATGTAAATGCTAGCTAATATTATTACTAAACAGATGGCTTTTCACTCATTCATTCCCCATAGGTAAACACACCCCATACACACCCCTGGTGTTCCTACTCTCATGTACACATATGCTCATTCACAAATATATACTCCCATACATCTATGGATATGGATATATAGACATATATATGTGTGTTTATATGGATACATGTGTATATATCACAAACATACTTCTATACATATATATTATAAACATATACCCCCACACAAATATATGTATGTGTACTGTGTATACAGAAACACACATGCAAACACATCATAAGCATACAGCCCTATAATGTATGTATATACGTGTTTGTGTACATATACATACATATAGATCTATATACATACACATGTGATTGATCAGATATCCACTCCCATACTATATGCATATATTTGTGTATGTGTGTGTATATACACACATACACACACTTATATGTGCACACCACAAATCTACACCCCATACATACATGTGCATATATATTTATTTGGGTGTCTGTACACACACCCATATAAAATCTCTACAAACCCTTGTTCCTGAACAAGATCAATGGTCTGTTGGGCCGACTTTTCTTTTCTTTCTACGCTTTCTTCTGCTTGTTATTACCCAAAGCACAGATGATTCCCAAATTGACACCATTTTCCATAATCTCACGTCCGAATTCTCACAGCAATCCTCTGTGGGACACCCTCAGACCCAGCATGATTCTAACTGGACCCGTAACAGCCCCTGCCCCTCCAAGCCACTTCTCTTCTCCAGGATGCCATGCTGTTGCTGCTGCTATGCTGATACCAAGGTCTCCTCCAGTCCTGCAGGCTCTTAGCCAGCCTGGACTCTTCCCTCTTCCTCACCGTCAACACTTCATGCCAGGCCCTGCCACTCTGCTCTCATCATACCGATTCCTTTCACTGCATTCACATGGCTGGTTCATGGTTCATGCCCTCACTGCTGCTCACTTAGAGCAGCAGTTCACTGGCCTCCCTGAGTCCGTTCTCCCTTTTCCCCAAACCAACCTCTCCACAGCTGCCAACCTAATCTTCCTAAGGTGCAGGCTGACCATGCCCCTCACCCCCTTACTCAAAAAACCTCTGGTGGCTCCCCAGTGCTGCCAGAGGAAAAGGCAAACTTTTTAGCTTGGAATGGAAGGACATCTGCCACTTGGCTCCATCCCATCTCTCTGTCCCACTCCTCACTCCTTTATGCCTGCTGTCATCTCTTGTGCCCATGGATGTATCTGCAAGGCCAACCCTTATGCCCGTACACTTTCCCTTCCTCATATGTCCTTTGGAGTCCCTCTCTTCAAGGCTGGCTGCCCATGACGCCTCCCCCAAGCAGGCTTCCATGCTCTCTGCTCCCTGGTTCCAAGAGCTTTTGTTTTTCGTCCTCAGACATTCCTAAATTCGTCTCATCTTGCATACTCCCTTAGTTCTGCTGAAGGCACTGCCATCTTTTCCTTCAATGACTCTGGTCTGTAGCTTTGGCATTACCCTTGACTCCTTCCTCACCCTGCATATCTCTCAGTCACCAAATCTTGTCATTTCTTCCCCCACCCCTTCCCTCCAGCCCACCCCCTTGTCTCTCCTTACACCATAATTCAGGCCCTGATCAGCTTCTCTCCAACCCCCCAGATTACTGCAATGGCCTCGTAGTTGGTCTCTTGTGGCTTCATCATTCTCTGTCCCGTATTATGTTTATTCCTCCATTAGAATGTAAGTACCTTCACGGGAGGGGTTACTTTATTTTTATATTCCCAGTGCCTAGCATAGAGCTTGGCATACAGTAGGTATCTAATAAATGTTTATTGTGAAATATACCCATATACTTACATCCCTATGGAAACCCTCATGCATACCTATTCATCAACATTACCCATATCTCTATGCCCCATTACACACGATAAACATATACACACTCTACTGTACACACACAAACACACCTCTCCTCATAAGTGTCTATACTTACACAGGCCTCCCATAATCTCATAATAGACCCAGCATTGTTTAGGTGCAGCTTCAACCTATACCCGTACTTCCAAAGACACACCCGCATAGCTGCCCCATCCATGCTGCACAGACATTGTATACTGCGTTACCAAGAATCTGCTCTTGCCCATGTGTGCCCCTCACATACACACATCCACATATATGCACATAGCAAAACATACGGTCCAATGCCCCTTTCCACCCCTGTTTACACACAATAGCCATATATATGTGTTAAGTGAGCACGTACACACATACACACACTGAGGCGTCTGCCTACATCAAACTCACATCAGGACTTCTGGGAACATCTAAACTATGGGGGTGGGGGGTGAGGGAAGGGGAGGGGGGACACTGTCAGCAGAGAGACTTCCTTCTATCAGACTGAAAGGCTCCAGAGAAGGTGGGAGGGATGACAAAGGAGAAGGGAGGGAGAAAGGCAGAGGAAGGAGCGAGGGAGGGCGGAAGATGGGGGAGAGAGGAGAGGGAAAGGGGTAAAGGAAAAGGAAATGGGGAAAAGGAGAGAGGGAGGAAAAGAGAGGAAAGATAGAAAGAGGGATAGAAAAAAGAAAAGGAGAGAGCAACAGAGAAAGAGAGGAGGGAGAATGAGAGAGAATAAGAGAGAGAGAGAGAATGAGAGGGAGAGAAAGAGAGGAGAGACAGAGAGGGAGACAGAGAGAGAGAGGGAGAGAAAGAGAGACAGAGAGAATGAGGAGAGAAATAGAGGAGGAGAGAGAGGGAGAGAGAGACAGAGAGAATGAGAGAGAAAGAGAGGGAGAGAGAGAGAGAAAGAGAGAGAAAGAGAAGAGAAGAGAGAGAGAGAGAGAATGAGACAGAGAGACACAGGGAGAGAGACAGAGACAGAGAGACAGAGACAGAGAAAGACATAGAAAGAGAGACAGAGACATAGGGAGAGAGAGACCTCCTCACATCCCTGGGGCCTGGAGCTTCTGGCATAGGGTCCCCCTCCCCCAGCCCCTGTGCTTCCCCCTGTAAAACCAGGAGCGCTGCTCTGGGCAGGGCTGGGTGGGCCGGGGGGAGGGGGGTAGGGGTGGGGGTGGAGGGGAGGTGGGGATGAGATGCAGCTTGGGGACAAACAGAAAGGGAAGAAGCCAACAGAACTAGGGAGGATTAACCAAAGAAAACCAACAGAAAAAAATGACCCCCACGGGAACAGAAAGACACAGGAACTAACTTTCAAAGTGAAACTCGGGGTCACTGAGGGGGCTGCTGAGGCCAGAATCTGCAGAAAACAGTAAACAAATAAATGAACAAAAATGCAGGAACTCGCGCTCTCTCCCTGTGTGTCTCTGTCTCTGTCTCCCCCCTCCCCCCATTCAAATGTCATGCTGATAAAACAAAAGAAAAAAGCAACAGAAATTTAAGAGGTAAGGCAAAGTCAGTCTTTGTGCTGATGGGAGAGGCTCTGTTAGCCAAGTTCCCCTCCTTCCCCACCTCTGTTCACTTGAGGGAATAAAAAAAAAGATCGAAGAGCCCCGCCAAGGATCTGTGCTATGGCTAAAGACCAGCTACAAGGTCCAAAACCCTTCACCGGCTCCCACTGGCCCCAGGATCAGTACAAACGTCTCTGCCCGGCGTTCAAAGCCTTCACGGTCTTGCCTG
>CM053594.1:57357700-57482700 GCA_028646575.1 Pseudocheirus occidentalis
CCCCCCCCCCCCCCCCCCCCGCCACTGTAGGCACCCCTGAGCATACGCCCCAGCCTTGGCTCACTCTTGCTCTATGTGTGTGTGTGTGTGTGTGTGTGTTTGTATGTGTGTGCATGTGTGTATGAAGCAGTCTCTTTCTCTCTGCATAGCACAAGGCCGGGTACACAGGGGGCCAGTTATATATCTGTAAAACTGAGGACCAATCAGTGATTGAGTGAATCAGTTTCCAGGGCCACCTCCTGACCCAGATGGTCCTTCTCTGAGCCCAAGTAAAAGCTTGAGTTCCAAATATCACTACCAGGGAATTGTTGACTATGCCAGGATTTCTGAAGTGAAACACAAGCTAGCCCCCTGTTCAAACACACTGTGAAAAGTTCCCACATTTTCCCTGACTTCTGGGCACTGAAGACTTGGGCTGGGTTCTGGTCTCCTTAAAAATGAGGTGCTAGTGCAGGGCCCTGATGGGTCACTTTGCTAAGTGTCCTTACCTGCTTCTGGATATTAGCCCTGACACCGTACCCAAGGTGTCAGCTAAATGCCGTCCCAGTGGTGGGTCAGGTGATCCCGTTTCCAGTGTTTTGGTGAATATGACCCTAACCAGTTGGTTTGATTATTCTCTGGCTGAACTGACAGGACAGTCCAGTGGTTTGAGGCCCTTGCCTGTCTCAGGTGGGCAGGCTCTTTCTCGCTCCACTTTTTTTTCTATTATTATTATTATTATTATTGGTGTAAGGGGGGGTGGGAATCTCCTCCCCTGCCCCAGAGCCTTAGGGAGAAGGGAGACTAGAAAGAAAATCCAAATGATGATTGCTCTCAGCCCACCAAAGGAGCATCCCTAATTGGGCATGTCTGCCCTGGTTACTTCAGGACAGAAATGGGAGACGGGACGGGATGGGACGGGACAAACTGAGTATGGGACATCACTGAACAAGAACAGACAGCCAAACCAAGACTGCCCCACCCTCCTCCCAACACCAGCCCTCCAGAACAGAGCATCACAAAAGACTTTTCCAGATTCTCCTAGATCATCAGTCCTGGGGCAGCTGAAGTGGGGGGGGGGGCAGGGGCACGTGCCCTGGAGGCACCAGGAGGAGAGATGCCAGACATTGAGTGTGTCTAGGTAAGTGCTGGGGATCATGGACATGTGTGTACATGTGCACCTGAGTGCAGCAGTTACACCTAGGTAACTGCCTGCCATCAGTCCCAGGGAGATGCCCCTGTGTTTACTCTTCTATTTATAACCTGACGGTTTTCCTAGTGGCCACACCTCATTAGGGACTCTGGGCACATCAAAAATCCCAATGAATTTCTTCCCCAAAGAAGCCTATAGCAAACGCTAAGCTGGGGAACAGAGGAGAAGAAACTATAATTCACCGCTTATCAATGATCTTTAGGTGTGCCTGGAACCTCTAATAAGGCCAATAGCAATCAGTGACAGGTGTTCATTTAAACAAAAAAAAGAAAAAACAATTCAGCAGGTCAGAAACTGTCATGATTCCAGAGGTCCTCTGTGTGCCCTCAGGGCCCTGGTCAGGCCCACATACATGCAGGGTGCACTCAGCAAGGAGTCATGGATTAACTCAATTCAACAGGGGGCAAGGAGGGTGACATGGGGATTGCCCATGGCTGGTGGCCTCCCCCTCCCACCAAGGCACCCTCTATTTGGGCCTTTCAAAGTTCAGGGAGATGTTGGTAAGAGAGATCCCAGGTGTCAGGGGCCTGCTGGGCAGTAGGGGAGCACAGTGGGAAGGGCCCTGAGATACCTGGTGTCTGGAAATTGATGCGCCTCATTTCCACTGGGTCCTTGGGGTGGTGTGGGGCGAGGTCTGCGTTGTTCAGCAGGCATTTGGTACGTGGCTCCGAGTCCTTCCGTTTGCTTTGGGGACAGGGAAATGAGACCTCATGAGTGTGCACTTAGAGTAGACGCAGGGGTCTGTCTGAATGACAGTCAGTATGAGTATGCCAATTCACGCATATGGCGCCTGTGCACTGGTGAATTATGGCATGTGCCTGGATGAATATTTGGTTTGGCTATGATGGGAGCACAGGAGACCCATCATTCCTCCCTTTGCCTTTGGAAGACACTGGGTGGGACCTGTCTATCTATGTCTGATGTAAGCTTGGTCATACAATCAATTGGTGCTTGTGAGTGAACCTTGCAAAGCCCCTTCTCACCCAGTATCTCATCTAATGCCTCCAACTCCCCTAGGACATCAGTATCATTATCATTGATGTATAGATGGGGAAACTGAGGCCTGGGTGGGTAGTAGGATCACGGAATCACAGGATTAGAGGTGAAAGGGTCAGCTGGTTCAGCCGTCTCATTTTATAGATGAGATGAGGTCTTGCCTCAATATACATAGGGAATCAGGGGACCAGAACCCAGGGCTCCTGAGTCCAGTTCAGGGCTCTTTTGCTTGTCTTGAGCTGGTTTTAGACACTTGCTGTCTTTGGCGTGCATATCCTGAAGGGAGGCTGATCTGGGCTGGGAGGAAGTGGCTGGTTTGCTAGCTCTCACTGCTCCACTCAGCCTGGGGGGCACCAGCCATTCTTGGGGTTTCAGGGACAGGCCCCATGGTGCCTGGGTTGGCAGAGACTGTATTCATATCCCACTCCCAACTACTGCCCAAGAGAATGCTCCTCTTGTCTGAGGTCTACAGGGCTGCCAGAGAGGGGGCCTCAGAGTGGGTGGGTGGGGGGATAGAGGTCTGGTTCTTACCTATCAGGTTTGCTTTTCCAAGAAGCAGCAGATGGGGAGGGGAAAAGAGACAAGTTAAGAAGAGAGGAGTGGGGCAGGCTTGATGTCAGATGACCAAGAGACAAGGGCAGGAAGATGATTGGGAGTCAGAATGCCTCTCTGTTTGTTACTCCACATCCCTTCCAATTTTCCCTGTCCCAAATGGACCCCTCATGGTTTCTTGTGTGAATCCTGTTCTCTCCTAAGAGTTTACAATCAAAATCCTCCCAGTCCTTATCTATCAGGGCCCAATGCAATCCCCATTTCTTCTGGGATTTACTGACCAGCCTTCCTGATCTCCCTTCTCCCAGAGATCTCTCCCTTCTCTGAATACTTCTCACAGTGACCCTACCATTTGGGGCCTAGTCTTCACTTCCACCCCATCCTCCACAGATCTTTTATTTGTTCCCTGGCTATGAGCCCTATTTCCCAAATCAGACTGGAAGATCCCAAAGACCTGGGACCTTTTTCTCTATCTTATGGAATCAGCAAAACTCTGGGCACATGAAGCTCTATCTGTGCCTGAATGGGAACCTTGGTTCTAACATCTCCAATAAATGGGTCATCCAGCTTCTGTGTGATGAGGAATTCATGATGTCTAGAGGCAGCTCACCCCCTAACAGCTGACTACTGATGATTTCTTCCCTGCACAGAGCTAAAATCTACCTTGTGTTACCTTCCTTCCCATTCTATTGCCCTGGTCCTGACTTCAGTGACCAAGGAGAAAAATTCTTGTCCCTATTCCATAGAAAAGGGCTTCAAATGCTTAAAAAACAGTGTTCACATTCCCCTCTGGGGCCCAGCTCTGGCCCTGCTTCCACTAATGACTGACCACTCTGTCCTAACCTCCAGAACACAGAGGCATCTCCCCCTTTTAAGCCCCTCTCACCACTCTGCCCTAAACTCTAGCACACAGAGACATCTCCCTCTTTTAAGCCCCTGCTTAAGGTGTAAATGAGTGGGTGCTGCCTACCCAAGCAAAGGCCACCCTGTCCTCTACCAGACTCTCCAATGAGAGAAAAGGCAAGACCTTGATCTCTCCTTCCTCTTGTCTAGGGGCCCTTGAGGGTCAGGGTCTGCTGTCATCTGGATACTCTCCAAGGGTAAGGCCTGGGTTTGCCTCTTCCTTTTCTTGCTAACAGGGTAACCATGGTAACTGCTAGGCCTGCAGTGAGGTCCAGCTTTTAGAACTGGAAATGGTTCTAGATTGTCTAGGTGGATCCATTCAATTGGCAGACAGGAAACCTGTGGCCCAGTTTCCTGGGAGAGGATGGATGACCCGTCCCCAGTCACATGGAGAGCCCGAGGTCAAGTTTTCTCTGCCCACCTCTGCGGCCCTGGCACTCCTGGGGAACATCTATAGAGGAGGGGCTTACTTCTTATAAAGCAGGATGGCAATGACAATGCAGATGATAAAGACCACGGCCAGAACGGGTCCGATGACCCAGATGAGGCCCTCTTCCCCATCGATGATGGGCTGCGGGTCAGGATTGTCCAGCTGGATGGGACTGGAGAAAGGGCTGGCCGCAAAGGTCTGTAGGGAAGACAAAGGGTTTTCATCACCGTCAACCTTTCTGTTGCGGCCTTCCTGCTGGGCTCCTCTTAGTTCCCTCCCTCCCGCAGGGCCTTCATGGTGAATGTAAATACTGGCCCAGGATCCAAGAGATCAAGCTGAGGTCACCAAAATGATAGAACCAAGACCCTTTGGACAAGTCACCTCCCTCTGAACCTCAGTCTGTTCATCTGTGACACAGAAACAGCTCTGCTAGCTGCCACTGGAAGGAGGTGATAAAGATAACCATAGCTCCCACTCTGAGAGTGCTTTTAAGTTTACAGATTTCTTCGCAGTAATACAAGGAAGGCAGAAAAGGCAGGCATTCTTAGACCCATTTTACAAATGGGGAACCTGAGGTTTCAAGAAGTTAATCTGGCCCAGAGTCACACAGCTGCCAGAGCTGGGTCTCCAGAATTCAAGCTCAGTGCTCTCACGGCTATGCCTTCCTAGGTTCTCTCAAGCTAGTTTGGTGGCAAGGCACTTAGAGAAATAGAAGGTGGTGGTGTTCTTTCCCCCTCTCTGTCTCTGGGGTAGCACAAGAAAGGGATGGGGAAAGGGAACCCCCAGAAAGGGAGCAGTGTGGACTGGGCATTTCCTTGTCTGTCATCAAAGCCTCAGAGTATGGAAAACCTCTCTGTTGGTAAGACTGAGGATGATATGGTGAGTGCAGAGCACTCAGCAAGTAAGTGGGGGACCCAGATATTCCTCCAGGGCCAGCTGGACTCTACTGACACCTCCCCTGAGCTATGGGCAGGCCTCAAGATCTGCCTGGGAAGAGGGATCAGCAGCAGCATTATAGACAGTTGTATAGTATTGAATACGTGCCAGGCCCTGGGTTAATTAAGTGTTCTGCAACGATCATCCCCTTTGGTTCTTACAACAGCCCTGGGAGGGAGGTGTTACTCTTATTTCCATTTTATAGATGAGGAAACTGAGGCAGGCAGAGGTTCAATCGGAGTCATGCAGCCAGGAAGCATCTGGGGCCAGATTCACCAGAGTGGCCACAGTCCTCTGACCATGACTGGCCCAGAAAGGTGGACAAAGGGACAGCAAGAAGAGGAGAGAGAGCAAGCTTGGGTTTGGCCGGGGAGGAAGGCCGGGACTCACAGGTTCTGTCTTCTGTAGCACTGCCAGGACAAAGAAGACGTATCTCTGGCCGGCTTCCAGGGCTTTGTTGTCAAAGCCGCTGTAGTGTCTCTGGTCACCCAGTTCAAAGCGGGAGGGCAGAGAGTAGAAGCGGGCAGCGATGTAGGGCTTGGGGGAGTCCAGCTGGCGGGAGTGGCGTAGACTCCGCCGGTGCAGCCTCGAGATGTCCTGGATCAGCTGGGAAGAGTGTGGATGGACGCTGACACCCAGGGCCTCTGCCTCTTCCTCCCAGGGGCCCTCCCTGATCAGCTCTGCCTCTAAGTCCCCTGCCCTAAACTCTGGCTCCTTGTGGTAGGCTCACAACCCCTGACCCAAGGACTCTCCCCCACCTCTTCGAGGTCCATATCCTCAGGGCTTGCTGGGGGATTCTGAAACCCTCCCCGGATCTTCCGCAAAGGCACCACCACGATGAAGTAGCTCCTGTGTAGGTAGAGAAGTGGTCAAGAAAAGAGTGAGTGGCCCCCCCAGAAGGAGCCTGAGAGGGAGCTGGGTGTCCTAGCCTCTGCTCTGGCCCTGCCTGACTCCTGGGATCAGGGCAAATGAGACGCAGGACAGACTCCAGAAGGAACCCCCTGGAGCTGGGAAGTCCTAGAGGCCTGGAAACCCCCAAAGCTTTTCCCCTTGGAGACTTTCCTGGTGACGAGGACCATGCTGTGTGCATTCCAACCCCAGTCCCTTGCACTCTCTTCCTGGCAACAGACCATGCTTGCCTCACAGAGATGGGGAGGGAGAGAGGGAAGGAGGGAGGCCGACGTACTGTACAGGCACAGGACTCTGGCCATCAGGTAGCTGCACCAGCACGCGGCCATCAGGCTCAGGCTTGTGGGTGATGGCCGGCTTGGAGCTCAGCATGTTGAAGGCTGTCCAGGCGGCGACAGTCTGCTGCAGGCCACCCATGCTGTTACCACGGTTGGTCAGCACAAAATTGTAGAAGGTGCTTGGCTTGAGGTTGGTGATGAGTTTCTTGGTGGTACGGCCATCGACGTCAATGTTGAGCCCATTGTACTGGATCTGGGGGTTGGGGGTGAGGAGGCTGAGGTTAGAACTGTTAGAACTGGCTTCTACAGCTCCCTGTCCACTTACAGACCAAAGGCTAACCCTCTCATCCTGACATGGAGGGGCCTCCTCAATCAAGCCCCAGACTCTCCCCACACACTCCCCTCCCTCCTCTGTGGGCCCTGGCTGAGTGCTTCCCTTCTCCTGTTTTGGGACCCCAAAGACCCAGGGACTTTCTGTTGTTGGCCCATAACTGTTCTGCATGGTGCCAAGGAGGTGCCCCAACACTGAACATCAGAATGGCCTTCCCTCCTGATGGACAGGTGGGGACTTGGCTCTGACACTGTCCACCCCAGGTGCAGACTGCTCTAGGTAGCTGCTCTGTGTGTGTGTGTGTGTATGTGTATGTGGGTGCGCACGCGCGCGTGTTCAATTCCACATGTGTGTACACTCAGGGAAGGAAGGACAGGCCAGGGACTCACCTTGTAGGGGGTGTGGGAGTTATAATTCTCAGGAAATTCCCAGCTCAGCAAGACTGAGGTCTTCATCACCATTTTTACCTTGAAGTTCTTGGGCGAGACTACATCATCACGAGAGAAGCCGCGGCAGGCAGGCGGGCAGGGAAAGACAGAGAGAGACAAGAGAAAGCAGTGAGGGCCAGGGAGGAAGGGTCAGGGTGGAAGGGCCTGTGGCCTTGGGGAGAGAAGGAAGCTCAGTCGTCCCCTGTCGCCTGTTCGTCCTGTGGTTCAGCTCTCACGCTTCTAGCCAGCCTGCTCCCTGCCTACCCAAGATGGGCCCTTTCTACCTAGTCCCAAAGAATCAAGACCCCGGGGCTGAACGGCGTTAATGGGGGGTGGAGAGGAGAAGGGCAAAGAGACAGAGGAAGAGGAGGAGCGGAGGAAGGGGGCAGACGGAAGGCACTGGGTTGGCGAGGCGCTGCCCCCCACAGCACAGAGCGTGTAGAGAAAGGCGCTTCCCACCTGTCGTGAGGCCTTGCCCCGCCTGGGTGCCGGCCGGATGTGTCTGAACTCAGCTCCAAGAGCATCATCGAGAAGGAAGAAAAGAAACACCAAAAAACCAGCAGACTTACCTGAATGAGGTGGGCTGGGGGTGGGGAGGGGTGGGGGAGAAGGAGAGGAGGAGGAAGAAGGTCTTCGGCTGATGTCGAGGCCTGGGGGGGGCAGGGGGTGAGTAGCTCACTGCTTCCAACACCAGCCCCAGCCAGAGAGGAGGGCAGGAGAAGTGCTAAGTCCTACCTTGGTCCGGGAGGAATGTCCGATATCGGACAGTGGGGCTGTAGGGCCCGGGGCCCTGACTCGTGTGGGCACGGATTTTAACATCATAGGCTGTGTTGGGCTTGAGGCCTTGCAGGGTGAACGAGTTATCCGATGACGCGGGAAGCTCTGTCTCCACAGGCGGCCCCGCTGAGCCGGCCTCTCGGAAGGCCACGGTGTACTTGACGATGGCCCCGTTCCTCTCGGCCGGCACGGGGGGCAGCCAGCGGAACTGCACCGAGGCTGCCGACACGTTGCCAGCCTCCAGGATGTGTGGGTAGCCCTGCGGCACGTCCTCAGGGATGCTGAGCTCCTGGGCCGCCTCCTCCCCGAAGCCCGCCCGGCTCTTGGCAGCCAGTCTGAACACGTACGTGGCCCCTTTGTGGATGCTGGTGGCTGTGTATTGGTCCTCTGAGGCTGGGAACTCCAGGGTGGCTAAGGGGGACACATCCTTCCGGCCAAACTGCAGCCGGTAGCCTAGGACCTGGCCCTCGGACCCCGGGGCTGGCTCCCAGCGCACCTGTAAGCTGTTGTCCAGGGTCTGGTGTATGGATAGACTGGGCTTGCCCAGGACTGAAAGACAGGACAAAGAAGGGAGAAAAGGAGTGTATGAAAAAATTATGTCAACTCCTATCTCTTTGGCTCTTTAGGGATTACAAAGCACTGTCACCACACATTTGTTCAGCGAGGGTGGTAGTATAAGGCTCATAGGGTAACCTTCCTAAGGTACTGATCTGAAGAAGATAGCACAGAACAGGGGAAAACACCCTGGATGTGCAGTTTTAGGACCTGTGGATGGACAAAGAGCTGAAGGCTGGGGAGGCAAAGTGGGGCTGACCCTAGCGATCCTGGGAACTGGCATCAGAGGCCTGACTGCCAGGGATCTCCTCCATGCAAATGTCCTGGGAGACTCTCTCCTGTGGTCTGCAGGGGGAATCCTCATTGGGAAGTACAATGCTATTATGCAGAAAACCATTATTATTAGCTCTGTGGTTTGGGGAGTGGGGGGCGGAGAAGAGAGATTGTCCTAAATGTTCCCATAATCAGCTGGGTTGGGAAGGATTACATTTGTACAACAAACATAATTTGAGGGTGGGAGGGAAGTGTTTTATTTCTCAATTGCTTTGGACACGAAAGAAGAAAATGGGATCTATTACAGAATTTAAATGAAAGGAGCTGCTGCCTGACTCCCTTCTCCTGGAGGGTGTAAGGCATCAGCCCGGCAGAGATAAGGCCAGTGGCAAGGCTTGTTCTAAAATAGTCATTTTAGGCTGGGGAAACTGATTTGGGAGGAACACAGGAGGATTTTGGAAGGAAACATCCTGATGTAGTTGACTCCTGGTTTTCACTACATAATGGGAGAGAGGGTGGGAATATGGAAGCACAGGGTAGGGGAAAAGAATGCTGGATTTAGAGGCACAGGGCCTGGGTTCCAATCCTGACTTTGCCACTGATTATTTCTGTGCACCTCATTTGTAACATGAGGCTGGTCTCTATCTCTTAAGGTCTGGCAGTCTACCTACGGTCTAATGTTCCCATGGTGGCTATACCCAATGCCCTAAGCTCCCTAAGCTTTGCCATCCTTCCTTCTAAGAATCCTCCCACTCACAAGCAGGGATGGTGAGCTCTAAGTCTCACCCTTAAGGAAATCAGGAGAAAGAAGGTGGGGCTGGGCTGGCTACAGTGAACATCCCCAGCCCTGTTCTCCTTTCCCTAGGGGAAGCCAACTCCTCCTTTTCCCATGGGCATCTAAAAGCCTGTGTGACTTGTCTGGGCTCACAGAGCACACCGGGGAGCAGGCAGGGGTGCTCAAATTCCCACTGACTCAGATTCCTCTCTTCCCAGCCTCCCTGCCTCTAATCTCTCCCCATCTAATTCTTCTTGCACAGGATGTCTGATTAAGTACTGCTCCCAGCAAAAGTGTGGATCACAAATCTTCATCCCCTCACTTGCTCAAGCACCTTCCATGGTTCCTAGAGGATGTGACATTCAGGGCCCTCCTAAACTCTCTTCTCCAGCTTTAGCTATTCATGCTCCCCTCCCTACATGTGCCCTCTGTAGCAGCTCTGCCAAGGTCTTCCCTCCCCCAGCTCGGCATCTTTGCCCTTCTTGGAAGGACTGCCTTTCCTCCCTCTAAATCTCCAGGAAATCTGCCATGCTTGCCTAAGGAGCTCCTCCTCCTCTCCCTCTTCCTCCCTGAGTTCTTCAGCCCCAAGGGTCTCGCTGGCTCCTTTACTTAGTGTACTTATATGGGCCCAGTGTCCCTTCCTCCTGCTTTCTCAGGCTTCTAATGCTTCCTTACAACACCCTGGCTGTAGGGATGGAGCCCACAGACACTTGTTGCCTTGTTCATTCTGGACTAAACCTGCGACTTCATTGGTACAGGCAACTGTGGTGAGGAAGCTCCCTTTACTGATGTTGGCTAGCTGGCCACACCAATCTCAGGAGGGCTGCTCAGGTCATTGAGGGATTACACGGCCTGGCCAGGAGCACGTGGGTACTATGTGTCCGAGACAGAAGCTAAACTCCAAGGTTGACTCTCCAGCTGCCATGTTATGCTGTCTCTACTTTTCCATTTTGAAGATGAAAATACTGAGCCTCAAATATGTGAAGGGGCTGGTTTGCCTGCGGCCCCATAGCTAATAAGGAGCAAACCCAGATTCAGACTCAGGTCTTTGCCTCCAAGGCCAGGGTTCTCCCCACTATAACCACACTGCCTTTCTGGGGGGCCCCTGAGGCTGCAGGTCCCCTGGGGCACGCCTCTTACCTGTTCCCTTGGTCACCACCAGCTTGGGTTTGCTGCGTGCCCCATCACCTTTCATGGTGTATGCCGCCACAGTGACAGAGTAGGACGTTTCTGGCTGCAGCTTGTCGATGATCATCTCCTATCGAGGGAAGAGTCCAAGTAGAGAGGGAGGCGTCAGCTGCCTCATGACTTGGGAGGGGCACCCAACATATCCTCAGGACATCCATCTAGCCCCCAACCTGGGCTGTGGACATGGTGGGTCTGACAAAGGTGGGGATGCATTCCTGGATAACACATGCGAACATCCGTTCCAAGTCTTTCTCTAATACGCTCCCCTCCTCCCAGACTCTCTCATACATAACACATTGTTCAAATCTCCTTTACAGCTCCAACACATACTCTCCAAATCTGTTTTATATAGACACACTCCTCAAATTTTCCCTTCTTATACACATCTGTACTCTCCAAACAAACCAATCAATTGATAACAAGCAACGACTTAGTGTTTACTATGTTCTATGCACTATGAGAAATACGGATGCAAAGAATGAAATGATCCTTTTCCACACACATCCTTTGTATAAACTACCTCCAAATTCCTCTTAAACACTCCCTACAAATCTGTCTCACACGTAACCTCCTAAGTTTTCTCATGAACTTACCCATTGTGCCTCTCTTACACATCATTTCTCTTCCAAATCATTCATACGTATCACAGAAACTTGGGAGGATCACCATTCTTGATACACGGCCAGGGAAAAGGGAATCCCTTATTTAAAAGTGATAAGGTAGGAAAAGGGAAAGGGTGCCCACGGCACTGGGTAAAAGGTCTAATCTGAGGAAATCCAGGGAGCAGAGTGGGGCATCACGGCGGCAATCACTTAGGCAAAGCTGAATGGTGGCAGAAACATGAATGATACTGTAATAAGCTACACAACTCCTGGACAGAAAGATGACAGAGATGACAAGCTTGGAAAACAGATCACAAGCCCCTCACAAAGGCACCACAGAGAAGGAAACAGGGTCTTTAGTTATCAAGACATCCGCTGGAGTTCTCCACTCAAATCACAGCATCTTGAGATTTCTTTGCTTGCACCAATAATGATCATTTCATTCTTCAGAATGCAGAGGCCCCAGGGAGGGAAACTGTTAAAATGGTTTCCAAGAAGATGGAACTGGTGTCCAGGGTGGAAATGACAGGCATCTTAAGGGAACCCCATCTTAGGAATTGTGCTAGAGAAGGCGAGGAAGACCAGGCCTCCAGGCACATGAAGCTGAGTTTGAGAGAGTGAGCTTCTAAAAGCTCAGAGGGAAGTCTTCCTATGGACTAAAATTCTACAAGGCAAGTGGGTCTGGGGAGATGGAAAGCTCTCAGGAGTAAGAAAAGGGAAACAGGGAGGAGGGAGGAAAGTCAGGCAGTGTTTATTTTTAATCTGTTGCTTATTTTCTTTAGGGGGGTAATTTTCTTGTATAGAAATGATCTTTTAAGTAGGTTTTAAAAGAATCCAAATTGGAGGATATTAAACTTTTAATGCAGTATTCTTTCCTTAGGTACAAAGTTTGTTGATTCAAGCAACTGACATATAACCCTTTGTCTTTATCACTGGGTTTTTCCTCCCTCTTATTATTTTTTGGCTTACAAATATTTATATTTTGTTGGTGCTTATTTTTTTATGTAGAAAGATACATTTCTGCTCTTTCCTCAATGATGGAACAGAGTAGGGGAGACTATTGTTGGCTACAACAGGGGAGGGTTTTCCTTCTAGTTCTGTCTTCTATCACCACCTTTTAAAATGGCTTAATCTATCAGAGCATAATTTCTGGTCTACTTCCAGCCTTACTACTGGCCAGAACTGCCAAGGGGTCCTCTGTCTTCTGTCACCACTTTCTGAAATGGCCAGAGGATTGGATCACAATTTCTGGAACACTTAAACAGTTCTGTATTGCAAATCAAATTGAAAAAATGTCCTGGAAGTGGTCAGGGGGAGAGTTTGTCAAAAGAAGTCAATATAGATGCACAAAGAACTCAACAACTAACTTAGATCTGAAAAAGATGCATATGAATAAGCAAATTTGCTGAAACATGGTCCCCACCCCTGCTCTAGACAGAGAGATGAGAGACTCAAAATGCAAAATGAGATACATTTTGGAGGTAACAGAAGAATTGATTTTCTTTGACTCTGCATATGTGTAACACGGGTTTTATTTTTCTTGCTTTCTCAATATAGTGGAAGAGGAGAGACAAGACTTAAAAATGAAATGAAATTAAAAAAACATATTATGATGAAATTAAAAATAAAAAGGCAGGAACAGAACACAGAACCAGGGCAAGTAAGAGGATGAACAACAAAAGCCTGTTCCTGGGAGAAGTGTGATGAATCTCTGGATGAGTTGAGGCTGGTAAAGGAAACTAAGGAAGACAAAGCTACCTTAGGGAAGAGAACAGGGGGTAAAGAAGATGCGGAATTGCTGGGCCATGACAATACATACATGAGAAGGCAGTGCAAATGGGCTCATAATTTGTTTCTCTTTATCTCTGATAAGGAAAATGATTTTTGGTCTATAGGGGCGTAATGGGAATTGGAATTTGAAGATCTTCCCTGCCCCTTAATAGACCTGGGGGGGGGGGGGGGAGTTTGAAGACCTCCTCTGCTTTGAAAGTAAACTCTGCCCCCTGATAGGCTGAATGTAGTCACATGGAGCCTGTGGTGGGAGGAGTTTGCTGAAGGGAGCAGCAGAGCCCACAGGAAGTTGGTCAGAGCTAGCAAAAGGATGGGGGAGAGAGGATGCTCAGGCAAGGAGATAGAGAGGTTTGTGAGTAAATATTGATCTTGTACTGGTTTGTGGGAAGGCTGAAGAAGGATGCGGTGGCTCTCAGAATATGGCTTCTGAATATCTTTGGTTCTATGATATAATCAGCTCACTGGTACTGGGATTCAGTTTTCTGGTGTCTAAATAAATGCTTCAGTTCTATCCTCTATCTAGAGAGTTGGGTACATTTTGCAATCAAACATCATATGATACTTATAGTCACGGTCTTTATCGTGATCGTAGGTGCTGTAAATATTGCATTGGTGCTACAAGGGGACAGAATAAAAATGGCTGATAGGGAGTTTGTTACTCAGGATAAGCAGAGCCACCAGTGGCAGAGAACGACATTCCTGAGTAGGGAAAGGACTGGCATTAGTCAGTGGCTCATGTGACCACTCTAAGTGATCTTTAAAAAGACTGTGCACATCTGGGAGAGCAAGGAATAGTTTACACCTGTCAGATCTATGGAAACGGAAGAATTTATGACCAAATAAGAGATATAGAACATTATGAAATGCCAAGTGGATAACGTTGATTACATTAAACTGAAAAGTTTTTGTACAAATAAAGCAAATGTAACCAAGATTAGGAGGGAAGTGGAAAATTGGGAAAGAATTTTTACAACTAGTGTCTTTGATAAAGGCCTCACGTCTAAAATATACAGAGAACTGAGTCAAATTTATTAAGAATACAAGTCATTCCCCAAATGATAGATAAATGGTCAAAGGATACGAACAGGCAGTTTTCAGAGGAAGAAACTAAAGGTATCTATTAGATATGAAAAAATGCTCTAAATCACTATTGATTCAAGAAATGCAAATCAAAACAACTCTGAGGTACCACATCTCACCAGTCAGATTGGCTAAGATGACAAAACAGGAAAATGATAAATGCTGGAGAAGATGTGGGAAAATTGGAACACTAATGCATTGTTGGTGGAGTTGTGAACTGATTCAAACATTCTGGAGAGAAATTTGGAATTACGGCCAAAGGGCTATAAAAATGTGCACACCCTTTGACCCAGCAATACTGCTTCTAGGGCTATATCCCAATGAGATCGTACAAGTGGGAAAAAGACTCATAAGTACAAAAATATTTATAACAGCTTTTTTTGTGGTGGCAAAGAATTGGAAATCAAGGGGATGCTAATCAATTGGGGAATGGCTAAACAAGTTGTGGTATATGAATGTAATGGAATACTATTGTGCTATAAGAAATCAGGAGCAGACGGACTTCATAACTTGGAGAGACTTATACAAATTGATGTTGAGTGAGGGGAGCAGAACCAGGAGAACTTTGTACACAATTACTGACACATCGTATCTGTGATGACTAACTTCGAAAGAATGGGCTCCTCTCAGTAATGCAAGGTTATAAAACAACTCACAACTTGTTCTCTCTCTTTTTTGTTTTGTTTTGTTCCTTCTTTCTTATTGTTCATTCCATTGGTTATAATTCTTCTTTACAACTTGTCTAATGTTTAATGTGAAGGTATATGTAGACCCTATATCAGACTGCATGCTGCTGTGGGTGAGGAGCAGGGAGGAGAAGGAGGGGAAGAAAATTTGGAACTCAAGGGATTATAAAACTGAATGTTGGCAATTGGGAATTAAGATATACAGACACTGGGGTAGGCAGATCCACCCTGCCCTACCAGAAAGTTAGAGGGGCATTGGAGGAAGGCATAAAAGAGAGCAAATTGGGGGAGGGGCTTTACAGTGGGATCGCTGTTTTGGGGTTGTGGGTAGGGAAAAGACGGGGAGAAAATTTGTAACTCAAAATCTTGTAGAAATGGATGATGTAAACAAGAAAATATATGAAATAATTAATTATAATAATAAAGATCAACACACCATTAAAAAAACTGAATGTTATAAATTAAAAGTAAATAAACACATTTTTAAAAAGATCATCAAAACTTTGTCCAAGGAGGAAGAGACTAAGAACTGATCCTCCCCTATCTTGTCTGTACATAGTACCCTTCTACTTGGCTTATACAATAAAACTTGATGGACTGCCAAAAAAAAAAAAAAAGAAATTGGCAAATATTACAAAAATGAAAAATAAAAAATAAAAAGACTGTGTAGCAAACGAGGACAAAAGAAGAACAAATGTTGTTCTGATTTTCAAAGAAGAGAAGAAAGTGGGACTGACAGACACTATCCAGTGAATCTGGCTTTGATTTCTGGTAAGATTCTAGAATGTATTGCTAAAGGGAAGGCCAGT
This sequence comes from Pseudocheirus occidentalis, assembly GCA_028646575.1. Classification (NCBI taxonomy): domain Eukaryota; kingdom Metazoa; phylum Chordata; class Mammalia; order Diprotodontia; family Pseudocheiridae; genus Pseudocheirus; species Pseudocheirus occidentalis. Next base: position 57,373,192 of record CM053594.1, read on the forward strand.
GGAAATTTAGAAAGGGAAGCAGTGATCATAGCATCACTGCTGGAACATCAAGGTCAGAAGTACTCTTGGGAGGCCATCCGGTCACAACTGTATCTGAACAAGAATCCCCCTCCCTCTGTAACAAACCTGACGAGTTGTCATCGAACCTTTGCTCAAGAGAATCCACTACCACCTAAGGCAGCCCATTTCCCGTGGGGACAGCTCTAATTCTTAGAAACAATCAACATGACTTCATTAAAAATACTCTAGGCCAGCTAATTTTCTGTGTGCGCATATGTGCGTGCATGCATGTACGTGTGTGCGCGCATGTGTGTGCATGCATGTACATGTGTGTGTGTGTGGTCACTAGACTGGTAGGTCAAGAGAATGCCACATACAGAATTTGAACATCTTTGATGCTATGTGTGTGTGGAATAACAAGGGCTGCAACACATAACATGATTAGGTAGATTTGGAACTGGCTGAATGACTAGACCCAAAGATTAGTCATTAATGCTTCAACATCAGCTTGAAGAGGGGTGCCTAGCACACTGCCTCTGGTATCTGTTCTTGGCCTTGTGTTGTTTATATTTTGATCAATGACTTAGAAAAAGATATGGATCATGTGCTTATTAAATTGTTGATGCCACAAAGCTAAGAGAGTAAGCAAAAGGACTGGATGACAGCATCAGGGTAGCTAGCAAAAGAACTTGGTGGACTGGAAATTTGGGTTCAATCTAATGATATAAAATTTAAAATTTCTGACTTGGGTTCAAGAAAAAAAATCCATTGTACACGTGCAAGGTACGAGGGGCATGGTTAGAAAGCAGTTCTGAGACTGGGGGGAGGAGAGGTTTAGTGGACAGTCAGTTCCACATAGGCCAACAGTGTAATATGACAGCCAAAGGAGGTGTAAAAAGAAGCAAGGTGTCTTGACCTAGAAGGAGAATGGTCTCATTGTTCTCTGCCCTCAACACACCCCATGGACTTAATTCAACCAACAATGACTGAGCACCTCTGATATGTAAAACCCAGGGTTAGGCACTGCAGAAACCAAGACAAAAAGGAAGCAGGCCTGGCCACAGAGAGCATGCTTTCTACTAGAAGGCTATGCTAGGTTCCAGGGGTCATGCTGTGATAAATTGGAGAGCATGTGGAGGATAACCAGAACACGTGAGTTGGAGGAAAGAGTGATGTTTTAATTTGGAGAAGCTGGGGAGACTCTTAGGGCTGTTTTCAGAAATCTCAAGGGCCATCATGTGGAAGAGAGATTAGCTTTGTTCTGCTTGGCTTCAGAGGACAGAACATGGAGCGATGGGTAGATGTCACAAAGAGGCCAACATAGGTTAAAGAAGAGAAGAAATTTCCTGACAGAGCTATCCCAAAGTAGAATGGGTCTATTCTTACTGGAGATCTTCACACAAAGGCTGGATGACCCCCCACTTGTCAATTATGCAACAGAAGGGAATTATTCTGGTTCAGGCAGGCATAGGACTAGTTGGCCTCTGAGGTCCCTTCCAACTCTGGGAAGCTGGATTCATACATACACACCCTCTAAATTCTTCTTTCATGCAGATTTTCCAAATCCCTTTTTAACAAACATATACATTCTGAACCTCTCACGACCACCCAGGCAACCTGTCTGTCTTACACACACCTACTACAAATGCTTCTCATACTCAATCAACACAACTGATCCCCACCAGCTGCCTTCAATGGCTCCATGATTCTGGGAGAGTCATTAACCTCTTAGTGGTCTGGGCAACTGGCTAAGGCTATACACTGCGGAGAAGGTGCCAATCCACACTGGAAGGGAGTTTCCTTATCTGGGAGTCCCATAAACCTAGACCATAACCACAAAGTGGTTTACATTCATTACCTCATCTGAAATAGGACAACCTTGTGAAATAGGAACTCCAGGCATGACTGCCACCATTTTATGTTTTGGAGAGATGCTATGCCTTGCCCATGGATGCCCATGAGGAGGTCCTGATTCCCACCTCTCTCCTGACATTTATTAAGTACCTTCTCTGTTTGGTACAATTCCAGGGAAGGCATGGCCTCTGTCCTTGTGGGGATCATAATTTGGAAGAGAACTAAGTTACTGGCACATATTCTTGTTAAAGAATACTATTTATCTACATCCATATACAATATATAGTATTATATACCATATACAGTATTACTTTATATATATATATATATATGAGTAATTTTTTGGAGGGCAGCTAGGTGGTGCAGTGGTTACAGTGCCCGGTATAGAGTCAGAAAGACTCATCTGAGTTCAAATCTGGCCTCAGGCACTTACTAGCTGTGTGACCCTGGGTAAGTCACTTAACCCTGTTTGCCTCAGTTTCTTCATCTGTAAAAATGAGCTGGAGAAGGAAATGGTAAACCACTCCAGGATCTCTGCTAAGAAAACTCCAAATAGGGGATCTGACAACAATAAATATATATACACATATGTGTATATGTGCATATATACATACATACCACATAACTAGAATAACTAGCTATGTATGTAACTGGAATAGTAACTAACCAGAATGCACAAATAATAAGTGTGTCAGAGAAATGTAAAACAAGGCATCGGAGGAAGCCATGTTCTCTCGGAGCCTTCATTAAATGACTGTGAAACGAGAGAGTTGGCTGAGCTGATTCTTTTTAGAAGAAGGCTTCCTTCTGGCCATGAGACCCTGCGATCTAAGGTCGGTTCAGTTACTTCTTCTCAAGCCTAAGCTGGCCCAGACCTGAAGCCTTGCCACAATGTTTTCTCTTTCTCCCCTTCTCATTCATCCTCACTCTCTCATTTTCTCTCTTCCTCCTTCCCTCCGTCCCTCTCATCTCTTCCCCCCTCATTCTCTTCTCTTTCCATGCTTCTCCTCTCAGTCTGCATAGTTTTGCAGCTATGTGTATGGTCCCAACTAGACTCAGAACATCTCATGGGGTGTCTGAGTGGGAAGGGATCTTTAAAACTCTTGCCTGCCTACCTCCTTCATTTTGCAGAGGAGGAACCCGAGGGCCAGGAACAGCCTGGGATTTGACCCAAGGCACTCAGCCAGCGGCCCTGACCATAAGGCCAGCATTCTTCCCACTGCCCTATATTGCTCTCAACCTTCCCATGGGCAGGGACTGGCTCCATTATGCTCTGCTCTGTCCCCTATGGTTTGTCTCAGCCCAGGGCTTGACAAAGCAACAGATGTGAATGAATTCCTGTCTATGTCTACGGGGATCCTTTCTCTAAAGCACGTTTGTCTCCTGATAGCCTCTGAACACATCCCTGAAGATGCAGATGTTCCTTTGCTCATACACAGAGACACACAATCTGGAAAGGGAAGCCAAAGGCACCTTCTTGTCTGTACACAGCCTCATGTCTATGGGGAGCAGGATGCAAAAGGCCCTGAGATGGTGTACACACCCCCTTGAATTGTCTCAGGGGTGCTGTCCTAGCCTGAGCTACCACCTCAGCCTCCTAACCCCCTGCTCCTGCCTTCCCTCACCCTCTCGGCCTTCCCAGTTTCCAGGGAAATCCTTATGTTTTACATGAGTGAAGACCACTAGGGTTAGAAGGACCCAGAGAGAACACTGGGCCAACTCTCCCATTTAACTCTTGGGGGACACAAAGGCCCTGAAAGAAGAGATGATTCACCTGAGGTCTCCCAGTGCGCTAATGGTTACAGCTGGGATTAGAACTCCAGGATTCCTGACTCCCAGCCCAGGGTTCTCGTTCCTACTCCAGACTACCTCCTGAGTTTCCTCTGTATGGACAAAGAGTCTGGTTTTTGGAGGAGAGACTTTGGTAGGCATTATCCACACAACCGTGGACCTCTGGACTCCAGCAGCCTGAGTGTGCACACATTTATACACCCTTTTGGATAACACACACACACACACACACACACACAGCCACATACACACTCATTTAGGGACATCTGGGTTTTTCTGGAGCTGGCCTCAGTTCTCTCAGTTTGCAGATGCCTGGCTTAGAGCAAACAAGGAAGATGGGAACTGCATGAGATCAGGGATGGGGAACAGCACACACAGCAGGGATTCCCCCCAGCATCTCAAAGGTCTGGGTCTCCTCATCCAGCCTCCTGATCATGCAACACCTCTCCCTTCTCTACTCCTGTCCCACCAGAGCTGCCCATTCCCTTTGGAACCTTTAAAGATATACTAGTTAAAGATACAATAGTTAATACTGGGAGGAAAAACATCCTGGAAAAAAGAGCTTGGTGGGGTTCTTTTGGGCAAAAGAAATTAGGCGGCAAAGATTTGAAGGTATTACTGAGGGCCTAGATCCTGGTGTCTGGTTTTCCCCTCTGGGGGAAATGAGGTTGAGCCAATACTAAGTTCACCAAGAAATGGACAGTGTTGGAACTGGAATGATCCCTGGACTTGAGCCTTTTGATGACAGGAGGAGATGCTTCAGTCCAGTGCGTGCAAGGACCCTCCTTCCCATATAGGATCTCTGCCAGCCTGTGAGTGAGGCAGGGGCTGGAGATGGCATGAAGCCACAGGGTCCCAGGTCTGAGAGCTTCAAAGGACTTTGGAGAGCATCTGGTTCAAATGGTTTATTTTACAGATGAGGAGAAACTGAGGCCCAAACAAGGCAAGCAGCCTGTTTGAGGTCAGTGGGCTCAGCCAGGATTAGAACCCAGGTTTCCTGCCTCCTGCTCCAAGGTCCTTTCTGCCTTCTGACTCGTGTGTGATGTGGCACATTGGGATGTTGTGGTAGGAACGCTGGGCTGGGAATCAAAAGCCTTGGGTTTAGATCCCAGCTCGGCTGCACACCACCCAAGTGGCCTCATGGCTCCAGAGCTCAGCTGCTCCAACTGGAATGTTGAGGGTCGTGTGGAGAAGGCTTCAGTTTCTCCATTTGTAAGACAATGGGGACTGGGTAAGGGAGGCATTGTACTAGATGGTCTCCAAGCATCCTTCTGGTTTCAAATCCCACGACCCTAAACTTCAGGTACTGGGGAATCTTGGAAACCCACAGCCTGGGGAAGTGACTTGAACAGCCTCTCTGGCTAAAGTGGCCTCATCACACTTTCCTGGCCTATAGCACAGGTTGGGGCAATGAGAATGGAGCCCAGAGTGACCTAACTGAAATCTCCTAGAAGATGATAATGATACTCGTAATAGCACCAGCATTCATAAAGCACTTTATGGCATGTAAAGTGCCCGGCAAGTACCATTTCATTAGAGCCTCACAATAGCCCCAGGGAGGTGCTATCATTATACCCATTTCACAGAAAAGGAAACCGAGGCTGAGAGAGGTTAAGTGATGTGCCCACAGTCACCAGCTAAGTGTCTGAGGCGGCATCTGAACTTGGGTCTTTCTGATTCCGTGTTTGGTGCTCTACCCACTGAGGAAAAAAAGAGAAGTGACATGCCCAAGGTCGCACAAGTAATAAATGGCAGGACTTGGATTCAAACTGAGATCTTGTGCATTCCACTGGCTTTCCCTTTGAGTGGGTGTCACAGAAGTGTTACCACACACTACCAGGGATGACTTTTGCAGCAGTGCTGGTACGGGGCTTTTGTCTGCTTAACAAAAGGAGGAAATCCTTGGGGTTGAGCCTGGTGCTTCTCCCCTCATAAGAGAAGGCCCCTGGACCTGGGCATTAGGAAATCTGCATTCAAATGCTGGCTGGGACTGTCTGTATGACCATGAGCCTCTGCCTTCCCACACCTTAAATGGTGGCAGCAATGCATGCACTTGACAAACCCTCCAGTTCTACAGTAACCTCCTTTCCCTGGGCCTCAGCATCCCCTCTCTCAAATGGGTAGCCCACCTTCTTCCAGAGCTGCAAACTGGGAAGCAGTGTTGAAGCAAAGATGGCATTGTCATCCTCTTGCTGTCTTCCCAGCACGGGATTAGGACCATGGGACCCTGAGTCTTCCAATGTCAGAATGAAAAGGGGCCTTAGAACACAGAACTCAGACTGTCAGGGCTGGGAGGAACCTTAGAACACAGGATGTCAGGGTTGAGAGGGACCTTAGAACACAGGATGCCAGGACTAGGAGAGGCCTTAGAACACAGAATGTCAGAGCTGGGAGGGCCTTTGGAAAACAAAACAAAGACTGTGAGAGCTAGAAGGTCCCTTAGAACACAGGATGTTGGTTTTGGCAGGGATCTTAGAACACAGAACAAAGACTGAGGTAGGAGGGACCCTAGAACGGAGAATATCAGAGATGGGAGGGGTTTTATAACATAGAATGTTAGAGCTGGAAGGGATCTTAGAACATGGAATATTAGGCTGGCAGGGACCTTAGAACACAGAACACAGACTGTTAGAGGTATGAGGGTCCTTAGAATGGAGAATATTAAAGCTAGGAGAGACCTTAGGACAGAGATTGTCAGAGATGGGAGAGCTCTTAGATCACAGAATGCCATAGTTGGAAGGAACATTAGAAAACAATGTCAGCGCTGAGAGGGGTCTTGGAACACAAAATGTTAGGATTGGGAGGGCCTTTGGAACACAGAACATTAGAGCTAAGAGGAACCTTAGAACACAGAATGTAGACTACCAAAGAGGGGAGAACCCTTAGAACAGAGAATATAAGAGCTGGGAGAGGCCTTAGAACATGGAATGGTAGAGTTTGGGAGGGGTCTTAGAATACAGAGTGCCAGAGCTGGGAAGGCCCTTAGAGAACAGAACGTCAAAGTTGGGAGAGCTTTTAGAACATAATATGTCAGGGCTGAGAGGGTCCTTAAGAACAAAAAGTGTCAGAGCTAGGAAGGCCCTTAGAACACAGAATGTCAGAGCTAGGAGAGCTCTTAGAATACAGAATATCAGAGCTGAGAAGACCCTTAAAAGCCCTAGGAGGGCCCTCAGAACCCAAAACAGCAGAACTAGAAGGGTCCTTAGTGGCCATCTGGTCCAAGCACCTCATTTTATGGAGAAGGAAGGCAAGTACCTTTCCCATGCCTGGGGGGAGGAAGAGCCAGAACTCAAACCTAGGTGTTCCCATCCCATAACAGAGGAGAAGGGACATGACCAAGTATGATAAGAGACCAGACTCAAAGCCCAGGTTTCCTGACCCAATAGAGCACCTGCTTCTCCTGATTCTGTAAAGGGAGATAACACACTGTCCTCTAAGGAGTCTAAGCCCTGGGAGTGGGGCCAGGAGGAAGCCCTCCTGTGGTGCTGGGATTGGGGAGGGAGGCAGAGCAGGAGGAGGAGGAGGAAGAGGAAGGGGCGTGCAAGGAGGCGTGCAGAGGCCATGGGCTTGGAGGGGGATGAAGCACAGCACGGCACAGCACGGCACGGCACAGGGATCGGGCATCAGGAGGAAGTGGTACTCACGTATTCAGCTGTATCATCGGTTTCCCACTGGGCAGAGAAGGAGAGAGGAGTGAAGGTAAGACCATGAGGAGGCAGGATAGGCAGAGGGGAGAGGAGCAGAGGAAAGGGCAGGAGACAGACAGAACCCCAGAAAGAGACAGGACAAAGGACAGAGGGAGAGAGGGAAAGAGCAGAGAGGGGTAGGAGGAGGGGGGAGTCTCAGAGAGACTGTAAGAAAGGTGCATCTATTCTAGCTAGAGGAGGTAAAGAGCCAGAGCCACTGGAAGAGCCAGAAGAGGAAGGAGGGGGTGTGGGGCTGGGGGGCACCTCTCTGGGGGCACATCAGGTGGCTCCGAGCCCTGGTCCTGTCCTAGCTCTTCATGCCCGCCCCTCCCTTGGCCCCACCTGCTCCACGCTTACCAACCTGGGCATCAGCCAGCATGACGTCTTTGATCTGGGGCAGCCCCTTGGCCTCGCCATTCTCCATGCGGACATAGTGGACCTGGTAGCCTCGGATCTGTCCATGTTGCCGGCTGGGGACAGGTGAGCGCCACAGCACCCTGATGGCTGTGGAGTTGAGCACCTCCACCTCCACCTTCCGAGGGGGCGCACTGGGCACTAGAGGGACAGGGAGACAGGGGGAAGGAGGGAAGGGAGGGGAGGGGGGCAGGATTCAGGGTTAACACCAGTCAGACCGCTGGGCACCACCTGCTAGCTTGGAGCCACCAATACTGTGGCTTTCACATGGCTCTGAACATGCACAGGTTGGGGCTGGGTCTTGAGGCCCTGGACCCTGAATCCACATGCTAACCCTGCACAACCCCTCTGGAAAGCAGGAGTCAGAGCAGGCAGGAGACCTGGAGATCAGGCAGGGTCATGTGCTCATTTTGCATGTGAAGGGACCAAAGGCTCAGGAGCCAAAGACATGGGGCTAAATCAATGGCTGAACTAAGGGGTGGATGTGGGTCCTCTGACTCCAAATCATGCCTGGTCCTGGGCAGGGAAGCTCAGCCAGCATCTATCAGGAGAGCTCCTGACTTGGAGGGAGGGGGCAGAATCCAGACTATTGTACAAGGGAGGCTCTGTCTCAGGGGGCACATCTCTCAGAAGGTACCTCTAGTTCATCACAGAGCTAGGGTATCTCTGGGACAGTCCCGTTCCCATGCTGGGCTGAATGCACTTTTCTGCTGAGCACTGGGAAACCTAGATTCTAACACCCACAAGTTGTCTGGACAGACCTAGAGGGTCTCCCCCTTCTCCTACTAACTCTGTGGCTCCCTGAAGCTGTGAATAGGGCCAGGAAGGGATCAGGGACCAGGGACTCCTCTCAGCTGTCCTTGGGTAGCCCTTCTGAGGGGGTTGGAACAGGATGAGGCTAATGCCAAGGAGCCTCTGGAGCATCAAGAATGCTTACCCCTCTTTGCACAGAACAGGCTCCTTCTTTGGGGAAAAACAAACCAACCCTAATACTTTCCCCATGCCTAATCTCCTTGGTGCCATCACTCTAGGGGGGCGATGCAGGGCAGGCATGATTACCACATCAATCAGACAGACTGGGAAACTGAGGCCCGAAATAAGGACAGAAAAGGGGCTGCTCAGTCCTGCAGAGAGTGAGTATCTGGCCTCCTTACCCTTATGTAGGATTCTTCCCAGAACCCCAGAATATTATATAATTATATGAGATGTAATGTGAAAAATTATGATTATATAGTCCAAATCCTTTATTTTATGGAGATGAAATATGGGGCCTACAGAGGGGACCTGGCCTGTTAGTTATGCTAATTTGGACCACATTTTAAAATTTTTAATGATAAATAATGGGGTGAGGATGGTGGAGACCGAGGAGCAGAGAGGGAAGACAATTAGTTTTGGGTCACTCTGCAAGTCTAGGACTTCTGAAACTGGCTGGACCTTGGCCACACTGGGCCTTTCTATCCCCCATTACTTACATTCTCGTTTCCCCCTGTGGCAGTGTGTGGGAGCCTGCTAGGAGGAAACCCCTGACCCCAGCCCTGGTCACTGGACCTGGGTCTTGTGAGGGGCAGCAGGAGTGGGGGCTCAGGGCACCTGGGTTGGCCCCCCTCCCTCTGGACCCTGGGTCCCCAGGGGATATTTACCGTCTTCATCGGTGCGGATGACGATGGGCGAGCTCTCGGGCCCTGGTCCCACGGCCGTGTGGGCCACCGCCGTGATGCGGTACTCAGTCCACTTCTCCAGGGACTCCAGGAGGATCTGCGTGGTGCTGGGGGGGATCTGCTTCACCTCCCGGGGATGCGGGTCCTCAGAGTCCAGGGCTCGGTAGCGCACACTGTAGCCCGCTAGGTCACCGTTTTGGCTCTCGGCAGGCGGCGGGCGCCAACTTACCAGAATGGCCGTGGATCTGGTGCTGACACATTTTACGTCTTGAGGGGGGGCAGACGGTTCTATTGAAGGGGGAGAATTGTGGGGGGGAAGGGGAGGGAGGGAAGGGAAGGGGTAAGGGAAGGGGGAAACAAAAGATGGGAAAGATAAAAAAAAAAAAGAAGATGCTAACAAAACAAACAGAAATAAAACAAACCCAAAATGAAATAAAATGTGTGTGGAAAAAAACAAAGAAACTCAGCTCTGAAATGAAAAGCCCAGATGCAGTGGAGTGGCCCCTGGGTGGAGGGTCAGAAATGAGACCAGCCCTGCCCAGGGAACCAAACCAAAATCTGGCAGACAACCTGGGGGATGCTAGCCAAGAGTTTTGTCTCCCTCTGGAGGAAGGCCGCTGAGTTCTGGGCTCCAAGGGCCTGGGGAAAGGCAGAATAGACGGCGCCTTCCTCTGAAATAGTGGCCCAAAGTGGGGATAAAATGGATCGTGAAAAAGACCCTACTGTCTCCCACCTTAGAACTGGAGCCTTCAGGGGAAACTTGAAGGAGATGCTGAGAACCTCACATGGAGGAAGATACCCAGAACCCTTCTCTAGCCTCATCTGGAGAGAGAAACCTGGGCACTAATCCCAGCCTCACCTGAAGAAAGATTGTAACTTCTTTTGGTCTCATGTGGAACAAAATGCCTAGAACCCTTCCAACTTCTCACATGAAGTGAGAATCCTAGAATTCTTGGCAGTTTTGTTGGGACTAAGATACCCAGTTATATATCTTGCCTGGCCTTCCCTGGAACGAGACACCTAAAACCCGTTCTCAAGGCTCACATATAGTAAAATACCTAGAACTTTCCCTAACTTAACACAGAAGGCATTTTGGCTTCTCCAGCCTTGCCTGGAACAAGATACCTAGAAATCTTCCCAACATCACTTGGGAGGAGGCACCCTAAACTCTTCTTAAATTTTATCTGGAGGAAAGCATATGGAATGACAAACTTAGAACCCTTTTTCCATCTGAGGAATTAAGTGATATGCTGGGAACCTCTAACCCCAGAATCACTTTAAGCATGTTACTTAGAAAGCTCCTCTAGTCTCAACTAGAATGAGAAACTTAGAATCCTTTCTCACCTTCAGATGAAGAACCCTAGAATTATTTCTTCAGCTTCGTCTAGAGCAGTGATTCTCAACCCTCCTAATGCCACAACCCTTTAATAGTGGTGGAAATATGTGCTTTCTGCTGGTCTTAGGTGACCCCCAAAGGGGTAGTGACCCACCGGTTGAGAACCACTGGTCTAGAGTCAGATACCCCAAACCCTTTCTCTGCCTTGCCTAAAATGATATATCCAGATCTCTTCTCAGACTTTGAAAAAAATAAGTAATCTAAGCTTCTCCTATCTTCCTCTAGAGCAATACACCTAGAATCTTTTATCAGACTCAATTAGAATGGATCAGCTAATACCTCTCTCTGGTCTTGCTAGGAATAAGTCACTTAAAACCCTTCTTTAGGCTTGTCTAGAGCAAGGATCTAGAACCCTTCTCCAACTTTGCTTGAAGTGACTTAGCAGAAACTCCTGTTTTATCAGGAGGGAGATGCCTAGATCTCTTTCCTAGTTTTGCTTGGAATGGTATACCTAGATTTCCTTCCCAGTCTTACATATTTTGAGGCAGCTAGAACCATTTCCTAGCCTCACCTGAAACACACTTGGAAACCTTTGCCAGCTTCACAGGAAGCACCACACTTACTAAGAGGCACCCAAAGGGAAACATAGAAACTTGCCCCAGACTTGAGCTAAGTGAGATACTTTGAACCTCTTTCCAGATTTGCCCAGAGCAAGACCCCTAGATTGCTTTTTCTGTCTCCCCATATCTCCTATGATTCCCTAGCTCTGCTTGAAGCAAGATATCTAGAACGTGCCCCAGTCTTGCCTGAAGCCTTCTTCCACCTTTCCTGGAAGGACACATTTACAAGTAGAGGGTTTTGTTTTTTTACCCAGACTTTATCCAGAATAAAAAGGTCTGGGACTCCTCCATCCCCCCAAACTCCTGGCTAGTAATCCCAACCAAAAGCAACTGAAAAACTTAAGAACAAATCCAAGGAACTGTGGCAGATGAAAACAAACCAAAGTGTTCGAGGAAATGAAGGATTGAGCTAAAAAGAGGAAAAAAAAAACCAAATCATAATAAAACAGACAATGGTAATAATAATAATAATAATCATAATTGTAGTAAAGAAAGAAAGACGGACAGATAGAACGAGCGCCTTCCAGAAAACTCCCAGTGTGGGTACGTACCTTCCACTCTTCAACTGCTAATTTATAAAGACTTTCTTACGAGGGAAGGACAGAAACTGAGCTAGGAGGCCAGACCGAGCTCGTGATGGGTCTCCGGAGGCGGGACGGTGCCAGGCAAAGCCCTGCTTGGGGCCGAGCTTCACCACCCCTGCTGGGCAGTGGGAAACCCAGAGATGAGTGTGCAAAGGCTTCTCTGGGAAGGGCTCAGTATAGGGACAGAGGCCTCAGGATTCAAACTGTTCTGCTTGGCCCTGGAGGGCAGAATTCGGAGCAATGAGGGGAAGCAGAAGAGAGGCAGATTCTGGTTCTATGTCTACACAGGGGTAAAAGAAAACTTTCTAACAGTGAAAACTTCCCAAAGTGAAATAAGGTGCTTTGGCAGCTGGTAGTGAGTTCCCCGTCAGTAAGAGTATTTGGACAGGAGCTGGATGATCTACTCCAGAATGTGAACTATAAAGAAGGTTCCTTGGAGTTCTGAGATACCGCAATTTTATTGGGGAGTGCTGGGTGGAGGAGAGGGCTTGGGTTCCGCAGCTCTCCTCCCCATCATCTGTCCACAAGCTTTGGTCATAGGACTTAGCATTGGGAGAGAGCTTGGGGATCATCTGTTTTACACTCTTCTATAACTGACAAAGGGAAGCAGGTGAAACCCAGAGAGAGAAAGGAACCTGCCAGAGGTAACAAGCACCTAGCTTGCCAGAAGGTCAACCTTTCTGGCTCCAAGGGTATCAAAGTGCATTTACTAGGGTGGGAAAGAGCAAGTCATCCTTGGCCTCCCATGTGTGGTAAAGGGTTGTTGTTTTTCAGAAACCCACTGCAGAGAAGGTCTGGCCTCAACCTACCCTTGCCATCCGGGCCTAAGGGGGCTGAGCCCCACTGTGACATGCCTGGCCTTCCTGTCCTCAGACTCACTGTGCCCATTCCTTGGACCCACTCACTCACCCGCTCTGATCCAGGAGGGCCCAGCCTCATCCCCCAACCCAGAGAGCAGGATCTTCTGCTCAGGGCCCAGCCTCCTGATAATTGAGGGTGAGGCAAGGGTGGGACTGGGGGAGGGAGGTGAAGGAGAAAGGGAGAATCTTCCCTTCCTGCCCTGCCCCATAGGCCAGGGGAGCCCACAGAATAGAACAGATAGTTAGCTGCTCAGAAATGGACTCCGAGTGCCAAGCAGGCTGAAGCTACTTCCTGGGGGGAGCTCAGGGCATTGCCAGTTTCCTTCACAACCCAGCCCAACCTGCGTGACTGCTGCGGAATGGGCCTATTGGGGCTTGGTGGTCAGCATCCTGACGTCTGCATTTCACAGGACTTTAGAGTTGGCAGGGAACATCTAGTGTAGCCCTTCTCATTTTACAATGGGGAAATTGAGGCTCAGAGAGATAATGGAAGGGGCTTACTCAAGGTCACAGAGTGAGAGATTTGGAAAAGGTACTTAGGACACTGTCTGGGATTTGAGAAAGGGACCTAAGAGACCATCTTGTATAGTTCCCCTCATTTTACAGATGGGGAAACTGAGGCTTAGAAAGAACGGGGCCTGTTCAAAATTGTAGAGTCAAAGATCTGGCTGACTAGGACAGTCTCTAGATAGGGGAAGTGATTTGCTCAGGGTCACACAGGCAATAAGGAACAGATGCTAGATTTGAATCCAGATCTTCTCACAGCTCTAGGAAGTGGCAGACCTAGGGATGGAACACAGGTGTCTGGGCCTCCTGGTCCAGTGTGCATTCTACTGCCCCTGCTGTTGTCTCTACAGAGAGTCCTCTAGGGAGGGTGAGAGTCCTAGAATCAGCACTCAGGAAAGAGACCATCTATGGACTGAAATCCCCACCCTGAGACCTGCCACACTCCTGGGAAGGGGGAGTGAGGGGGGCACGCAGGGTGAGCTGTATTTGTGAATCTGCTTGAGCCCAGCCCGTACTCACCTGAAATGCATCTTTTACAGGTTCAAAGTTGACTGCCCAAGCCACAAGGATGGCCCTTACTGACCTCGGACGGAACCACGTTTTTAAACCTTTAAGTACCATAGACTCGGCGCATCCTATGAGACTCCAGGAATCGGCTGGGGGAGAACGGGGGAGGGGGAGGAGACAGGGGAGGAGAGGGAAGGAAACCCCATCTCGGGGTGCGGGGTTGGAGAATAAGCCTGGAATGCCCCACGCCACCGGGTGCCAGCGGCTCCAACTCCTCAGGGCTCCCACGAGCCAGGTACCGACAGAGCCCTCACTGCTTCCCTGGCCTTCTCCTGCACTGACTCAGCCTGGGATGGCTTTGGTCAGCAATAATGCCCCCAAAACCGAGGCGGGACAGAGGCAGGGGAGGTCGGTGCTGATGACTACAGGTGTGTCTCTGGTACTTGAAGGGTTTAAAGATTCCAGAAAGACAGGAGATACTTTACCTTTAGTTTTAATGGATTTAAGGGTGCTGGGGACAGAATTGCACATCGGAGAGATGGAAGGATTAGGGAGGCAGGGAGAGGAAGGCTCAGGAAGGACAGCCACAGTCTTCCCTCTGCCACGCTGGGGTGTAAGGAGGTGAGCGGGGAGAGGGGGGATGAGAGGGCAGACTTTGTGGGGAGGGGGGAGCAGGTGGCGCTAATATACCGAGGAATGGCGGACGGATGGCTGGCTGGAGAGAGGGAAAGAGGGGGCTAGGAGACAGGCCAGTAGTGAGAACAGTAATGACATTAATGATGATCGCTAGCATTTGTACAGCGCTTTAATTCTGGCAAAGTGCTTTAGAAGAATGATCTCATTTGGATCTCATAGCAGCCCTGGGAGGTAGGTACTTTTATTATCCTCTTTTGTGGATGAGGACACTGCAGCGAGGTGACTTGGTCAGGTCCACACAGCTAGGAATCATCTAAGTCTGGATTTGAACTCGGGTCTTATGCCTTCTAGGTTCAGCACCAACTAGCTGGCTAAGATGCTAAGAGAGACATTTGTAGAACCAGGAACAGCCTAGGCTTTCTGACCCCAAATGGGGAGGTGCTCAAATGAATCTGTTCCTGTTACCCATGTTCCTGGAGTTCCTAGAACCAGATACCCCAGACATGACTCCTCCCAATCCTCACACTTGCTCCTCAGTTTTATGGAGTGGGCATCAGCCTCTCCCAGACTCTTGGGGCTGTGTGGTCTCTGCCCTGGGCCCACTGAGTCCGAGACTGACCCCAGCCAGGGCAGGATCAGAGGACTAAGGATGAAGTGACCTCGGGCACCATTGTGGTGAACCCCTTCATGTTACAAGGGAGGAACTGGGGGGTCACCCCACAGGTGAGGCGGGTAAAAATGAGAAGCTGGGTCATCTGATTCCAAATGGAGAGCCCTTGCCATCGACCTGGGCTATCTCAAGTTCTGGAATCTTTTGGAGGTGGAGAGAGGAGGAAGGATGATTCAAAAGAGATTCCAGGTGGCATGTGAACTTTGTCTTTGGAAGCCAAGCCCTGTGCTCTTTCTCCTGTCCCCTCTTTTTAATTTATTTTTCAATATTAAGTATTTATTTTCTCTCTCTCCTGGCTCTCCTCCCCGCCCACCCTTTACACTAAACCATACTAGCCTCCCGAAGGGTAAAGGGTTCTAAGATGCTGGTCTCTCCCTTCCTGAACTCCCTTGTACTGTGTGTGTGCATGCGTGCGTGTGTGCATGTGTGCACAATGCACCCCTGTGTTGTCTCTTCTCTACTGTAAGCTCCTTGAGAACAGGGACTGTTTCATCTGTGGGCCTGAATTTCCCAGAAGAGTATGCTGTGTGAACCTGGGCTGATCATCTATAAAATAGAAATACTCATAGTACCACCTCTCAGGGCGGCCCAGGAGGATCCACTGAGATATTACACGTACAATGTTTTGCAAACCTTAGGGCACTCGCTAAATGCTGCTCTAATCATGACAATGCCTGAAACACAGGAGGTGCTTAGTAAAAGCTTGCTGATTGATTGGAGGAGAGTCCTGCCTGGTGGTTGCCCCCTTCCCCAACAGTGGGGTAACAGAGCCAAGTCCCAGTGGAGAGAAGTGCAGCCAGGGCTGCCCGCCCAGGCGCTGGGCTTGTTCTTGACCGCACACAGCCCAGGGCCCAACATGTGACCCAGGGGTATGAGAGGATATAGGAAAGGAAGGGGAACACATGTAACCAGTTGGCCAGCAGCCACGTGTGCAGTAAGGCAGCCCCATAGGGGATGGTGGTGTTGGCACACAATCCATTAAACTAAACAGCTAGACTGTCTACTGGAACCTGGGGGGGTCATGGGCACAACCCCCAGACCCTTGCTGACCCCAGCTCCAGCTGGAGCCCAAGGTTACACAGCTGCTAACAAGTAATGGCAGGTCAGAGGCTTCAGATTCACTACCCTGTGCTGCCTCAGTTTCTTAAATCCCTTAGTGGCGACGGGAGAACCAGAGGCCAGAAATGGGCTCTGGGCCAGCCCGACCCAAGGTCTTCAGACCAACAGCCCTGAGGCTCAGTGCTAGGGGGTTTCACTCCACAGTGGTCCCACCCTCTCTTGGGAAGCACCTCAGAGTCACAGGACTAGAGGGGCTTCTGGAGACACCCAACCTCTTTCCCATGCTCCCCTTCACTTTCTCCCATTTTGCAGATAGGAAAAATAAAGCTCAGAAAGAAAAAGGGACTTGCTAAGGTTATGCTGAAAGTTGGTGGCAAAGGAGAGACCAGCCGTGGGTGTGCTAATTCCCATGATGCCGAGCGTCTGCATGAACTGTGTGCTATGCTCTAAGACACAGGAGCCGGACTAAGCAGGGGCTTGGAGGGTAGGGGAGGAGCTCTCTGAGTATCCCCCCAGCTCCTGGTGCCCAGGAAGACACCCTCCCCCCAGACTACTCTGCCAGCTACCCTCTGGCCCTGACGACTGGTCCTTTCTTCCTCCTCTCCCCGTGAGGTTGGGTCCATTCCACAGGCCCAAAGCTCTCTGGGATGGGCGAGTGGAGTGGGACTGGGAGGGGGGCCCTGCCTGGCTCCCCTCCCTCACAGTAGGGCCAGGACAGGAGAGACACCTACTAGACTGGAGAGTGCGCTGCCTGACCTCCGAGGTGAAGGCCCCCAGGCCTTGTGCGGAGCGCGCTGCCAGGCGGAAGGTGTACTCCGTGTTGGGTTTCAGGTCCTCCACCACGAACCAGGTTGTGGGGCCGAAGTTTTTCCCTACCTAGGATCACAGAGGGCATAGAGAGGTAAGGGAAGGAGGAGAATGGGGGAGAGAGGGAAGAATGAGGAAGGAAAGAACAGGGAGAAAGGAGAGGGATGAGGAGGGCAAAGAAGAGACAGGGAGAGAGAAAAAGAGAGAGGGTTGGAGAAGGAGAAAGGAAGGAGGGGAAGGAGAGGAAGAAGAGGGAGGGGAGGAGAGAGTAAGAGGAAGGAAGGAGAGAGAATGAGAATGAAAAGAGACAGAGAGCCCTGAGACACTGGAAGGGCTGGCCGGGCTGGGGCACGACAGCCCCATGGCCTGACCTGGCCCCGGCAGCAGGCTGAGCAGTCCCTCCCCCCGTCATCCCCTCACTTTCCCCAAGACATCCCACCGCGATCCCACACCCACCAGGCGGTGTACCTCTTTGCCATCGTCTCTTTCCCGATAGAGCAGCTCATACATCACTATGCTCTCCTGCCGAGGGGCGCTCCAGGTCAGGCTGATGCTGGTCTCAGACTTCGCTTCTGCCCGGAAGTTCATGGGCTGTCCGGGCACTGGCAAGCCATGGATGACCAGAAGGCAAGGAAGATGAGAAAAAAGACAATGATGGATGGAGAGGCCTCGACCCCAAGCTGCCCCACAGGACCACAGGCTTTATGGCTGGAAGGGGACTTAGTGGACATCTATAACTTGACCCTCTCATATTACAGAGGGCAAAACTGAGGCTCAGAGAGGCAAGGATTCTTGCCTAAGATCGCATAGGTTTTAGGATCTGAGCCTAGGTGTTACTCTGGATCCAGGGCTTGGGCAGAGACCATCCCATTTCCAGACCCAACTCTGGGGACAACAGTGGGGAGTGGCTTCTCTAGTTGGTCACTTACCTCCTTGCTGTGTTTTGACCTGAATGGGATCCGAGAGGGGTCCATCACCCACAGAGGTGAAGGCCAGGACTCGGACAGTGTAGGTCTCATCTTCTAACAGACTGCCCACGGTAGTCAGGAGACTGTCGTCCACGTTGTGTTTCTGCCAATTTCCAACAGGGTGGTCAGGTTCCATGGTGTAGTAGACACGGTAGCCACGAATCAGGCCATTGGGTTCCACCGGCTCTTCCCACTGGATGATCATGGTGGTTGCACTGAGCATACGACCCTGCACATTTCGGGGGGCACTGGCTGGGGCCTGTTCCCCAGTCCGGGTCACCACCGACTCGCTGGGAGGGCCCTGCCCTATGGTGTTGACCGCTGACACCCAAATTTCATACTCCGAGTTGGGGCTGAGGCCCCCAATGCTGTAGCGTGTGGTGGTGATGTCCTCTTTGATCTGATAAGGGCCATCTTGGCTCTTGGACTTGTACTCAATGACATAATACGACACAGGGTCAGGGTTGCCTGAGTCCCATGTGATGGTGATGCTGGTGGCCGTATTCTCTGTCACTACTGGGGTTCCAGGGGCCTTGGGGAGGGCTGGGGAGCAGGAGAGATCAATCAGTCAACCAACAACCATCTATGACACACCTACTGTGTGCAAAGCACTCTACATACAAACCAAGGAGAACATGGCAAAGAAGAATGGTGTCACTCTCCTGCTCAAAAAACTTCAATGGCTTTCTGCTGCCCCTTTCCACTGACATGTGAGGGACACTCTCCTCCTCTTCAACTTGGCACCAACCTCTCTCTTAGGCCTGAAGTGTACCCCTTAGTCATCTCTGCCCACAGAAATTCTTCTCTTCCTTCCAGACTCAGGTGCATCTCCACTCTCCCACTCCCATCCCCCATACATGCTTCCTGCCTTCCTAAGAGGCCTTCTCTGATACCTTTTCCCCTCACTTCAGACCTTACACACCCTTTTATTCACACTTCTCTGAGATCATACATTATAGAATATAATCATTAGCGTTGGCATCCTCTGCCCAAGTGACTGTAAGCCTAACAGAGGCAGTGGCCAGGTTTTATTTAAGCCTTGTGGCTTACTTCCAGCACCAAGTACAGTGGTCTGCTTAATATACATTTAATAAACTGAAATGAATTCTGATGGCTCTCCACACTGGCCCAGAGAGCTGTCAGAAGCGGGTGGGTAGCAGAAGGGGGAGACTAGGTCACTTAATGCTCAGGCTAAGCTTACTGAGGAATGGTTTAGAGGTCCCAAAGAAGGAGTGGCCCTTCTTTGGTGTTCCAAGCCAATCTTGTGATTGAGATTTTATCACGACCATTTTTCATTAGAGGAAACTGAGGCTGAAGGAGGAGTGGCTTGTTTGAGGTCACAGAGCAGCTCAGTGGCAAGGACAGGAGTAATTCTGATCTGCTTGAGGGCCCCCAGTGGCCACTTACACTTCACTGTGATCTGGGCCACGGCCTCGATGACGCCCAGGCTGGACATGGCCACGCATGTATAGTTGGCCGAGTCTTTGACATCGGTGAGCTCCAGGACATTACGCCCAACAGGCATGTCATCCTCGGGGGTCAGGTCCTCGGAACCCTGCATCCACTTGACATAGGGCATTGGGGAGCCCACGGCCACACAGGTGATGTTGACGTTGCCTCCGGGCATGATCTCGTGGCTGACGGGCAGGATGGAGAAACGGGGGGCCACCCGGCGTACTGGGGATCGGGGGGAATGGGGCCAGATGCACAAGGGGAGGAAACAGGAAAACAAAACAAAACAAAAAGAACAGAAAGGAAAAGAAAGAAAGAAAGAAGGAAAGAAAAAAAGAAAAACAGGGGAAAACGATTTCAATACAAAATGGGTTCTTTCCTCCCCCCCTTGAGTTTTTTTAAAAAACAAAACAAAAAAAATTAAAGGAACAAAAATTAAACACAAATAAATAATAATATCAAAATAATATACTTCACAAACAATATATATATATATATCATAGACACAAAGCGATATTTCATAGCAACAGGGCTCCATTGATCAAGGGTAGACCCATCACAGCACAGATAGTGACACAAAAATTTATCAGTCATTTCTCATCTTTACTGACAGATCCGGCTTCCCTTGCCCTAAACAGACAGCTCTTCCTAGGGTCTGGGGCATGATGGTGGTGGTGGTGGTGGTGGTGGTAATTCTCTTCTCTGGTCCCAGTTTGCACCTCCAGAGATGCTGGGGAGGCCTGGAGAACTTGTAGCCTAAAGGGTGTAGGGGTATGTTTGCGTTTGTGTGTGTGTGTATGTGTTGTGTATGTGTTATACATGTGCGCGTGTGCGCAGTACACTTAGGCATAGCAGGGTAAGGTTTGGGATCCCAGTCCCCAGGAACTGAGGGTTTCCTGGTCAAGGTGAGGAGGGATGTATAGGTAGAAATCTCAATGTTATGTTTGCTCTCTCTCTGAGGGCAAATGAAAAGACTGGCCACGGAGATGTCGATACCATCTGGTTATCCTGTTGGTGGGAAGGCGATGGTGTCTTAAGGGAGCCTGCCCTGACCCTTTCCCCCCCAATCTTATCCAGGGACCGAGAGGAAAAGATGAGAAACTCTAATGAAATTTTTGTGGTTTTCGGGTATAGAAACCCTAACAAAGCCTCTTGAAGATCTGACAAGGTTCCATCGATAGATGCAGCTTTCAGAATCACAAACATCATGCAAAATAGGTCAAGAGAGAAGGAGACAGAGACAGAGACAGAGACATAGGGAGGGGCAGAGAGAGAAAGAGAGAAACAAACAGAGAGGGGGAGAGAGAGATAAAAATGCAGAGGAAGAGATCTCGGGGGCCACTAGCATATGCCCAGGTGGGTACTGGAGACAGAAAAGACAGACAGAGAGAGCAGGAAAGAGGAGAAGAAGAGAGAAGGGGAGGGGAGGGGGAAACCACTTCAATGCTGCACACTCTTATTCTAGCTGATGTGAGACAATGCAGCAAGTCACATTGTCACATCACAGCCCTGGCGGAATAATAAATAGAATAATTAATAATAATAAAGAGAAGAATAATCATAATCATAAACAAGGGTGATGGACTTTGGACGTTAAGAAGACAGTGACATGTTCTATGCATCTCCTTAGCTGAGAAGTGGATGCAGCCTTCGGACCTTACCCAGTAGAACATGAAGGCGGAGGGTGGGTTTCGGGGCCTCTGTTTTCTGAAGGCAGCCGCCTCCTCCTTTGGACATCCTGATGGAGAAGCCTACCCCCTGCCCAATACCCCACAGGGACTTTTTTTAGTGACAGGTAAAGGATGATGGGATTTCCATTTAGAGAGGGAAGGCATCTTAGACCAAACCATCTACTCCAACTCCCTCAATTTACAGATGGGGAAACAGGCCCAGACTGAGGAACAGGCTCGCTCAAGGCCATACAGCACTGCTGGGATTCAAACCCAGGACTTCTGACTCTCCAACTGCCATAATCTTTTCCACTCTATCAGGCTGGTACAAATCCTCCTGGGAGCTGTAAAACTCTTTTCTCCCAAGGCGAGGCTTAAGCTGCAGCACAGAAGATCCAGGGTAGATTTTTGGAAGAATCCTTGCCTTTTGGGGAGGCGTGCTTTGCCGTCCATGGAGCCAGTAGTATGGCAGAGTAATGAAAGCTCAGTAAGGAGGCCTGGGTTTGAGTCCTGGTTCTAACACACACTAGCCACATGGTGACCATGGTCAAATGCTCTTACCTCTCTAAGTCTTAAGTTTCCTCATCTATAAAACGGGAATAGTGAAGGGTGGACTACCTCCCTACAGGGTCCTTGAGCAGAATCATCATTATTATAAAAGCTAAAGGAACAATCTTAGACCCCTGCTTTCCCCCACCATTTTTGTCCTCATCCAGGCCCATATTCAGGCAGCTAAGGTCTTATTGCTGCCATTTTACATGTGTTTATTGCCCAAATATAGTCAGCAAGTCAATGGCAGAGCCAAAACTGGGATCCAAGGCTCCTGATTTCCAGGTCAATGGTCCTACTGCTCTCCCAGTGTTTACATTCTGGGTAGAACCTGGAAGGCCATCCTACCCAAAAGCAGGGGGATGGGCCAGATGCCTTCCAAATCTTGGCAGGTGAGGAGCCTCTGGGGCTTGGCTTTCATTGGAGTTAATGATAAAGGTTCATGGACTGAAGAGTGTGAGGTTACTGGGGGGTGAACTTAGGGAGTTCAGGAAAGTATACTCTCATCCCTTCCTCTCTGGCTTTAGCAAGGGGTGATCACAGGTCACCAGCAGGAGCTGTTGGTGGAGCAGCTGGGGCCTGATGGTCTAGTTTCCAAGCCCTTGAGCCTCTACTGGCCTCATTCTTTAAGAAGGAGGAATGGGAAAGGGGCCCATAGCTGCTGGCTGCATGATAAGGGGATGGGAGGCCTAGGGTCCCAAGTATACCAAAGTCCCTGGGGGGAGGAGAGGAAGAAGCCCAGGAAGCCTTGCTGGGCAGGAAGCTACTGGCATTTCAGAAAACAGAGTCCCACGAAAGCCCCGAGAGTCACACCAGAGACAAGATGGAGAGAGAGTTTAAATGGAACCCAAGAGAAGGGCATGCAGACGGAGTGGAGGTGTCAGGGGGCAGTGAAGGGGGTGGGGGGTGCGGTGCGGAAAGGAGATATGTGACTTTCTGGAGGAGGGGAATGAAGGCAACGCCACTGGACAGAATCCAGTCAGCAGAGAGCATCCACAGCAACACACAAACACCAGCAGGTGGGATGCGAACGCTGAGTTGTCATGGAAACAGAAACGACAGGAAATTCAAACTGAGGATTAATTAATCAAAGACAAAAAACAGAACTGACTAAAAAAAAAACTAAGAGAAAGCATATCGGATGGGTGTGTGGGTGCTGAAAATCGGGGTCTGAAAGGAAAAGGGCTACTATTTCCCTGGGAAGGGGGCCCCCCTGGCAGAACACAAACCTAGGCCCCCGGCTGGCCCTGAGCCTGCCACCTCCATGGACCAGGAAGGCCTAAAATGACAGGCTAGCAGACATCAGTTTTCTTGGGCTTCCTTCTGGGACCCCAGCAAGTGTACTTTTCCATCTGTGATGCTAGGCTTGGAGAGGCCAGGCAAAAGTGGGGGGATGCCTCTGGGAGAGAGACCTCCGTTATGAACGAGAAGAGGCAATTGAGACTAGGGAATTAGAAAGCAGCATCTTTCAAGCTGGCCTCAGTGGTTGGGGCCATAGTGCATAGGACAGGTAGGATCTCCCTGGAGAAAAATCCAGGCAAACCAGCCCAGGCCTCAGCGTATTCCCCCAACACCTACACAGAGTCTCTCCACTAAAACCCTCTATCCCAGGTTTTGTTACCCACAGCTGGTCCTTGCTCTGCCCCTGTGGAGGAAGGTAGTACAGAGAGCCTAGGAATTAAGAGCCACAAGGAAGGGGCTTTAGAGATCACCCAGCACACTCCTCTAATTTTACAGGCTGGGAAACTGAGGCTCAGAAAATGGGATCCACTTTCCTAAAGGTCATAGGGCAAAGCAAAGCTGGGATTGGAGCACAGATCTTCCCAAATCCAAATGCTTTATGTTACAGCACAGGCAACAGTTTTGAATGGTTTGAAAGATGTAGGAAGAGCATCAGATCAAGTAAAGTGTAATTCACTGTTATCCTTGGGGAGGCAGAGATGGGGTGGGGTGGAGGACCATTGAAGGGCCCCCCAATGATAGAAATTCAGCCAGTCCTGGGCCAAGATCCTTTTGTCAGACTCTGGATGAAGTGGCCAAGGCATGGGAGCTACAGTGAAGATGGTTGGAGGGGCGTGAGGGGCATGAGGGGTGGCCTTGAGGCTCGCTGCAAGTGCTAGCAGAGACTTCCTGCCCATAGCAAAGGTCCCATTCTGTGCCAGGCTCAGAAAGTAGTGCAGACAATGGGACCAGTGCCTGAGTGCTAACAGGCAGTCCCATGGCTTTCAGGGACCTTGTGACCGTGCCTTGGTGGAAGCATCTGTTCTCAATTGGATGGCTAGCTTATGGAGTGGTTCTCATCAGAGACAATTAGAACATCCAAAGTGGGTTTTAAAAAATGATCCCACTTAGCCAAAGGGATGTAAAACCAACATGGAACAGCTGGTATTTAACCCCAGGTCCTCTGATTTCAAATCTAGGGTTCTTCCTTATATACCATATAAGTGTATGAGAGTTAAAAGGATTCCTCAAGACAAAGCTTCTTAACCTGGGGTCCATGAACCCTTAGGGGGTCTGTATATAGGTTTTAGGTGGTCTATGGATTAAAAAAAGCTATTTTGAAATAATTGGTTTCCTTTTTTATCCTATGTGTTTTATTTTATGTATATAAAAACACTGTTATGAGAAGGGGACCACGGGCATTTCTAGACTGATGCCCAAAGAGATTCAGGGCATAAAAAGGGTTAAGAATCCCTGACTCAGAACAGAGAAGACTAGAGTTGAGACCACCTAGTCTGCCCTCCCCCAAGGTTGCCAATGGCTGAAGAAAATGAGGTCGAGTTATGGAGCCAGTATTTGAAGCCAGGCCCTGGGACTCCACATGGAGGGCCGATCCACTCTCCCATGAGAACATGGTTCATCTCTTTTTGCCTGATGGACTGTGCTGAGCTTTCTGTCCAGATCATTTCATCATATCCTAAGCCACATTTAAAAGTTCAGAAATCTGAATGGCTTCTGGAAGCTGGCAGGGCACAAGCATTCAATAAAGAATGAGAAATGAAATAGATAATCATCACATGAGGCTATTCTGAAGAATCAAGAGACCACCATGAACAAAAGCCATCAGCTACTAGAATAAGCTGCCAGTACAGGAAGAGATGTGTCAAACCCAGGGGAATCACCCAGTGCCCATCACAGGTCTTGTACACAGTAGGTACTTAATAAATGTACTGAACAAAGCGCGCAATAAAAATAAAAAGCTCAACTGGGCTTCATCAGGTGTAACTGGAATGTGTCCCTGACTCATGTGTGGGCTGTACATTCCTTCTTATATGTCCTCCTGCTTCTGGAGACCACTCTGAGACCTGGTTAGTTTGCAGCATCCATGGAGGATCCTTAATCCTTTGCACCAAGCAGATTTCTGGGTGGAGGTTGCTGAGCCAATGGTGAGGTTCCAGGAAATGGGTGGTGGTGGGGTGGCCGAGGCTATGTTCTGCCAAGTCTAGGCTCAACCCATCATTGACCCACCCAACATCATTGCCCCCAGCTGCAGAAATTGAGGTGTGGGTTAGAGAGGAAGGCAGGTGTGGGGCCCACGAGGCTGAGAGAGTCCCGCAGGAACCACACCCACGGTTACCGACCTGACTGGAGGGTCCAGGCGGGTTAATTTGGCAACACCAGCCTCTGTCCTCAGCATGCTCCCGGGGAGGGATCCGGCTGGCTCCGGCTTTTCCAATCCTTCACCCATTAGCCAGCGTCCCGGTGGGGGAACCCACTGGGGTGAAGGAGGGCAGGAGGTGGGCCGGAAAGGGGGAGGAGGTGGTGGTGAGAGAACCTGCCGCTTCAAACCCCGATTCACATGAAAACCAACTCAAAACCGGTCAAAGCAATAGGAAGAGACCCCCCCCCCAAAGGAAGAGCGAGGAAACCAAACCAGACCAAAAGGGGGCCGGGGGGAAGGGGACGGGGAGAGGAAAAGGGGTGAGGGTTTGGGGAGGGGAGGGGGAGAAATCAAAAGGTGAAGTGATTTGGTTGAAGCACTAGGAACGAAATCAGTGTTAACATCTCAACATTCAGCAAGCCACTGCTTCAAAGGGGTGAGAAGGTGGACAGTACTGGCCATTTTGGGGAGAGAGGAGCCACTCCGTCTGACTCCAAAATGAGGGTGGGGGAAAGGAGCATGGACAAAAGGTAATGAACAGCCTCTAGAGTATTAGTGAAGCTTAGATTACACCTGTCTTTGGGCTGTAGAGGCAAGGAGGGCCCCCACTGCCCATTTCCAGGCCCTGCCCTTTCTCAGGCCCACATCTGAGATTGGGACCCAGTGTTCTGACTTCGCGCCTCTCCTCACCTTGCACCCAAAGTAGGATCCCATTGCCCCCCCCCCAGCCCCTTGCCCCTGTGTCTCTTTCTCCCCTTGTCCCCTAGCCCACCCTATTTCCTGGCTACCTCTCACCCAGATTCAAAGTCAGAACAGATGGGTCCAGATACATCAGCAACTGGGTCAAGGGGGATGTGGTGGCAGATGCCTTTTAACCTGCCTCTGGGTGGTGGTGAAGGCTTTTAAAGTCCTTATTGTTCTGGGAGTTCCCAACATTGGAAATGTCTTCCCTTTGTTTGCTAGGTGGTTTTTATAATTTTTTTTTTAAACAAGACAGAGATCCAATGAATCTCAAGCCTAGCTGAATTCCAATCCCCCTCACTCCCTCACTGCTGAAGACCAGATGTGGGCATCTGTGGGGGGATTCCGCTTCACTTCTGACAAGGTGTAATCTAATTCCCTCCCATCCCCCCACTAAAACAGAGAGAACAGCAGTGCAAGATATGAGATACAGGCAGGCAAAAGAGTCCCAGGTCAGTACAGCGCAGTGTTCCTGTGGGAGCCTTGGGCATTGTTTGTGCTCTCGAGAAATCCCGCAGATACAGAGTTGGGGGGTGGGAGTGGGGTGTCCAGGGGTCAGAGCAGAGAAAAGACACTGAGATGTGAGAAGACAAAGAGTAGGAGAGGGAGAGAGGGAGAGAGAGAGAGGGGGAGGGAGGGAGGGAGAGAGAGAGAGAGAGAAGAGAAAGAGGAGAGGAGAAGAGAGACAGAAAGTGTGTGTGTATGTGCACGAGAGATACACAGAGACAGAGAGTGCAGTAGCTCTCTACCCCCTGACCCTCTCACCCTCTCTCTGGCTCCAAGCCTGAACACCTGCAAGTGAGAGCTGGGGAAGTAGGAGGAAGGTTAGGGATATGCAGGGGGTGAGGACCCAGAAGGCTTAAGCAATTTTCTGGGCTGGAGGAGAATGGCTGTCCATCCTTTCCTACTATACTATCTGGGGGTTCTGAAGCCCAGGGTCCGGTGTGGGGGTGGGCCAATAGGAGTCATTTTCAGCTGAAAGGTCAAGAACTCCCCATTCTATTTGCTGGACACCAGGGAAGAGATGATCAGGTGGGGATGGGGGCAGGGAGTTATGGCTTTAATATCTTCAGCTCTTTATACTCAGTGAGGTCATCTGAACCCAAGAGTTTTCTCTGAGAGATGTCTGGATTTTGTGTCTAATAGCAGAGATGGCCTAAAATTGCTTTTAATGAACTCTTTCAACACTGGGGTCTGCTTGTGAGGGCTGTTGGGATGAGGCAGTTGTTGACTGGATCTCTTGACATTGGGACAGCATCTAACCTAGACTGTCTCCCTATTTTTCACCTTTGCTGTTCTGCTATTTCAGTCGTGTCTGACTCCTTGTGACCCCATTTGGGATTTCCTCGGCAGAGATACTGGACTGGTTTACCATGTCTTGCTATAGCTCACTTTACAGATAAGGAAACTGAGGCAAACAGGGTTAAGTGATTGTCTAGGGTCACACAGCTAGTAAATGTCTGAGGCCAGATTTCAATCCAGGTCTTCCTGAATCTAAGCCTGGTACTCTATCCACGGAACCATCAAGCTTCTCATTTCTTGCTGTATCTGGTCTAAATTTTGGCTAATATGCAAGGCCTTCTCCAGCTGGGCCTTACTTCTTGTTCTCCATTCCTGACACTTAAAACCCTCCGGTTATGGAGGGTCCCCTTGTCCCCACCCTCTTTCCCTTGTCTCCCTACAAGTTCTCTCAGCAGCTCATTGTCTTTACTATCATACCCTACATATGTGATGCCGGCAGGTAAAACTGGTAAAAAGATCTTAGAAAGAATTTACTCAAATCTATTCATTTTACAGATGGGGAAACTGAGGTTCAGAGAGAAGGCACGAGCTGTGCAAAGACATACAGCTAGAGACTGAACCCAGGTCTTGTGGCACCAAGTCTGGTACTCTTTCAACTACTCCCTCTAGAGCAGTGGTTCTCAACCTTCCTAATGCCACAACCCTTTAATACAGTTCCTCATGTTGTGGTGACCCCCAACCATAAAATTATTTTCGTTGTTACTTCATAACTGTAATTTTGCTACTGTTATGAATAGTAATGTAAACATCTGATATGCAGGATGTATTTTCATTGTTACAAACTGAACATAACCCACAGGTTGAGAACCGCTGATCTAGGGTGTTCTTATCCTGAGGTCCATGGATAGACTTCAGGTGGGAGGCACGGAGGTCCAGGAACTCAAGATGGAGAAAAATTGTAACTTTATTTCTCACTAACTTCTTAATGAAATTTAGCATTTCCTTCAATTATTTAACTACATAATTCCAATAACAGGGTGACCTAGGGGTATAAGACAATAATGAGGGTAAGCAGCTGTACCCCAATCCTCCTTCCCACCTACTGGAGTCTTTACCTTCCTACAAGGCCTAACTCATGCCCCATTCCTTCAATGTCACCACAGAGTAACAGACCCAAGTTACAGAATCACAGGTTTCTGGAGTTAGAAAGGACTTTGGGGATCATTTAGTCAGTCCATTCCTCTTCTTCTAACCTCACAAAAATTTAGGCCAGACAGAAAATTAGGCTGGATTGGGAAAGGGACTTACATTGGGAATAAACAAATGGAGGAGTTAGGACCTGAAGCCTAGCCTTCTGACTCTGGATGCAGTGTTCTTTCCACTATGTTATGCTCCTGCTATGGGACTGGAGAGAGGGAAGATGAGTGAAATTCATTTATAATCCCCCAACTCATTTATGCTAAGAGTTTTCACCTCCTTCTCTCACAGCCTGATGCTTGCTGGGAGCGAGGGCTACTTTGGGTTTCCTGACCTGTGTCCACATAGGGTCAGCTGGCCAGGGAAGAAGGTTCTCTGGATCCCTTAGCCCTAGAAACCCCGTTAGAGATTATCCACTCAACTGGGAAGGGCACAGAAGCTCAGACTTTAAATGAATCTCTGCAGCCACCCATTCCAACCTGTACCTGAGTGAGAATCCCCTCTAATAAAATATATGACAAGCTATCATTCAATTTCCCCAAACCTTCAGAGATGGGGCCCTCATGACCTCATCCAGCCCATGCTCATTCACTTTTGGAGAGTGCCACATCAAGGCAGACTCTGCTGAGCCCCACTTTTCTCTCATGGGCCTGGTTCTTTCTGTAGGATAAGTCTCATCCCTCTTTCCTAGGCCAACTTTTCAAATACTTAAAGACAGAGCTATTGCACTCTCCTTAATACTGTCCTTTCCTTAGGCCAGACATCCTCTGTCCCCTCTTGTGATGAGGACTCCAGTCCCTTCTCTAATCCTGTCACCCTCCACCGAAAATGCATCAGTCTCTGTGCATCATCCCTCCTAAAGGACATGAGCCCAGAACTGAGCATGATCCTTCAGATGAGGTCAGAAAAGGGCAAGGGGACAAGGTTCAGGGTAGCTCTCTCCATCCCAGGAGCTTCTCCTTGATGACTCAGTTAGCTAAAACCATCAGGACCTTCTCCTATAGACAGCAATCTAAGTCCTGCCTTCCCTCTTCCCGTGCTTGGACAGCTGAAAAAACCCACCCCGAAACCCCAAACCCATTTATCCCTATTCAATTCCATCTAATTAGATTCAGCCCAATGTTCTATCTTCTCCTCTCCTGACTCTGTTATCCAATACTCTGCTAGCCACCCCTCTGAGCTCTGTGTCATTTGCAGAGTTGATAAGCACATCAGCTGTTTCTTCATCCAAGTCACTGATAAAATGAACTACACAGGGCCCAGACTGAGCCCCAGGGCGCTCCAGCAGAGCCTGCCCTCTGGGGCCAGGAGCCTTAGTGGAAGCTAAAATGACTTTTGGCCAAGAGATTGTGTTGTGTGTGTGTGTGTGTGTGCATACACGAGCGAGGACTAGATGGGAGATTTCCTCTGCCTGTCTTCAGTCCCTTAACCAGGGCCAGATTCCAAGAAAATGTATGGGTTGGATGAGGTGGCCACTGAAGTGCCTTCCAACTCTCAAATTTTGTGATTCTGGGAAAATCTAATACAGTCTGATGGGTATCCTGGCATTGCTGCTGTGTTTAATAAGAAGGCAGCAGCTCCCAATCCCCTTTGATTACCTCTCAATCCTAACAAGCCAGGAGTCCTACAGCTGAAGGGGAGGCTTTCCTGTCCATTCTCCAGAAGGGACCTCACCTCATCTTAGGCCTACAAGAGGGGGAAGAGGTGGAATATGGCAAAATCCATCTGAGGTTGCCTTCTCTGCAGTACAAGGCAGAGTGTGGACGGTAGCAGACACTGTCATAGGCTTACAAGGCCAGCTGGCATTCCCAAAGATGAGATCACAGGTGATATGGAGCCAATCGAGGTGGGGCTTTGGCAATTTTTCTAGGGGGTGTCCAATGTCCAATGGGAAAGGGGTGAGGTATGAGGAAGAAGGGATGGAGATGGTAGAGACCAGGGTGGGAAAACCTCAGCATCTCGGTGTTAGAGAGAGAAGAGAAAAGGAGAGGGACAGAGAGAGAGAGAGGGAGGGAGAGGGAGAGAGAGACAGAGAGAGAGAGAGACACGGGGGAGGGAGAAAGAGGAGAGACTGTCATAACTGCCCTTGGATTTCTCAAGAATCACCCAGTGCTAAAATCAAGGACACTCAGAAAGTGATTGCCCTAGGTGTGGCTTGAAATCTTCCCAGGCCACTTGTGAAAAGAAATGCTGTCCCATAGGGCTGAGAGCCAGGGAGGGGGCAGCAGCCAGCCCCACTCACTCTATGAGTGTCCCCACAGTACCAATGGACACAGTTCTCATTGGCTTGCCTACTTTCCCACTTACTTTGAGGAGAAGCCTCAACTCAGGGCATGGAAGAAGAAGAATTTAAGGATCTCCATTCCTAACCCCAACTTGGAGAATCAAAGGAGCACTGAATTTGGAGTTGGGAGGGCCCTTGGAGATCACTTGATCTCATCATTCCATGTTACAAAGGTGGAAAAGGAAGCCCAGGATGGGGATACGATTCTTCCAAGGCCACAGAGTGGTAAGCGTTGGGGTGGGGTGGGGGGAGGACTTTGGACCCAAGTTTGGTCATGGTGTCACAACCCAATAAGCTGCTCCCTGGGGCTCCTTGGGAAGTTCTAGGTCCCCAGACTCCACGGATAGGGAGACAGCTTTCCCCAATATTTCTTGAGGCAGTGAGGAAGCACAGGATTTTGGGTCATGGGACTTGGACTCAAATCCAGTTTGCCTCTTACTGCCTACGGTCAATCATTGAACTTTCCTGGGCCTCTATTCCTTCCCTGTAAAATGTGGGACTTGACCTAGATGACCCCTCAGGCCCCTTCCAGCTATAACTCTGTGATGTCCCTATCTGAGTCACCCCAGAGCAGCACCCTGGGAATATGGAAAGGCAGTCCTGAGGCAGCTGTCAGGGATGGGACGTCTGCCTCTGGGGCGGGGCACCTGCCTACATCTAGCTCCATCCTAGGGCAGTTGGGGGGAGAAGGCTTTATAATGCCTCAGGCCTGAGAGAAATTGGGGTCACCTGCTGTTACTGTCAGCCCAGCCTCCAGGCTGGCCAGGTGCTGTTCTCTCAGTGGCACCAGTACCCAGGAAGACTCTACCAGCTTCATCCACTTCACAGTACATTCCTATACTAATTGACTCATTTGATTTTATAATATGTGTCATTCACTGGGAAACAGGCCAAAAGAAAGCATGTCTTTCACAAGTTCACAGTGTCTCATGTTATATTTATTCTACCACTGAAAAGGCCAATCAGGGGATCCTAACTGTACAGGTCATTTCATCTTCCTGGGCATCAGTTTCTCCATCTGTCCACCTGGAATAATGACACTCAGGGAGGAAAAGTACTTTCTAAACCACGAAGCACTGTAGTAATGGGACTGATTTATTCCCACTGAAATGATGATTGTGGAATCTTAGACCTGAAAGGGCCCTTCAGCACAATATGACCCACCCAACTCATTTTGCAGGAGGAATATGAGGCCCAGGGAAGAGAACATACATAGTATTAGCCTGGAAGAAGCTGTGGAGGTCATCTGGTCCAACTCCCTCATTTGACAGATAAGAGGCCCAAACGGTAGAGAGAGCTCATGGGCGTAGCTCATCTGAAATATGAATCGAGGGGATCTTTCCATCACTGGCACTGGACACCGGATGGATCAGCCCGGATTTGTGACTCTGTGTGTTGCATGCAGGGGGAGCTCAGTTAATGCTGCTCCCCCAAAATGGGGACAGTAAGAGTAAACAGTACCTGGCACACAGGAAACACTCAGTAAAATGCTTGTGGATTGACCGACTAGTTGGTAAAGAGCTAAGGGTTTCTGAAGGGGAGAAGAGCTCAGAAGGAGCTTAGGGAAATGCTCTGGGCTGAGGTTCCAACTCTGGGAAGAGGCAGGGTGGCTTCCAGGGACCCTCGGAGAGATGTGGCCCTGCCCCCAGCCCAAGCTCTCCAGCCTCCCCACCCCAGGAGCCGCTCTCTAGGGCCCCTGCACTCCATTTTTTTGGGGTAAACATTCCAGCTGGGAAATCCCTTTCCTGTGTGGTTCAGTTACCCCTTGGGGGGCAAGGGGTCAGGCCAGGCTGGGGGCAGGAACACTGGCTTTCTGCACAACTCGCTGGAAAATAGCCCACACAGCGCAACCAGGAAACAAAAGCAAAGAAAAGGGGACAAAACCGAACCAAAGACAGAATTTTCTTTAGGGGGTAAAACAAAGTAACAATTTGGTTTAAAAAACAAAAACAAAACAACATAAGAGAAAACGGACAGAAAAGAAGAAATAAAGGAACAGAAGAAACCACACACTCAGAAGGCGTCTGGAACCCAACGGATCAAATCAACGGAAGTGGCATGCAGAGAAGAGTGTGACATTCTCCCATCATGCATCAGGCCCAGTGGCCCAAACGCCAAGTTACCATGACGACGTAGAGTGCAAAAATTCAGCAACGACATTACCAACGGGATGCAGAAAGGCGCTCACAATGCAGGGCGTCGCGGGTAGTGACCCGCCCGGCGGGCCGGGCGCATCGGAAACATTTTCTCTTGCTTTTTCGCTCTTATTTAAATTTTTTTAATTGATCGATTTGATTGATTGATTTTTTGGTTTGTTTGTTTGTTTGTCTTAAGAATGTAAAAATGTGGGTAGAGAACGTAAAAAAGAAAAAAACACACCAACCTTCTCGTAGCTCTGAGGGATGTTAAGGGGGTTTGATGCGGAACACAATGACATGAGGAGAAGAGAAAAAATAAGGGGAAACACAGAGAGAGTAAAAGAGGCCTTCCCAAGGCTGTCAGCCGCAACCGCTCTTTGCTTGTCTCGAAAGTAAAATAAAGGAACTTCCAAAGTAAAAAAAAGCCAAACAGCTCCTGCGATCCGCCCTGACACCGGCTCTAGCTACCTCGGCGGTTCTGTCTTACGACATTTCCAAGTGTCCGAGCTCCGGGCCTAGGCCCGGGAAGGCGGCAGGACTTAGCTGCCGCCCCTAGCCCCGGCCTCCCCTGCCCCTGGTCCCCGGAGGGGGCACCTCGGGGAGCCGAGGAGACAAGGCCCCGGAGGTACGAAGCCTCCCTTCGGCCACCCCCCCTCCCCTCCCCTCCCCCCCATCCCTCCCCTGCCCGCTCCACTGACCACCCCCCCATTCCCAGCCCACCCCCCCTACCCCCTGCCCGCCTCTTGGGGCTGCTGCTTGACCGTTTGGGAGGGTGGTGGGGCAGTCTCTGGAGACCTCAGGACTTACAGAGCTTCACCCAAGCATTTACAGAGACAGAAAGTAAGGGAGGGCTGCCCATTGATCACTGCTGAGGGGCATGGGGGAAACTCACCGTGGGTACCTTGGTGGCTATTTTAGGTGTCTTGGAAGGGAAGCTTTGTCTGGTTATACCCAATCCCCCTTCTCCTGTCACTTGCCTAAGCCCCCTGCCCCCACTGGCCACTTATGGTCAAATGTACCCATGGAGGGGACCGGTGAGAGAGGAGACAGCTTATGGTATAACTGGAGGAGAGGGGGAGTGTTTTTGTCTATAATCTTGGGAAGAGGCTTCTAGAGGTGAGCAGTGGAGAGGAGATTCCTTCTCAATTCATCAATTTATCATAGCATTTATACACCTGGAAGTAACTTTTACAAGTCGCTTTGGCGTTTCCTCAGTTTAATGGTAGACCTGAGAGTCAAACCCAGGTCTTTGGATTGCAAATTCTTTGGAATAGAGAGGATCTGATACCTCCATTCTCTCATTGTGGAGGATTATGGAATCTCAGAATTCCACTGGGCCACCTAACTCTGTTTTACATTGGGGGAAACTGAAGGGGAGAGACTTGCTCAACATCTCATAACAAGTCAGTGGTAATGTCAGGATTTGAATCCAGAGGCTAGGTTCTTTCCTAGGTTATAAGAGGCTGCTTCCTGTTTCTGCCCTGCTTTCTATCTATACTATCATTAGGCACACAGAGAGAAGAGGGGAAAATTGGTAGATTTAAAAAAAAATGAATGACTCTATATTTTTCCAAATCCAACTGCTGCTTGATCATTCTCCTTCCCCAAGGGTGTCTACAGGAACCAGAACCAGCCTAGCATCATAGTCCAAGCCTGGGTATGTAGATCGGCCTTGTGGACGCCCTTCAAGATGTCATGGTCTTGATATGGAAGCAATGAGTAAGAAGTACTTTTTTTAAAGAAAGAATATCAAGACCTCTAGGGGATTACCATGGGTCTGAACGTATGACATGAGTCAGATGAGGGAAGAGGACATGAGCCACTGAGGGCAGCCTGGGGTGGGGCTGGGCAGAGATGCTGGCCACTAGGAAGGGGCATGAAGAGAGAGGACAGATCATGGACAGGCAGAGACTCTGTAAACTTTCCTGGGGTTTCTCTGGGTGATAGCTAATAGGAAAAAAAAGCCAGGGGCAGGGATGGCTTTAGGCACAGGTAGACTGGGTGGGTATGGTTTCAGAGCAATTTTTCTTCCATCCTTATGACACTTGAAATGCCACCATTAGACCTTCCTCTTGGTAAACTTAAGATTTTATCACTAGGTGAAAATATAAGATTCTGGGTAGGCAGGCACACACTAAGCTATCATCAGTCATTGATGCCTTAGCATAACTGAGTTTTCCTGTCTTTTTTTTCTCACCCTCATCCCCCAACCCTGGATAGTAGGCTTGGCTAGAAGGGAGCCCAATACCTGTATCTGGGTCTAGCCCTGGGAGCAGCAGTGGGGTAGGGGGAGGATCAGCTTCACCCCAATTCCCAAACTAACTTGAGAGGGAGCCACATCTTCCCCTGGCAGTGGTTTTCCTGGGGCCCAGGGTGGGAGATGACAGGGTTGGAGGTGGAGGAGGGGAGGCCCAGAAAGCAAAGCCAGCCCAGACAATGAGGGTGGGGTGGGGTGGGGAGAGCTTGCAGCACAATACACCATGGGAAGCTGACTAGGGAGCACGGGTGGGGGGAGGGGTGGAGACCTGCGGGCTCCCCCTGCCCTGCAGGCCCAAGGCAGATCACTCCCACCCTGACCCCTGCCAAGCTCCTGGGGGCAAGCTGAGGGCCTCCTGCTCCTGGCTTCCCTCTCAGAGGCCCCCCAGCTGGGCTGGACTGGGCTACAGGAAGCCTCTTCCTCATCCAGGGGATGGCTAAATTTGCAGGCTCCAGATTAAGAAGAGCTTACTATGCCCAGTGCCCTCTCCCCCTATATAACCTGAGTCCACTGCTCTCAGGCCCCAAAGCCTGGTCTAGCTAAGGGATCTTCCACAGCCTTAGTACCTTCAGGAATCTCCATCTGGGAGACAGGTGGACCTTGCCAAGGGTCAGAGCTGGCAGCAGAGGCCAGAACCTATCAGTACATCGTTAATAAGATGGGGATAGCTGGACTGGGGATACCGAGGCCCTGACAGGGGAAGCAGCTTGCCCAGCGTCACTGGGGGAGGGACCAGAAGGGTTGGGACTGGAACTGGCTGGTGGGAAGGGCTCTTAGAACCCCTCATACTACCTAGTCACTTTACGGAGGAGGAACCTGATGTGCAGGGAGCCTGTGTCTCAGGGTCTTGCCTTTTCATGTCCCCTGTCTTCCTGATGCTAAATATCTACCTACCCTGGCGCCTATCAACCTGCCTCTGTCTCTTTCCATTCCCAGCCCCAACCCTCAGATCTCTTGCTCGGGTCTGCGGGAGCCGGGGAGAACCCGGAGGGTACAGGGTGAGGGGAGCAGGGAAGAGGCTGTGCCCTGAGTTTCGGGATGACGCGCTCCCTACCTCTCACGTAAAGGTTAGCGGGGGATGAGTAGCGCACTCCTGCGCTGTTG
This sequence comes from Pseudocheirus occidentalis, assembly GCA_028646575.1. NCBI lineage: Eukaryota > Metazoa > Chordata > Mammalia > Diprotodontia > Pseudocheiridae > Pseudocheirus > Pseudocheirus occidentalis. Next base: position 57,409,384 of record CM053594.1, read on the forward strand.
CTGGCCACACACTCATATTTTCCTTGGTCCGTCTCCTCGCTGCTCTCGATCTGCAGGGCACCTGGGGGGAGGGTGGGGGATGGGGTGGGAAGAGAAGGACCAGAGGAAATCAGTCGCCAGGGCTGGGGGCCACTCCAGCGACTCTGGACCTCCCTGGGGCTGGCCTTCAGCTTGGCCCAGACCTCCTCCAGCACTCGAATTAACACTTCCAGTCTGAACCAAACACCCTGGCCCAGTACACCTGCCGTGGGATGACACCCTGTTCCTCCCAGTTAGCTACAATGGTTCCCCAACCCTCTTCTTAGTCCACACTATTTTCTTTTGTACCTCTCTGACATAAGTCACCAAAGGAGTCTGATCACATGAGGAAGATCCGTACTAGACTGGCAGGGTAGGCAATATCCCATGGCCTTCCTTCTGGGGAGACCAATGGGCTGAGCAGGAAGAGTTTAGAGATGAGAAAATGGGCTCCCTGACTCATCAAGCTCACAGACCAATCAGAGGAACTTCAGAATGTGATTGCTGCACATACGGAGCCTTCCCTTTAGTCTGTCTCTTGATGCTGATTCTGTGTATGTTTAAAATTGTACCTGGGTCCCCTTTTAGAATATGAGGTCCTTGGGAGGAGGGATTATTTCAGTCTTTGTGCCTGTACCTCCAGCACCAAGCAGGGTGCCTGGCAACCAGCAGGCACTTAATCCATGCTCCATGGTTTTAGTGATCTGTTTTGGGGGAGCGGAGAAATTTTATTTCTCTCCCAGACTGTAAGTTCCTTGAAGGTAGGGCCTATGTCCTAACAAACTTCCGTATCACTCTCAGTGCCTAGCAGTGTCCTGCGTGCAGCAGGGGCTTAATCTAGCAGTGTTCTGCATGCAGTAGGTGCTTAATCTAGCAGTGTTCTGCACGCTGTAGGTCTGCTATATTTATTGCCTTCTAGCATTGTCTTATTTTGCTGCTGTACTTCGCTACTGGCAGAGCCCAGTCTCCCCAGCCAGATCTGAAGATGCCCAGGGCCTGTTTTAAGGCCTGTCCTCTCAGCTCTTGGTGGGGGGTGGGGGAGGGAACAGCAGGTTGAGTATACAGCCGATAGAAGGTAAGCAGTGAGTGCCCCTGAAGCACTGGTTAGACCAACCAGATGCTGACACACTACAGTGCTAGGTTGGGCAGCACGTGTCCCTTGGGACAGAATGAGTTGATCTGGGGTGGAGGCTGGGGATGGCTCATTCACACTGGTTCTCAGGTCGGGGAGGGGAGGGCCTCAGGAAGATCTCTCCAGAAAGTAGGGATAATATGGTTTGGATTCTGTGCTCCTGCATCGGCTGACCCTGGCCTGTAATGGCTAATTTCTAGAGCAAAGAAAAACAAATAACAAGTTTTATTCCTGCTTCTATTTTCAAGGTGAACCAAAGGTTTGTTTGATATTGGTCTACTTGGATGAAGTCGTGCCACCCATGTGTCTGAATTTAAAGAAATGTCTCTGATTTCATAGACCCTAATTAAATCCACTTGTGCCTAGGAAGGAGTGGATGAAAATGTGTATGTTTTCCACAAGTGTGTTTGAATGTCACACACTTCATTCAGAGGGCACCAAGAGAAAATAAAAATGGATGTGAATTTTACAAGCAGGGGTTTGAAAACTATTTGTTACAAGGGGCTGGCCTGGCAAGAAGGTTAATTGGGCGGCTGCTGAGGATGCTGGGAAGGTTCCTTCTGCTCCCAAGTTTCCCTCATTCAAGGACCACAAATGTGTGAAACAGTTCCATTGGTTGCTTATGTCTTTGGGGATAAAGGCATGTTTTTCTTAGGCCCTTAAAAAAGTGCAGATAGTGTTGCTATCTTCTTGGAGAGCATATACATCATACCTGAGTGTGGATGGACTCCTTGGATTGCACCTAAGGAAGGGTGGTGGGGCCAGGTTTCAGCATTTCACCGAATGTAGGTCTGAGCTTTCTTACAGTGACTATGGTTAAAGCCCAGAAGGACCTAATGTGTTTGAATTCATCTAATTTCTCAGGCTTGGAGCCTTGGAGCTATCTCTGACTCTATCTTCAGGATCTGGGGGACCCACTGGTCCCACTATAGGATGGTCCCTCATCATTACCCAACTGAACCATGCCAACAGACTCCAACCAGCCTCCACTCTCATCTCGTCCTGATCCATCCTTCAGCGCATGGCCAAATTGGTCTGTATCATGCATAGGTCTGGTCATAGTCTTCTGCCTGCATTCAAGCCCCCCACAATGTGGGGGTATTCAGCTGCTCCACTCAAACAGGCTGATCTCCATTCCTGAACCACCCTCTCTGCTCTCCTATTCTATGACTTGGTTCAGAAACCCCTGTGGCTGGAACGTCCTTTTTGGTCGTGTTCAATTTAAATCCCAACTGAAATGGCCATCTTCCTCCTCAATCTGCAATAGCACAGCACTGTGCCCCTGTGCCCCTGTCTGATGCACTTGTTTATTATCTACATCTGTATCTCACCCTTCACTAGACTGTGATCTCCTTGGACTGTCCAAGAGAACTGCTAAGCTCCGCATCTCCTCCACGGCCTGGTACAGCATGTGCTTGATAAAGGTTTTATTGAAACAAATGAAATCCCGTCCCAAGGACCGGTTAATTAATCGTTCTGCCCTGCTGAGGCCATGGATGGGAAGGATCTTTGTTTAGCCAGGTAGGGGCCTGATACTCATTCCATGGGCTGTCTGCCTCTTCAGCTCCTAGATTTCAGAGTGATGAGTGTCTATTACAGACAGAGGCTTGCTTCTGCTGGTGGAAACGTGGGATAAGAGTTTGGGTCTGGGGACCCTACATTTTTACAGTGCTTCAGACTTTTATCTTCAGAAGGCGAAACTGAGGGTCAGAGATGGAAGGGACCTAGTCCAGGGTTGCAGAGCAGGTCAGTGAAAGCTCAGGGACTGGTCCCTGGTCTGCCATTCTCGGAGGCCTGAGTGCTTGAGACCAGTTGGAAGAAAGGGCCTATCTCAAATCTGATCTCAGTTCAGGTTGCTCTGTGGGAGATTTCATCTTGCTCCCACCAACGCCTCCCTTTCCCCTAACTTCTTTCTAAAGAAACTTTCATGAGAAACTTGAGAACCCAGAACCCTTCCCTTTGCCTTTTCCCCCTATACCTGCCCTAGAAATCTATGCCTTTGACCCCATTTCCACTGGACTGGGCACATGGTTCAGCCCTTCAAGTCTGAGCGCCCAGATGAGCACCACAAGACCTTGGAAAACTGCCTCATTTTACAGATGATGTCCAGCCCAAGGCCCCAGGGGACAGTTTCATTTTCTTCTTAGCATTGTCAGCACCTAGTAGGGTGCTGGCCATATAGGGAGCCCCTATGTGCCTATTTAAAGAACTGAATTAAAAGGCAAGATTCAAACCCATGTTCCCTGACTCCAAATCCAGTGCCCTCCATCAGACCACAGCGCATATACCTTCCCCCACTAAGGAAGGGTTTTCAGGACTCAGCTGATTCTGGGCTGGATCTGAGGGGCGTGGGTGGGATAAGCTGCCACATGTTGGTCTGCCTGGGTGACTTCGAATCCACTCCTCCTGGTACTGCGTCATGCTGCATCACCCACGAGATGGCACAGCCCAGTTCTGTTCTCTCCTTAAGGCTGAGGACAGACTCTGTGTGTGTATGTGGATGAATGTGTGAGGGTGCGGGGCCGGGGGAAGGGGAACAGAAGAACTGCAGCTATATTCAGTGTCTGCCCTTCTCCACTCAAAGGCTACTCCATCTCTGTGGGGGAATCTGGGAGTAGATGCGTAAGCGGCCTTTGAAGCTGCGTACAGTTTGCTTGACCATTTGGGACTGATGCCCAGAACTGTGACTCATGGGGGAGCTTTAGGGACCAGCTAGTCCACACCCCTCATTTTCTGAATGGCTGAAACAGATCTACAGAGAAGGGACCTGGTTGTGTGTGTGTGTGTGTGTGTGTGTGTGTGTGTGTGTGTGTGTGTGTGTGTGGTGTGGTGTGTGCTCTGCGTGTGTGATGGGCAACTGTCCCTTCTCTGGCCACTAGATCAGTACAGGAAGCAGATCTGGAGGGAACCTGCTCCCTCTTTCTCACAGCTCAGGAAACACAGGTCTGGAGGGCAGTCGATCATCCATGCTTACTGCCCACAGTCCACGCCACACTACCCATGCATGGGTGGCCCCTTGTACCCCTTTTCTGAGACCAGGTCATCTGCAGGCTTATCGGAAAGACCTGAGAAGTAATTCCCAACCCCGGTGGACCCAGACACACAAAGACCAACATTGAAACAGAGACAAAGAGCGCAGACACGAGAGGAAAGGCTGGGGGGAGGAAGGGGAAGGAGGGGTGTGGCACGTGGGAGGTGGGGGAGCCAGCTAACGGCTGCCCTAGCTCAAGCTGGAACCCTGGACAGAAGGCAGGAGGCTGGGGACTGAGGAGTGTGTGGAGGGAGGAGCCAGAGAGGAGGGCAGGTGGGTGGGTGAGTGAGTGGGTGGCTGGGTGAGTGAGTGAGTGAGTGAGTGGGGAAGCCTCTTACCTCGGATCGGAGTACTTTCTGTAAGGGAAGCAAAGAGAGTCAAGTGAAAAACAGAAACATCTGGCTGGCCAGCGGAAAAAGGACCCCATGGAAGAGAAGAAAGCTGTCCAATCTGCTCATCTCTCCTTCTCTCTCTGGGAAGCTGAAAGTTTATCCAGCCTCCAAGGCCTAGCCTGGGGCCAATATCCACTGGGACTCTATCCCTCCCTGGTCTCTGCCTTCTCTGAACTGGAAGCTCCTCCATCTTGTCCTGCCATCTCCCACTGCCGCACGTTTGCCCAGGTGGTCCCTGGGAACAGTGCACTCTCTCATCTCTGCCTATAGAAGTCTCTCCCTTCCCTTATGACCCAATGGCCTCCTTCAGGCAGTTTTTAGTAGAATCTCTCTCTCTTCAAATTTTCCTAGACATTTTGTCTCTGTCTTTTCTTTGCCCCCAACAACACTCCCTGGCACCATAATTATCTGCATTTATCAAGTTTCTTCACTAGGTTTACAGGATTTTGAGGGGAAAGGGGTCGTAGAGCTCACGTGGTCAGAGAATGACGAGGTTCTAGAGTTGGAAGGGACTGTGAAGGTTGGATGGTCCAGTCCTCTCATTTTATAGATGAAGAAACAGGCTCCAATTAAGTGACCTGCCCAAGATCGAATAGGTGCTGGGGGCAGAAGCAGTCTTAGGTCTCAGGTCTCCTAACTCCAAACCCAACACTATTTTCTGTTTCCATGGTGTCCCTCATTCAACAGAGGAGGAAACCAAAGTCTAGGTTGCCCAGGTGACCACGGACAAGGACTGTGTTCTTTCCTGCACATCCATTCCTCTGTTTCCCTGGTAAACTGCTCCTGGCAGGCAGGGCCCCTGACGCTTTTCATCCTGGGCATCTCCAGTGCCAAGCACAGGACACAGAACATAGTAGGCACTTAACAGATTGACCACATGGAATTGTTAAAAATGGAACTGTTTCTCCTATTTCTCCACCTGGAAGCATTCCCTCCACGTCTCTCCTTAACTACCTATACCAGGACGGCAAGGACTGGGAGGTCTTTTCCCACAGTGTCCACATGTACACTCTGGGGAAGTGCACAAATTGGGTGCTTGGAGCTGAACAGGACCATAGAGGTCATTGCCTCCAGCTGTCCCATTTTAAAGAGGAGAAGAGTAAGGCCCATAGACGGGAAGGGACTTGGTCAAAGTCAGGAATAGTCAGTAGCTGGGCCGGTACTTGAACCCTGGTCCCCGGATCTAAATCCAGAGCTGTTTCTGCCCTTTGTACTATGTGTGAACCACCCTGTTGCAATAGCTGCTCCCAACAGACTTGCCTGCTCTGGTCACTACTACTGGAGACTGCCTTCTCATTAGCTAACAGAAGAATGGAGAGTGGGGAGGGAAGGAGGGTTGGGGTGCCTTCTGCAAACAAGCCTGTGGATCAGGGCTTTGCCACTGGGACCAGTTCTGCCTTTTTCCTACTCTGGGAAATGAACCTGGAGGGAGGAGGGATGCACACAATGCAATTACATTGCTGAAGCATCTTTCCCTCCACAGCCCCCTTCTGATTTCCTTGGAAGAGGAACCATCCATTTTATGGATGAGGAAAACTGAGTTCCAGAGAGGGAAGTGACTTGTCTAAGGTCACATAGTCACTAAGTAGAGGACTAAGGTCTGAAGGCCAGGTTTGCTGACTCAGGGCAGTGTCTTTCCAAGCAGGATCTTGGACAACTGGACACTGTGGAAAGGTGGAGCAGGGATTTTTGCTGCTCTTACAAAGGAGCTGAACTGCTTAGGAAGGCTTGTTGCCTGGCTCTTGGGTACTGCCGATAGCCCAGGCCACGTTATGGCAGGAGCCATTTCCCCTCTTCATCCATGTCATGCTCCTAAGGGCAGTGGCAGCGGCATCCCTCTCTGGGCTGGCCCATGTGTTCCCTCAAACCCCTTTATTCCCATTCACCACAAATTCAAGACACTGGTGAGGAACTGCCAGCTGGCAAAGGGGGTGGGCTGAGCCACTGCCTAGGCATGATAAGGCACCCCTTGTTCTCTTGGGACTGGCAAGTGGGGAGGTGAGGGCATTAGGCACTGGTTAGAGTCAGTTTGGGAAGGGTTGTTAGGAAACTTGGTTAGATGAGGAACAGATGGAGGGTGGGGTTCAGGAGCTCACTCCCTCCAGGTTAATGAAGCACAGGGATTAGCTTTTGGGCTAGGGATTACACACAGGGATGGGGGCAGGGTAGGAATCGGGCAAGAGGGAGGGTCTGGGGAAGAAAAAGGAACAGAGTGGGTTGGAGACCCACTAAGGGGAAGTGACACAGTCTTGGGGGGGACTCCTTTTAGCTCCGCAAGGGAAAAGGAGAAGAGCCCAAACCAGCCAAGTGAGAGACAGACACCTCTGTTGAGTCAGATAGGACATCAGGCAGGAGTAGAGGGACAGAGACCTGCCTCTTCTGGAGATCTCCAATATTATGCTCCCTTCCCTCAAGAGTAAGCCAATTATTCTACAACCACCGGAGCTGGAGGAAGGGAACAAAGGCAGGTGTCCTTGGGGTGAGAGGAAGGAGACTGGAGTTTCACGCCTAACCCTATGGACTGTTAAGACCAGGAGACACCTTGGGGATCAGCCTCCTTATGTGAAAAGTGAAGAGACTGAGGCCCAAATATGGAAATGACTTGTCCAAGGTCGCAGAGCTGTGATTACACCCAGATCTTTGGACAGGGCCAAATCTTTTGCTTTTTCCCCTGTTCTACTCTGCCTTGGCTGGGGGGAGACAGATTGGGGAAGGGCTTTTCTTCATGGAGCTGGTGTCCTACAAGACATCCTCCCCCTTAATTTCTTCTTCCATCAGAGGCTGAGTAACACCAGGGAGCTGAGAGGAGTTCTGGTTTGGGGGCCTGCCCTCAAAGAGAGAGGGATTCACTTGCCTTAAGTCAGGCTTAAGGACCAGAGTTCTGCATCGAGGACTGTCCTTCCTAAGGGACAGATGTCAGTGATGGATGGTGGAGACCAGCCTGTCTCGGCCTCTCCTCCATCACCAATGCCACCCAAGGCCCCACCTGCTGGGGACCTGGGGAGGAACGGGATGCAGGGGAAGGGGAAGACCAGTACACTGCAGGTTAAGCAGAGCCTGGGGGATGCACAAGGCAGAGGGCCTGTCTCCATAGTAACCAGAGAACACGTACCAATGCTTTCTTTGTGTATGTATCACTCTCCCAGGGGAATGTGGAAGGAAGAGGGGCAGAGCAGGGGGAAGTGAATGTCTCAGACTCACAATGTTAGAGCAGGAAGTACCGTCAGATTCCCCTTATATTACAGATGGGGAAAAGGAGGCTCAGAGAGAAGTCACACAGAGAGTCGGCAGGAGGGGAGACTGGAACGGAGGCTTTCAGGTCAGAAATCTTTAGATTCAAGAAATGCTCTAAGGAACCTTTGCAATCAATCCCACCTCTTCATTTCACACACAGGGAAACTGAGGCCCAGAGAAAGTGACAGGATTAATCCAAGGTCATATAATAAGTCAGTGAAAATGCTGGGTCTAGAATCCAGCTCTCCAGGGCACTTTAATCTTGAGGGAAAAGGCTCTCAGAGACATCCCTCTTCTCTTGCTTTTTGGATTAACTGAAGTCCTCAAGGGGGTTGTTGGTCTAGGGTCTGAGCCAGGTTGATCTATTTATTCCCTGTCCCCCACTGACTGTCAGGAGTTCCACTTCCTTTGTTACAGATTCATCATGCTGGTATTTGGAAGACTTTTCAGCAAGAATCTCTCATTAAAACAGAAATCCTCCTTGGGCAGGGGTAAAGTGGGATGTGGGATTAGCTGAAAGCAAGATGCTAGGCCTCAGGAATGGTAGGTAGGGGATAGAGATGACTCCCACCATTTTGCTGGATCAAATACACCACACAATTGTAGAATATTGGAGCTGGAAGGGACGTGAAATATCCATTCCAATCCCCTCAATTTTGGGCCCATTTTGCAGATGAAGAAACTGAGGCCCAGAGACAGGAAGGGACTTTCCTAAAGTCACACAGGTGGTATGCAGTAGGCTGGGACTGAACCCTAGGTCCCTTCACTCCAAGACCAATTGTTTTTTCCACTCCAACATTCTTTAGTCATAAACAATTTCTCCCTCTTGGGTGGTACCATGATAATCCCCATTCCCTTCCTCCCTTTAGGGCCCAGATCACAGCCGTGAACCACTGGATGAGACAGCATGGTGTGACAGGAAGGATGTTAGCCTTGGAGACAGGAAGCCTGAATTTGAGGCCTAGATCTGACACTGCCTAGTTATGGGACAGTGAGCAAGTCACTTCCTTTCTATGAGCCTCAGCTCCCCATCTGTAAAATGGGGCCAACAACACTGGCCCTGTTGACCTCCCAGGGCCACTTATGAGGAACCATCACACTTTGTAAGTTTTCAAGGCATGGCAGAAATGGGTGTTACTGTCATCAACAAAAGACCCACTTCTAAAGCTCTTCTACTTATTTCTTCTCATGGTGTGACAGTGTCCAGGAGGCCACTGAAGGCCCTGCCAGAGGACTGATCTTTGACACAAGCTGCAGTAGTAGGGGTGGGAGGAGAGTTGTTATCCTGGCAAAGTCCAGAGAGAAGCTTATCACCTGGCTGGTCATCCTTTCAAATACAAGGGAAAGTGGGCTCTGTTTGTACTCGGTGGGCAGTGCCCATGCCAAGCAATGCCAGATCCTCCTAGTATTTTTAGACGTAAAACTCTTCCCCACCTCCTTTCTTCCACAGGGGTAGGGATGAGACAGAAAGGCCAACCTTTCTTGCCCCAAAAGGCTGCCACCCCCAGTCTCCTTTCTCCTTCCTTCTCCTTTTTCTGAGGCTCTGACCTTTGGTGCCCCCGAGGACAGGTCGTTCTGAGGGAGAGAGGGCTCCTGGTGAGAGGGGTTAGTAAACATGCTGTGTCTAAAGCTGTTAAGGTGGTCATTAGTTCTGGGGTCAGGAAGAACGTTAGCTGTTTAACTTGCTTGATCAAACAGACTTACCAAAGGTCTCTGAACGTTTCAAATAGCAAATCAGAAAAGAAAACATGAATTTGTTAAGTGGGTTATTCAGACAGTAGCAACCCCTAAGTGTGATGGCTTTTCTGGTCTTGGGTCCAACTCATAGAAGAGAAGACAAAAAGTGCGCTGGGCCTGACACCCCTTCCTACCTCCCCCAGGTAGTACCTTTGTCTTTGGAAACTGTCAGATCCTTGAGGACACCATCTTTAGGGGAGGACTTTCTGTAGAAAGTCTGTTTTCCCCAAATTGGGCAGGGGGAAATCATGTCTGAAAAGCATGAAGCTGGGTTTGATTTGGAGGGGAGGACAATGAGTAGATGCTACCAACGAGGCAGGTCCCAGCAGCTTCATTTGCTAGGTTAGGACATCTCTAAAGACACAAACTCAGAAAGTAATTCTTCTTGTGGCTCACATGCCTGCTCAATGAGAGAGATCCCAATGGGCCTTGCCTCATCTTGTCTCCCAGTTCTTCTGGGCAGCTCTCTTCTTGATTTCAGGGAATGCCTAGGAGATGTCTGCTTTGAGTCCAAAACAGTGGGAAGGGCATTAAAGAAACCTAGCTCCTCCCATCTGATCAACCAGGGGGGAAGGATCTGGGAGCAACACAAAAGAGTTTCAGTACTCTCTGATCACAGCTTAATAGGTGAGGTTTTGAGAGGGACACTGAGAAAGAAGAGATGCCAGACGAGGCACGTGTGTGTTCACGAGGGAAGTTTCATCATTCTAAACTGGACAACATTAGGAATTGGGGAGGATTTTGTTGGTAGCTGTTTGGAAAGAAAAATACACAGGACAGAGACATATATGTATACGTGTGCATGCACACGAGCCAATCCTGCGGCCACATATATGCCAATAGTTGTGTGTGCACACACACAGGTGTACTGAGACAGGGACCACAATGTGGCCACACTGACACCATTTCGTGTGTCCAGCCACATCTGTGTGCCTGCGAGGTGGGAACAGGCAAGTGTGCAAGGATCTGTATGCACACGCACATGCATGAAGTAACACTCGGGGAACTCACGAAGAAGAAAACAGCTACAAACATGGAGACGTATATAAGCAACACTACGCCTGACAAGCACGTGATCCAGTGGACAGATGGACGAACAGATGGGGGAGACAAACAGAGCCCAGTGCCAGGCACTGAGCAGACACACACAGCTGTCAGGGGAGTGGTTCTTGTTGGGATGACCCCGAGGGCCACTGGAAAGGCCAAAAGCCGAGGCCTGGCCCTGCCTGAGGGAGGGCTGAGGCTGCAGAGGGACCGCCTGGGCCTTCCGTCTCCTCTTCACAAAGGTCCTGGAGGATGCCCGGGACCTGAGGCCTGCCCCCATAAGGCCAGATGTTCATGGAAATCTCTTGCTTGTATCTGGAGGGGTTAGAGGGAAGACGGAGATGCTCCCTTCTCCTTCAGAATGCAAGGATTGCAGGCCGTGGCTGGTAAGGGCCACCTTGCCCAGTATGGAACTGTCTTCCCTGTGTGACACCCTGTGCTCCCCACCCCTTCCCTTGCCCCTTTCTCTGCCCAAATCCTTACCTGATCTCAGCTGTTTTATCCTGCCATTGCTGGTGCTTGGGTCCACTGGTAGGAAGTCTTTGAACCAAGTGATTTCGGGGTCCGGGTTTCCGCTGGCTGCACAGAGCATGGTGGCAGTCCTTGTACGCTCTACCACCTTCAGCTGGGGGCCCATGTCAATGTTGGGAAAGCCAGGGGGCAGCTGGTCCTCTGTGGAGAGAACAGGCACATCGGTGGTGGGTGTTTGGGGCAGGGATCAACAGGACCACACCAAATTCACTCCTTTTTTCACCTCCCCCCTGCCTGTTCCATGGGTCTTGGGCAGTGTTTCTCAACCTTCCTAATGCCGTGACCCTTTAATACCCATATGTGGGTATATCTGCATGTGGGCAAACCCACCTGGAGATAGATAGATGAATGGTGCCTTGGTTCCTAAGACCACTGGAAATATGTGTTTTCTGATGGTCTTAGGTGACCCTGGTGACAGAGTTGTTTGCAACCCACAGGTTGAGAACCACTGGTATAGGGGAAAGAGCCCTGGATTGAGAGAGGTCGGTTCAAGGGCCTGCTCCCCACTGACTGACCATGGGGCCCACCTTTACTCACAGTTCCCTTTGGCTGTGAATATGAGCTAGCCAAGACTAATGGGGTTAAAATGGGCCAGGAGTCAGGTGACCAGAGTTCTAGGCCTCGATCTGAAACTCACAGTCTGGGTCAGTGGGCAAGTCATTGATGCTCTCTGGGCCCTAGATTCCTTATCTGTAAAAAGGGGTTCACTGTGGCCCGCCAGCCTTCCCAGGAGTGCAGTGAGGACTGAATGAGACAACAGACAAGAATATAGGGGACAAGGGAGGGCTCCCCCTGGGGCTGGTGGCCTCAATCAGCCGTCAGGAGCCTCTGGAAAGTAATTCCGAGCAGGCAATGAGGTGGGACCACTGACTGCTGGGCTTCTGCCATTCAGAGCTTTCCAAACTGTGTCAATAGGCGCAGTGGCCTAATTCAGAAGGCTGGGAATATGTGTGCAGGGAAGGGGAAGAGGGAGCTGCAGCCTGCATCTAGGGAGGGGGCAGGGAGGCAGCCCAGGTCAGTGCACTGGGAGAGGCAGGAGAGACCCTCTGGGTCCTGGGGCTGGCCGAAGCAAGCCTCTTCTCTTTCCTCATCTGTACAATGAGGGCGCTGGACTAGCTATAACATTGTGCCCTCTTTCCCAAGGGACTTTCTGTGACATTCCATAGTATAAGCTCCCCCTAACTCTGACATCGGACGTTCTAAGGGTCCTCCCAGCTCTGACATTCTGTGATTCGTTATAGCTTTTCTTCTATCTTTCCATGCTGCATCCCTCATTCCCCACAAATACCCTTCCCCCATTAAATCCCAGGCTGCTCCCACTGGAGCACTGGCTCCGTCACAGCCTGAAGGGCCTCCCAGATAGCGGAGACCCCTGATGAACAGAAATCCTCCTAGGAAGGCATCATACAAAGGGGGTCAGAGACGATTAAGCCATGAGCACTCATTATCAAGAGCCACTGCTGTGGGTGACAGAGATATTGCCAGGCCATCTGGAGCAAATCTCATATTGTGTGTGTGTGTTGGTGGTGGAGTGGGGAGGGACCATTACCCTCATTTCCCAGATGGGGCAACTGAAGCCTGGGGCCTCTCCCAGGAGGGTGGGTAGCTGGGAAAGAGTCGCAGATGCCCACATTGCCAATGCCACCTCATGTTAGCCTAGCTGCTCAGCCAATAAAACCCTCTGGCTTCCCTTGCGTAGAGACTCACTACTTTGCCTTTGGGCAAGTCATAGAAGCAGGATGAGCCTCAGGAATGAACAGGTTAGACTAGATGATCTTCATGTTCTCAAGCCTATGATCCCTGAAAAGAAACACCCTCTCAAACTGGACACTGTGAACGCACTTCCCTTTGTGAGTCTTGGCTGGTGCCTGAGGGCTGGAGATTAGTGCCCTTTAGGAGCCCCGGGGTACATACGCAATACATCAGTGGGACTTTTTCCCTTTCAGAAGTAACTGCCAGAAGCCATAGTACTTGCCCTTGTCCCTCTAGAGAGATGAATGGGGGACAGATAGGGGAAATTTGCCACTACCCAGATCCCCACCCCCAGGCTTCTAGCTAAGCACAAGACTTGGATTTGGTTTTCTGAAATCTACCATTTATTATCTGTGTGACCTTGGGCTAGTCACTGCCCTTCTCTGGGGAGTTACTTCTTCTGTAAAATGAAGGGATAGGACCTGATGATCTCGAGTTCCTTCCAGTTTTAGATGGGGATAAAATAGCACCTACTTCACAAGGTTGCTATGAGGGTCCAACGTGAAGTGCTAAGCACCGAGCACAGAGTAGGTGCTTAATTAAATGTCTCTTCTCCTTTCCTAAGAGCTCTTAGTTTTGTCTGTATCACACATTAATGTTTATCGGTTTTGTTCTGAGCGAATCCTATCTCTAACAAGCCTTGGGCTTAACAGCATTATCTTTAATCATGGGGCCAACATCTTAGGAAGGACACCGTTAAGCTGAGGAGAAGATCCAGAGGAGGGTGACCAAGATGGTGAAGGGACCAAGGATGATGCCAGTAGAGGACCACTGACCAAGAGGACCAGGGCCAAGGATGATGCCAATGGAGGACCGGTGACCCAGATGGTGAAGGGGCTAAGGATGATGCCAGTGGAGGACCAGTGACCAAGATGGTGAAGGCGCCAAGGATGATGCCAGTAGAGGACCACTGACCAAGAGGACCAGGGCCAAGGATGATGCCAATGGGGGACCGGTGACCCAGATAGTGAAGGGGCTAAGGATGATGCCAGTGGAGGACCAGTGACCCAGATGGTGAAGGGACTAAGGACGATGCTGGTGGAGGAGCAGTGACCAAGATGGTGAAGGGGCCAAGGATGATGCTGGTGGAGAAGCAGTGACCAAGATGGTGAAGGGCCTAAAGATGGTCCTGGGAACTAGGGAACTAGCTTGAACATTCTAAAGGACTTTAAATATTGAGGGGCTAATCTACAGAAAAGAGATTCTTCCTCTTCTGCTTGGCCTTATAAGGTACACCACAGAGGGACAGGCTTTGGTTCATTGGAAGGAAATGATCCTAGGAATCAGAACTGCCTCAAAGTAGCAACAGGCAGCCTTTGGAGGCAACTAGCTTGCCTATCAGCCTCTCATAATGGAGGCTGATCACTGTTCAGAGATGCTTTTGCTCCTCCTTTTGCCTCTTGCACCTCCCAGAGAACCAAGTGTAAGACCATGAATCCAGTGGGTTTCAGAACAGTCTCTGTGATGGCCTGATTTTCTCCTGCAGCATCCACAAGAAGGACGAGGCCACAGGGCTGCCCCTCTGGTCTGCCTCTCCCAGCTCCAACTACCTTCAAGCTGGGAGAAGGGAGACCATGCAGTTTTTGTTACAAATAGGAATAATGCTGGATGGCAATGGGGTGGGTGTGGGGAGGGGTACTGGGGACAACAAAGTGGGGAAAAAGAAAAGCTTTCATGTGTTGCTACTGCAGTGAAGGGTCTGATATCGTTAACAACCAGCCCATGTGGGGTAACTGGGATCTCTGTGAGTAACACAAAACCCCCATTTGACTGGAGGGGATGGTGGGCAGGGAGCTTCAGGGCCCAAGCATCGAACCAACCTGGTTATGGCTCTCATAGAGATCTCTATTCTCCATCAGTTTCTGGGGGTTTAGGGAAAACACGCCCAGGGGAGGTAGAAGGGCTGAAAATGTGGCAGATTATGTATCCGTGGGGGGAGTTCTCACCCCCTGACCCAAAAAGCAGATAGCCAATGTGCTATCAGAGTGACTCCCAGTTCTGATTGGCTCTTGATGACATCATAGCCAAGTACTGCTAGGTTGGCAGTACCCTGCCTTCCACTGGGGGCTCATCAATTTCACCAACCAATTAATCCTCTAGGAGAATTGTCCTCTTGATTGGCAGTGTGTGTGTGTGTGTGTGTGTGTGTGTGTGTGTGTGTGTGTGTGTGTGTGTGTTGGGGAGGCCTCGTACAACTATTATTACTGAGTGTTTCTAATTAAACAAAAATGTTCATCTTGCAAGCACATTCTGCAGAATTCCTCGGAGTTTAATTAAAACAACAACGGCAAGAGGCGTGATCAGATTTGAGGATCAGATCGGTAGAGAAAGCGTCTCCGAGCATCACAAATTGGCACTCAGTTCAGACACGCCTGTTTCTTTCCATCCGGACAAAGAAATCCCGCCCCTCCTTCCCACAGGTGACAGGGCTCCTTAGAATGACGTGCAATGACTGGTCCCTCAGTTCCCATACTCTGACCCTTTCCATGACTAAGCCTTTCCTGAGGCCTGGCTTTGGGCTCCACTAAGAGCACAGGTGCCCAAGTTCTAGAGAATTTACCATCCCATTAGGGAGCTAAGACAGGCACATAGGAAGCAACACTGAAGATGACAAGACAAACTATGGTTAGGTGCTAAGTGGCATGATCTCCCCTGGGCTACAGGAAATGAATGGTGGGGAAAGGCTTATGGGAAGAGGAGGAGCTGCTCACTGAGGCTGGATGACCGTCCACTGGTCAGAAACACTGCAAAGGAAATCCCTGCATCAGGTACCAGTTCGGTTAGGTAACAGTTCATGAGGGGAAAGTGATCCAATGATCTTAGTAGACCACAAGCTCCACATAAGTCAACAGGATAACATGACATGACGGTCAAAAGAGCTGAACTCAGTCTCGGGCTTTATGATGAGAGGCAAGGTGCCGAGAAGTAAAGAGTCCTACTTTTCTCTGACCTGGCTGACTCTGTCTGGAATGCTGTTTTCTGTTCTGGGTGCCACAATTTTTTTTTTTTTTGCGGGGTTGGGGGTGCGACATTGACAAACTGGAGCACATTAGAAGAGGCCAGTAGGAGGAGTGAGGGGATCTGAGGCCACTCTAGATGATGGCTGGTTGAAGGAATTGAGGGTGTTTCACATATAGATGATTTAGTTGGGAGTGCAGATGGAACATGATCAAGTGTCTTAAATTGTTTGAAGGACTGTCACGGGGAAAGTGGGATTAGAATGTGTGTTTGGTTCCAGAAGGCAGAATTAGGACCTAGAAGATGAAGTGACTGGAGGACAGGTTTAAGCTTGATGTAAAGAAAAATGTCTCACAATGAGGGCTGTCCCCAAATGGGAAGAGCTACTTTAAGGGGGAATGAATTCTCCACCACTAGAGAAGAGATTTCTGCTCAGGGATGAGATCTCCCTATACCGATGAAATTACAAATCCAGTCAAGGTGAAAAAAAAAAGAGATTGCTAAGATCAGGTGCTAATATTTCATTTCATTCAATCTATTTCTAGCCTGTTTCTACAAGAAGTAAAGGGCAAAGGGCAGAAATGTTCTTGGAGGGGCAGGTGTAAAACATCTAACCAGGCCTTCTGGCTGGTTTCTGAGGGTGCTGCCCCTCTACCCCCAAAGGTCACCCAGTTAAATGGTGGGTGGGAATTAGCCACAACAGCACGATGGAGGGTAATCAGGAGTCATGGGCTCAAATACCAGCTCTACCCCTGACTACCAACAAATCCCTTCTCCTCTCTGGGGCTCAGTTTCTCTGCTTGTAAAATGAACTGAGTTTTACAAGGTGAGCTGTAAGATCCTTTACAACTCAGATTCTTTCTATATTCCTGTGAAAGAGAGCAACAGCAAGTGGGAAACCTTGAAATGAAATTAATCTTAGCTTTGCTTCTAACTAGCTAAGAGGTCCTGGGTGAATGATTTCTTGGGATCTGTTTTCTTTATTTCTTTTGATTTTCTGTGTCAATCTTTTTTTTTTTTAAATTCCCACTTAATAGCATTATATTTTAAATTTCGTGTGTGTGTGTGTGTGTGTGTGTGTGTGTGTGTGTGTGTGTGTCTGTGTGTGTAGGCAATCAAGGTTAAGTGACTTGCCCAGGGTCTTATAACTAGTAAGTCTCTGAGGCTGGATTTGAACTCAAATCCTCCTGATTCCAGGGCTGGTGTTCTATACAATGTAGCTGCCCGGGGGGCGGGTGGCGGTGGTCTCAGTTTTCTCATCTGTAAGATGAGGGCTAGGGGGAGGCTCTTTCAACTCTGTGCTCCTAAGGGGAGACCAAAGGACACCTGGCTTCATCTTGCTGTCCTTAGAAGGAGCTCTATTCTAGGCTGCCAGGCCTGGACCCCCTCCCACCCTGCACCCCCTTCCCCCACAAAGGTAGAGGGGTAGAATCTACCCAAAGTCCCACCTCCCTGGTCCCAAGAAGGAGACGGGAGGCTGCGGGTGGTACTGCTGCTCCTTCCCCGCAGTGGGCACAGCTGTTTAATAATTAAAAGCAGAAGTGAGTGTGTGTTTGCAGTTCTGAGCTCACTCACATGTATATTTATGGACATGAGGATCAAGATAACAGGGAAGGCGATAGAGAGCTGGTAGGCTTGTATAGGGAGACAAGCTTGGATGGGGAAGCAAGGAGCCACTGGGTCCTTGGTCTCCCCTTCTATAAGATGAGAATGCAGAGCTCCTAAATCTCTGAAGGCCCTGACACTCTGAAATTCTGCAAGTTTTTGTATGCAGCCCCAGTCTGGGGCCTGGAGCAGGGCTTCCAGTGGAAAGTCAGGGTGTTCCTGAGAAGGGCTGGATGGGGGGATGTAGGAGCCAGCCCTGGATGGGAGGGATGGGAAGGAAGCACGCCTCCCTTCTCTGTCTGTCTGCCTGGAGGAGGTTAATGCATTCAGAGTTTATCCTTTTAACTCTCCTGGTCCCATCAGCAGAGACAGGCCCAGAGACTCCAGGAGCAGGCCTGCATTTCATGAAAGCTGTGCAAAGGTCACCATGAGCCTATCTCTGGGGAAGGAGGGGCTGGCAGGGGATGGGAGAGGAGGCTCTGCCTTGGCCTATAAGGTCGATCAGGGAGGAGCTGTCTCTCCCAGATCCCCATTGCCCTCCCTCTCTCTGACATCAGGAAGCAGCCACTGCTTGGATCAGGGTCCAGATGGGTCAGAGTACAGGGAGAAACAAGGCCTGTGCTCGCCTGGCTGACTCCTAGGCCTCTGAGGAATCTGGCCTGGAAGATACAGAGGGGGGACACGTGGGAATGATGCTGCCCACATAATGAACCCTCCCCTTTCCTGGCTGCCTCAAGGAACTCTTACCCTCTTCTGCATAGGGACCATTCCCAGGGCCAAGAAGGGCTCACCTAGGTCTAGCTCCATCCACCTACACCCCCCGAGTCTATAGATGTAAACTTCGGCCTAGGGAGGAGAAGGGACTTGCCCACAGTCACTTACAGATAGTTCAGTGGGGGAGCTAGAATTCCAGTCCAGATCGTTTACCTCCAAGCCCCAAGGAGAGACAGGAAAACTGAGGCTTCTCTGGCCCTACAGACTGCAAATCCCCACCCACACCTTTCCTGTGCCCTAGGGCTGGTGCCTTTCAAGCATATTTGGGTCAAATCCTTCCCCCACTGACAAAGGACAGATCCAAGAGGTTCCCCAACTGTCATCCTGCCTCAGCTGATCAAGGGATCGCAGTGGGATGGTGGGGCCTGCCAAAGTGGGTAAAGGGTAAGGTGATTACAACCCTCCCAGCTGAGCAAGAGCTATCTCAGGCCAACCTCGATGGCTCCAACCAGCTGCCCAGCTGCCCGCCTGCCCGCGGGGAGGCCAGGCTGAGGCCACTGTCAAATCTGAGTTGTAGATTAGGGTTAGAGAGAAAGGCAATTGTGTTATTTTCCAATACACCCAGGAACTCCAGCAATACTAATGAAGTGCAGTCACGCAGAAGTCCTGCTGGACCTACTGTAATGAACAGATAATTATTTGTAACGAGCACATTAATGAGCAGGTAAGCAAATGGGTGTTGCTAACGTGCTAGAAAACCATTGGTTCTTTTCGGCAGGTTCTTTACTCCCTGCTGAAATCTGAATGAGGCCTTCACCTTAGAGGCATGAGGTCTAAATGTAGGGGGTTTTGTTGGCCATGGAGAAAGGAAGGAAGAAAAGGGAAGGAACCAAGCATTTATTAAGGGCCTACTATGTGCCAGGCATTAGGCAGAGAGCTTTTATAAATATCATGACATTTGATCTTCACAGTAACCCTGGCAGGTAGATACAATTATCACAAATAAGAAAACTGAAGCAGACAGTTTAAGTGACTGCTAGTTAATTATCTGAAGTCAAATTTGAACTCAGGCCTCCATCTGCTTTGCCCCCTAGCATAGGAAGAGCATGAATTTCTGCTCTGACTCTGACTAGTTGTGTGGCTGTAGGTAAGTCACTCCTCTCTTTGATCCTCAGCTTTCTGAGCTTTAACATGGGGATCCCGATACTGTTTATGCAAAATAGCAAGGGAGCTGTTGGGAGGAAAACATTTATGAATCTTAGTGTTCTAGACAGACCTATTTTAATACTTTAAGGTATGTGATTTTGTTGATGTGGGCATTCTCTTTACTTAGATTTGCAGCCCCCACCCAATTTTGTAGAAATCCCCCATCACTTAGAGGCCAAACTGGTGCTGAGCCTCCTCCCAGCTGAGTTAGACCGGTCCAGGCCAGAGAGAGTCCAAAGCCAGGCTTGTCTTTCCAGCATGGTGGATCTTGCCTAAACGTGGGCTTCCTGCACATGGCCTTTGAGAAGCCAGGCTCACTTCCATAGCACAATGGGACACCAGGGGAGGACTTAGGCACTTTGTGATTCTTCTTCATCCCCCATGCTCCACACCCAGACTGGCCAAAGGAGGAAGGACTGGCTGCGCAACATTTCACAGAGATGATCTTGTTTGGGGATCTGGTTGCTCCAGGCCTAGCTGAGCCCAGCAGCCCCAAGCTCTGAGGTACAGTGCTCTGGGATGAGCCTGGGATCTCAAGCCCAGGGCAATGGCCTCAGATTCTAGCCCTGATACTCATTTAAACCCGGTGTGAACTTGGGTGAGGCCCCTCTCTGGATTTCAGGTCTTGGCCCAGATGATTTTTAACGTCCCTCCTAGCTCTAAGTTCTGTGGTCTGACTGCTCACAGAGCAAACCAAACCACTGGACACATAAGAATTTATTCTTATTGAACCTCTTGTCATCTTGGAAATAGCACAGAGCTGGATGGCAGCAAGGCAGAGTTGGGAGGGATCTTACAGACCACCAATACAACTGCCTCCTTTACAAATGGAGGAAACAAAGTTCACAGAGCGACGAGAATCCAGATGTTCTCCCCACCTAGATCCTGAGCTCCCCAAAGGTAGGGGCTACCTCCATCTTCCTCTGTGTATGCAAGAGAACACAGGGTCAGGTACACACTAAGGCCTCTAATACTTGCAGACTCACAGGATCACAGAATTTGGAGTTGTAAGGGCCTTGAGAGATTATCTAGGCCAATTACCTCACTAAGGCCTGAGAACTTTAGTGACTCCCCTACACAGTTAGTAAATACCAGATGGGACTTGGACTCAGGTCCCCTGATTCCAAACTCCATGAGCTCTAGACCAGCAAAAAGGTCATTGTGAAGATGGACATCCCCCTGCCCCTGTCTCCCTCCTGTTCTAACATGAGCCCCTTGGGATGAGCTTGCTGGGGCCAAGTGGAGATCCTGGGGGGCCCCAGACTTGGGGTTGCCAGTACCTCGGAGGACAGTAAGCTTAGCATGCACGGTGATCTCCCCGATAGGGTTCTGCGCCACACACTCATACACATTCTCATCCCGGGGTGTCCTCAGGGGCTGGATCCGAAGCACCGCGCCGGCACTCTCATCAAACTCGATAGTCTGACAGGGAGAAAAGGAGCAGACAAGGGTCAGAGCTTACTCTGAGTTGCATTATCCCCACCCCTCTCTCTGGGCTGCCCGACCCTCCCCAGAGCGTCCCCATCCTACCAGGCACAAGCTTTTGCCAACAACAATGCAGCTGCCATGCGGGGGCCTGGGGTGACAGAGGGCAGATATGGTACAGAGGAGAGGCAGGGTCTGTCGGGACATGTGTGTGCACATGAGATTGTGAGGGTACGTTTGTAGACCCAAGAGCAAGAGTATGTATTTGTGTATGGTCGGTGAAAATGTGTGTGACAGCAAAATAATACTAGAAATAATTGTAACAGCTGGCATTGACACAGAACTATAAAAAGATTATCTCATTTCATTCCCATAAGCCTGGGAGATAGATGCTACTGTTAGCCCCATTTACATATAAGGAAACCGAGGCAGAGAGTGATAAAGTGGCTTGGTATGGTATGCACTTGAAAATATGTGTGGGGGTATGTGTCTTTATATAGTATATAGTGTTGAGTATGTGCATCTCT
Organism: Pseudocheirus occidentalis; assembly: GCA_028646575.1. Classification (NCBI taxonomy): domain Eukaryota; kingdom Metazoa; phylum Chordata; class Mammalia; order Diprotodontia; family Pseudocheiridae; genus Pseudocheirus; species Pseudocheirus occidentalis. The sequence continues at coordinate 57,430,690 of CM053594.1, forward strand.
GCACAGAATATATATGTGTATCTGCTTAGGAGGAAAGAAGACAGCGGACCTGACATGTAAGGGTGTGTATATACGTCTGTGTGTGCATGCTTGCACATGCGCATGAGAGCATGGAACAGTGAGCAGAGAGCTGACTGAGTTTGGCTCCAGGATGGCCTGGGTTCAAGTCCCTCTTCTGATACATCCTGGGTAATTCTGGCAATTCATTTAACCTCCCAGTGTTTTAGCAAGCTTTCTGGGATTGCAAGTTGCATTGAGAGACGGAGATTCTTCCTCCAGGAGTTGGTCCAGTCCCCAGCCCTCTCCCTGGGTGTGCAGGGATGTGTTTCTCTGTACATTAAGGGCATTTGTGCATCTCTGTGTAGGGAGGAATATCTGAATTTGTGAGGGAGGTTGTGTATCTGTTTCTCACTGTGTGTGTATGTATGTATATATATACATATACATATATATGTGCGAAAGGATATGTATACATGTATACACACACATATATGAAAGGATACAGACATATATACAAATGTATAGCTTGGAACTATGTTTATGGAAGGCTTTGTATTTATGTGGGGGGTCATGGGTGTCTCTATATAAGTATATCTATACAGGGGACTGTGTGATAATAGGTGTGCATTTATGTCTGAATAGAGGAACATCTGGGGTGGGGGTGGGGGTACAGATTGGTCCCTGATCTTCCAATAGTATTCAACTCATCTGATTCATTTGTCGAACTGAGATCACAGGCGAAGTTCAAGAGCTATTAAACTCAGGCCGCAGGCCTCAACCTTTCCAAGTGAGGATTGCTTCTGGTTTCCCCCTTCCCTTCTTCCTTTCCCTATGCAAAGGAGAGGTTTCTAGTAGGGATATGTGGGAGATGCTAGCCATCACCAGAGTGAACATCTACAGAGTGCATTTGTGCCTTTCCATGGGGATCCAAATTCAGAGGGAGATACATTTTGAGGGCCTAAGTCCCATTTGAGTATGGGACCAAGACCCAGACAGCCTGGAGGGGCCTGCAGACATGGAGAAGCAGCATGAGCTCTTCTCTGAGGACGCGCACTGGGGTGACCCTTGGGTGCATTGGGAATTGAGGCTGTCTGTCTATGACCGTATGTGTTTGAGGGCCAGGGTGCATACAGGGGTGACTGTGTGCAGTGTGTCGGGGCAGAGGACGCGCAGACGTATATTTAGGGGTACATCTATGCGTGGATGCTGTATTTCTGTATGTGGCTGCCAGCTTATTAGTAGGATGGAGCTGGAGACAGCAGGGAGGTGGAAGATGGATGGGAAGGCGCTTCCTCACCTCAAAGCGCTGGGAGTTCACCTTCTTGCCTTTCTTGTTCCACGTCACTCGTGGCTTGGGGTCTCCAGTGGCCTGGCAAACGAAGGAAGCCACACCGCCTGACACCCCAATCTGATCCCGGGGCTCCTTGATGAACCTGGGGGATTCTGGAGGAAAGGAAGAGGCAGCCTGTGAGGCAATCATGGGGCTTTAGGACTAACTCCTTCATCTTCAGATGAGGAAACTGGAACGGGAGAGGTCCCCAGAGTAGGAGGTCCCCAGGCAGTGAGAAGCGGGCCTGGGGCAAGAACTCAGACCTGCTGGTGCCGGAGCCAGAACTCTTTCTACCAAGCTCAAGGACCTGGTAGATGCAATGGGAGTTAGTGTAATGGGTCTGGGCAGGGCTGAGGCTGGGCCCAGCTGGAGACGTGCAGATTGGCAGGTGTGACTCAAATGCCCTAGAAAATGAGGTATGGTGCCACACGCAGATCCACATCTAACCTCCTCCCTCCTGGGTGGGTGGGGAGGGGCTCTCTTTGGCACCCAGGAAGCTCATCCACATTTCAGCAGGATCGCATAACCCTAGAGCTGGAAGCAATATCAGGATCCGTCTAGTCCAATTTGTATTTAAACTCACATGAATTCCTCCAGGGATGGGGAACTCAGTGCCCGCAAAGGAACCCATTGCACTTTTGCATAGCTTTCACATTCTACACTATTCAGGGCCACGCCAGCAACTGCCACCATATTCCTGCCACGAAGTCTTCATGCTGAACATCCCCAATTCAATAATAAAAATAATGGCCAACATTTGCTTTCCCATTTACACAGGACTTTACAGATGTTATCTAACCCCCACAACTGTATTTGGGAGTGGGGGTTATTATTTTCCCCATTTTGCAGACAAGGAAACTGAGCCTGAGAGTGGTTAACTGACTTGCCCAGATCATGGAGCTGGGGAGTGTCTGAGGAAGGGTCTGAACCCTAGTCATTTCAACCAGGCTATCTCCTTCTCTAGACCTTGAGTTTTTGTTTTTTTTTTTTTGATTTGTAAAACTGGGAGATGGACTAGATTATCTCTAAGATTTCTTCCATCTCTAAATTCTAAGAATTCCCATTAGCCAATCTGCATACAGCCTGGTCTCTGATCCCTTCGCCACAAGTGGTCTACGTCACCAGCAGCCTTCCTAAAACATGGCATCCCATCCTGCAGATGAAGTCTGACTCTAGCAGAAGCCATGGGGACCACTGCTGCTGGTGGTCTAGACACTACCATGGCATCTATCTCTCCAAAGTTATGGGCCGGGCCAAAGATGTCTGGTGGCTTTCCTTGCAGAGTCAGGCTCCCAATCTGACACAGGGGTTACTACCAGCTGCTACCTGTGCACTCTCTGCCCTCTCCATGCAGGAAGGCTGCCCTTACCCATGCTTGGAAAGCACCAAGCATCATGGAAGGAGCATGGATCAGGAATCAGAGGAAGGAGGTTAGAATTTTGGGCGGCTTCCCCAGACTTTGGTAGAGTGGACAGCACAATCTACTTTTTCCATCTCTCCCCACCGAAACCCTTTTTCCTCAAGGCTCAGTTAAGAGTCTTGCTCAGTCCTACCTCCCCCTCGCCCCCCAAAAAGCCTTTCCTCACATCTCGACTGAATGTCTCTCCCTCCTCAAATCTTTGCACAGCAGGTGGGAACTCTCCATCACAGTTCAGACGGGATTGTTGGCCTAAGCGTGTACTGTGAGCAGTACGTGGATAGGAAGTCAAAACCAAAACAATTACAAGTACGGGAGCAGGGCCTTCCTTGTTTATCCCCTGCCCTCATACGATGCACTTCATAAATGTTTGTTGAATTAAAGGTTCCTTCCCTCTGACCTTGTTAAAATGCCTCAAGCACCTATATCTGTCCAGGTCCCATCTGTCCCAGACTCCACCAGGATCCCCCCTGTCCATCAGGAGCATTCTTTGCTGGCTCCCCTGTAGAGAACAACCCGGCTTCCTCATATTCCGCATCCCTGTATCTAGCAGGGGCCGGGGGTTCCAAAAAGATGCTTTGAGCTAGGAAGGCCCTAGAGGACATTTCCTACACTACCTTCAGAGAGGAGGGGAAAATACAGCTGTGTGTGTATGTCTGTGTGTGTGTGTGTGTCTGTGTCAATGTGTGCGCCCCGAAAGGCACAGGTAGGGGAGTTGGGTGGGGTGACCCAGCCAGCATCCTGAAGCAAGAATCATAGCTCAATTCAGCACCTAAAGCACCTGTCCCCTTGATGGGTACTTAATGAATTGAGGGAAAGAGCAGATACTAAACGGTAAGTGAGCTTGGGAGAGGATAAAAGAGGACTTCTGGGGCACAGATATGAGATTGCTGAATCAGAGAAGGGACTCTAGGGTTATCTAGTCCAATTTTTAAATTTTATAGATGAGGAAACTGAGGCCCAGAGAGGTTCCACAGGTCATTCATAGCAGGGGTGGGATCTCAATCCACTTTCCAACCACCAAATCCAGGGTCTTTGGACTGTGCCGCCCAATCTACTCAAGCCCATCCCAGGAAGCCAAGTTCCCACGTCTCCTCCACCTCCAGCCCAAGCTAAGATGGATCCAGATGAGATGAATTCATCTCGGTTTCCTCTAATCTAGTTAGCCAAGAATTTACAGAAATATTTAAATTGTTGGGGCATGGCTGTGTTCCAATAAAATCATCCGGACCATAAAGTTTCCTTCTGTTCTTCTCTGGGCAGTGGGGCTCTTATGAGTGTGAAATGGGGATCTTGTTAGGTGCACGTCTGCAGCCAGGCTCGGGGTGATGTTGGTAGATCACCCTCATGGGCAGAAGGGTTAGTCCAGGGGCAGAGAATGATGCCACGGGCCGAAGAAATGTGTTGTAGGCTGGAGAGCCTGGCCAGGCCAGGCCTTCACCCCCTGCCCCACCCCCAGCAGTCCCAGGGACTGCCAGACTCAATAAGGGAGCAAACCCAAATGGACGAAGCTGCTGCCTCTGTCCAGTCCTCCTCCAAGACCAGATGTAAGACTACCAGCTCCATCCAGTCTTTGGCCCCCTCTACCTGGCCCCACGCACCTAGGCATTCGTTTTACAAATATCTGGATCTATATTTAGAGGTCGATGCACTATCCTGGGAAAGGTTATCAGCACTTACATTAGAAATTCCTGGAGCCAGAAATGATCATTTGCCTCTTGCCAGCAGCTTTCCCCCTCCCCCTCCCTCCTCCCTCTCGATAACCCAGGAGGGAGGGAAGAAGGGATTCTCTGAACAGGAACTGATGGCCTCTTAAGTAAATGGGAAAAGAGCCAGCAGAGAGGAGTCCCCAGGCACATGGCACAGTGAGCCAAGCATGGCAAGAAAGGGCAGGGGTGCTTCTGGAGGGTCTTAGACAAGAGATGGCATTAAAATACATGTGCAGGTTACTCATTACACTTTATTGGCAGGATAGGGTACAGAGGCTGCATGGAGATTTGGGATGCCTGGGGCCTACTGCTCTTATCTCTGGTCATGGCTGTTGTTAGACTTCTCTGATGTTCTGTTCTCTCCTTGAAGGGGCTGGAGTAGATGTTCTCCCAGTCCTGACATTCCACATCCTAAGGACCCCCCCCCACACCTTGTGTCCTAAGGGCCCTCCCAGCTCTGACACCCTGTGTTCTAAGGGCCCTCCCAGCTCTAATACTCTGTGTTCTAAGGGCCTCCCAGCTCTAATACTCTGTGTCCTAAGGGCCCTCCCAGCTCTAATACTCTGTGTTCTAAGGGCCTCCCAGCTCCGACATTTTCTGTTCAAGGTCCTTTCTGGCTCTGACATTTTTAAGTAGTGGCAAATTATTTGTTCTTCCTTTTTCCTTTATTTTACCCATTTACACAAAACCAGAAGTATTTGCACCTGAAGTTTATGTGCACGCTTACAGGTGAGGCTGGTAAGTGCAAGGCAGTGAAGATGATACATAGGAGAAAGGGTCTGAGATAGAAGTCAGGCAATCACATGGGAGATGATGATCATCGAAGGTGCATTGAGGCCCAAGAGATCACAATGAAAAACTGGATGAAGACAGGCATTCCCTGTCTGTCTCAGGACTCTAGAGCACCCTGAGGAGTTACAGGCATCTCTGGGATCTATGGCTGATCAGCCTCCTTTAATAAAACCTTCTCCTACATTATTGTCAACTTTGGCTTACAGGGGAGAATTGTTCTCACTAAACCGGGGAATACCAGACACATGTTATTGCAGGTTTCCTGGGTGGGGATTATATGAACCAAGAAAGTGAGAAAATTCTTCTTGCTGTACCCTGGCCCTTTGCTGTTGTTGTAGTCTGACACAAAGGTTGGTAACGTATTCTAAGATCTGTGACTCATTCTGTCAGCAGAGACCTAGAGCTGGAGGGGTCCTCAGAGGTCATGGGTTCTGACCCTTTATTTGACAGAGCAGGAAACTGAGGCCCAGAGAGGTTTTGTAACTTGCCCTGTTCTATTCCTGACATTCTAGGGTTCTCCTTAAAAATGGAATGCTCAGAGAGACTCTCTGCCTAATGAACCAATCAGAATCAGTTAGTATTTTTCTCCCTCTTTAAAGTTAGTTCACAAAGTGCCTTCCTTGCAAAACCCTGTGAGGGAGGCAGATTTGCTGCTACACTCTACAGAAGAGAAAACAGGCTCACACTGTCAGTAAGTTAGAGCCAAGGTTCTAACCTAGACCTTGTTCTTGTTGGGTGTGAGCCTGGGATAATGGAGAGAGTGGAGGATCTGGCGTCATAATAATCACTAACAATTATTGAGTGTGCTAAGTTTGCAAGACCTTTACATATAACAGGTCACAGACCTGGGTTCAAAACTTACTTCCACAAAGCAGTGGCTGTCTGACTTTGCCCTTCCTTTCCATCGCGCTAGAACCTCGAATAGGCTACAGGGTTCCTGCCCTATGAGGGCCTCTGGGAGAACTGAAAATCAACCAGCTATCCTAGGCCTGGGTCTGGTGAATCACCTCAGGACAGTCCTGGGCTCCTGATTCTCACTTCACCCTCAAGCCCAGCTCAATGTACACAGCTGGGGGGCAGTCTAGGAATCATGGTGCTGGGCAAGTAACCTTGCCTGGGATCAGGAGATTCTGAAGCTGGAAGGAACCTCCCTGATTATCTATTATAAACCCATCTGCCATTTTACAGATGAGGAACGTGAGGCCCAGAGAGAGGAGAAGCAGCTTATTCAAGTCTCCTGGCTAGGTAGCCGCAGGGGCTGCATGTGAAACCTGGTCCTCTGCCTCTGAGTCATGGTCTTTGCCTCCAGCATCAGGATGCTTTTTGTTGTAAAGCCCACAAGGAACCTGACCAGGGTTCCTCAGAGGCTCATCTCCCTACCAGCATGAGGGTGTCCTGGCAGGGCACACACTTTTCTCATGTGGGGCCACATGGACTCCTCACCTGGATGGCATTATGGGTCACACAAAGCCTGGAGAATGTTAGTGAAGGATTAGAATCTAGGCTTGTAAAGGTTCAGGTCCCCTCAGCTGGAGACTGAGAGGCTTTCTTCTGCACTTGCTTCAAGGTAGCTGCGGGTGGAGTGATGGAGCTGGTATCAGGAAGTCTGAGTACAAATCTAGCCTCAGACATGCACCAGCTGTGTGGCCCTGGGCAAGTCATGTAACCTCTGCCTGCTTCAGGTTCCTCATCTGCAAAATGGAGATGACAACAGTTCTCACTTCCCAAGTTGTCGTGAGGACCAAAGGAGGTCATTTTTGCAAAGTGCTCTGCAAACCTCAAAGTGCCAGGTAAATACTAGCTATTGTTATTCTTCATTTCTTATTTCTACAATAACGTTTTTTTGGTCTTTTTGGAGGGGGGAAGGCAGGGCAATTGGGATTAAATGACTTGCCCAAGGTCACACAGCTAGTAAGTGTTAAGTGTCTGAGGCCAGATTTGAACTCACGTCCTCCTGACTCCAGGGCTGGTGCTCTATTCACTGTGCCACCTAGTTGCGCTGATAACACTTTTTGGAGGGGAAGGCTGGTCTGGGCCTTAGATTTCACAGATGAGGAAAACTTTTTTAATGATCATCAACTGGTCTGTGACTTCTCAGCTTAGGCAGACTAAGAAGCTAAGTGGTCTGTCCAGGATTTACAGCTGGTATGTACCAGAGTTGGGTTCAAGACCCTCTGGTTCCTGACCCCAAGATGAGATGCCCTTTGTACCACAAGGAAAATCCATATACACGAGGTACTTAAAACACTCTCCATGCATCATCTCACTTGATTTTCAGGAAAACGCTGCAGAGGCAGCAAAGGGGCAAGATCACTATTTTATCTCTGTTGTGCTGAGTTCTGGAGATATAAGGGAGGGCAGGAAAGGCCTCCAGCAGGAGTCAAGTGAAGGGGGAGAGGCTCAGGCATGAAGACCAGGTAGGAGAGAGGGAGATATAGGGGAGAGAGAGAGAGAGGAAGGAACGTGATCTAGAAACTGACTGGGTAGACGGGTGATGGGAGTGAGCAGAGCAGTCTCACAAGTTGCCGTAGCTGCCAAAAAAATCTATGAAATCATCCCCTGGTGCTTGGCCTATTGGTGGGAAGGCCTCCTCTCACTGAGACTGGTCTGTGGACGCCAGACAGACCATTTGTCCCTGGGCCCTTGCTGTGAGCTTCTCCTACTGGGCAGACCCTGCCAGAATCTGTGGTCCCCTGGAACATGCTTCTTTCTGTCAGACAGGTTGTCCTTTATGCCATGAGTGCGCATCAGAGAAGGTGTCCATAGCACTTTCATGGAAGCTGGTGCAGAGTGCAGGGCCTGGAGTCAGGAGACCTAAGTTCAAATCCAGCCCTCAGACACTCAATCGCTAGGTGATTTCTGTGCAAGTCGCTTCACCTTTGTTAGGTTAGGAAACCTCAGTTTCCCCATCTATAAAGAGAAGATTATAGCGCTTACCTCCCAGGGTTGTGGTGAGGAACAAGGGAGGTAATATCTATAACAAATGCGCAGTGCTGTGCCCGTCACAGCAGGCACTGTATAAATGACCATTCCCTTCCCCTTCCCTGCCTCCCCCTGGTCTCGGCTCTGAGGGCTACTCTGAGAAGCTGCCCTGATCAGCGAGGCTCGAGGCCCAGATCTGGATCCTTCAAGAGCTGCTGGGAAGATTGCCTAAATGATGCAGATACAAAAGGAAAGGGGCCGTTGGAGAGGCCCGGCCGGGCTGTGGAGCACCTGGGAACTTTGCCCTTGGCTTTGTGAGAACCTCAGCTCCCAGGAATTCAGCTCCCCTCTCTGCCTTAAGGTGTTGTGCTGGGTTGCTGAGCAACAGTCTGGCTTGGAGGGGGTGGGCTAGGATTGGTTTCCAGGACCTCCTGGTTACACTCACACGCAAAGGACAAAGAGCTCTGCCTGTAGAGTCTCACAAACCCAGGGCTCCAATCCCAGCTTTGCCACTGCCGGCTGGGGGACCCAGGGCAAATCGCTCCTCCCTCTTCTTTGGGCTCAATTTCCCGATTTGTAAAATGAAAGCACTGGATCAGATGTTTTCCTAGTCCTTAGATCTCTCCTAGGTCTGACAGTCTATGCCATGGCATCTCCCAGATGTGGCACTCTGAAAAGTCCAGCCTCATTACCCGAAAGAAGGCAAAGACAGGCTGGTACTGTCTGATCCCCTCCCCCTGGCAATGGGTAGAGATGGTGGTGCTCAGGGAAAAAAAGCGCATTTTCTCATTGGGAAGGAGGGTGGCATTAGGGCTCTGATGGGTCCCAGGAAATCTGGGATCATGACTGTGCCTGCTGCTGCCTCTGGCTGCTGCTCGACAGGTGTAAAGGCCCATTTCTGGGGTCCTGGAGCTCTCATGTGTGTGATGCCCAGAGCAGGTGTTTTGCTGCATAACACGGGAGATGGGGAGTGAGGCTCTAGAAACAGCCTCTGCAGCCACCCCTCTCCTCCTCCTCCTTCTCTTTCTTCCCATCACCTCTCTTTCCTGTCTCCCCTCTCTTTCCTTATTCCTTCTCCTTCATCTCAGAGACCTCTATTTTCTTTCTCTATCTCTTCCCTTCCCTTCTCTTTCCTCCTCTCTCTTCTCCCCCACTGACATCCCCTTCTTGTTCTTCCCTTTCTCTTCTGGGCCTTCTCTTGTCCTCTCCTGCAGTATCTGGTGGAAGGGTCAGGCTCTGACCCTTGGGAAAGGAAAGTCTCATTCAAAGGAATTGCATAAATGAAAAGAAGGGCTCTAACCGTGGGGAGAACAAGCATTGGATTTGGAGTCAAAAGCTGTGACCAGGTGAATGATGCAGAACCAAGTGGGAAGAAAGGGGGTGGGGGATGCATTGAGAACTGGACGCTGGGGTTTGGGGAGGCAGGAAGCAAAAATGTGACAGACAGTAATAGAGGGAGACAGGCTGGATGGCAGGGGGCAGGATCGTAGTGGCTGAAGGCAGCGAGGCCCTAGAGAGGACCTGGGGAAGACAGGAGGATAGGGAGAGTGGCAGACCTGGGACCATAGCCGGGCTAGGCAGATTGGAGCTGACAGGCCCCAGGAGCTGAAGCCAAGGGCTGCTCGGTCAGTCATGCATTCAGACTTCTCTCTTCACTGTTCCACAGCAAGGGGCTCAAGCCAGCCCTCGCCAGCCCTTGGGCTGGGGAGAGGGGAGAAGAGCCAGCACCAGAATCACAGACTGGCACAGCTGAAAGGAACATCCAATCCCCTCATGTTTCAGAGTGGGCCTGAGGCCCAGAGATGTACAAGGCTGTCTTAGTGTCAAACAGAAAGCCAGGGGCAGAGCTGTGATTTGAACCCAGATTTGATTCTGAATTTAGGACCCTATTTCTTCTCAATGTTCCTAAAACTCTTCCTGTTCTTGGTCTAACACCAATCTTTCCCCACCATAAGCTTTCTAGGCAAGACGCTCATGTGTCTCTAGTTCACAGGCTCTTAATCTGGGGTCTGTGAACCTAAAAAAACCTGATAGCAAGCATTGAAGCTTACAGCCCAAACCCACAGGGCTTTATTAGGCAATCCGTGGCAGACCCACAACTTCCTCATCTTGTACTCACAAAGCTGATTTTTAAAAACTCACCCTTAAAACTTGATGTGGCCCCTCACTGGCAGCCCCCAAGGGGCATCCCAGTCAGAGCCTTGAACTTGAAGAGGGCCTGTTTAAGGTGAGGAAACCCTGGTCATCTTAGAAATCTACCTATCGAAGGGGAAGGAGAGAGTGGCGAGGGTTCTTATGGGATGCATAGGAGAGGTAGCAAGAAGGTGACCTGGGACAGTGAGACTCAGTGTACACAGGACCATAGGATGTCACAATTGAAAGCATCTGTGGCCCATTTTATAGGTGAGGAAACACAGGCCAGGGGAGGGGAATACCTTTGCTCAAGGTCACATGGTGAGAAGGTGGAAGGTCTCCTGACTCCCTGATCCATTGGTTTCTCTGATCTACACTACCCCCCATTCCAACACTCCTGGGCTATTCTAATGTGTACAAAACTGTCTTCTTCAAACTCACTTCACTTTCCAGCTCAAAAATCTTCAATGGCTCCCTACTAACTATGGGACCTGATGTCAACACCTAAGCCTGATGCCCTATCCTCCCTTCTCTGGCCCTCTGGGTCACCTTCTACCTTAGGCTCCCCCAAACCAGGGTACTTATATACAATCACCAAACCATTTCCACTTACATGAATGTCCTCAATCTTCCTTAAATCCTCCCCATACTTGAAAGACTCAACTCAGGCATCCCTTCATCCAAAAAAGCCCTCTATGATTCCCTTCCACTGAATCTCTCCAGTCTTCTCTCCTCTGAACCCCTCATTTCTACCATTTGGCATGACTCTGAATTGTGTGGGTCTTATCTTGTCCCCCCACCCAGACAGTGAGCTCTCCAAGGCCAGGGGCCTTACCTTTTCCTTACCCTATCCCTCCATCCACCCCCAACTCCCAGCGTGGCCTAACACAGGGCGGCTGGAGAAGTGCCCATGGAACTGCTCCCAACCAAAAGAGAAGAGATAGGGGTAGGGGAAAAAGAGGGGGCAGTCAGCACCCCTGGACTTGAGCTTAGGCTCCATCCCCTAGTTTTCTCACCTGCAAAGTAGGTATAACAATTCTACTATGTCTTGCCTCTCAGGGCTCTTTTGAGGCAAGTGCTCTCTGAAAATTCGAAAGCCCTGGGAGCTGTTATCATAACTACCTGTTATTTTTGCTCTTCTAAGAGCAGACCCCAGACAAGTCCCTTCCCTCCTCCGGATCTCAGTTTTGCTATCTATGAAATGAAAGGGTGGAACAAGAGGATCTTGAAGCTCCTTTCGTGGTCTGAATCTTATGCCCCACTACACATTTCCCTTCAGAGACAACCCATACACAGCCTAGATCAGGGCCCATTGCCTGTGATAAGACCAGTTTTGATGTCGTCAACAGATTTTTCCTGGGAGCGCAAGCAGTGGGTGAGGAATGTGGTTTTGAACCCAAGCATCCTCGAGGCAATCAGCCCCCGGGATGCCAGTGTCAGAAACACAATGATGATAAAACAATCCCTTCTTTCTCCTTGCAGGTCCCCTCTCTTCCCCTTTTAATCACCACCAGCTGCCTGGACCAGCTGGGGAACTAAGGGGCTCAGGTCTCGTCCCCTACAGCCAATGAACACGACTCTACTCCCAGCTCACAGAATCCCTCCACTTGCCTGGATGTCAACTAGTGAGGCAGTGAAGGGTCCAGATGTGAGGACGATCATTACTAGGCTTACCACTCTGACAAGCCACCATGAGCGGATCCCAGCCCTGGCCCCACAATGCCAGAGCTGAAGGGAGGCCTCCTCACTGACCGAAACGTGCACGCCCACCTCTTAATTCCTCCCTGAATGCCCCCTTTCTCCTGCTGAGAACACCCAGTGAAACGAGTGGCCATCAAGGCAAGCTGCCCTTTCTCCTGTGAAATGAAGCCAGTCCTCTGGAGTCTGTATGGAGAGGGGATGATATGAATAACAACATTTATAGGGGACTTTAAGGTTTGCAAAGCACTCTGCATCTCTCATTCAACCCTCCTAACAATTCTGTAAGGCAGGTGTTATTATTATCCCCATTTTATGGATGAGGAAAGAGAGGAGAAATGACTTGCCCATGGCCCCATAGCTAGTATCTGAGACAGGATTCAAACCTAGGTCTTTCTGATTCCGAATCCAGTGATCTACTGGAGATTGTTCCATAAGTTACTTTTTAAAAATTAAGGCTAAAAGCAAAAATTAAAATAAAATAAAATAAAATTCTATCCATACTATTTGTGGCAGTTAGGTAGTACAGTGAATAAAGCACTGGCCCTGGAGTCAGGAGGACCTGAGTTCAAGTTCTGCCTCAGACACTTAATACTTACTAGCCATGTGACCTTGGGCAAGTCACTTAACCCCAACTGCCCAGCCTTCCTCCCTCCAAAATGAAAAAAAATTGAGGCTTTTTAGAACTGGGTGAGAAGACTTAGGGAGCATGATTGCTGTCTTTAAGCATTCAGAAGACTGACATCTGGAAAAAATATTAGACTTTTCTTCTTGACCCTGGAAGACAGCCTTAGAAAGACAGATTTGGGGTCTTAGAAGAACAAAAACACATTCTAATACTCAGAGGTCTCCAAGAGTGGAACAGGAAGGCTGTTCCCCCAACACTGTAGGGGGGGTCCTTGTGCAAGGGGTAGATGACTGCTTGTTGGGGAATCTTGCAAGAGGGATTCCCAATTCAGGGATGGGTTTGGATCAAAAGATCTTAGGAGTTCCTTCTGGATCTGCAGTTTCTGTGAGTCTCTTCAATGTCCACTTGCATCCTCCCTGTCTTTCAAGGCATAACGCAAAAGTGGGTGCTATATAAATGTTTATTCTCTCCTCCCTCTCTCCCCATGTGTCTATACCATTATCACATGAATTCTAAGTATGCATGTTTATATATATATATATATATATATATATATCTTTCTTTCACTAATATATCCCACCACCTATAGAAAGCCTTCCCTTATAAACCAGAGGGGTCCCTAATACTGTGTCTGTCTGTCTGTCTGTCTATCTATCTATCCTTCCATCCTATTAATCTTTCACTAATATATCCCACCACCTATAGAAAGCCTTCCCTTATAAACCAGAGGGGTCCCTGACCCTCTACATCTTTGCCTGTCTCTATCTCTCAAATGGCACTTTTGATAGATTGCATCTTTAGAATTCTGGAATGTCAGAAGGAACTGGGCCTCAAAGATCATCTATTCTAATGTTCTCTTCTGTTTTACAGTCAGGGAAACTGAGGCCCAGAGACTCTAAATAACCTGCTCCAAATCAGACAACCAAGGTAAGCTGAAGAACTAAGGTTGGAACCAAGGTCTTCTGACTCACAGGTCAAGCCTCTTTCTATTGAATAGTGATGCCTTGTATTTTGGGGAGAATTGATCATTTATTTAATCACAGATTAATTCATTCAACCACTATTTAAAAAGCAACTTCTGTGCTTAATAAGGACTTTTGGGGGGGAGGGGGAGGACTATCCATATATCCATATCCATATAGGACATATCCATATCTGACTATCATCAGAGGAGGACTGAAGAAGGGATGGGACCATTGCTGGAGGTAGAATGGGTCAGCAGATAGGATGATAACAGACAGAGAGAAGCCAAAACACTTCAACTCTCATTTTGCATCTGTATTCTCTAAGAGAGGGAAAGACCTTTGGACTGGAAAGGTCAGAACAAAAATGAATAAGTGGGAGGTTGATACCCAAGATAAGTAGGGATACTGCAAGAAAATATCTCCCTGCCCTCGAAGAGTCCAAATCATTTGGCCCAGGAGACCCCACATCCTCCAGTACTGAATGAACTGGAAAATGGGACTGCTGAGTCACGAATGATGATCTCTGAAAGACTGTGGAGAAAGAGGGAGGTGCTGTGGGACCGGGAAAAGGCAGTGCTGCTCTAGTCAAAAAAACCAAACCAACAAAACCCCAAACCCGAAGAGATTAAAGTCTTTTACTCTGGGCCAGTGAGCCTGACTTTGATTCCTGGTAAAATTCTAAAGCATGTGATTAAAAGAAAGGCTAGTGAACACCTGGCAAAAGGAGCAGTCATCACAAAGAACCCAGCGTGGTTTCGTCAAGCGCAGCGCCTGCCAGTCTATTCCTGACAGGCTTCCTAGACTGGTAGATAGGAGGAAATCTGTAGCTGTAGTTTACCTAGCAAAGCGTCTGACAAACTCTCACCCTGTTCTTGAGGACAAAAGGGAGCAATGCGGGCTAGATGACAGGACCGGGGAGATGGCGGGGTAAGGATTCGGGATAAGGGAAAGTGTAGCCAGACTCAAAATGGCAGCTTGCAAGGCAATCCCTGGTGGAGTGTCCCAGGGATCCATCCTTGGCCCTGTTCTGCTCAGCATTTTAAACCAATGGCTTGGATAAAGACGTAGATGGCATACTTATCAAACATGCATATGGCACAAAGCTAAGAAGGAGAGGAGAGCTAGCATGTTTGATGACAAGGGCTGTGATCCAGAAAAAAAAAATCTCCAGCTAGAACTTGGGGTTGAATCTAATAAAATGAAAATTTCTGAGGAACAAATGTCGGGTCTCACACTTGGGACTCTTTAAAAAAAATCTCAGCTTCATAAGTATGAGATTAAAGACATGTGGCTAGAAAGCCATTCTTCTGAATGGTCTCTTTCAACAATCTAATATATAATTGCAAGCTGCATTAATTCAGGAGGTGGAGCCTCCGGAGCTAGGAAGGTGACAGTTACTCCCATAAGACTCTGTGGGTGCCATTTTTAGGAAGAGCTGCCAGTAAGCAGAAGAGTGTCCAGAGGAGGGTGAGCAGAATGAGAAAGTGCCTTGAGGCCACAACCTAGGATGATGGGCCAAAGGCACTGAGAAGACTTGGGGGGGAGGGGAGTACGTTCTAGTTGTCTTACTATTTTAAAGGCTGTCATGGAGAGGAGACATTGGATTTTTTCTCTCTGGCCCTGGAGAGCAGAACTGGGCACCAGCTGCTAAAAAGGAGGCTTAAGTTTGGTACTGGGGCTGCCTCTAGAAGTCCTGAAGCAAAGGCTGCTTGTTGTCAGGGATTCTGGGGTGGGGTGGGGGGAGGTGGTGCTTTTTGCACGGGTATAGGTTGGACTACATGTGCTCCAAAATTGCTTCCCACGCTGCGATCTCTGTGATTCTGTGTGCACAGCACTCTGTTGGTTCTGGGGGAGATACAAGGTTTAGATAAGGCCTGGCCCTGCTCTTGTGGCGATGGGAATGACACAAACACAGATAACTCTATAATACACAATATTGTGTGATAAGCACATAAGAATGGTGCAAAATCAAGTGGGAGGAGGGAAGGAAGACTGCAGGAGGAGGGGGCTTGGAGATGGGTTTTAAAGGCCTGGCAGGAATCCAACAAGCAAGAAGCAGGAAGAGGGGGGGGCATGCTAGGCATGGGGCACAGTGTGAGCAAAGTCTTGGAGGTACAGAGGTGTAGGGATTCATCTGAGTACAGCTGGAGCATGGAGGCAGGCTGCAAGCAGCCTGAGGAGGGCCTCCAGTGTCCTGTAGGCAGGTGATGCATGCCCATTTCACAGGCACACCAAGACAAGGGAAGGAAGTCCTGGCTGGGAAGAATTCAGCATGGCCCAGTTCCCTTACTCTGGTCTAAAACTTTCAGCTCTGCCTGAGTTCCACCTCGGACCCCAGACAGCTTAACCATCAGAACTGACACATCAGGGTTTTCCATATACTTCCTGCTGCTCCCCCAAGAATCTGATTTCTCCTGGACCTTTTTAATCTCTTCTTGGACAAAGATATTTCTGGTCCTTTTTCTTCCTCCCCTCCCTATCAGGAACAGTCTGGAGGAGGGAGGAGAAGAGAACAGAGAACTGGGAAGAGAAAGGAAGATGGAGGTAGAAGATGAAGAGGGGAAGAAGAGAGAGAGAACGGGCAAAGGGGAATGAAGAAGGAGTCAGAGAGAGGGGTGGAAGGTGAGAAAGAGGGGAAAAGGTAGGGAGGGGGAGACACGGGAGAGGCAGTGGGAGGAGGAGAGATGGCTGAGAACTGCGGGGAGGGCAGGGAACTGGAGAGATGCTTTTGTCATTTGGGCCGGACTGGCCCTTGCTTCTGGACTTCAGCTTCCTCTGGATGAGATGAGAGCAAAGGTCCCATTCAGACCCAGGGGTCTAGGATTCTAAAGGTAGTGTAAGCAGTAATGAGGGGCCAGAGAGGGAGGGAGGAAAAGAGGGAGAGCCAAGCACATCTATAATTTACCTCCCCTCCTGGGAGCAGAGTGCTGAGGCCGGGGGGCGGGGCCCTGGGCGCCATCACCATGGCAACGACAGGAGATGCAGGGCCCGCCACGATGCCAGGCGCCTGGAAAATTCAAGCTACAAACAAAAATACCCAGATCCAGCCTGCTCTTTGGGCAAGAGAGAAGAGAGCACATTCTGAATTAAAAGGAAGAGAAAAACATCGGCCACTGCCATCCGCCGCCCTGGCCCCATCACCCTCATCCAAAAGTGCACGTAGGCAGGGGAGTGAATCATTGCCCATTTCTGTGACAGAGACTTCTCCAGGCTGGCAGCCCATTCCCAGCAAAGAGTCCATTAGTGGTAAATGGGGTGGGGGGAGGGCAGGGTGAGGCTTTTATTCTGGAGAGGCAAGCCCAACCCATCCCCCCTCTCCTGGCTCAGGAGCATGAATGATTCTGGAAAAGGCCATGGAAGGAGCATCAGATTTCAAGTGGAAAGACCTAGGTTCAGATCCTAGCTCTGGCTCTTTTAAGCAGTGTGATCTTTGACAAGTCCCTTCACTGAGGCCTGGTGTCTCAGCTTCCTTAGGCATTTCAATTCAACAGACCTGAGACACCTGGAGATTCAAAGTCAGGCAGAAACAAAACCGTGATTCTATTTGAGGGTGTGCTGTGGTGCTACAAATACTCAGATACTTAGCAGGGGGCAAGTATGAAGCCCTGGAGGAGATCTGGGAAGAATTAGCCCCTGAGCTAACCCTTGGAGGAGAAATGGGGATTCTGAAAGACAGACATGAAGAGTATGAGCACTGTAGGCAGGGGGGATGCTGGGGGTCGGAGACGAAGCCTGAGGCTGCTTCAGAGGCACTATGAAACAAGGCTGGAGAAGCTGTCTGGAGGGAGATTTGGATGCCAGGCAGGTGATGTGGTCAGACCTGGGATTCAGAAAAATTCCCTTTGAACCAGGAGAGACCTGAGACAGGGAGATCAGTTTTATGGTGGCTGCAGTCATCTGGATAGTCTAAGAAGTGCTAAGGGCCTGGAGAACAGCTACGGGTGTGTGAATGGGGCAAAGAGGACACACACAAGAAATGTTGGGGAGGTCTACATCAATGAGGAGGCCACTGAGGCTGTGGGCCTGGGACAGCCAGGAAGGGGGTGCACTCCGCTGAAATGGGAGACTCTGCAGAGGGGAAGGGCTGTTCTGTTTGGGGCAGGCTGAGCTCGAGATGCCTACAGGACATCCTCTATGGGGCTGTTTCTGGAGCTGGGAGGAACCCAGCCAGGCTACTCAGAGGAAAGCCCTCTGAAACTGGAATCGGGGACCTGGGCCCTGCTTCTAGCTCAATGCATAGTCGCTACAAGTCCCTTAAACCTGCCTGAGCCTCTATTTTCTAATTTCTAAAAGAGACAGGATAATTGCAACAGCTACCTCTCTGGGGGACGGTGCAGAAAGCACAATGAAAACAGGAGTTCCTCTCAACCAGCCCAGCCCCCTTGTTTTACAGATGAAACAGAGGGCCCCAGAGACCAAGCCCCTCTTAGCAGAGCACAGAACTAACAGTTCTCCAAGTGCAAGGCTCTTTCTGCCATGTTGTTTGCATGGACTGCAGGTGGCTGCTGATTAGGGAGCAGAGGTATATTTGGGAAGGTTTCCCAGAGAAGGGGCCATGGGAATCAGGCTTCAAAGGTAGGAGGTGGGACAGGAATTGGAGGGTGGGGGGAGAGAAGCAGTGTGTGCTGGGAGAAGGTGTCAAGGGCCCTGGGCTCAGGCCTAGCTCTACGTGGGTGACCCTCAGGCAAGTCAGCTCACCTTCATTTAAGAAATGAAATGCCTCTGCCACTTCTAAACCTATGCTCCTATAATTCTTCCCCTCTCTAGGAGTCTGGCTCATCATCTGCCAAGTAAGACTTGGACTAGCTGATTTCTAGGGTCCTGGCAACTCTGTGGATCTAAGAACTCTGGGATCGGAGGGTGGAAAATGGAAAGAGAAATCCCACCTACCCACTCTGGTTTCTATTAATTAGTCAGGTCCTGGGAAGGGGGTGGGAATGAGGAGGAACCTTTTCTGGGAGGAAGAAATCACTCCCCAAGGCAGCTGAAATTTCTCTCCAAACTTCAAAGGACAATAAATTATTTAGGCTGCTCAGGACCCAGTGCCTGGGCTTCCTCTGAAGGCCTGATTTCACGCTGCCTGCCAACTCCATCAACACAATCAGAGACGTTTCTACCCGGTGAGGTGTCCAGCCAGAGGCTGAGACCCCTGGCCCAGCACGATCTTTCTTCCCCTCCCTCAACAAAGCCAACATCCTTTAGAGGAAATTGAGACAGCGAGAGAAAGTGCCCTGCTTCCCTGCTCCCTCCTTCCTGTGCACTAGGGCTGTGCTGATCTCCAGGAGAACAGCCTTATCTGGTCCCTCTGCTCCCTCTCTGGACTTTGTGGTAGCCCCTGAATAACTATGATACAATGACCCTTCACATTTTGGTATTTACAAAGCTCTTTCCTCAGAAAAGCCCCAGTGGGGAGGGAATATGACTGTCAGGAATGTTCTCCTTTGGAAGACAAGGAATCTGAGACCCATAGGGGTCAAGATGGATTGTCTATAGGGTCACCCAGTGACCTGTCAAAGTCAAAAAATCTCCCCAAAGGCCTTCTCCAGCCTTCCTCAGAAAGGGCAGTGGAGGGGGAGAAAGGACATTTTCCAGACCCTATCAGCATTAAGAAAGTTCTATCCTAGGAGCCACAGCAGCCTGGTTCTATTCCCACTCTTCCACTGACTGGCTTTGTGAACTTGGGTCAGTCACCTCCCCTCTTAGAGATTCAGGTTTTCTCATCTGCAAAGTGAAGGGGGTGGATTCTGGGGTCTCCAAGGAACCATCTGGCATTGACAATCTCTATGTTTTAAGTGCTGAAAGATGATTATTTTTTACTTTGGTGGCCCTATGATCTTACTACTAGGAGCACTCGCTTCATCAGCGCAGACAACAACATCTCCTCATCTTGGCCATGCCCTTTCATGGGTCCTTGAAGATCTCATCAATGCACAAGAGGGCTTCCTCTGAGCATCTGAGTGCTTCACGGACAGTGCGCTTTCCACTGGGGCTTGGCTGGGCCCTGTAGCCAGCCTACCCCTTTTTCCCAGTCATTTTGCTACGCCAATTTTGCCAACAGCAACACACATACCAGTTACCTGGTAAGCCCTCAGCCAACTTGCATCCACTACCTATGTGGTTGTTCTCAATAATAACGAAGTTGGAGCAGTAGAAGAAGATAAAGGTGGAAAGACAGGACGTTGTTAGAAGGGAGCTCAGAGGGAAGCCAGGCCAACCCTTATCTGAATAGTTCAGATGGTCATCTTGGCCTTCCCCTGAAGGCCCTCTAGTGAGGAGATAACACATTCATTGCAGCAGCATCTGACTAGATCTCCAGAGAAGGAGGCACTGAGGGAAAAGGGCTGAGGACTTGGGTCTGAGTACTAGCTTTGTGAGTCTAGCTGTGTGACCTTGGGCAAGTCACTTCTCCTAAAGTCAGACTTTAGTTTCCTCATCTGTAAAAACGAGAAGGTTGGATTTAATGACCTCTTTGGTCCCTGTCAGGCTTAAACCTCTAATCCTATGGACAACCTTGAAAAGTAGGTAGTTAAGCAGCTGCTGATACTACTACCACCACCACAACTATTACTATAACTAACAGTAATAATAACTGACCTTTATGTAGCACCTTAAGATCTGCAAGGGACATTACAGATGATATCTCATTTGAGCCTCACAATAATCCACAATAAAGGCAGGGGCTATTATTCTCCCATTTCACAGATGAGGAAACTGAGGCCATGAAAGGTTAAAGGACTTGCCTAGGGTCACACAGCTAAGTGTCTGAAGCAGAACTTGAACTCACATCTTCCTGATTCTAGTGCAAGTGTGAAACCCCTCTATTTAAATGTTTCCGGAGCCTCCAAGGCTGAGAATCTAAACTCCTTGAGGACAAGACCTATTTCATTTTTGTCTCAGTAACTCTAGGGTCTGGTAGACATTAGGTAGTTAATAAATTCTTATTATTATTATTGAAGCTAAGGGCTGAAAGGAAGCCCAGAGGGCATCTGGTTCAAACCATATCTGAAAAGGAATCTCTCTGCAGTATCTAACCTACCCCAATCTCCCCAAAGCCTTCCTTTAAAGACCTCCAGTGAAAGAATCCTATGCTTCCATCATGTGGGCTGACCAGCTTCAGAGACCTCCCCTGGCTTTAGCCTCCAAAGCTTCCCATTACCTTAGGCTCCACTGCTAAGGCTCCTCCCTTGTCCTATAATGTGCGAGAGAACTTGGGAAAAGGGGATGTAAGACCCTGAAGTGGGAAAGGACAGAGGGAGAGAGGGAGAGAGACACACAGACAGACAGACATACACACAGACAGAGACACAAAGAGAGAGGAGAGGGAGGGAGGGAGGGAAGGAGGGGGAGGGAGAGAGGGAGAGAGAGACAGAGACAGAGAGACAGAGGGAGGGAGGGGAGAGGAGAAAGGGAAAGATGAGGTCAAAAAGGAAAAGGGGAAATAACAGGGAAGCGAGAAAGGGGGCAAAGTCAAAGAGAAGAGGAGAGAGGAGATGGAGGAAGAAAGAGAAATGAAGGGGGAAGCTGGAAAGAGAAGGAAATGAAAGGAGAGGAAACAGAAGAATAAGTGAGAAATCTTTTTTTCAAAGCATGGAGCCCCAGGTCCCCTCAAAAAGGGATTGTCTGCCTGATCTAGTAGAAAAGCTGAGCCCCCACCCCAAATCTAGGATGTATGCCCACATGTACCATCGTGTTTCCCAATGTATGCCCAATGGATCTAGAAGCCACTTACCTTCAGCCAGACAGCCCAGAAGCAGGGCCATAAGGAGACCCAAGGGACCGATGACCAAGGACATGCCAGGACAACGGGTGGGCCTCATCCTTGGCAGCAAGCTCTGACCTCCAACCTTGAGAGGCAATGGCCCCTTCAGCCCCTATGCTGCAAGACCCTGAGCCGACCTTCAGACGGGGCAGCGTCTACAAAAAACAAAAAATGAGGTGAGGTCAGAGGGAGGAAAGGATGTGGGGGTAGTGAAAAAACAGGAGCATGGCTTCAAACCCAGGGTACATTCAATCCTGTGCTAGCGTCCATGGGGGAAAGAGAGGAGCCCTAACCCCCCCAACCCCCCAGCAGCTCTCAGGATGGACGGGGAGGAGGGATTTATGAACACACGGAGAGCTGCTCCTGACTCTTCCCTCTCTTCCCATGCAGTCAGCTGCCAAACCCTGCTGACCCACACACTGCTAAGATGTTGGGAGTCCAAAGATCACAAATTTAGAGCTTTGAAGGGACCTCAAAGGTTATGACTCCAATCCCCTCATCTACACAGGAGAAAAAAGGTCAAGCAAAATGACCTGTCCCAGGTCACAAAGGGAGTAAAGGACAGAGAAGGACTCTGCCCTTGGACTTCACACTGGACATCCTTCCCCCTGCACTTGTACTGCCTGTGCAAGGAAAGCTGGAAGAGATCGGACATGGGGAGGCTGGGGAAGGGCTTACTGCAACAGATGGGGCAAGAAGGGATAAAGTTTGAGCCAAAATAGGTGAATCTATCAATCTCTCTCTCTCTCTCTCTCTCTCTCTCTCTCTCTCTCTCTCTCTCTCTCTCTCTCTCTCTCTCTCACACACACACACACACACACGTAGCTGGGCCAAACAGGACAAATCCAATACCCTAGAACCTTGGACAGAGGGACTTCCCTTCAGGAAACTGCCCCCAAGGCTCTGGGGCTCAGTCCAGACCACAGGGTAGGGTACTCAGGGCAGGGCAGGGCAAAGTAGAATCTCAAAGAGTACTTCCCAAAGCTAAAAAAGGAAATTTGACTGGGTGAAGATCTAAAGACTGGTGGTCTGATGGCAGGGCAGCCACAGCCTATGTCCTACCACCAATCTGCAGAGGCAGGGAGCCTGGATTGAGAGCCAAGGGTGCAGAAACCTCAATCCAGAGACCCACCCAAGTCCTAAGGTTAGGGCAAGGGCTGTTCTTAGGTCTCACTCCCCTGTTCCCAGCTTGTATCCTAGGGGGATGTGGACGTGTCCTACACAGAGCTGGGAACAGCCTCCTCATCCAGAACCCAATTCACAGGTATCTGTGCTGAGGAGGCCAAGGTCATGGCCCTGAGCTCCATGGGAGTTTGATAGGTCTCCTTTATTCTTTGACACTGTGCAAGGGAAAGGGCATGGTTAGACAGATAACAGCCTGCCTGACTGCAGCCTGAGCCTGGACCCTAACTGGCTACCTCACCAATATCCTTGGTCCCTAAGAGGGCCAGGTTAGAAGTGTCAGTGACTCAGGTCAGCCCAACACTGGGCTGCTGGCTTCCTCATTGCCCGTTCTCTCTCACTCTGAGCCTGGTGAGGGGCTAGGGTGTTACACCATCACTTTCTCTATGGAGAATAGTCCACAACTGGCCGTAACACAAAACAGTTGCTGAAGGATGCCACACAGATGCTCAGACAGATGGACAGAGAGGCTGGGCCTAGAGCAGGTATGGGGTGTGGCAGTGAGGCCACTGGCTGCTCACCTAATAGCCCCTGCCCTGAACGACAGTGTGTACCCAAATCCCTATTGTAGGGCCCACCTTGTGCTCAGACAGGCAGGGAACAGACCAGGTCTCTGCCCTCAGAACTCCCCATCTGGCTGGAGTGACAAGGTTCACCCAGGAAATGCTTGGAGAACCACTTAAGACAGGATCAAATTGAGTGCTGAGGCATAATGCAGACTTAGGTCCCCAAGGCTGGGGCAGGCGCTAGGCACTCAGCTTGGATAATAGAAATGGGCTTGGCCCTTGGCCCGAGATACTGGCCACTGCCAGTTTTCCTTGTCCTGCTTCTGACCTTGCTACTCCCCCCTCCCATCCCCTCAATACAGGCAGGCCTCGGGATGCCTCTTTCTTTCTCCATCCATACTCTCCCTCTTGGTGATCTCATCTGTTGCCATGGCTTCCATTCACTTGTCTACATGGCAGACTCCTAATTCTAAACCTCTAGGCCAGACCTCTTACCTAAGCAACAGACCCAGGGTTAGAACCCCAGAATCCTGGTGGCAAGAGGGACCGCAAAGGCCATCCAACTCAACTCACAGTATGTGCAGGAATCCCCTCTAAAGCTTCTCCAACAGTCCTGCAGCCTTCCCTTGGAGACCACTGTAGGGGAGCTGCTCTCTGCTTTCTAAGGAAGCCTAAATCACCTTTCAACGGCTCCAACCATTAGCAAGTTTTTCTTAGTGTTAAGACAAAATCATCCTTTGCTGCTTGCTACCCATTGTTCCTTGTTCTAACTTACGGGACCAAACAGAACAAGCTTTTAGTTCCATTTTCACATAATTTGATGGCCATGCATCTGCCACCCCCTCTTCCCAGTTTTCTCTTCACCAGGTAAAATAACTCCCATTGTTTTAATTGATCCTCAAATGGCATGGCCTTTAATAAGCCTGGTCCCCATCCTCTGACTGTGCTCCAGTTTGCCAATGTTCTCTCCCAGAATGTGTTTCCAGAATGGAACCCAAGTATTCCAGATGCACAGGGCAGAGGGAGGACAAAGGAGGCTGATCTCCTGTGTTCTGGGCATTGTCTAGTATCCATTCTCTTGGTCACCGTGACACACTGCTGATTTACACTGAGCTCAAAGTCCATTAAAAATTTCTAAGACTTCCACACCAACTATTGCCTAACCATGAATCCCTCACCCATTGTATGCTTATACAATTATTTTCGAACCAAGTTTAGGATTTTATATTTATCTCCATTAAAGGTCATCTTTAATTAGACTTCTTAAAGTCTGTTAAGATTTTTTCAGATACTGATTCTGTCATCTAACGTGTTAGCTATTTGTCCCAGCTTCATGTCCTCTCCAAATATGATGAGCATGTCATGTATGATTTTCATCCAGGTCATGAACAAAAATATTGAACAGAATGGGGCCAAAGACAGATTCCTGGGGTACTATTCACTTTTACATTGGTCAATTACTCACTATTAGAGCTTAGTTATTCAATTTATTCCTAATCTACTTAACTATACTCTCTACCCAGCCCATACCTTGCTCACAAAGTGACAGTGAGGGTCTGCCAGCCCTCACATCAGGGCTTTTTTACCAGGAATCCATGAACTTGAAAAAAAATCTCAATAACTGTATTTTAATACAGTTTCATTTTATTTTCTGTGTTTAATAGCATTATTCAGAGAAAGGCTTCATTGGCTTCAGCAGACTGACCACCAAATGGGTCCATTATGCAACAAAGTTTAAGAAGAATCCTTGATTTAAACCTAAGTATACTCTTGTCCACAGGGTGACCTTGTGCCAACAATCAACTTCTCAACAAGAAATAAAAAGGAACAAGAGGTTAGTCTGGTGAGACTTGTCCTTAATGAACCCGTGCTGGCTCTTAGTGATCGACTTCTAGAGGTTCACAATCTGTACCTTTAATAATACACATTTTAGAATTTTCCCAGATGCTTTCCAAAGGTGGGAAGAGGAAACATTAAACTCACTGGTCTGTATTTTGGAGAGTGTACCTTCTACCTGGTTATTGGATTTTTATTTCCTGTAAATGGGTGAGCAGTTCTGATAGATGAGGTACTCTCACTGATGACCAAGTAACTTAGTGAGCCAGAAGGTGGGGTGAGCATGCCTGGATCCACTTCACAACCAATTCATTTCAGAAAGTCCATCAGCCTACTTGTGAACCTGCTTTTCTCCACCTACCCTCTGGATTTCAGTTCCAAAATTAAATTGGCTGTGTTTTGGTTCAGTACTGATACATCACAGCTGGGCAGGGCCCAGCAAAGGTTTATTTTTCTCCCTTAAATCATGGGGTGATTAGCCCAATGAGAAGACTTTGGGGGGGCAGTAGGAAACGAACAGGAACAAAAAGACAACTTTGTCTTAAAAAAAACCCAAAATAGGCTAATTGTAATTCTGGACAGGTGGAGAAGCAAAACAGAAGAATCATACAGCAGAAAAGGACCTCAGATGATCAAACGCAGAACGTCGGATTTGGAAAGATCCTCAGAAGGTGGAATTTCAGAGCTAGGATGGCCCTTAGAACATGGAATTTCAGAGCTGGGAGGGATCAGAGACCATCTAGCTCAAACCCCTCATTTTACAGAGAGGGAAATTCTGAAAGAAACACAGAAGGGAGATATTTCACCCTAAGATGTTCAGGTCAGTACTAGAATCCAGGTCTCTGGATTGTTCACATGGAAATCACCCTAACGCACCACACTATTTTCCTATCTTTCTCTGCTTTCAACCCTCTCCCCACTGCTGCCATCCTCCCCACATGCCCAACTCAGTTCCCTGCCCAGGGCTGAGCAGCCAGCAGCTATCAGTCAATGACTTGAAGATAATGATAAATTCCTGACAGCGAATGGCCCTGCTCCAGCATCTCATTAAGACTTTTGATCCTGGTGTCCCTTCCCCTTGCAGCGGGCTGGGTGCCTGATGGGCAGCATCTGAGCTGGGCCTGGGCACTGGGCCCCAGGCTTCTTGAAGCTGACAGGGGCCCTGGAACTACCAGCATGCCTGCTCATTCCTTTTTCCTCAAGCAAGCAAGCCAGCATCCAGCCAGAGAGTGTGCATCCCCTTATCTCACCACCCACATCCATTTGCATAATTTTAATCTTTCTCACCAATGAGCATGAAAAAATTAGTTTTCCACTATTTTATCTTCTGTATGCCTTCGAGAAACAGGGTCCCTAGTTCCTGCCAGGGGCAGAGGGGGAAGTGGGAAATCGTATCTCCCAATCCTCTGTCAGGCTGCTCCCCAGAGCTTTGGGTTCAACTAGCCAGAGACCAAGCCTTACTAATCCCCCCAACCCTATAGCCGGCTCCGGGCTTGGCTCCAGTGTAGTTCTAGAAGAAACAGAATAGAAGTAACATAGCTCTGCTTTGTGGGAGCTCCCAGTCCAGGGGAGATGGAGAAGAAGCAGCCTTGAGTCCTGTCCTCCAAGGCTGGATGGACAGCAGTATGTTGGATTAAACATAATTCAACACTAGACTAGTTCAGACCCTAAGGCGGACAATGGAAGGGCAAGGTCTAGAAAAGCTCTTTGGAGAGAGATGGCTGAGCTTCCAAGTACTGCGACCTTGGTCACAGGGAGATCAACTGCAAAACGCCCTTGAGGAGAAGGAAGGGGTCTCCAAGGCTGGGGGCAAATGGTGAGCAACGACCTAAGCACTCTACACTTACCACTTTTCTCTGCAATCCATTATATCAATTCCCTTCCCTTTCCTCAACCCTCATTCTTCTGATCACTGCAGTTTTTGACACTGCCAATCACATTACCCTCTTTCGATAGGTTATCTTTCTAGGTTTCTTGGATACCTCTCTCCTGGCTTTCGTCCTACCTATCGGACTGTTTCCTCGGCTGGATCTTCATCCAGGTCACACCCACTAACTACTGCTATCCCCCAGGGCTCTCTGTCCTGGGCCCTCTTCTCTTCTCCCTCTATATAACTGCACTTAGTGATTGCCTCAGCCCCCATGGATTCAATGATCATCTCTATACTGATGATTCTCAAATCTACTCATCAGCCCTAACCTCTCTACCGACTCCCCAGTCTCACATCCAGAACTGTCTACTGGACATTTCCAACTGGATGTCCCATAGATATCTTAAACTCAGTGTGTCCAAAGGTGAACTCATCATCCTCCCTCTTCCTAACTTTCCCAGCACAGCAGCAGGTACCCTCATACAACCAGAGTCCAGGTTCCCAGCCCAGGTGTCATCCTGGACCCCTCATTCTCACCCTGCTACCCACCCCCATCCAATCTGTTGCTGAGGCTGGTTGGTAACATCGATCACCCCCCCCCTTCTCTCCTCTGACACTGACATCCTCTGGTGCAGACCCTTATTACCTCATGCCGAGACTATGCTGGTGGGTCCCCCTGACTCAGATCTCTCCCCCTCTCCCCAATCCATCTTCCCTTCGAGATCTTGCTAAAGCACAAATCTGACTATGTACTCTCCAGTGCCTCTCTTATCATCTCTAGGATCAAATATGGAATCCCACTTGGCTTTCAAAACTCTTCCCATCCCGTCGCCTTCCCCTGCCTTTCCAGCCTTCTCGTGCCTGGCTGCCCTCTGTGCAGTCTACGATCTGGTGACGCTGGCCTCCTCCACCTTCCGACTCTGCCTTTTCACCAGCCGTGTGTCCCGTGCCTGGACGCTCTCCCTCCTCACCTACTGGCCTTCCTGGCTTCCCACAGGTCTCAGCCAGAGTCTCCTCCACTTGAATGAGGCCTTTTCTAGTTCTCCTTAATCTTGGTGCCTTCTCTCTGAGACAATCTCTGCAGACAGCTTGGAGCTCCTTGCAGGCAGGGACTGACTTTTGTCCTTTTCTTTTTTTTTTTGTATCTCTAATGCCTGGCACCCAGCAGGTGCTTAATAAATGCTTTCTGCCTGACTGTGGTACTACAAGGTTCATGAAGCACCCTACTCACTAAAGTCATATGCAGTACAATTAAGTAATTTGCCCAAATCATGAAGCTATTAAGTCTCAAAGGCAAGATTTGAACCCAGGTCCCCCTGAATCCAAGTCTAGTATTCTAGACTTCTATCCATGATCTCATTTTATTGTTCCAAAGCCCAGCAGTCCAATGGGAAAAGTGCTAGGCACGGATTCAAATTATGCCCCTCATGCTGCCCAGCTGTGTGATCATGAGTAAATCAGTTAACCTCTCTGAGACTTGGTTTCTAATTCGCAGAACGGTGATAGTCATATCAGCAATCCTTATCCTATGGGGTTGCTGAGAAAATTGAATGAGATGAACCTTAAAATATTGTACAAGTGTTAGTTATTACACTGATCACAGGCAGAGATCATTCTCATTTAATAGCTGGGGAGACCCAAGTCACCTGGCAAGTTAGGGCTGAAGTGATTCTGTAGCTGAGGCTTTCCATGAGGCCCTCCGACACTCAGTGCCCCACTACCCTGACCAGTAGGACCCCGGTTTTCTCAGCTTACCCCAGCACTGCTTTCTCCTTTCTCCCAGCTGTTTCCACCTGGTCATGAACTTGAGAGAGTCCAAAAGGGGAAGCCAGAGACCACAAGAAGGCAGGGGCAGGGGTGGGAGGGGTGCAGCAGGGAAGGGAGTGAGCCACAGAACATGGGAGATAGTTCCCGCTGGGCCAAGGGCCAGGTGGCCCTGACGTCAGCTTCCCGACGCCCCTCAGATCTCATGTTCTGCTAATGGTAGGGCTCTGAGTTTCCCCCCTTCATTTTCTCCCTCCCAGAAAAAGAGGTCATTTGTGTGACCAAAAGCATAATGACAGAGTTGGGGTTCCCTGGGTCAGGACCCAGCCCTCTCCACCCCCCTGACCCTGTCTTCTCTAAAAATACCAGGGCAGCCCAGCCAGGCCAGGCCCAGGGCCAGGTGGGGGGAAGGGAAAAAAACTGGAGAATGCTGGGGGCAA
Source organism: Pseudocheirus occidentalis (assembly GCA_028646575.1). NCBI lineage: Eukaryota > Metazoa > Chordata > Mammalia > Diprotodontia > Pseudocheiridae > Pseudocheirus > Pseudocheirus occidentalis. The sequence goes on from CM053594.1 coordinate 57,459,641, forward strand.
GGGAGGGCAGAATGGAGAGGGTTCCTGGGTTTGAACCCTGTGACTTTGAGAAAGTCAATTAAAACTCTCCCAGCCTTAATCACCCCATCTGTGAAATGAAAGGTGATTCCCCAAATATTGAAATCCTGCAATTCTATGGAGAGTTGGAGAGAAGAGGGATGGAGAAGAATACGGAGAGAAGTATGGAGAGAGAAGAGCATGGAGAGAAACAGGTACCCACTGCTACCTAGGGCCTCTGGCTGTCCTCATACAACAAATGATAGAATTTTAGGGTGGGAAGGGACTTTAGAGGTCACCCAGCCCCTCATTCTAGAGAAAAGGTGTGATCCCTCCCTCCCCTCCCCACAAAGGGCATGAGGGACTCCCAAAGCCAGGGGTGAGAATCTGGGGAGACCACGAGGTCTGTGGCCAAACTCAGGCTTTGCTTGATGGTTGATGCCCTCTACAACCAGTCCCACTCTCCCTTTCCAAGTCTTCACTCTCATTCATTCCCCTGCACAGTTCCAGACAAACAGGGCAGCTCTCTGCCTGTGTACCCCACTCCCACCCCGCCAACACAAGTCCTAGCTCTCCCACTTCCAGGACTTTGCTCCCCTGATTTGCCTGGATTCCCATCCATCTCTGAAAGGCCCAAAAGAATACTCCTCTGAGACTCCCCTGATGCCCACAGGGTAGACCACAGCACTCTGGACAAACTGCTGAGTGAATAAATGACTAGATGAATAAATGCATGACCAACAGAGCGACAGGGATGGTCAGTGTTTTAGGAGCCCCTGTTGGGTGAGCTCGGAGCTGGGCCCCTCACCCCACCTCCACTTCCACGGTCTGACATCACCTGACACGATGCTCCTGCCTTCTGCTTCTAGCCTAAGTAAACACCACATGGTAGTTGGGATCATTCAGTGTCAGCTAGTGGAGGGCCTTGGAGACCCTGCAATAAGGTTAAGCCCCTCACTGGACAAAGGGATGTGGTGGGGGGGAATCTCTGCCCCAAACGATGAGAATGGTGATCGGAGCCGGAGGGGGACTCAGAAACCTCCGGCTCCACCACAGTCCTGGACAGGAGCTTCCTGTGCTGTGGAGCTTGCTCCCTCCAGAGGCAGCTGATGCTGCTTCTGGATAGTTGGAGTTCTCTCTCATTTCTAGACCAAATCTGCCTCTCTGCAAGCCCTGTAACTCATCCCTATTGCTCCTTTCTCTCCTTGATGAGGCCAGATGTAACCAAAGAAACGACTGGAGCCCACAGAGGCCTCAGAGGTGGCCCGGCCATCTTCTGCAGAGAGAAGCAGAGCCAGGGGCCGTCTCTAGGAAGCCGAGGCCCAGGAACAGAAGGGGCATGCTCGAGGTCACAGGAGCAGCACATCGGCAGAGCCAGGATGCAAACCCAGCCCCCTGACTCTCGGTCCAACATCATTTCCAGCACAGCGGGTGATTCTCTTTCCAGTCCCTCTTCCCCATGAAAGCCCTAGAGAGCTGGATACAGAATCCTGTTGGGTCCCTTCCCACCCTCTTCTCATGCCTTCCTCCTCCCACAGACTCCATGCTCCAGGAGCACGGGCCTCCTGGCTCTCCCTCCCCCGTGCCACTCCCTGCCTTTGCCCTGGCTGTCCCCCAGGACTGGAATGTGTTCCCTCTTCATCCCCACCTCCTGGCTTCCTGACCTTCCTTTGAGTCCCAGCTAAATTCTTTGTCTCCCAGTTAATTCTGTACGTAGCTTGTTTATGTACAGGTGTTTGCATGTTGTCTCCCCCATTATACTGTGAGCTCCTTGAGAGTGGAGATTGGTTTTTGCACAGTGCCTAGCACATAGTAGGTGCTTAATAAATGCTTACTGATTTGAGTAGATACTTAAATGCTTATTGATTTGAGTAGGTGCTAAATAGATGCTTGTGATTTGACTAAGTTAAATTGACAAGCATTTATTAAGTACCTACTACAAGCCAGGGTGTAAAACTGGAAGAGGACATAGAGATAATTTAGTCTAGAGGTGTCAAACACCACACAGGATCCCTGTGTGTTGCTCAGATCAGATTAAAATGTAATTGGGAAACATTTAACAAAATAAGTAAAACACAGATAATATTAATGTGTTTTCCTAACTCAATATATGACCCACAGCGTTCCTTCCGTACAGTTTAATGGTCCCTGTTTGTATTTGAGTGTGACAGCTCTGGTCCAGTACAACCCTCTCCTATGACAGAGAGGTATAAGAGGTCAAAGGCTATCCAGGCTTAATTCTATTCAATATAATAACCAATTATTGGTTGGACAGGCTGGGAGTAAGAAGAGAGAGTGTGCAGGCTAATTGGTCTATTCCCCTGCCTACTCAGAGGGCTGCATCTCGAGGGTGGTGGCTGGGCCTCCCCATGGACAAGGGCTAGGAGCTGGGATGGGGTGGGGAAACTCTGGAACAATACTTTTCCCCAGCACCCAGCAGGGACCAGGGGAGGCAGGAAACAGGGGCCTCAGGCAGGCAGCTTCCAGAAAAGGGGGCAAACTCCTTGGCTGTCCCCTCTGTCCCCAGAGACAGGGCTTCAAGAAAAAGGAAACACCCTACCATCAGAAAAGGAAGGAGAGAACTTCTGGGAAGCCATCCCGGTGGGTGTTTCCAACAGCACTGTTCAGATTCTTCTGCTCCACTACCCTTGTCTGGAGTCTGCACATCTGCACTGGGTCCTAGCCATGGGCTCCAGCCCCACATCTGGCTTCAGCCTTCCACCCCTCTCAATAAGCTCCCAGTCCAAACTCCCTGCCCCCAAAAGATGAAGAAATCAGGGCGCAAAGTGGTAAAGTGACTTTCCTAAGGTCGCCCAGCTTAACAGAGTGCTAGAGCCAGGAAGATCTGGGTTCAAACCTTGCCTTGGATGCTGAATGAGCCTGGGTAAGTCATCTAACCTCTCTGAAACTCGGTTTCCTCATCTCTGAGATGGGATAATAATAGAATCTACTTCACAGAGTTTCTGCGTTCTCTTTTCCATAGATCTTTCTGCCTCTAACAATTGTGTTCACAGGTCTGCTCCAATTCTGACATTCTATTACTCAGAAATTGGATGAAGCCATGTCCTTCGCTAATCACTGCCACCCAGAATCACTGCCCAGGCTGGCAGCACGGTTCCTAAAGGTTTGCTCAGCCTCCACTCCTGGTGACAACAATAATAGCAAGCATTTACAAAGAGCTTCACACATAGTTTCTCATGTGGTCCTCACAACAACCCTAAGAAGTAGGAGCCATTATTATTAGAGATCATTTTACAGATGAGGAAACTGAGGCCCAGACAGGTTGAGTGACTCATCCTGGGGTCACACAGCTGGTAACTGAGGCAGGATTCATACTCAGATTTTCCAAACTCCAAGTTCAGTGCTCTATCCTCTAGGCGACCTACCTGTCTCAACTACAAGAATCAGAGGAAAACATTTGGCCTAGGTGAATGAAATTAAAAGAGATGTTCTCAGGCTTGACTCCTGGGGAACCTGGTTTACAGTTCTTTGCTTCATGGTGCCTCTCTCCGGCCCCTGCTCTGAGCAGGAGCCATCACCTTTCATGGCAATTCTGTGGGCAGCCTCCTAATGTGTAGGGTTGTATCCTGCCTTTCCCCACCTGGGCCTCTTGCATAGGTAGCCCAAAGCAGCCTCCTCTTTCCTGGCTTTGGTGATATCCTTCTACCACAATCCATAGGAGGAAGACCGACCTCCTCAGCCTGGCTGGGCACTGCAAGCACTGCACAGTCTTGTTCCAACCTGTTTCCTGCTTTTCTCATCCTGACCCTTTCCCCCCATCTCCCCACAACAAGGCCACAGGAATCCTTCTTTCCCCTAAGTTCCTCTAGCCTTAAATGTCCTTGACCCTGAGCACAGAGGGCCTTGAGCCATCTCATCTACTGTCTTCTTGGACTATTGCTTAATACTTAGGTGGGCGAATCTTAGCTCTTCAGCTAGACCCTGCTCCTTCTGTGCCAGAAAAACAAACATCAGATGAAAAGGGCCAGTATGTTCAAAGGTTTCCCCTGTCTCCTCAACATCTCCTTCTGCTTCTCTGCCCTACCAGATCCCATCGTGGCTAGGTGCTTTGTCTCAAAGCAAGGATGGCTGCACAGTTCACCATTTCTTGGGAGGAAATGCTAACTTTTTTAGATATGGGAGGATATCCAGAACTGCATCTTACAGATGAGGAAATCAGGCACAGACTCACTCAAAACCACAGAGGGTCAATGATAGAGCCTGGATTGGAACTCAGGTCTCCTTCTGCCTAGCCTGGGGCTCTCCAAGTTCCTGATCTTTAGTACATTGTGCCTCAGCTCAGATGGAAACCAGGGATCCCTAGGGCCCAACCAGCCACCAAGATATTCTAGCACTTAGCAATGAAGCTTGGAATGATTCAGGGTCCATTGAGTACAGAGGAAATCACTTCTGGAGTAAATGAGGCTGGGAATAGGCCCTCACAGCCCTGCTACAGACACCATCCTCGCCCCTGAGCTGGCAGGCAAGGACTGGGGGAGGAGAGCCACAGGTTACTGAAGGCCAGAAGGACTGGGAGAGGAGGTATACTAGACCCAGAAATTAGCTAGATTTGTTGTTAGTGGTGGCGTTTAGTCAATCAATCAGTCGTGTTTGACTCTTTGTGACCCTATATGGTGTTTTATTGGCAAAGAAACTGGAGCAGTTTGCCATTTCCTTCTCCAGTGGATTAAAGCAAACAGAGGTTAAGTAACTGGTCCAGGGTCATACAGTTAGTGAGTGTCTGATGCTGGATTTGAACTCAGGTCTTCCTGGCTCCAGGCCTAATGTTCTATCCAGTGAGCCTCCTAGCTACCTCTAACTCTCCACTGGTCCCAAAGATCATTGGAGGTCAAAAGGACTGGGAAAGATGAACTCAAAAAGCTCCCAAAGATTAGTCAGAGAGACTGGTTTAATCGATAGGCACCACCAGTTCCAGAGATGACTGGGGGCCAGAAGGATGGGGAGAGGGGAGCTGGTGTTCCTAAAGATTATTGGGGACCAGAAGGCACTTCCTCCCCAGGTACTTAAAGAGGACCAGGGATCAGCAAAGCACATGGGATGATGTGAAAATTATTTCGATAAGAGCTCAGAGGACTCAGTTCTTGTCTTGATGAGATGTGTTATCTTGGGTAAAACTCTCTTCTCCGGACTAGAGTTTCCATCTGTAAGGGGAAGGGGTTGGAGAAGGAATTTGGCGCAGTGGAAGGAGCATTAGATTGGAAGTCAAAGCTCTGGCATCATTTCTGGGAGATTATGAACAAGTTGTTCAATCTCTCTTGGCCTCCATTTTGCTCATCTATAAAATGAGGGGAATGAGACCCAATGATCCCTAAGGTCCCCTCCTTCAAGTCTTATGCTCTTGTTACGATTGGTCTCCAAAGTACATAAACGATGAGAAAAGGGAGCTGCTGGTGAAGTTTCTGTTACTTGCCTTGCAAAGCCCCTCCCTTCTGCCCCCTTTACCTCTTCCAAGGGTCAGCTAATAAGTATATTACTGTATAATTGTATAATATTAAGCACCTACTGTATGCCACGGACACAAAGAAAGGCAAAAACAGCTCCTGCCCTCAAGGAGCTTACCATCTAATGAGGGAGATAACACGCAAATGCTTAGGTATATATAAGCTATATACAGAGTATATGAAAGTAACTGGGAAGGGAATGGCATTAGCAGCTGGGGGGGGAGGGGGGTGGTGGGCTGAGAAAGGCTTCCTGTGGACAGATCCCCCGGGGCCCTTACAGTACTATCACTAACACTCAGCTATACAAAATCTCATACCTTCCAAAACACTTTTCCATCAGTTCTCAAGTAGGATCTTCCAATCTTTCCATCTGTGCGACCTTGGACAAGTCCCATTGTGTCCCTGGGTCTCAGTTTCCTCATCAATAAAATGAAATTGTTGGGCTACACAGCTTCTGAGGTCCCTTTCAATGAGGTGCCTTCTAGATCTAAAGTCCACTCCCCCCCCCCCCCCCACCGCAGGAACTCTAAAGGGCAGAAATTATTCTCTCTACCTGACAGATGAGGAAATTGAGGCGGGAGATGGTGACCCACCCAAAGGTCCACAGGGCTCAAAGCCAAGGTTTCCCAACTCCTGTGGATACTCTCCACTCCACAAAGCTTCCTGTCTTCCCTCTATTTCTACTATCACTACTACTGAGCCCTGGACTCAGGCTTCTGGGAGCGCCAGCTCCATGCTATTCTGAAGGGGAGTTCTCTCTCTATCCCGGCTTCCCCTTTTCTCAGCACAATTTTATTCACTGGGTAGGCCTGGCATACAGGGTGCAGCAAGGTGCCTGCCACAGGGTGGTCCTTCCCCTCTGCCCCTGGCTCAGTGCTTCTGATAGGAGGCTACTGTTGAAGGCATTGCAAAGGCCCATCCATCCATCTATCAGTTGTCTGGGATAGACAAGCACCCGCAGTAAGCGCCACAGGCATGTTCACATGCCTCCCCAAGCACCTGGCTGCTCTAGAGTGGCCTTTTCTCCTCTATAGAGCAGGCCAGGCCCTTAATCTCCTCCAGCTCTGTTCCACACTTCAAGGAGCTCAGAGCTTAGCTGGTTTTCATCTTTCCTGAGCCATCCTGAGAAATGTCCAACTCCCAGGAGTCCCAGCCTCTGGTGCCTCCTCCTCCACAGCCCTGGAAATAGGATTTGGAGTGATGGTGCATAGAGGAGGGAAGAAAGGAGAGTGCATCACCCTCTGAGAAAGGGGGCTTGAGGAAAGCTGGAGGAGCTCCCAAGAAACATGTGTAAAGCAATTCTGTAGAGGCCTTCCTGACCTACAAGCACTTTACATAGAGCATCTCATTTGACCCTCATAACAGCGCCATGAGGTCAACAGCATATATTTTACCCCCTACCCTGGTCCCATTTTACAGATGGAGGTGTGGCAAACCAGTTCAAATTGAGTTGACAAGCATTAATTGTCTACAGTGTGCCTACCACTGTGCTAAGCTCTAAGCTATACAAAAAGAAGGAAAAGTCTGTCCCTGTCCTCAATGAGCTCAGGTGCAATGGGGGAAAAAACAGGCAAACAACCAGGGTACAAAAAGCTGTCTCAGGATTAACTGGAGATAATCATCAGAGAGAAGGCATTAAGACAGAGGGATGGCCCCCACATCCTAGGGCAAGGAAGTCCCCTTCTCTCCCAACAGCTCAGTGGGCTGGTTAATATGGGAGTTCTCATTGCCAAGATGGAGCTGCTGGGACATGGCAGAGCCATGACAGGAGCCCCAGGCTGTCCTGGGCTTCCTAGGCCTAGTTTTGCTCATTCCTCCAGGAGAATCTGGCTTGGTTCTTTCCCATCCGTCCCCCTATGGACCTCTCAGGATTCAGAATTTCACATAAAAATCAGGGGGACAAGAGGATCCCACCGCAGGCTTTTCTCACAAAGAGTCTAATGTAAAGAGAGGGGGAGACAGGGACAGAAAGAGATAGGGAAGGAGGGAGAGAGAGGGAGAGACAGACAGGAGAAGAAAGGGAGAAGGGGAGAGGAAGAAAAAGGAGGAGGGAAGGAGGAAGAGAGGGCGAGATGGAGAGAGAGAGGAAGAGAGAAATGACAGAGGGAAGGAAGGAGGGAGATGGAGGAAGAAAAAGAGAAAGAGAGAGAAAAAGAGAGAGAAAGAGAAAGAGAGAGAGAGAGAGAGAGAGAGAGAGAGAGACAGAGACAGAGACAGAGACAGAGACAGAGGGAGTATACACTCTGTAGGGCCACAAAGCAAAGTGACAAAAAGATGATCCAAGTTCAGCTCAGTCTTTTCTACTCCAGTAACCCTCTGCTAGACGTTCAAGGTAGGCGTCGTATCTTAAAACTCTCTGGAGCCCTGGGCCTAGCAAAGGACCTGGTCCACAGCAGAGGCTCAGGACATGCTTGGTGCCTCAGTTTCCCTGCCTGTAATATGGGGACACTAATGCCTGCACTACTTCCTTCACAGGGAAGGAAGACTCCAGTAAGATCACACACATATCCTCTCTATAAAGCACTATAGAAAGGCCAGCTATTACTACTATTATTTCTTCTGGGATTGGATGAATTGTAGCACAAGGAGGTTATTCAGAGGGTACCTTAGTTGGAACTGATAGCTGAATCACATCTGTCTGATTCCTGGGCAGTGGTTACTGGCCTTCAATCCAACATCTTCTGAGATGGAGAACTCACTACCTCCCAGGGCACAGCATTTCACTTTTGGACGGCTCTCATTCTTAGTAAATGTTTCCTTATCCCTGCTGAAACTGGATTCTCTGTGAGTTTTCCTGAAGCGCCCCTAATTCTAACTCTGAGGCCAGGCAGAACAAGTCTAATCCCTTTTCCATAGGACAGGCCTGCAAATACTTGAAGCCTGTGGTCATGCCCCAACCAGTTGTCTTTTCTTCCACTACACGGGTATCTCCAGGTCCTTCAAAGGATCTCTGGTCCTCTCTCTCTCTCTCTCTCCCCATCCTATCTCTGCTGTTCTCTGGATGTGCTCCCTGCTTCCTCCTGGATATCAAAGCCTTTCCTAAGGTCCCCAGAAATGAACGCAGTACTCCAGTTATGGTGTGAACAGAGTGGAGAAAGACAGAATATTCTCTGCATGTGTAGGATGGTGGATTCTGGGGAGTGAAGTAAGAGCCCTGCATGTGAGGGGCTGTGGGCCTTGATTACAGAAGGCTTGCAATATATATAATGGAGTCTTTGATTGGGACTCCATGTGGCTAGCTCTGGCTCCAGATCTACCCCTGACTTGGTGGGTGACTAAGGGAAACCCCTTCCCCTCTCTGGGTCCTCAGGCAGCTATGGAGAAAGGTCTGAATGTGCAGTTAGAAGACCTAGGTTTGAATCCTCCTTTTCCCCCCAAGCAATCAATAAACATTTAAGTACCTACTATGCACCAGTCACTGTGCTAAAGGCTGGAAATACCAAAAAAGGTCCTTGGGACCCTGCTGCTATTCACTAGCTACATAAGCTAGATTCTGTTTAGCTGTAGGTTCTATGACTCAGACTAGCTGCAAGAACTAAGCCTTTTGGGCCAGTCCATTTCATGAATCTAACCAGGGGTGAGGAACCCAAGACCTCAAGGCTACCCCTGGTCCTCTAGGCCCTCAAGTATGGCCCTTAATTTGGCTGCACTTGAGAACCTAGAGGGCCACGTGTGGCCTTGAGGCTGCAGGTTCCCCATCCATGATTTAACCCTACAACTCAGATCACGACAAAGACAAAAACTCCCTAGATGTTCCACGAACAGAATTTCAGCACAATGCTTAATGCTACTGCAGGAACAACCTTGAGGCCATTATCCAAAGAATCTACTTGTAACAGAGAATCAATTGTAATGGAAACATTAAAGCCAAGTGAACTATTACCAAAAAATGAAAAAATTGCCATACAATTAAGGCCAAAAGCAGTGGGAGAGAGGCTGGGGGGGGGGGGTCACACTGTAAAACTGTGTCACAGACCCAAGTGTAGCTGAACCCTGCCATCAAAGCTGGTCAAGCCTGCCTGGGCACCCCGCTGTTCCTGGCCATCCCCAGGGGCATGCGCCTGTCCTCAGCATCACCAGTAGGGACAACATCATTCCTCTGATGCTCTAAGTCAGCGGTTCTCAACCTGTGAGTTATGTTCAATTTGTAACAATGAAAATACATTCTGTATCAGATAGTTACATTACAATTCATAACAGTAGCAAAATTACAGTTATGAAGTAGCAATGAAAATAATTTTATGGTTGGGGGTCACCACAACATGAGGAACTGTATTAAAGGGTCGAGGCATTAGGAAGGTTGAGAACCACTGCTCTAATGGGTTGAAACAGAGCTTTCCTACAACCATGGGAGATAAGCAGCCTAAGGTACTATTATTTCCATTTTGCTGATGAGGAATTGGAGTTCAGAGAAGGACGGGATTGAGCCACTGGTCTACAGAGAGCAGGAGTCAGAGGTGGGATTTAATCCAAGTCTCCTGACCAGCTCCCTTTCCATTATATCACACTGCTTAAGAAAATGGCATTTGTAAAGCAAGGTTCGCCCTCTTCTGCCCCCCCCACCCAAATAATGATAGCTAACATTTATACAGTATTTACTGTGTCCCAGTCACTGTGCTAAATAAATGCTTTACAATTATTAATTTCACTTGGCTCTCACAAAAACCTTTACTCCTTTTGGAGGTAAGGAAGCAGAGTTCAATGACTTGCCCAGGGTCACAAAACTAGTATGTGTCTGAGGCTGGATTTGAAGTCAGGTCTTCCTGACTCCAGACCCTGCACTCGATCATTTTGCTACCTAGATTGAGAAAAAGAAACTAGTTAAATTGGAAGAAGAGGAGGACCCAAGGAACACTGGCTCCAGAGCCAGCAGATGGCTTAAATAATAACCAAAGCTAGCACACAGCTAGTAAGGTTGAATGATCACAAGTCCAGCTCTGAGTAGATCTCAATTTATCAAGAATAGCACAGTAAATCAGACTGTTTAAATCTCTGGTGGGGGCCAGGGTGGGGGAGCACTATCTCAAGGAAGCAGCGGAGGCATGGAGAGGGAAGAGGAGAGGTTCCTGTTGGCAAGGAAGCCTTGTCTCTCTCGAAATGAATCTATTTTTTAGGCTGGGCATTGGCATACTGCATTTGTTAAATCAGGGGCTCATTGTGTTTGCACATCTAGTGTACAGCCCCCAGTACCAGGGAGGGTAAAGCACCTGGATGGTCAGCAGGGTGTGCCCACTGCCTCCTTCGGGGTTAATGCTAGTGAACATCTGCGCCAGTTCTGAGTCTGTGACTCTACTCCCATCCATAGCTGGTGGGGTGCCAAAAAGGGCCATTGGGCAAGAGAGCATGAAGCTATCTTACTACCATTAATTTAAAAATATATATATTAACATTGTTTCTAAATTAATAAAAAAAAACCAAATGAAAATCCCCCTTATCACTGCCACCAAACAGATTTTGCCTCTAAGGATTGTGGACATGGCCAAGTTACCTACCTTCCTTATTTCTCCAATGGGGGCCACGACCAGGCCCATACCCTTTGCTGATTTCCCTAAACTGCCATTTTTTCTATGGCAAATCTTATACAAGAGTTGGAAGACAATACGTTATTTGTGCAGGAGGCAGTCTCCCATACACGGATTGAGTTTTGTGACTGACTATTACTTACCTGTTACTGTGGGCAGGTCAGTTCCCTGCCCTACTGGCCGGGGGCCTAGCCTCTATTTCCTGATCTCTAAAATGAGAGTGATAGACTATGTGAATTCTAAAGAGACTTCAGAATTTATGAAGCTCCTACTCTATGTGCCATGCACTGAGCCGGGAATACCAAGACCAAAACAAAACAGTCCCTGTCCTTGAAGAACTTACATTCTATCAGGAGAAAACATCACACACACACTTATAAGTCAGTACAAAATATATACAAATACAAGGTAATGTGGAGGGCACTTTAGTAGCTAGGGGGTGGGCAGGGGAACTCCCAATCTATCTAGTCTGGCCTGCACCTGACAAAAGGTCCCCTTCTACCTCATCCCTAACAAGTGGCTACCTAGCCTTTGCTCAAAGATCCCTAGGATACTGCTCTGAGTGAACTGGGAAGAGGGAGATGGCCAGCAACTGGTTCTGCTTCAAGGCAGCCTTGCACAAAGGCTTTCAGGAGCTGGGCAGCTGCCCTGCCCAGGGTCCAGGAGAGGAATCCAGGAAACAATAATGGATTCCTCCCAGCATTCAGTCACCCTCCCTATCCCGCACGTGCATTCGCAAGGCCCAACATGCTCTCCTCACCCAGTGATGAGGAGTGAGTCATAGCCCAAAGTCGGGGGCAAACCACAGGCTTAATGCATAACAAAACAAAAAATGATATAAAATACCTCCCGGCCCCATTCCTAAGTGCCTTGGCCTGGATCACCTGCCAATATTCCCCAAAAGGGGGACTCTCAAGGAATAGTCTGGTCATGACTCCTGGGTCGGTGTGACACCCCAGGAAAGCAGCAGCTACCCTGTTCTCTCTGAGGGACCTTCTGACAGCTTGCTGGTTTCTGCCTTGCCCTGGAATTCAAGGCTCTTTTCACAGCTGGGCCCCCACATCTTTTCTGGAACCCTTTTGCTCTCTCCTGTCCTGGATGGGCCCATCCCTTCACTCACCCACAAACCTGCCAAGCTCATTCCTTCTTGAGCTCATGTCTTTGTTCTGGACATTTCCTTCTCCTAGAATGTCCTGCTACCCTTTTCTACACCATCAAAGTCCTACCTCCTCCAGAAAGCCTTCCTGGAGGTTCCAGATCTCCACAGATGGGGAGTGGGCAGGGGGATATGAGAGTGGAATGGACCTCAGAGGCCATGGAGTCCAACCTACAGCTTTATAAGAATCCCCCTTTACAATATGCCCTCCAGAAAAGATCAGCACTAGAAGGGACCTGAGATAGGAATCAGAATCTTGGAGAGCTGGCTAGGATCTTCAAATCCATCTAATCTGGCCTGTGTCTAACCAAAGATCTGCTCTGCCTCGTCCCTAACTAGTGGCCATCCAGCCTTTGTTTAAAGATCTCCAGGATGGAAAAGGAGAATGGCTCCAGACTACGGAACAGAGGCTGATTATTTACATATCACACTAAGGTCTGCAAGGACAGGCAGTGTGGTCCAGTAGCAGCCTGGCCTTGAGGGCAGGAAGCCTGAGGTCCAAGTCTGGCCCCTGACCTGAGAACATATGAGCACAGCACAAGGCAACACAGGAGGGACATGAAAGGGGACACAGAGGCAGAAAGGACCAGAGGAGCTCAGAGGAGGATCCCTGAGAGCTAAAGGTATCGAGATGGTTTCCTCAAAGAGGAGGGAACGAACCTGGATCTCAAAGCCTAAACCAGGGCTTTATGCTAACTCCAACTTTGACACCAGTGGGTTAATTTAGGAAAGGGATGATTTAATTTTCAATTAAAGAAAGAGCTTCCTAATAATCAGAACTGTCTCAAGGTGAATGGGCTACTTTTAAGAGGTGCTGAGCTCCCCAGAACTGGAGGGCTTCAACCAAGTCTCAGAAAACTTCTATACTATGGCCATACCAGGTGATTTCTAGGACTCTTCCTCCTTCACTCCAGCTTTAAGATTCTAAAAATCTCAGAGCTGGAAGGGATCTAGAGACCATATGGTCCAACTCCTTTAGTCTACAGATGAGAAAACTTCAAAATTAAAGCTGATAAAAGTATAAAGAAAGTTGAAGGCTCGGGACTGATTCTGGCATTACAGAGCAGAAGGGGGTCAGGGTAGGGAGAGAGCCTGGGTGAACCCACAGCCTCCAAATTCCATGAAGTCATTAGCTGCTGCCTCTTCTCTTCTCTCCCCAACACACACCACACTTGTAAAGGATGCCTCAACTGCTACCTCAACCCTTCTCACCTACCCTCTGAGGCTGGTGCTAGGGGAAGGGTCTGAAATACAATGTAATTCAATTCAATAAGCATTTATTAAGCACCTTCTGTGTACAGGCACTGGGTCAGGTGCTAGGGACACAAGGACAGAAATGAAAGCGCTATTTCAAAGAGGGAAGAATTCGATTGGGAGGAAACAAGATATAAGCAAATATAAAAAATGGGTAGAGAAGAGCTAACCATGGTGGAGATGGGGGCATTACATAAGGAATTCTAGTTTAAATGGAGCTGGGGCTTCCAGGCAAAGGTGAGGGAGAGCCTGTGCAAAGGCATGGAGGTGGGAGAGAGAAGGTCATGCTGAAGAGCAAACGTGTCAGGGAGGCTCCAGGGTCTGGAGATCATTAACCCACCCAGCTAGTTCTGGGGGTGCAAGCCAGGGAAGGCAGAGCATTAACTGTAAGGAGACCTGAGTTCTGGTCCTGACTATGGCACTAAATCATTGTATGTTCCTGGGCAAGTCCTTCCTTCCCCTCCCTGGGCCTCAACATCCCCACCTATAAAACGAGGGCTTTGGACTGGACCATCTCCTTGTCCCTTCCAGCTCTATCGCTAGAAACTTGTGAAAAGACAAACACGTAGGAGGCAGAGGGACAGATGCTGGGCTGGTAGCCCAGAAATGTGAGTTTAATCCTGGCTCTGCCACTGGCTTTCTATGACTTACATAAATCGCTGCCTCTGTTTCCCCATCTGTAAAGTGAACTGGCCAAGATAATTACTAAGGCAACTTCCAGTGGTAATAAACTACCTGCCTGGATCCCAGACTCTAGAACTGGCTTCTGGAACTCTGTCCTGTTTAAGACCAGCAAACTCTTCTCCCACACATCATTCCATTCCTTCCTCTCTCCACCAATCAACTCATGGGAACATCAGAGCTCCTTCCTTCCTTCCTGGGAGGGTAGGGGGGGAAGGGCCTGAAAAATCAAGGCCTCCAGTTGGGAGCTGGGGGTATATATGGCCTCAAACTAGAGAGCAGGAAGGGGTCCAGGTAGGCCTATAGCCCAGGGGCAGGAGCAGCAGGGGTAGTCTCTGGGTCCCCAGCCCAGGACATGCTCAGGGTTCTTTTTCTAAGCCACAAAGCAACGGCTGAATTGGCCAAATCAATCATCAGATGTCTCAATTCCATCAACCCTTTCATTTTACAGATGAGGAAGCTGAGGTCTCCATTTAAAAGACAACGGCAGCTTTTGAAAACTTTCTTGCATAAATCCCTTCACAGTCTAGTCATGCCAAAGTCTATAGGGGAAATCAGAGTAAAGGCTTAATGATGAAACTTCCAGCACACTGGTAGGGTGAGGCAGTTAAACCAAGGCCTATTTAGGCAGGCGACCTAAGATGTTTTCAGTCAGAAAGATCTGAGTTTGAAGCCTGGCCCTTCTACCCAGAGGCTGTAGGAAACCGGACAGCTCCTTAACCATGCCAGGCCCCAGTTTTCCGTCAATAAAATGAAGGGGCTGGCTTAGATAACCTCTAAGGCCCCTCTGCCATGAGAGGCAAGTCCTAACAAACTGGAGAAATGTGAGGTATTCTTTGGAAGCAGAGGAAGACTGAGACATTATCTGGCTCAGGGAGTCCTGGGTTCGAGCCCCAGCAGGGCCAAACAACCACTTTAGACAAATGCCTGACCCTTTCAGAGCCTTGTTTTCCTCCCCTGTAGCAAAATAGCACATCTTGCGCTGCCCACAATTACTACGAGGGTTGGGCAACATCAATGAGAGTATCAAGCATTATCGGCATCAGAGGGGTATTACAGCTGTTTAGGGGTGAGTGCCCCAGAGGTGAGCTGGGGAAGGGAGGGAAGAGAAGGGAAGGAGCTTAAGAAGGAAGGGATGGAAAACTCCACCTGATCCCTCTGCACACAATAGATACAAAACTTCTTGGCCAAATGAACTTATTGTTGGCTGGGGGGAAAGTGAGAGGACCCACTGGGGGAAAGGGTGGGGGGGGGGGAAGAGAAGGAGACTGTGGAGAGAAGGGAAGTCTGGAGAAAGAAGAGAAGGGACTGAGGAGGGGATGGGAGTCTAGGAGGAGTTTGGGGGCACTAGAGGATAAGGGAAGGCTCAGAGAGAAGGAGATTGCTAAGAAAGGCAGAGTAGACTGTGGGGAAGGACAGGGAGAGAACAGCCAAGAAGCCCTCAGCCTGGGAGAATTAATAGGGGACACAAGGAAGGGGATATGAGGAAGAAAAAGGCACTGGAAAAAGGGAGGGGAAATGGAGGGGGTATAGGGGGTAGTTGGGAAAGGGGTGAGAGGATAGAGGGAGGAAGAAGGAAAACTAGGGGAGGGACACGGGCTTGGTTGCCAGGGCTAACCACTCTCCTGAATTCCTGTGACCGGGGAAAGGCAGGAAAAAAGAAGCCAGGGGAGGGACATCAGGGAGGATGTAACCGTTACTACCCGCAAACTCTCCAGTGCGTCCAAAAATAATAAATAACTCATCCTCACTTTTGAAAATTAAACCTGATTCAATTTTCTGTTTAAATAAAGGAAGGGGGAGGGAGGAAGGTTACAGCACAGCTCCATCCTTGCCCCATATCTTCTCCCAAACTCTCCCCACTCCTCTTGTCCAGAGCTAGGTATTTGGGGATGGTTTCAATACTTCACCAAGTCTGATTTCAGGTCCCACCAGGCACAGGGACTGCAGATGTGTGGGGTGGGGGTGGGGAGGATGTCAGAGATTCCTGCTAATCACTGCCTCCTCTTTCCACTGCTCCCACCAGACTCTCTGGGGGACGATGACCACAAGATGGCAAAAGGGTGCCTCTCCCCCCACCAAGAAGTGTCTCCTGGTCTTCCTTCTCCAGTCTCTACGTTCAGCAGACTGAGGAAGGGAGGTTCTTTCCCAAGCCTGGGCCCCCCACCACCTGTGGAGCCTCGGGAACAAAGGCTAGAGCAGACGCCCCCCACCAGGTCCCCATCCCCTGCTTCCCGAGACCCTCTCCTCCCATCCCCCGTTGGCAGAAGAAGAGATTGAACCTCCACTCACCCGCAAACACACGTAGCATCCAGGCTCCCTGGGGAGGGTGGAAGGGGGGGAGGTCAGGGAGTGCCCTCACTCACCCCCTGCGCCAGTGACCAATGTTTTCCAGCTGAGTTCCTGGGGGAACACAGGATGGAGAGAGGGGGCCTGCCCCCCGGGTCCCTGCCACCACTAGGCACCCATGGGTTTCGAGATCTGTTCCACCAGGCTCATCCGCAGGGACTGGAGAGCTAGGACTGGGAAACCTGGTTGAGGTTGTCCCAGACTGTCCGCCAACTCAGAGCCCCTGGGCCGGCCCCGCTGCAGCTGCAGCGGAGCAGAGAGAGCAGGGAGCTAGCGAGAGAGCGGAGCAGGGAGCCAGCGAGAGGGCAGCAGGAGGGGAGCGGAGGGGGCCGGCCGGCCCGCCGGGCGGAGCAGAGATGTTTGGAGTTGGGGGAGGGGCCAGGAGAAGGCTGGGCTGGAGGGGGGGTCTCGAGGGGAGGAGGCCAGTGGATGAAGGGGCGGGAGAGAAGGACCAGGGCCACACCAGAGGAGAGGGAGGGAAAGGCTGAAGCTGGGGGTGGGGGGGAGGCCACAGGGGAAAGCGGGGTAAGGACTTCCTTCGCCTGGGGGCTTTAGAGCTTCAGTCTTTAGCACTCCAGGGGCTCAGTGGGGGAGAAGGGAGGGGAGAAGGAAGATGGAGTCTAGAGGTATAAAGAAGAGAGGGAGGTGGTGCTAGGGCTGGGGGAGGTGGAGCTGGAGTGCGGGGTCGCTGGAGTTGGGGAGGAGCCGGGGAAAGAAAGGAGGAGGGAAGTTCTGTGCCCTGGGGTGTGGGTGGGAGAGGACGGCCAGGGCCGGAAGAGGAGCCTGAGGGAAGGGGGCTTGTGGGTGGGAGTCTGGGGGAGGAGTGAGCCAGGAGAGAGGGGGCCACTCTTGGAGAGAAAGTGGGGGGGGGGGGGAACTTCGAGTCCTCTAAAGAAAGCTCCTCCCAAACTTTTTACCCAACGGGCGACGTGAGCAGGGGCTTAAAGGGAGAGGGCTGCTCCGCTTCTAACTCTCCCCTCCCTCCCCGGGGGCTGCGAGCGCCTGCTTAGATCCCACCCCGCCCCTCATCCCGGTTCGCCAGCCCTCGGGCCCCAGGGATCTATCTCTTAGTGCTCAGTAGGGTCTGGTCTAGGTCACTGTGTGTTTGGAGGCGATGACTAGTCCGAGGAACTGTCTCTGCTCCCCCTTTGGCTCTGTGACAAATCATTTAATTTCTCTGGGCCTCGGTTTCCTTATCTGTAAAATGTTGGGGGTCGGACTAGGAGATGTTCTCTAATCCCTTTCGGCTGAAGCCGACAGTTTTAGAAAAGTTGCGGTCTGCAGTTCTGATGCAACTGATGACTAATGGCCCCCAACGGGGGAGAAAGTGACAAGAGAAGCAGAAAGGGACCCTTTACTATCCCGGCGAGCGAACGCGGAGAACTTCGGCCCTGGGTCGGGAGGCTAAGCCTGGCTCTGACGCAGGTGACTGTAACTGGGAGCCGGCGAATCCACCTGAACTTGGCTTCCCAGTAATAACACACGGTGCCTATCTGACTGGTTACAGCGAGGAAAGCACTTTGTAGTCCTCGAGAAAGCTTCAGAAAAGGGAGCTGTTCTCTCAGCCCAGGGCGGGGATGAGGCACCGAATTCAGGTGAAAACGAAGCTGGGGAAAGGGCATGGACACCAATGTCCATCTGCTCCGAGTCCGGCGTGGCCCCGGGGCCTTAGGCTCTCCACTTTGGGGGCTCTTTTATCACCGAACCATACACATCGGCTTTCCCTGGAAAGCTTGGTTCAAATGCTGGGAAAGCTCCTCTGAGGATACTCCCACCTCAATAATGACCCTGCTTATTTCAACCTCAACGGCAGATTTGCTTTCATACCTATCGACTGCAATAAAAAAATAGTATTTAAGTTAATCAATTTTTATTGGTATTTTATCACTGCTAGATAGAATTCTGAGAGCAGGAACCAGGACTTAATCTAAACGTTTTATTCCCACCAAAAGGATTATGGTGCTTAGCAAACAGTAAGCACTTAATAAATAAATGCGTAGGCAGCAAGAACGACAAGTGGCCATCTTACCAGGGACCACTCCAGCCTTAACCTTCCCCCTCCCCAGGCCTGATATAACTAGGTTTCCCAGTCTACCCTTCTTGTCACTCCTACCTCCTGACTGCCCATCGGGATCCCCACACCTCAGGGCCACTGGCACAACGTTCAGAGGGGCCTGGCTTGGGAGACGAGTGTGTTTTTGGAGAGCAGTGGTGTGTGTCCGTGTATGGGGGTGGAGAGAGAGAGGAGTGGGCCGCCTGAGAGCTGGAAGCAAGTATCCAAATTGAAAACAGATGGGAGTGTTCATGCCAGCCTGACATCCGATCCTGTGGGGAGGGAGAAGGGAGGTTACGAAGGGAGGGGGGAGGAGGAGGAGGAGAAGTTCCCAAACCCCAGAGTCTTGGCAACCAATCAAAACGTCAAGGCTACAAAATAGTTTGGTTTGAAAATATCCCTTATAGCCAAGCGGCTTGGGGATGTGTGTGCGAAGATCTATCTGCCTTTCTAACTATATGACGGGATCCACTTGGTGTTCAAGGGACACCAGCCCAGAAAGGAAGTCAGGGTGTAGTGGGGTTCACGCTGGGAACCTGCTGCCCAGGGATGCCTAAGTCAGTCAGTCACCAAAGCACTCGAACATGCCTCCCCTATGCAGGCCAGTGCAGGGGATGGACACAGACACACAGTCTGATTAGAGTACCCGGGACACCTGCAGCTATTTATAGCCCCCCCAAAACAAACAGCTGAGGAAGTGTGAGCTAAATATAAAAAGGTAACTTTGCAAGAGGCTGGTGACAGGGGAGAGCTGGGACACCTGGGAGCTCGGGAAGGAGGAAGTTTCTTCGGTCCCTTGCCCTCCCAGGTTCAGAATTCTTTCCTTTCTGGTCTGGACCTATGATTTTTGTAGGGAAGTCGAGCCTGGGATAAAAATTATAATAACAGCTCATATGCCGACTGAAGGCTTTAAAAAGTAGTTTCCTCACAATCTAGTACAAGTCTTTCCCCTATCTTAAAGATGGGTAAAGTAAGGCACAGGGTGGTTTACTGGCTTTCTCAGCAGAACCCGGAGGGAGAGGTAAGGGCAGGGTCTGAGCTCTGGGCTTCTGGTTCTGAGGCAGCTGCTCTTTTGGCTACAGCACACCTACGCCCTCCTCAGACCACTCCTCAGGCACAAAGTGTGTGGCCTCAAAGTGGTCCATTGGTCTGGTTCCTCTTGTTCTCTGATGTTTCAACTGCTGATCTCACCAGTTCCCATTGATTCAAGGATCATTTCTAGGCTGATGTAAATCTATATAGCCTTAACCTCTCTGCTGGCCTCCAGTCGCCTATCTCCAACTGCCTACTAGATGTCTTTAACTGGATGTCCTCCTGACATTTTAAAGTAAAAAAAAAAAACCAAAAAAAACCAAACAAACAAACCCAACCTCATTTTTCCTCCCAGTCCCTCTCATGATCCAACTTTCTTGTCAATGTTGAGGGCATTGCCATCCTCCCAGTCACCTAGGCTCACAACCTAGGCATCACCCTCAGTTCCTCACTCAGCCTCCTGCCCCAAGTCCAATCTGTGCCAAGACCTGTCTAATTTACTTTCATTACATCTCTCATATGAGCTTCCCTCTCTCCTTGCCCCAACAGCCTGCTGGCTAGTCTCTCTGCCACATATTTACTCCATCCTCCCCCATCCAGCTGCCAAATTAATGTTCCTAAATTGGAGATCTGACCAGGTCAGCAGTATTGCCCCAACCTTCCTACTCTCCAACTCAGGTCAACAAACTCCAATGGCTACCTAACGTCTCCAGGATCAGATACAAACCTCTCTTTGGCGTTCAAACCCTTCATGATTTGGCCCCAGGGTCCCTCCCTTTCCAGTCTTCTTACACCTTACAAAGCCCCTTGGCCTCACACATTGTGCAGTCTGATGACACTGGCTTCCTTACTGTTGCTTGAACAAGATACTCCCCATCATGACTCTGGCCATTTTCACTGTCTGTTCCCCAAGCCTGGGATGTTCTCCCTCCCAGCTTCCTAGAAGTCCCACATAAAATCCTTCTAGGGAATTTAAGATACCTTTCCTGATCCCTTATAATTCTACTGCTTTTGGGGCAGCTAGGTGACATAGCACCAGCTCTGGAGGGAGGAAGACCTGAGTTCAAATCTGCCCTCAGACACTTGCTAGTTGTGTGACCCTGGGCAAATCACTTAACCCTGATTGCTTCCCCCCCCCCATTACAGTGCTTTCCCTCAGTTATTTCCAATTTTTCCTTTATATAGCTTGTTTGTATATAGTTGTTTGCACATATTTCCCCCATTTGACTGTGAGCTCCCCAAGAGCATCAATGGACCTTTACTTTTCTTTGTATGAACAATGCCTGAAACAAAACAGCTGTTTAGTAAATGTTTACTGACCAAGTCCCCGCTCCATTCTTCAGTTTTACCAAAATGCTGAAAGTCCTGCCCAACACCTTACCAAGAGGAAACTGAGGTACACAGAAATGAAGGTACTTGTCTAGGGTCATGCTGTGAGTCAGGATTAGAACCCAGGTCTCCTGGCTCCCTGGCCACATGTGGCCTTTCCACTGGAGCCCCCTGGGTTTTTGCTCTCAGATAGTACATACTGAGCTCTTACTTTGTGTTCCAAGGTCCTTCTTTCTCCCAGATGCCACACTGGGCTCCAAGGCCCTTCTCCCATCTCAGACACTCTAAGTCCCTCCCGGCCCTGATAGTTTCTGATGTTACAGGATTCGGAGCTCTTACATGCTGATGGAACATTGTGTGCTCTCCAACAGTCTCTGCTCTGAGGCTTGTGTCCCCCGGTTTGACATTCTTTATTCTCAGGCCCCCCTCCCTCCAGGCTGACGTTCCATGTTCTAAAGCTTCTTCCAACCCTAATGCTCTATGAGATTACCAGGCCCGGACCTTTCAGTTTCCACATTGTATGTTCTAAGGCCACCCCAGCTCTGACCTTCAGTTTCCAGGGGCATGTTCCTTCTACCTGCTCTCCTTTCCTCCTGTCAGTTTAGTGAGTGGGATTTGGGATGGGAGATGGGTCTGACGGGAGTTAACATCTCAGGCTCTTTTTTCCTCCATTCCTAGCACTAGGCATAGGATAGAAGGATAGAGACAACCTAGGAAAAATGGAAGATTGTAGTGAACTGAATTGGGGTCTAAAAGCCCTTGGGGTAAACATCTGGGTAGAAAGGGAAACCACAGCCAAGCTTTCAGAGTTCCTTCTGAGAGGCAGCTCTCTCAGCTGGGCCCAGGCCTCTTGGGAGATAGTGGGCCCCCCCCCCCTTACCCTCTTGAGCTGGAAAAACCATTCGCTGGGCATGTAAAAATGGGTGAAGGCTGGCCTGGATGGTTGCTGAGGGGGTCCCTTCTAACTCCCAAGCTCTGAGATTCTCTTCTAGGCCCATACCCTCCAGGAAGCCTTCCTTGACTGCTCTGGCCTCCCGGATTGCTCCCTCTCTCACCACCAGCAGTACATCATTTAGTACTTAATTATGTGCTGTTCCATACTAGTCCCTAATTGTTTCCTGTGAATGAGCCAGACTGAGATTTCCCTGAGGGTAGGGCCTGGGTTTGCTCCTCCTTTCTGTCTCCTCCTGGCACAGGGGAGCTCTGAGCTCAGCCCACAGGAGGCTCCTTTTGGGGGTTGGGTTGTTGGAGACCTTAACAGAATCAGAGATGGTTGGATTTAAACTTGGAAAGATGTGGGAGAGTGGACTCCCCCCCCCCCCCTGAATTTGAAGTCAGAAGACCTGGGCTTAACTCCTACCTAGTTCTGCCATTTACATCACACCTGTGTGAAGTCAGGTAAGTCAGGGCCTCGGCTGCTGTAGAACAGGACTAGATAATAAGAGCTTGTGTTCGTATAATTCTTTAAGGTTTGCAAAGCAGCCTGCAACTACCGTCTCATTTGATGCTTATAACATTCCTGGGAGTTGGGGTGAGGTGCTATTATTACCCCCATTTTACAGATGAGGAAACTAAGAGAGGTTCACAAAGGTAGAATGTACAAGAGCTAGATTTGAATCACCACCCCTGGCTCCAAATCTCGAGTCCCTTCCCATATTATATCATATCATGCTATATTATGCTCTATGATATTATATTATAAAAGCACTTCAGTGAAATCCAGCCTCAGATGCTTACTAGCTGTGTGACCCTAGTCAAGTCACTTAACCTTCTTTTGCCTCAGCTTCCTCAGTTGTAAAATGGGACTAATGACGGTACCTACCTTGCAGGCTTGATGAGAAGGTCAAATGAGATAGTAAATGCCAAGTGCTTAGCACAAGGCTTCTCTCGTGGCAGACGCTATATAAATTTGAGTTATGATGAGCTATCATCATCCAGGACTTAGTGTAAGTGCTCCTTTGACATGTAGTCACCCTGCAGCCAGTCAGGCAGCCCAAATGAGGATGATATTCTCATTTACAGCCCAGGATCACAGGATTCTAGGCTGGAATCCTCCGTGAGTGGCTACACTGCTTCTGCTGGAGCAACCACTAGCTCCAGAGGCATCTGTCTCACTAACCAAGGGCTCTGATTACTAAGGGAGTTTTTCCCATCACTCAGTCTAGCCCAGGTTGGAAGCCTGGCTCTGCCATTTCCTAGTTGATTTTGGGCCTCAGCTTCTTATC
>CM053594.1:57485200-57519424 GCA_028646575.1 Pseudocheirus occidentalis
CCAAGCGTCGTGTCCTTCTTTCCTCCAAGGCCAATGTGTGCATAGTCAGTCTGACAAAACACATTTGCTTCTAATCTAACTTCTTCCTTCGCTGGGCTGCTGCCTGATACACGCTGAGGACTCTAGAACTTCCTCATTCAAACTCTTCCCCCTCAACACTGCTTCTGTGGGGCCATGAACATCAAATACTCTGTCTTCCCAAACCTCCTTCAATCTCTCCTGCCCACCTCAAGGCATGGTGACTATTCTCTGGTTTCCAGATCCTCAGCTTTGAAACTCCAGCCAGGGCCCAACTGTCCTGCCTGGGAGTGAGTGCAAATTCCCCGAGCTCACTTCATCCAGTAGCCTCCAGGGGTGGAGAACCTCCCCTAAAGAGTTGTTTACTACCCCCTATGAACTTCCTGGACCAAAACAACCCTCTCTGGTCGCCACCCCCACCTATGGGGTGCCTCCCCCACTGTAGGGGTCCTTTATCTTTTCCATGTCATGGCCCCCTTGGGCAGTCTGGTAAAGCCACAGACCCCTTCTCACATTCATGTTTTTAACTGTGTAAAATAAAAACCTGAGGATTGAAAAAGAAAATCAATTACATTGAAATGCAGTTATCATTTTTTTTTAAAAAGACAAGTTTACAAGCCCCAGGTTAAGTGCTCTGGTCCTATTAGAAGGCAAGGCCCACACAATATGTCCACTGTGGAGATGTCCTGTGTAATTACACATGCACAGCCTGTGTTGAATTGCTTGTCCTTCCAGTGGGGGTGGGTGACAAGGGAAGAAACGAAAGAATCTAGAATTTAAAGCTCTGCAATACATGCAACTGGGAATTAAGATATACAGGGACTGGAGTAGGGAGACCCTCCCTGCCCTACCAGAAAGTTAGAGAGCAGATCAGGGGAGGAGCTTTACAGTGGGATCGCTGGTTTGGGATTGGGGTAGGGGAAAGATTGGGAGAAAATTTGTAACTCAAAATCTCGTGGAAATGAATGATGTAAACAAGAAAATAAATTTAAAAACAAAAGAAAAAAAAAAGAAGGCAAGGCCCGCCTGCCTTTTCTGTTGGTAGCCCCAGAGCTGAAAGCAGCACTTTGCGCATGTTAAACCCTGGATACAGCATCATCACTCATCCACCCGTCCATCCATCCATCCCCCATTTCTCCCTCCCTCCCTCTCCTGTGAGCTCTTTATGAATGTCTGACAGGGAGCAGTGAGGTACATGGGAAGCAGTCCCAAGTTTGTGGTCCCCCCGGTTTGGTGCCTGATTCTACCACACATCTGTGGATCTCAGTTTCTCATCTACAAAATGGACGGGGATGGGGAGGCTGAATCAGGTGACTGCCAAGGTCTCTTCTAGTTCTAAATCTGTGATCCTATGAACTGCTTTCTTTCCTTTTTCAGTTTACAAAGCATGGTGTTTCCTCACAACCACCTTGTGACCAGGTAGCGTGAGTGCTATTATTCCTATTTTTCAAAGAAGGAAAAGGAGGCAAAGTGCAGGGACTTGATTTGCCAAGGGCCACCCAGGACCAACAGAATTTTATTTTATTTTTGGAAGTAATCAGTTAAGTGATTTGCTCAGGGTCACACAGCTTGTAAGTGTCTGAGAGGTGGGATTTGAACTCAGGTCCTCCTGACTCCAGGGCTGGTGCTCTATCCACTGCACCACCCAGATTCCCTGGAATTGGGATTTTTAGCCCAGATCTTCTTATTTCAAACCTTGTTATGGTTAAATTATCTTGGCAAATGTGTCTCATCTCCCCATGAGATTAGAAGTCCCCGATCTTGTGTACTTTCCATTGTACCAAACCTGATTTCCCAGGCTTAGAGTCAGAAGACCAGGGTATGGTTATTAGCTGTCCAACTAATCCTGTGATCAAACCCCTTCTCCTTCTCTGGGCCAGTTCTGCCTCCATCGAATGGGAATCATACCTGCCTCACTAACCTCCCTGAGGCTATTAACAGATGGAAAAGAACTGTGAGGAGCCAAAAACATCCTGCAAATGGAAGGGTTATTTTTTAATCATCTTCTTTCCCTCCCACTTGTTCTAGAACAGGGCAGACAGAGAGCTCTGCTGTAGAGAAGGGAGCAGAGGGGAGGCTGCATGTGCGTGCATGGAGAAACTGCTTCAGCCTGCGCCAGGAACCAGGGCTCCAGCCTGTCCAATATGCCCAAAGCTGCTCCTTCGGGTCTCCTTGGAGATGACCTCCCCTTTGGCCCCCTACTGTGGTCCTTTTGATCACAGGCTGGGAGTTCCAGGAATCTTAACTAGCTCCAGGAACTTCGGCCAGAGCCCTGAGGCATGTTAGAGTACTCCCCCACTAGAACTGCAAGGAGCCACAGAGTGTAAGAGCTGCCAAGGGGCAGGGAGGTAGGGAAACCAAGACCAGTTCGTGGCAGAGTCAATCAACACCCCTTCAGATTTCCTGTGTCCATGCTCAGTGTTCTTACCAGTAAAAGAAAAGGCCAGGCCTTTGGGAAGGAAGGATGGGGGTGGGAACAGAAGGGGATACGGAGGGAGACAGGCACCGACACTTTCCAAAGGCTGGCATTCCATTCATACATTGCATTTCTCTCAGATTTAGGGTGGTTCAGTTGCCCCCAGAAACCAGCAAATAGCACAATTAAGAAGACCGTATGGCAAAGATGATCCACGAGAGACCATCTTTCCCCAACGTCCATCTATCTAGATACTAGGCATCCTGCAAGGCCCCCCCTGAAATCCCACCTCCTGCAAGAAAGCCTTCCCTTCTTCATGCCTACCATCACCATCCCATACCTGCCCACCCAAATTCCAGCAAGAATCCATTAGGTCATCTGCCTTCCACCTTCACCTCTCAAATACTGCTGGACCAACTTTCTATGTGTATAGATCTGGCCAAATCACTCTAATACTTAAATGGTCTCTTGGATGTAAGCATCCCTTCCAATGATTCCTAAGCCATCCATGTCCACTCATCCTGTGGGACTCTTATCCCTGCCCAGGCCTAGGTTCAGCCCAGGAGGTCAGCTCTCTGAGCTGGAGGGCTTCCTTTGATTTCTCCTGATGATACAAGGTTATCAGTGAAGAACTGGGCTGTCCGTGCATCATCCCTTGTTCTCAAACCAACAAGCATTTCTAAAACATCTGCTCTATGCCAAACACTGTGCTAGGTGCTCTCCTATAACACAATCAACAATTGCTGCAGGGATGGTAATTTGCCTTCTTTTTTTTAAATCTCCAATGCTTAGCACAGAGCCTTTAGTTACTTTATGGATGCTTACTGACTGATAGCCAGGTTTATTTACATTAAAGAGAAGGCAATGAGAACATATATAAGTATGTATGGAATAAAAATCAAGGGAAAGTGTAAATAAACACAAGGAAGCTTGAGAGGGAGGGCACTAAAAGCCGATGATGTTGGGAAAGGTTTCATGTAGAAGGCGGTACTTGGGCTGCATCTTGAAGGAAGAATCGTATTCCACCAGATGAGGGTAAGGATGGTGGGCATTCCAGGCATGGAAGACAGGAAGGTGCATTTAGGCTGGAGATGGAATATTGTGTGTGAGGAACAGAGAGACAGCCAGAAAGAAGACTGATAACAGAAGAGGAAGGAAGGAGGGCAGAGGACACAGGGAGAAGGAAGGGGGGAGAAAGAGAAGAAAAGCCCAGGGCCGAGCTTTGGGGAACACCCACCATTAGGGGACATAATCTGGATGATGAATCAGGAAAGGAGACTTGAGATGGAGTGGTCAGAGACACAGGAGAAAGGAGTGTTCTGAAAGCCCAGGGAGGAGAGAGTGAGTGGTCAACAGTGTCAAATGCAGCAGAGAGCTTGAGGATGCGGACTGGATATAAAGAGATCATTGGTAACTTTGGAGAGCAGTTTCCACCATAAAACCCTGTGATCAGAGCAATTTTTCACTCCTAATTTCTGGATATGATCCTTCACACATCTTCATAGTACTTTCATTACAGCATGCGGTGCCTTTTTCACACTCGCCGTGCACGCCTTTCAGGAACCCTCTAAGAGATGTTCATTTTCGGTTTTTCAGAGGCTGTAAATGTTCCATGACCAGACTAGAAAAATTCTGGTATTAAGAAGATGGGCCTTTATTTTAGGGGAAAATCTGGCACCATTTAAAGAACTTTACAACTTCCCAAAGACAATAAAGCTCGATCTCTTTGTTTTTGATTCTGGTGTCAACTCACTGTGCATTTGCAGCATCCTTTCAAGATACATGTCTTTTTGGATGAACTCAACAGGCTTTCCATTTAATCACATATCGTGGTCTGGACAACAGTCATTCTTCATTCATTTGGTCTTTCCTGTGTGACCAAACTCTTGAGGTGTGATGAAGCTCATCCAAAAGGTTCTGGAGCCTGACACACCCAGTGTTATGAGATGTTCACAAACAGGAGCACTCAGAGGCTCTTACTATCTGCAAAGAATACCTTTCCAGCTTAAACCCTGGACTGGTTTTCCTTAGTGGTGGAGGCAAACTCCTTTGGTGAACACACTTCTCTCTCCTTTAGGTCTCACTTGACATTCATGGTCTCAGATCTGAACAAGGTTATCTCTGGGGCTACATCTTTTGAAGAATCTTGTATGACTTTGATGTATGCATGGGAGGCCCTTTGTTGGAACAGAGGTTAATCTTTTTTGTGTGTTAATAGGCACTTTTTGGCAGTCTGGTGGAACCTACTGACCCCTTCTCAAAATAAAGTCATTAAATGCATAGAATAAAATGCACTGGATTATAAAGGAAAGTAACTATATTGAAGTAGTTATCAAAATATTAAAAAGTAGGCACAAATATTAGGTTAAGAACACTTGCTTTAATATGTCATTTTATTTGCTACCAAATAAATTTTTTTTCAGCCAAAAATTCTTAAAGGAACCTTATGCCTTACCTCTTTCAGTTAATAGTATGGTGACAAAGTTGTGGTACCCTAGAGGATAAACCCTTTTAATGTCCTCATCAAGGATTTATTTGATGCACGTTTAAGTTACTTTCTGCCAATTTTATAACTTTAAATGGGAAAACAGGCATACAGGTCAGTGGGTGGTATTCTTGTAGTTGCCTTTGTGGGGGCTGTCTCAGAATTTTCCCTAAGACTTTGATAGCTTCTTCTCTGTCAGACACCTTGGGAACTGATCCCTTGATACTCTCACAATGGGGTTCCTAACAATGCAGACCTCCCTTGTCTACACTAAGTCTAGTCTAGCTGCTTCTCTTTGGAATTTCCAGGGCTATTTCTACCTCTTTCATACAGATATCTGGGATAATAATGATAGAGTCTAAGAGGGATGGCTCTACTATTCTTGCTGGTGAAAAGAGTTCGTTATGAAAATATCTGCAGACATGTTTTGTCCATTTGTTCTTCCAGTTTCATCTTTAAATGTCCTTGAGATGACTTTGCTTAGTTGGATCTCTTGCTGAGCTCTCTCTAAAATGGTTTTATCCTCTATTGCTTCTATTTTATGAGTCAGTGCTTCTCTGGAAGGCTTTACAAACATGTTTATGTTCTAGATTGGTGTTACCCTTGGCTACCATGCCTTCCACTTGGCAAGTCAACTTCTGTTGAGCAAGGTGGTTATTAGGCTCCTTTATTCTCCTCATTACAGTAATTGGTTTATATCAGGTAAACTTCTACTTGAAATCATTATCATCTGTGTCAATGTCTCTTCCTCTGTCCTCATTCCATTTTCTGACACAAACAACCTGTTGTAATAGGTCAGGATTGGAGTTCTTTTAACACCATATCCTCTGCTCATTTTTATTCTTTTTTCTAGCTTTGTGTTAATTTTTATTTTTGCTCCAACAAGTTAGTTGTCTGTACACAGACAGTTGATTCAGGAAAGACGCCCACATCAATAACGAGTCATTTCCTATCCATTAAATATAATCAATTTTTTTTGTCACATCACTACATTGTTAAAAACAACCTTTAATAGTTCTCTACTGCCCACAGAGCAGCATTTGAGGGCCTAAAGAATGTAGCCCTAATCAGTCTTTCCATGCTTACCTCTTTTTACTTGTTGCACAGACTGTGAGCTCCAGTAAGACTGGACTACTCTTGGCTTCCCTTCAACCCACCCCTGTACTTTTCTGTGCCTTTGTTCGTCTTGTTCCCTATGCTTGGAATGCCCTTCCCCTCTCTTTTCTCTCATTCTGGGATTGCCATCACCAAGAAGCCTTCCCTGATCAACCCTTGTCAGAAACAACCTTTCCCTCCTATCTAACATGGAACTTTGTTTTGCATCTCCTCTAATGTACCTATGGGATACTATATATTATACTGTCTAGACTAGACTAGACTAGACTAGAAGTTTCATGTCGGGTGTGTACACCATAAGCTTCATGAGGGTAGGGACAGTCACCTAAAGTTTTTATTTCCCCTAGCACTTAGCACAGTACTCTGTACAAAGCAGTCGCTTTATAAAAGGTATCTGTTGTTTCAGCATTGAATCCTATGATTGTAAGGTTCCTCTTAGGAGCATTGCTAATTGTGGAATTACATTAACTGTGACAGGCTAGTGATGGAGGGTGTGTGTGTGTGTGTGTGTGTGTGTGTGTGTGTGTGTGTGTGTGTGGTGTGGTAATGGGGAAGGTGGCAAAAATGGACTAAACCTTTGTAGTTCCTCTTGAATCACTGAAAATGAGCAGCTTGTGTGCAGCGACAGATCTGGTTAATGTACAGGAGGCCTTGGGTACAAAGACAGGCAACAAGAATTCAACAGAGTCCAGATCTGGATACGAGTACAGAGGCTGTGAAGGGCAAGGGAACTTTCTAAGAGCTATAATTAGACCAAGAAGAAGAGACAACCCAGAGACTCCGGGTCCAGAACAAAGCTCTCCCACCCCCATCCCAGATGAGAACCATCACCTTCCCCAATGTTATGGGGACATGCTGAGCATTGGCTTTGCACAGGAAAGATTTGATCATCTGAGCAAAGACAGAATGGTTAAAGGAAATCAACGGATGAAAAAAAATAGCCAAGTAACCCTTTCCATTGCTTTGGGAGAAGGAAAGGGGGCAACATCAGTTTAACATTGCCTTTGCAATGAAGATAAGCTTGATACAGAGAGAGTAGAAAGTGCCCTGGACTGGGCAACCATACAGGCTGGTCATGGTCCCCTTCTGTTTTCCACCTGACTATACTAAAGGAGGCGATGCTGGGGTGGCGACCAGTTCCTAAGGCTTGCCTCTCTAGATCTGTCCTATCACCTCATGGTGTTACCACAGGCCCCTCTCTGAGACTCATTCAGTTTCCTTATCTGTAAAATGGGTGGTGGTGGTAGGAAGTAGGACGAGTCATTTTTTAAAGCCCCCGCCAACTCTGACATTGTCAGAATCACTGAGATTTTATCCTTGGATGTGAGCCTAGGGGTTAAGTCCAATCTATACTCGAACAAGAAGCTTCTCTTCTCCCACTGCTTGAAGGGAGAACTCACCACCTCCCGAGGCAGCCTTCCCACTCCTGGAGAAATAGCTCTAGTGGTCAAGAAGTCTTCATACCCACATCAAGCCTAACCCGGTCACTGCAGCCAAGTAGAAAGGTCTACTCTCAAGAAAGCCCTTTAAATACTCTAAAACATAATCACATCCCTTAACATTGCCCGCTTTCCCCAAGTCTCCCTTCTCCATGCTACATAACTCAAGTTCGCTTTTTTTTAAAATAAAAGTTTTATTGATATTCCCCTTTTCTGTTGTTTATGACACCAATTACTCTCCTCCACCCCTTCTCTTGTAACAAAAAGGATTCAAGCCTAACAAATCAAAACAGTTGAAAAAGGTGCATCTCATTTAGTCCCTGGTGTCCACTGATACTTTGTTGACAGCCATGATGGAAGTTTCACCATCTCTGAAGCAGCCAGTGGTCACAGTGTCAATCAGAGTTCTGAAGTCATTCGTTCAGCATTGTTTTCCTTTATAGTTACTGTGGTCAACATGTAAACTGCTCTCCTGGTTCTGCTTACTTCACTTGTATCTGTTCATATAAGTCTTTGCAAATATCTCTGAGTTCTTCATAATTATGATTTTTATGAATCTATAATAGTTCTATTTGCATGTCACAATTTATTCAGTCATTCATGCCAATTAACAGGTACCCATTTTCCTTCCAGTTCTTTGATATGGTAAAAAAGTGCTACTATAAAGATTTGTGTGCATATACGCACATACACATATATGTATATACACGATATATGTACACATACACATATATAGAAAGGATATACATATATAAAGGTTATTCATGTATACATAAATATTATTATATATGATTTCTATAATTTACATAATTACAGATGTAATTATGAACCTATTTGTTTATTTATTTGTCAACTAGCTGTGTCTGACTTTTTGTGACCCCCATTTGGACTTTCTTGGCAAAGACACTACAGTGGTTTGCTATTACTTTCTCTAGCTCATTTCACAGATGAAGAAACTGAGACCAAAAGGGTTACATGACTTACCCCGGGCCACACAGCTAGTCTCTGAGGCCAGATTTGAATTCAGATCCTCCTGACTCCAGGTCTGGAATGTTATATATACACAAAGAAAAGATGAAATACAGATCTTTATATCTTTATCTTGCCTTTTCTTTTGTCTTTGACAAAAGACATATCTCCTTGGGATATGTGTATTAGTAGTAGGAGTAGTAGTAGTACCTCGGGGGTCATCAAAGACATCCCTAGTCTTCCATAAATCCTCTTATTGCATGGGTTAATCTCCTTTGAACATGCTCTGATATAGCAATGTTTGCTCTAAAGCATGGCATCTAGAACTCAACGTATTATTACAGATAGGGTCTGGCTGGGTAGAGAACATCAGAAGTATCACATCCCTAGTTTTGGACATTATGCCTCTCACACGAGTTCACATTAGTTTATTTGGCTGATATATCTATCACATTGTTGATTCATATTAAACTTGCTGTACAATAAACCCTTAGGCCATTTTTAGATGAGCTGTAGTCTGGGACATACCTCTTCTACCTAGTACTTGTGAAATTAAGTTTTTAAACCTAGGACTATGGATTTGTGTTTATTCTCAGAGAGTTTCTTCTAAACAGATTTAGACGAGCATTTTGTTTCAGCCTAGTGATATCTTTTTGGATCTTCTGACATTGATCGCAATAGCTACCTAGTCCAGTTTTGTGTCAATTACAAATCTGATACAAATGCCACCTATAACTTTATTGACATCACTGATAAAAACATTAAACAACAAAGGGCCAAACATCATTTGTACACTCCGCTACGTAGTTTCTCTTCTTTGGGGTCTGGTCATTCAACTAGTTCTAAATTCACCTAATTTTACTGCTGTCTAACATACATCTCCATCTTTTCCCACAAGACTGATAAGAGAAACCTTGTCAGATGCTTCACTAAAACCAAGATAAATTATATCTAAAACAGTTCCCTGACCCACTAGCCATCCTGTTTGAAAAGGAAATGTTGTTAGTCCTGATGAAATGACACTAATAGGATGTGCCTGCTGCTTCCTTTTCTAGATGTTTACTGAAAATCCTTTTTAATAACGAGTTTTAGAGTCCTGTCAGGAACAGAAGCTCACTGGCCCCAATTCCACACACTCCGTTCTCTTCCCTTTTTTGAAAATGAGAACATTTGCCCTTCTCTGAGGAATCCTACTCTACCTCTCAAGAAAGGCACAGTGCCGATCTTTTCTGAGTCACTAACAGAGGCTCAGTAATCACCCACCCACCCACCAGTTTTTCCAGTACCCTAGCACGTTGCTCACTAGACCTGGTGACTTGAACTCACAGGGCAGCTAAGTGTTCTCTTGCTACGTCCCTCAGTTGGGTTCTATCAGTCCTTTGCAGTCCAGTGTTCATTCTCTGTGGCAGAGAAAACAGAAGCACAATGAACTGAACAGATTTGACTTCTCTCTAGTGCCAGTAATCTTCATTCCATCTATCCCAAACCACAAATCATCTTCCTCTTTCGACACCCTCTTCCCCAATATAGCTGAAAAAGAAACCTCAAATCCTGCTTGCTCAGCTCATTCTGAGTTTGGGCGCCCCTCCATGACTGTACGTTTTTATTCTCTGTTACCTGCCTTTGCTTCTATCTTGTGCCCATACAGTTTAAAAACCTAAAAATAAATTCTATTTTTCCCAATTTAATATCTTTAGACAATCCCTTCCTTCCCTCTTTGTCAGAAGTGCTTTTCTTGGTATCTTCAAAATTTAATTATTGAAAGCTTCCCATCCTGACTGAGCTAATATCTCATGTAGCATTTTAGGCCATGAGATTCTTCCTAACTTTTCTCCGAACCCTTGGAAATCTGTTCTCCTTAAACCTGAGGAGCATGTCAGGCTATGTCTGAATTCCCTCTCTTTCTTAATTATGAATTCTAAGATGGAATGGTCATTTCCCCTCAAAGATCCCATCATTATGACTGGCAACCAGTTCCCTCTTTATTAATGGGTACTGGGTCTGGAATATAATTTCTCTGCTCTTCTACCATTTGAAAGGTGGAATTATTGTTAAGGTGAATCTAAAAATTATTATGTTATCTGCTTAGGGTAGACAATATAATACACACATATATAATACATACATATGTAAACATATGTATACAATACACACATATATACATACATATATACGTAAAAATACTGCAATATAGTTTGCTGAAGAAATCCCCAGCACATATTTGGATAACTGAACCAAATCTTCTTGATTCCAATGGTAGCACTGATTTGGTTACTACTCCCAGAACAAGAGACAGAACCAGGGACTGGATTCACTTTGTACAATGGCAGGGTAAGCTGTCTGGGGTGGATGGATGTGAATCCATCTACTATTGGTCCATCACCACTCATGGGTCATTCACCAATCAGGACGGCTCAGCCTCAGGGCAAAGCTAAATGGACGAACTCCCCCATGATTTCTGGAGGTCCGGTGCTGATGCAGGTCAGGGAGAGGGAGACAATGGAAGGTAAGATGTCTGGGATGGATGGGTGTGAAGTATGATCTGGGGTTGGCTAGACAAAATGGTTAGGTGAGTTCTTATTCACCACACAGGACAGCTCAATCTGGGTTATTCAGCCTCCTCCCTCTGAACATCTCTCCAGGATGGAGGAACCCACTGCCTTCAGGGGAAATCCACTTCACCTGTAAGGGGTTATAACTACTAGGACTCTTTCCCTCACCTTAACATCTACATCGATCCAATTTCTACCCATGGCTGCCACTTCCGCCCTTTAGAAACATGAGGATTGTCTGATTCCTCTCCTACATGAGACACCCTTTCAAAAACATAAAGACAAGTCTCATGTCTGTTCTCCAAATGTTCTTTTCTCCAAGTTAAATGTCCCTAGTATCTCTGTTTGACCTTTATCTGGCACCATCTCCAGTCCACACACTATCCTCATCTTAGTCATGTGGATGTGTCCCAGTTTGTCATTGTTCCTCCTAAAGGTGATGGTGATGATGGAGCCCCAGGTTCCAGGATCCAGCCTGAGAAGGACACAAGATGGAAAGAGCTTTACCTCCCTCATTGTGGACCGTATTATGTCTTTAACGAGACCCATACAAGAAATGGCTTCTTTGATTTTCCATAGTTAACAAGGTTACCTATTTTACATCTGAGGTCCACGGAAACTCTCAGCTCCGTTTCCCAAGAGCTGTCTCCTAGCTATCTTGCACTGTCAGAGCTTGCACTGATTTGGACCCAAGTGTAGAACTTTGCATTTATCCTTACTCATTTCATCTCACTAGCTAGCCCATTACTCTAGGCTGTCAAGAGCCTGCCATTCAGTGTGTGAGCAATTCTTGTCACCTTTGGATCATCTGCCAATCTGCTGCTGCTGCTGTGTGTGTGTGTGTGTGTGTGTGTGTGTGTGTGTGTGTGTGTGTGTGTGTGCATGCCTTAAGCTAAGTCACTGAAAGGACCAAGGAGAGATTTAGCTAAGTCACTGAAAGGACCAAGGAGATTCCTGGGCCAGTCAACTACAAAACTCCCCCAAAGCTGACATGCACCCATGAATTATTTCTCTTCTGGTCCAGTCATGACCAGCTCTGTCTCCACCTGACTATATGATAATCCAAGCCAGCATTTCTCCATCTCATCCACAAGGACTGCCTGAGGGCCTGCATTCAATGTTTTTCTGTAGCCTTGGCATGCTACTCTGAAGCATCTCTCTGATCTATGAGTCTTGTGACTGTCAAAAAAGGCAACGAAACTCACAGAGTGTCACAGCCCATTCTTGATTAAGCTCTGGAACACAGCAGAGCCTCATGCTCCCATCCTAGAGACACTGTGCCTGTCCCTTCCCCCAGCCCACCAGTTCTTCAAAGCCTAGCTCAAGTTCTACCACAGAGTCTTCCCAACAACGCCAGCCCCCTCTGGTTTTGTCTCTCTGCCTCTTATAGTCCCAAACTATGCAATTTGGTTCTTAATTACAGAGTGCCTGCTATTGTTCCTAAATTGTCGTGAGTTAGTCTAATCTTGCCAATTAGACTGAAGGCAGGGACCAACTTCTCTTTTTTTCTTGCTGGGTGAAGGATTTAGGGCTGAAAGGGACCTTGGAGACCATCTGGTAGAACCAGGATGACAATGAAGCTCTGGGAGGTCACACAGCTCAAAGGGTCAGAGTCAGAATTTGAACCCCAGAATCCCTTCCTCTGTTTCTGCTTATTTCCCGACACCAAGCTTCCTTCCCTCTCAACACTTCCAGGCTCTCAGGGTCTCTGATGGGAGCTCCCTCTGTCTTTAGTAAAATAGCTTCTAAGTCATCACCTGGGGCCAGCCGGCTGGGGCTGAGGCTCTCCACACCAATCCTCTGAGGGCACACAGGCCACCTCAAGCTTTCCAGCCATTCTGGCCTGTGCCTGAGTAGTTTAGAGTGGTGGGAAGTCTGGAGTCAGGTAATCCTAGCTCTTTGACATGCTCGACTGTGACTATTTACAAGTCAATTCTCCTTTCAGAGACTTAGTTTCCTCATCTGCAAAAAGAGCAGAGTAGAGCAGATAGATGTTTCCCTGCTCTAAAATCTTAGACCCCTCTGGCAGGAGTGCCAGTTTCCATTCTGCCATAGAATTTAAGGACCCAGGGTCAATTTTCACAGTGCAGTGTGGCACCAGAGGGTATTAACAGAAAGTCTAGTACACATAAGAGGAGTTCATATAAAGCCAACTGGTCCAAGCCTTCAGGTACCCTCTTCAAGCCTTATTTTCAGTTGGCCTTCCAGCCACAGAGTCTTAGGGGAATCTTACCACCAGTCAGGCCCAGAATGGGGTCATTTGCTACTTTATAAAGATCCCTGATGCCCACTGAAAGGACAGCTGGGAGCTGCCCTTCTCTGTTGCTCTGAAGGCATGGGAGGAAGTCATCAGAAATAGCAGCAGGAAGGGGTTAAGCCAGATCTAAGAAATGACTTCCTGTCAGAGAAAGAAGTTGTTCAGAGCTCCTCGCTCCCTGAGGAGGGAGGCAGCATGGCCTAGTGGAGAAAAGCAATACCCGTCATCAAATCACAGGAATATTGACTCGGGCAGTCTTAGAGCAGAAGGATGGCTTCTGACCTTCTCTGAGGGGCCTTTTCTCGGCCCTCCTTCTCCCTGGGGCCCAGCTGCTCACCCTTTCCTCTCTGGGTTGTCAGGACACCCTCCACCCCTCCTACTTCTCTGACCCGTGCCTCCTCAGTCTCCTTTGATGGATCACGCCCTCTAACCAGGGCTGTCCCATGGATTTCATTACCATCTCTACGAGGATGATTCTCAAATCTGCCTGTCCTGCCCCCACCCCTTTGCTGACCTCCAGTCTCGCATCTCCAACTGCCTTTCAGATACGTCCAAAATGGAGCCTGTTTATCTTCCCCTCTCACACTGCCCCCCGACTTTCCTATTACTGTCAAGGGTAATACCATGCTACAGTCCCCCTGGCGTTCAATCCGACCATCATCTTTGACTCCCCAGTATTTCTTATTCTCCCTACTGATTTCACCTTTGCCAAGTGTCACTGACTGATCTTAGAAATTATGTGGTCCAACTCTCTCATTTTACAGATGGAGAAACTGAGGCCCAGGAAGGGGAAAGAGCCTGATTCGGGGGCAGAGCTAGGACTACAATGCAAATCCAACACAACAGGAAGATGATAAAAGGAGAAAATTACGTTTTACACTTCTGTTCAGTTGTTTTAGTTGTGGCTGACTCTTTGTGAACTCCACGGTTTTCCTGGCAAAGATACTGGAGTGGTCTGTCATTTTCTTCTCCAGCTCATTTTTACATATGAGGAAACTGAGGCAAATGGGGTGGAAGTGACTTGCTCAGGGTCACACAGCTAGCTAGTGTCTGAGGCAGAATCTGAACCCATCATCCTGACTCCACTGCGCCCTCTAGATGCCCCTTTAGACTTGAGGAAACAGAATTAGAAATAAAAGAGAAGGAACTTGGGATGAGGAATTTCAAGGGCTGGATTTGAAGTCAGAGAACCTTAGTTCAAATTCTGTTTCTACCACTACCTGCGTGACCCTGGGTATGTGACAGCCTGTCTGGGCTTTTGTGTCCTCATCTGTAGAACAAGGGGGTCGGCTTAAATGACCTCTGAGGTCCCTGAGAGATCCCAGATCCTATGAAAGAGAGAATGGTATCTCTTAAACTAAGTGTCTTTCATATTCAGAGGGAAATGGTTCTGTTCCAGACTGCTAACAGGCATCCCTCACCATCTCCATTCTGCGATTTCCTCTTTCTCTCCTTTCCCTCGAACCCTAACTCGGACTTTGCCTGCTCACTGAAGCCAAATGCCTAATGAGCAGGGACATGGCCTATCTTCCTGTCTCCCCAGGACCCCAATATAGGGCCTTACAAATAAGAGATAGTTCAGTCAGTCAATTAACAAGCATTTAGGTGCCTACTGCGTTCCAAGTGCTGCACTAAGCACTGGGGATACAAAAAAGGCAAAAAAAACCCCCAAAACCCCGAAACCCCCTAAAACAAAAACAAACCTCCCAAACCACAGCAAAACCAGATGCAGTCCAGTCCTTGGTCTGAAGGGGCTCTCAGTCTAAGGGGGCAGGGGGGGAGGAGATAACATGCAAACAACTATGCGCACACAAAATGTAAGTGGGATAAACCGGGGGTGACCAGCAGAGGGAGGCCATTCAGCACTGAGGGGTATTGGGGAAGGTCTTGGTGGAGGTGGGATTCTAGCTGAGATAAGAAGGGAGGGCAGGCCTAGAGGACAGCCAGGAAAAATGTCCAGAGTTGGGACACAGAGGTCCCTGTGGGAGGCCTCCATCACCTGCAGTTCATGAATGATGGTTACAAAATAAAGGGAACCTGACGTCTTGTGACCCAATGAGGCGGTCCATCCCTTAGTCAAGATCCTCAGACCACAGGCATGGAGTCAGCATTTCCAGTGGGGTTGGGCTCCACATCCTATAATGTCCCTTCTGGCTCCAAACCTATCATGCTAACAAGGAACATGGCAACTGGTTTTGGAGTCTTAGCGAAACAAGTATTTGATTGCTGGCAAAAATCTAGAAGACCTAAACCAGTTTCCATCATTTAATCACTCAGACACCTTAAGATGTCAGGACACTCCTTGTCTGAGTCTCAGCTGCCTCATCTGTCAAATGGGAAGAAAACTGCTATCAGAAGAACCAATTCAGTATTATGCATTTTTCTAGCTTGGCATCTTAATTACTTGTACACAGGAGGAAAGAATCAGACCATGGACACTAACGCAGGTCTCAGACCCATCTTCTCACAGGTGGAGTATGGCTAACCCAGAGCTTCTCCAATATTTTGGTCTTTGGGACCCTTTTACATTCTTAAAAGTGATCAAGGACCCTAAAGATCTTATGTGGTATGTATAAATAACTCCTTAATATTATTTGGAAAGGTCCTCAGAGACCCTCGGGGGTCCTCGGACCACATCTTGACACATCAGTGAGCTAGCCAATACTTAAGTCTTACAACTAGGTTAAGAAGACAAAGAATAAAGTGGAATTAAAGAGAAGTGAAAAATGAATGGAGAGGGTACAAAACGGGAAGAGCGAAGTACAAAGTCAGGAGACTGATGAAGATATAGTTAGTGGGACACAGTGACCTACTTGTGATTTGAATGTTATAGGAATAGAATTGCAATGCTACAAGGCAGGCAGGTGCATTTCATTGTCTTCCCTAGGAATGACATTCTTTCCTGTGGGAAAACATTTCTTCAAAGTCTATTCATGTCAGAGCTAGAGTCTCAACCTGAGGACTATGAATTTATTTTAAAAAGCATTTTGATCGCTCTATTTCAATATAACTGGTTTCCTTTGCAATCCTATGCATTTTAAAACATTATTCCAAAAAGGAGTCTGGAGGCTTCTCCAGACTAAAGGGTGACAGGCCCCTGTGTTAGAGGAAGGTCTTTGCAGTGATGATGTCAAGCCTTTCCAGAAGCACAATAAAATAAGCCAGGCTCAGGATCCTAATTCCCCATTGCCCAGCCTGCTCCTCTCATAGGCTGGTGCAAAAGAAAATCAGGTGAATATGTGGAACAGCTTTGGAATAAGGCAGGTGAAGGATGGTACTGAGGATGACAGTATCATATCTAACAACAATAATTCCCATTCCTATAGCTCTTTTATGGTTTACAAAAGCACTTTTCTCCCAACAACCCTGTGAGGGAGGTTGTAGGAATATTAGTGAGTCCATTTTCCCCTCCATTAGACTTGTGATTTTACCAGCACAGGCTGTTCCTGGTGAGGACCCACCTCTGCCAGGCCAAAGTGCACATTCTGTGTAAGCAGACAGTCTTGGAGAGTTGCCTGGGCCACTGAGAGGTCAAGCATCTTGCTCAGGGTCACCAGCCTGCGTGTATAAGAAGAGGGACTTGAATCATGTCTTCCTGACTCCAGAACCAACTCTGAGTCTCTTATACTATGAAGCCTCTCCCATTCTATAGCTGAGCAAATGGAGTCTCAAAGACATGAGGGGCCTTGTCCAGCATCATGCAGCTAAGTGTGAGGGCTGGCTTCTAATCCTGGGTCTTCCTGACTCGGAGTCTGAGACTAGGACAATGCAGAGGAAGGAGATACCTCAGGAGATGTTCTGTCCAAGAGCAAGGGCATGAACCATGCCCCTTGAGGACAGGAAGGCCTATTTCTCAGAGGGGTTCCCTCTGCTTTGGCCCAGCTGCTCAGGGGACTACATGCTGACTGGGCTTTGGCTAGAAGGCAGACCCTCTGAGGGGCTGGGGGGCAGGGGAGTGCTTTGGAGACAGAACCACAGCTGAGTCGTGAACAATCAAGAAGGAGGAAATCTGCTGGGAAAGAGCTTCATTTTGCCCCCTCATTACCCTCAACTTTAACAAATGGCTTTGGGAGATAAGGATGCTTTATTAAGGGATCCCGGTAGGCTACAAAAGGAGCTGGGAACCCACAGGGCAGTTAATCTGTTTTATCCACGCCCCCAACTCTTCCCCTCACCTCTCCCCTGACCCCCATCTCTCCCAATACCTCTGAGCCAGGGAAGCTTTGGTGCCCTGGTTTAAAAACAAAAGATGCCCCTAAACTCTGACATTTTTTAAATAGACAAGAAAGGACCTGGATCTCAGTTCAAACCTCAAGGCCTTGCGCTGGAGGTGGAGCCCAGGCCACAGGCATTAAGCTCACCTCCCCCTTCTCTCCCAGCCAGGATGGTCTCTTTGCTGCCTTCTACTACCTACTGGCTGCATTCCCACCGCCCCACCTTGGCTCTGCTGGTCCTCCATCCCCTGCCCTACCGGTAGGGCTTCCCTCCTCCCCTCTTTCTTTACCTCCCTGTACTAATTCTGGTGCCTTTCCCCTTGAGGAGGCCTTCACCCACAAATCTGAGCCCCAAGGATGTGTCCTCTGAACTCCTCTAACACTTACCACTCAAGCTATTTTGGTACTTACTCATGTCATCCCTGTGGCATCTCCTGGGTGGCTATCTTGTGATTTAATTTCTCCCCATATGCTAGTTTCAGCTCCCTAGCTAGACTCTAAACTCCCTAGAAGGCAGATTGCAATTTTTGATATGGAAGAACTTCCTAATGCCTTGAAAACTCTCCAAATGTAACGAGTTCACTGTGCTTTAGGAAATGGTGAAGAAGAATACAGAGGAACATGGGAGGGCTTATATGAATTGAAGCAAAGAGAAGAAACTGGAGCCAGGAAAACAACACAGGGTGACAGAAAGAAGAGTAACACCAAACCCAGGTGGACCGATGAATGCTGCCGAACTGTGACCGTGAGCCCAAAGAAGGTATGGGATGCCTCCCCACTCTTCCTGGCAGAGTTGGGGGGCAGGCTATGAGCACAGCCAATAACTAGGGCTTTTTGGATGGGACAGTTAACTTTGCTGACCCCTCCCCTTTTGTTCTTTGCTAAATTTAAGGGAGGGGTGGCTCTCTGGGATATACTGGGAAATAGAGTTAAAAAAGATATCAATAAAATTTTATTTTAAAATGTAATGTGCTCTCTCAGTAGATGATGAGCTCCCATGTACATATCAATCTGTCTGTCTGTCTATCTATCTATCTATCTATCTATCGATCAATCGATCGATCTATCTTCAGTTCCATTTATTAAGGCCTCACTATGTGCAGGGCCCTGGTCTAGGCACTGGCCATCCAAAGATAAAAGACAAGTCAGGTCCTGGCCTCAGGAAGTTTACACTGGATTAGAGGGGGAAGTGTATGATACAGGACAGAATGTGACTGGGGCAAAGGAAAGATCCAAAGCACTCTAGGAAAGTTTGAGGGGAGATCCCATTTAGCTCAGGGTGGAGATGGAAAAGGATTTCTGGAGGAGGATCATCTGAGCCGAGTTTTGAAGGAAGAGGAGGACTTCGTCAGGCTGGGACGGGAGAGCGTGTGCCAGGTATGAGCACAGGGAGCAGGCAAGTCCAATCTGGCTGAGAAACGAGTCTGGAAATAGGTCGGAATGAGATTGGGGAGGGCCGTGTGACAGTGAGCAGGGGGAAGCAGAACTCTAAGGAACGGTTCTGAGCAGGGCGAAACCTATGCATTAGAAGATCATTTTGTTAGTTATGTAAAAGGAAGGGAGACAGGAAGATGGGTGAGGAGGGTTACAGTAATCTAGGTGAGAAGCAATGCAAGTTTGAAGCGAGAGGGTGGCAGGCTGAGCAGAAGGAGAAAGATGCAAGAGATGTTGGAGGAAGAGAATCGTTGGGATTTGGCAACTGCTCTCATGGGAATGTGAA
This sequence comes from Pseudocheirus occidentalis, assembly GCA_028646575.1. Taxonomy (NCBI): domain Eukaryota; kingdom Metazoa; phylum Chordata; class Mammalia; order Diprotodontia; family Pseudocheiridae; genus Pseudocheirus; species Pseudocheirus occidentalis. Next base: position 57,504,387 of record CM053594.1, read on the forward strand.
GGGAGAAGAGACACAGGTGACTTGGGCACGTCCATTTATGAAGCAGGCTCCTCACAATGCTCCCCCCCCCCCCAGGGAGGCAGCACAATGAGGTTCAGGGGGTGAGCCAAGGCCCCCCCCCCCCCGCTCATTATCATCGCTGGCACTTGAACAAGATGACTCCAATGCCAGAGCTGTTCACGTGAGAAATGCACAGCCTTGTGGTATTTATACATGTGCCTGGGATTAGAGCAGACCCTGCCATGAGGGGAGAGCCTTAGAGCCTTTCAAATTTAGGACTCTATAATGCTAGGGCCAAACCCAGGTCTCACATGGAGAGATGGAAGCAGAGAAAGGGCATTGTCAAGATCCTTAGGTTGGATGACATGAAGAGAGAGAGAGAGAGAGAGAAAGAGAGAGAGAGAGAGAGAGAGAGAGAGAGAGAGAGAGAGAGTGTGTGTGTGTGTGTGTGTGTGTGTGTGTGTGTGTGTGTGTGTTCCCATTCTCTAGACCCAGACATGCACTCATACACAAGGGGGTAAACTGTTTACTCTACTTTCATCCCTGGGGCACAAGGTCCCCAGGCTGTCTTCTCTCCATTTGTAGGTGACCTGATGACACGCGGGAGGGAGACAAGAGTTGTCATTGGTTTCAGCCAACCCAAGACTCCCAACCACATTCTAGAAACAAGACTACAAAGCTAGAAAGAAACTACAGGAATATTTAATCTATCCCTTCAGTGTTATAAATGAGTGCCCTAGGGAGCCATTCCTTGGCCTAGGCCTCAATGTCTGGATGCCTGACCCTGCCACTTTCTTTAACACTTTCCCCTTCTGACTCTTCCTATTCTTACCTCTTGGAAGGAGAATGAGGCGGCTTAATTTGAGAATCAGGAGGTATGGTGCCTTTGGAAGACAAACAGGTCTTCCTCTCTTTTCTTGTATTCAAGGGGATATTAGAAGACCCGGGTTTGAATCCTAGCCCAGATACTTACTGGGTATGTGACCAAGACTAAGTCACTTCCAAGTCTCTGAGTCTAGGGATAATATTTGCTCTATAAGAGTTGTTGTGAAGAAAGCTCTAAAGAAAAGTGAGTTAATAATAATTTAACTCAAATATTTATTAAATATTTATAATTACCATCCCTAGCACCTAACCTGCCACCTCTAGAAACCAGTCCAGAAAGTCTACACATCCTATTCTAACTAAAGTCATCTGGTTATCTGTAATGACCTGGTCTTCTTTAACCTGAAAGTCCATGTCCTTCCCTCCTCCCTCTTTCCCTTTCCAAATCCCAACTGTCCTTCAAGGCTCAACTAAAGAACAGTATGTTATGTAAAGCTTTCTCTGACTGCTCCAAAAAAATACTAACAATCAATTGGCATTTATTAAGCAGCCACTATGAGAAGGACACCATGCTAGACACTGGGGGTGGGAGAATCTCTGGATTCAGAGTCAAAGGGTACCTACTACTTACCTGGGTAACCTTAGGCCAGTCACTTGATGATTACTCTAGGCTTCAATTTCCTTCTCTGAAAAGTGAGAGGCTTGTATGACATGATCTTGAACATTCAGTCTGATCTAAATCTAACATTAGACAGGTCTCTGGGCCTGAATTTCTTAACTGTATACTGAAGGGTGGGAATAAATGGTCTCTAAGTTCCCTTCTGGCTCTGAATCTCAGTCTTGCCCAGAGACTAGTTTAAAAGGCCAACTTTAATCCCTGAAACAGGAGAAAGGGGAGAGCTCATGGCTTCTTAGGGCTTACCAATGGGTTAACTCTGTTCAAACTCGTTTGGCTGGCTAAGAGCCATCCCTGTGGGATAAACTTAGGCTTGCCTCTCTGGAGATGGCCTTGGGCAGCCCAGCCCTGTGGGGAGTTGACTCCTACTTCCCTTACCCTGGCCATGGTTAGGAAAAAGGGAGCCCTGGGGTGGGGTGGAGTTGGGGGGCTGGGACCAACAGGATTCTTGCAAGGATTCAGGCAGCCAAGTCTGGGGCCTGTGCCAAACAGGCTTAAAGAGACCTTGGGTGGAGGCAAGAAAGTGGAGGAGTGATGCCAGTTCAGGCTACCCATCTGTAATAGTGTATCCCTCCTTCCAGGTATGCTGGGTAGGTCTAGGAGTCAGACCTGGCTGAGCCCTTCCCATCAGCCACCTCCCTCATCCATCTTGTAGAAAGCAGACCCCACACAGTTCTGCCCTTGTACCTACTAGGCCGGGCTAGAAAAGAAAAAGGAAATTTCTTTATTGGAAAATTTCAATTTACTTAACTGTATAGTAGCAAGAGTAATGGATTTGAAGCCAAAGGCCCTAAATTCCAATTTGGGCTCTGTGAATTACTGGCTATGTGATTTCTCCCTATCTGTAAAATTAGGGGTTGGCTTAAATTTTCTAGTTCTATATCTGATGAAACGCTATAGACCCTAACAATTATGGATCAACTACTGTTGATCCATGGAACAGGCATTAGGAGAGATAAGACATCGTTATGTAATAGGTATTATAGGGGACAGGATGGAGTCTCCCATTTCTAGCCCTTAATCATAATATTTTGTGTTCAGATCTGTGATTTCATTGAGTAGGCAAACTCCCTTTGCTGAGGTAGACAGGCCGCCCTTCAGCAATGACTAACCTTAGAGAATTGCCTGGGAGCACTGAGAAGATGAGCGGCTTCCCTAAGATCACCCCATCAGCATAGACCAGAGGTCCAGACTCAAACCTAGGACCCTCCTGACACAAAGATGATGATGATGATGATGGCAACGATGATGAAACACCTCCCATTTCTATGGGAGGTCGAACTATTTGCTCCTACACTAAATGGCCCCAGACTTCCATTCTTCCTTCATACAAGCATTTGTGGAATATCTGTGTATTTTTAGCCTGATGCTTGCCTGTGTGCAGAATACCAGATGGGGTCTTTGTCATCAGGAAGGATACAGTCTCTTTAAGGAAACAGGGCTTACATCAAGAAATGAAATGGTTGGTGAGAAAGAAGCTGATGATAAGTCAATATATGTATACTGAGGTTTTGAGAAAAGATAGATGGATGGATAGATAGATAGAGACAGACAGAGAGTTAGAGAGATAGACACACATACACACACACACACACACACAAATCTACAGTCTGTCCTCAGATATGGTCAACACAAATCTATCTTATTCCAAATATCTTAATGGCATTGAAAATTGATGTGAAATTCCATAAAAGATTACTGGGAGAGGGATGGAGAGTAGGGTCAGTAACTGGTCTGGGCATACAAGCCCATTATCCTGAGTCTTTCCTTTTGGTCCTTTTCATTACTTCAATATATCAAGTATCTGGGGTTTTATCTGTGCTCCTTCCACTGATGTAGATGGTGGCTTCCCCCAAACCTTTATAGACAGCTACTGAGACAAAAGAAAATTCATTCTCTGATGGCAAAAGCTCTGTTGGTTGGAGCCTGTGTGACCTGGACATCAGAAAACAGACATATACAGGCCCAGATGCCTTTCTTGCTAGAGCTTCCAATTCACTGGCAAGAATCCAAAGTCACCTTTATTTGTCATGATGAGGCAACAAAGAAGAATGTTAGTGAAGGACTTTTAATTTTAAAAACTAGGTTTAATTTGTACAAGATTCCAGAGATCTTAAAAGAATGAAAATGAAACAGTTATTTTAAAACCCACCCACCCACCCAAGTTAGGAGCTTCTTTTCTCAGAGAGCTACAGGCTCACAGTAGGCTAGGTCCACCCCAAATCTGGCGCATGTCCTAGACTCAATGTTAATCATGGAAGTTTACATTCACGTAGCACTTTATGGTTTACAGAGTGCTTTCCTCAATTTGTAAGCCAGTGAAAGCATTATCCCCATTTTGAAGATGGGGAAACTGAGGCCCATGGAGGGGAAATGCCTTCCCCAAGGCCTGAGCCAAGATAGCCTGGTATCAAAGCAGATCCTCTGCCTCCTGTCCAGTGTCCTTTCCAGAAACTTCCCCATTGCTGTCCTCTTCCTTCTCTCCAATCAGCCTCCTTCATTCCGAGTGGCCTCCATGTTCTCCCACTTCAATCTCAGGTCCAGCAGTCCCTGCTCACCTTTCCCAGGTAGGCTCTTTGGCTGCCCTCAGGCCTTCCTCATTCTGCTCTCCCTCAATCATTCTGAGTCAGCTCCCCAATCCCCTTCCTCACAACCCTGGCAGACAGACACGGCTTCTCTGTCTAAACACAGTGGCTGACTATAGGTACTTAGCAAGAAGCCCTGCTATACACAGACAGACACACAGCACCCCTTGGAGCACTGGAAGACTCTAGGATGGACCCCCTTCAGTCCCTCCTTTTCCACCTGCCACTGACAACCTCTCCTTATCCGCTAGTTAGGCATCTCTTCCAAATAGCTGACTGTCCATGGAAGGGTTCCTCCCCTGACCCACAGCTGCCTGCTGGCTTCTCACTGGTAGCTGACCTGCTAAAGAACTCCCAGGAGAACAGAATGGAGGTGGTGACTCAAGGCCCTCTTTTTGACAATGGATAACTGCAAGGGGAATTGGTGGGAAGGAAGGGTTGAAACCTTCATCTACAATCCCAAAGTCTAGGATTATCTGTGGATTTAGGCAGTGAGGTGGTGCAGTGGATAGAGTTGTAGAGTCAGTTTGGGTTTAAATCAGTCCTCAGACACTGTGTGACCTTGGGCAAGTCACTGCCTCAGTTTCTCCATCTATAAAATGGGGAGAAAAATAACACTCGCCTTGCAGTGTTGTTGTGAGACAGCCTTAAAATGCTGTATAAAAGCCACCTCTCCCTTTTGCTCTGTATATGTGTGACCTCGGACAACTCACCTTCCCTGGACTTCAGTTTACTTGTTCTTTCATAGAATGATGGTTTTGGAGTAGATCACAACTTCTTCCTAATCACCATCTGTGATCACCAGCCCCAATAGTACAGTTTGATAATAAGATGTAGAGCCAGAAGGGACCCAGAGAGAGTGACTTGGCCCAAATGACAGAGTTCGGGACCGACTATCACTTCCCCTCTAAATATGTTCATTTAACAGTGGAGGAAACGGGGGCCAAGGAAAAGAAACTCAGAGTAAGAGGTCTGACCCAGATGACCCTGAAGGGCCTTTGCAGCTCCTCGTGCCTTGTTGTATCACCTGGTGATTTAGTTCAGCAGCAACATGACTTGAATCCAAGTCCAGCTTCCCAGGACCTCTCAGCACAGTGAGAGCACCAGAAAAGTTTGCTGGGGAAAGATGCGCTGACATGGGTGCCCGTAAGGAGGGGACGGTCCTGGTCTAGAGATAAGGACAAGCAGGAACCACACACACAGCCCGCTCTTCTCTCGGGGCACCAAACACAGACAAAGCAACGTCCCCAGCCTTGTTGCTAGGAAACAGGGCTAACTCTCCTCCATCCCCGGCTAGGGCCACTAGAAGGAGAATTCAGAAAATCCCCCTTCACAGGAGTGGGGCTCAGATGCAGGCTGGGCTGAGCTGGACTTCCTCTGCAGCCAGGCTGACCTCAGGCCAGAGGCTGCTCCGGCTCCAGAGGGGGAGACCCCAGGGACTGATTTCAAGTCCCCTCCCTCCATCCCTTCTTTGTCACCCCCCTGCTGTGCATGGGTAAGGGAGGGCCAGAGGAGGGGAAGTCTCCCTCCACAATTCATTTGAGAACAGATGCTAGCAGCAGCAGGAAGACCCAACTTTCTCCTTTGCAGGCAGGGAACACTGAGTGGGGGGAAGGGGGAGGGGTGTTGGGCAAGGCCACAGCTGCAGGGAAGGTGGCGCCCTCTGCCGGCCTCTGAGGAACATCAAGAACATCCCAATTTTCCCATCCCTGGTACATCCACTATAGTAGCTGCCCCATCCCATTATGGAAACTTCCTTTCCAGCCAAAAGACCGTTCACTAGGGAAATGTCTCTTTCCATCAGAGTACCATCACCTTTTAAAGGTGGAGGACGATGTGCCAGCCATAGCCCTGCCTCTGCTCAGCTTATACTGCAAGTGGGCTAAAGAAACTGTCTTCTCATTCTAAGGACTAGGGGCAGTGACGCCTACCTGCCTAGACGGGGGGTCTTTAAGCAGCGTGGGGAGGGCTTTTCAGCAAGTTCCAGGGCAATCAGGATCATCAGCCACCATCCTGACCTACTATGTACGTTAGGTACCTACTATGGGCCAGGCACTGCGCCGAGCCCTTTACACCGATCATCACCTCTGAGCCTCACAGCAGCCCTGGGAGCCCGGTGCTATTATCAGCCTCATTTTACAGAGGAGCAGCAGGCAGAGGTGAAATGACTTGCCCAGGATCACAAAGTTAATCCACATCTGCGGCTAGATTTAAACACAGGTCTTCCTGAATCAGGCCCAGGACTCTGTTAAGTGCACCACCTGACCGCCTCTTAGCCATCTCAGTACAGAGCTCTTTATTTTGTATCTCTCTAAGATACTTGGTGTACTTGTGTTCATCGGGTGATCTGTGTGTGCTTTTTCTGCCTTAATGCCCAAGATGGCAATCACAGCATCTGCCTGATGATGTGACTCACTAAGGAGGGGGCTACATGAAGAGCATCACCTGGTGTGGTGGGCAGTCAGGCTGAGAGCCCAGGGTGTATCTAGTAAGCCCACTGCCTCATCTCCATCCCTCCAGGGATCTGATTTATTTGCAAGCTCTGGGCAACCAGCCCAGTCCTTCTGACCTCAAGGTCAAAAACCGTGTTCTCTTCCCTCCTTCCTAGAGACATCAATTATAAAGACGTTTGAGGGGTACAGGCTGAGACTTGATGAATGGCTGGGGACAGTGGCTCCAGCTTCTATGGGAGACAGGCGGCAACAAGGTTCTGTGGGCTGACTCCAACCCTGCCTCAGACCTTGGTGCTCAGCCCAGAGAGACACACTACTCTGGAATGATCAAATATTGAACATGGGGGAAGAAGAGGCCAGACAGAAATAGAGCTTCTCTTCTTTCTTAATTCTAGCTTTGTTGAGCTCCTGAGCCCCTGTCTGAGGGCTAGACTGGGCCCATGCCAGGTCTTCCATCTCCTATTTGCAGGAGACAACTGCTTAATGGGCAATGCATTTCCGGCTCCCATTCCACCTAGGGCAGCTCTCTCTCCAGGGGACAGAGCACTAACGCATGCTCACTGACAACCAGGCCTGAGTTTCCCTTAAAAACAACAACAAAAATGTCCTTGCTTTCCTACCTGTATGTCACTGACTCCATTCTTCGGAGTGGGAAAACTGAGGTAAGAGTCAGAGTTCCAGCACTCTGAGCTCCAACTTTATCTCCCCTGTCCTTCAGCTGAAAGCTGGCTTAAGGAATTAGATAGTAATAGGATATCAAGTTTGGATCACAGGATTTTTAGAGCTAGAAGAGATCATTTGTCCAATCCCTTAATTTGACAGATGAGAAAATGGAGGGCACAAGGTGGCTAGCCAATCTGCCCAAGATACAGAATCGGCCAAGGGGGTGATCCAGCCTCAGCTCTTGACTCTGGAATCCCTTTCTTTTCCCACTACAGTATCCAACCCAAGCTTCTAAAGGGCATCAAAGTATATAAAATGCCTTCTTCTTACAAGATCTCTGTGAGATGGGGAGGGCAGGGCAAGGAGAGGCTCAGAATTGAAGCCCCCCTTCCCCATCACGATCCACAGCTAGTCAGCCAGCCCTGAGACAGGAGTCAAACTTGGGTCTCCTTATTCTGAGAACAGAAAAGCCTTTCCATTCCAGAACTGCCTTCTCAAATAGGAGGCTGGAAGGGGTCTCAAGAGGAAGGCTCTCAAGCAGGGCAAGGGGCTGGAGACCCTCCCCTGCAAGGAGTGGATGAAGGAGTTGGGGAGTTCAGCCTGGAGAAGACTTGGGGAAGAAGTGAGAGTTGCTCAGAAAGACAGTACAAGTTACAGAGATTTTTAGTTTGATGTGAGGAAAAACTTGCTAAAAGTCAGAGAGGCCCAGATGTGGAATGGTCAGTGAGTTCATTGCCCCTAGAAGTCTTCTGAGCAGAGGCTGCGTGCTTAGCTTGATGGGCTCTTGTAGATGGGATGCTGGGTCAGGTAGGGGCTGGATCATGTGGTCCTTTCCCACAAAAGAGTCTGTAGTTCTACCAGGGGGAAGAATTTGTTTTGCTTGATTATATTACATTTGCACAAGGATTCTGGTTTTTGTTTTCTTTTTTGTCCAGTGAATGGGAAGAAGGGAGCTGAGAGGAAGAGAGAGATTAGCAATGGGGTTGCCAAAAGGAAAAGAAAAGAGGGGCACTGAAGCAGAGTTTTTAAATGCATGCTTTAGGAAGGAAGCACAGACAAGCTGGATGTTTTATATACTTAAAAAGGAAAGTAATCTGCCCATAAGAGACCTTGCAGTTTCATATACAATCCTCTTTTCTATTTTGCTTTCTATAAAGAAAGACTCATTTTGGGTGGTGCTTAAGTTCAGGGCCTTGCACTGGTGGTGGGCAGATTTTGGTTAGGGCCCCCGCCTCCCCATTAACTGGCTCTGTGACCTTGGGCCAATCCCTTAACTTCTCTGGCCCCAAGTTTGTGCTTCTACAAAACAGGGTAGGGAAGGGTTAGGTGACCTCCGCTCTCCCCACCAGCTCTAACATTCTGTAATTCTAAGCCGCAGACAGGCACCCTTTCTTTAGCTTTCTAAAGGCATTTAACAAATACTGTGGGATGTTAATGAGGACAGTGATTTGGTCATAAAAGCCAAGAAGCCTGTTGGCCAGGGAGCCAGGCGTCTCTGTCCTAAACACTGCATTTTCTATCTGCAGCCAGCCTAGGAAACTCTGGAAGCCAGAGCTAATGAGGGCAACACTCCTTCCAAACTCAATTCAATGAATGTCAAAACTGCCTACCAAGCTTAAGACACTGGGGATGCAAACAAATGGGGATAGACACTGTCCACAAAGAGCTTATAGTCCTTCTGTCCCTACCTTTCCCAGAGAGAAAAGTCAGGGATTATCCCATTTTACAGATGGAAAATCAGGTCCAAAGATGGGAAAAAACAGTTGCCCATCAGGACAGAGTCGGTCAGCAGGCAGAGCTGGGACCAGGCCCAGGTCTCTAGGCTCCCAGTCACTAGCACAGGAAAGCAGAGCCTCTTCAGAAGCAGAGAGCCAGCCAAGTGGACCGGGAAGGTCCTCCTTTCAGCTTCTAGCAAGCATGGCCTCCTCTTTGGCAAAAAAAAGTAAGAAATACTGAGAAAGGAGAAATAAAGGAGGAGGCTGTTGGGAATCCCAGCTCCAACAACTCACAGCTGCTGCCTGACTGTAGGTGAAAAGCTCTCAGAGCTTCTGTTCTCCGTTCGGAGGTCCTTTCCAGCTGACCTAACAGCCACCATTAATAGCCAGGTAATGACTGAAGGTGTGCTCAGCCCTTACACATCCTCAGGACAACCCTGCAAGGCACTCACTGTCATCTTCATCTTATACAGAAAGGTGAGGTCACTCCCCCAGGACCCTCTGGTTCCTAAGTGTCTGGGAGCGGGGGAGGCGGTTAGAATTCTCATCTTCCTGAGCCACTATGCCATGCAGACTCTTCATTCTGGGCCTGGGCCTGCGCCTCCTCATCTGTCAAGCATTTCTTAAGCACCTACTATGTGCCAGTATGCGATAATAGGCAGTGAGCAGTCCCTGCTTGTGGGAGAGACAGCATGCCAATGCCTATGTACAACAAGCCATGGACTGGACAAGAACACTGGGAATAATCCACAGAGAGAAGGCACTAGAATTCCAGGATATCAGGAAAGGTTTCTTATAGAAGGTGGGATTTTACTAGGACTTGAAGGAAACCAGGAGAGCCAGGCAGTAGAGATGAAGACGGTGGGCACTCCCAACATGGGATCAAACAGTGAAAATAAAGAATTGAGAGTTGCAGTGTCTGGCTGGAGGAAGGGCCAGGAGGCCAGTGTCACTGCTGCAGAGTATGTGGTGGGGACCAAAGTGTAAGAGGACTGGAAAGTAGGAGGGGCTGGCTCATGAAGGGCTTTGAATGCCAAATGAAATTTCGTATTTGATCCTGAAGGTGACAGGGGGGCCCCATGACTTTAGAGAGGAGGGGAGGCTTGTACTTAAAGATCAGTTTGGTATCTGAATGGAAGATTGATTGGAGGCAGAGAAACCAACCAGCAGCTACTGCAGTATTCTAGGCATGAGGCGATGAGAGCCTGGACCAAGGTGGAGCCCTAGATGGTGAACCTGTGGCCTAGGACGATGGTGGTGCCCTCTACTATAACTGGAGAGTTAGGAAAAAAGATGATGAGTTCAGTTTTGGATATGTTGAGTTTAAGAGTCTACAGGACATCCAGTTGGAGATATCTAACAGGCAGCTGGAGACGGGATACGGGAGGTCAGAAGAAAGGTTAGTGCTGGATAAATCCATCTGAGAATCATCAACATACACATGATAATTGAGTCCATGGGAGATGATGAGATCACCAAGAGCAGCTGTAGAGAGGGAGAAGAGAAGAAGACACAAAGACAGGGCCTAGACTGGAAAAGAGCAGTCAGATGAGGAGGAGAAAATCAGCGAGCTGGATGGGACGTCTAAGGTCCTTAGGACCTCCTGACCTACCTGAAGCCCAATACGATATATTATACCATGCTCTTTTAAAAATTCTGTATTCTACTATAAGAAATGGGGAGGAGACGATCTTCACATTCACCTGGAGAGGCTTATACAAACTGATGCTAAATGAGAAGAGCAGAACCAGGAGAAATTTGTACACAATCACAGACACATCGTATGTGTAATGACCAACTTTGATAAATTGGACTCGTCTCAGCAACGCACAGTTATAAGACAACTCTACAAGTCCGAGGATGGAAGGAGATGCCTACATTCAGAGAAAGATCCAGAAAGACCAGAGTTTAAATGGAGACTGAGGCAATCTACATGCTAGCATTCTTTTCCATGTTTGGTTTTCTTTCTTTTTTTCCCATTGTTCACTCCATTGGTTACAATCCTTTTATACAACCAGACTATTGTACAATGTGAAAGTACTTGCAGATCCTATACTTGACTGCATGGCGCCATTGGGGAGGAGAAGGAAAGGGAGGAAAATTGAAACTCAAGGGATTGTGGAACTGAATCTTGTAAACTAAAAGCAAATAAACAAGTCAATGAAAAAAAAATTCTGTATTCTAACATTTTCCAGCTTTTGTAGCTTCTTCCAGCACTGGCATTCCATGGGTAACCAGGAAAAAATAGGAACATCACTAGAAGAGGAGGGGACTAGTTAGCAGTCTGGGCCATGCTAAGTTCTAGGGTATTAATGTGGATTAACATTCCAGAAAGTCAGTTAACTGCCTAACATGCCTGACATGAGATGTCAGGAAATGAATGAAAGAAAAAGCATCCCTTGCTATGTCCAAGCATTGTGCTAAGTTATGGCAATAAAGACAGAAAAACAAAGCTAAGACCCTGCTCTCAAGGAACACACACTCTCACAGGGTAGACCAAGTATATTAGAGGACCTAGCTGTAGCCCCACGGTCCTTATGCTGCAGAAGCAAGACAGATATAGCAATGTTTCTTCTCAAGGGTCATTTCCATTTATAAAAAACCATTTTCATTTATGAAATGGATAAAGTTGAGAGGGATAGCTAATACCATGAATGACAAAACCAGGATTTATAAAACATCTCAACAAGTCAGAATGATGGACGCAATCTCATATGTTGAAACTAAATAAGAATAAATATAAAGTTCCACACTTGGAGTCAAAAAACCAACTCTAGGGGCAGCTAGGTGGTACAGTGCATAGAGTACTGGCCCTAGAGTCAAGAGGACCTAAGTTCAAAAGCACCCTCAGACAACTAACACCTACTAGCTGTGTGACCCTGGGCAAATCACTTAACCCTGATTGCCTGGCCAAAAAAGAAAAAAAAAAAGAATAAAAATACCAACTCTAGAAGTACAGGATCAGGTAAGAGGGGGAATAACAATTCATGTGAAAAAGTATCTAGACATTCTTGTGGGCTGAAAGCTCAATGTAAGTCAACCACATAACAAAAAGAAACCATACAGGATTAATAAAACCAAGAGGTCCAAAAAGGAGTATGGGATTATCCAACTGTCCTTTATCCTAATCAGACCACATCTAGAGCATGGTATTTAATTCGGAGCCCCACTTTTTAAAAAAGAAACTGAAAGCTAGGGTGTGTCTAGAACAGTGGTTCTCAACTTTCCTAATGCTTCAACCCTTTAATACAGTTCCTCATGTTGTGGTGACCCCCAACCATAAAATTATTTTCGTTGCTACTTCAATAACTGTAATTTTGCTACTGTTATGAGTCGTAATGTAAATATCTGATATGCAGGATGTATTTTCATTGTTACAAATTGACCGTAACCCACAGGTTGAGAACCGCTGGTCTAGAGGAAGACAATGAGGAAGGTGGGGGCCCTGGGGAACCCACAATGCCATGGGAGAATTGACTGAAGGAACTAAGGATATTTAACCTGAAGAATAGAAGACTTTGAAGGGACATGATTGCTGTCCTTATGTTTGAAGAGCTATTATGGGAAGAGAGACTAGACTTGTTCTTAGAGGTACGAAGTAGAACTAGACAGACCAATGGAAGGAAATTTCAGGGAGGCAAGTTTCAGTTCAACATAAAGAAAAATCCAATTCACACACAAGTTGAAACATCCACCTACAATGCTGTTGGTCTGCTTTGAAAAGGACAAACAGCAGCAGCAAAGAATAATCACCTAGGCGTGAGGGCTGTTCAAAAGTAGAATGGGTGGGGTTCACATGGTAATGACCTCTACCACATTACCCTTCTCCCAGTGCCACCTGAAGTTCACAAGCCAAGCCTCTGTGATCTCTTGTCAAGGATGTTGTAAGAGATCTCTGATCATGTATGGTATCTCAGATCAGAAATTGAATGAGCTGGCTCATCACTGTTCTACACCTGAGAGATCTCCCAAGGCTGAGAGAGGTCAAGGAATTGGCCCTGGATCACTGGATTTCTCTGTCTGCTTCTCTCATTCCTTCACCAAGACCTCTTTGTTTGATGGACAGGTTTTTAGGTGAAAGTGGTGGGGTTGTGACTGTGGTTGGAGGATGGTAACCTATGCAAGAAAGGACTGTGGGAAAAGATGGCTAACGGAGCAGCTTCAGAAAAGATGCAAACTGTCTGCCATTTTGTGAGCCACACAGGTAATTGTGTGTGTGTGTGTGTGTGTGTGTGTGTGTGTGTCCAGAAACTGCTGGCACAGTCTAGAGATCACTCCCTGATTAGGGATGCTTATCAGTAAACCATAATGAAGGTGGGCTGATGACACTCTGATTAATTTTATTATTTTTCAAGAAGATTTAAGTGAAACCATTCATCTACAAAAACCCAGCCGATTTAGACACTGAGAGCAGCTGGCTACCCTGGGTAAAAGCCATCCGTTACTCTGGGCCCAGCCCTGCCAGCAGCAGTCATGCTCAAAGGGTGCAGGCATAGGGGACACTGCTTCTGTCCCAAAGAATGGCTTAAGTACAGCTTTAGAAGAAGCAGGGCAGTGGAGGGACTCCAGGAGAAGATTCGGAGGCCTCAGCCCAGTACTGGCACTCACCTGCGGTGCTAATCATTCTTATGAAAAGAGCTCCTAGCTATCAGTTCTGGGGAGGGAAGACATTTCATGCCACATTCATCCAGGACCACAGAGGAGAAACCCCTGGTCTGTGATCTGCAATCAACCAACCATCTTTTGTTCCAATTCTGTTCAACGCTTATTTACTATGTACCCTGTGCTAGGATTTTTATCCTAGACAATTTGAGAAACTTCTAGTGAAGAAGACAACACGGACACGCATTTGTCCATAAAAGATGGCTGAAGAAGAGGAAAGACCGACCAGTGGGAGTGCAGAGAGGGCGTCACTGCAGTCTCACACAGCTGCTGACATCGCCACAGCAAGTGGCTGGCCATGTCATTCCTCTGCTCGAGGATCTCCGGTGGCTCCCTATTGTCTGTAAGATCAAAGACTTGACTTCTCCTTTGCGTCTGGCTCCAGCCTACCCTTCTGGACACGCCCCTGCTTCCCGCCACGCGCTCTTGAGCGTGGCGGTGTGTCTCTGGCCTCATGCCTTGGAAGAGGTTTCTCCTGCTTTACTAGACCGTATTCCCTCCCTCTCTGCCACTAACTAGAATGTTTCTCTTTTAAAAAGCTTAATTTAGGTGCCACCTGCTCTAAGAAACCTTCCTGATGAGCTTCTCTCCTCTTACAACTGCCTTGGGCTTATCTGGGTATGTCTTATATTCCTCTTCCCACCCAGTGGACTATAAACTCCTTGGGGGCAGGGACGAGGACTAGTCGTTGTGTTTTTGTCTTTCTATTTCCAGCCCCTGGCACAGGACCTTGCACAGAGTAGGCAGGTAGCATTCTACTTATTAAGTAACTTAATATATTTACATTCAATTAACGAATGGCTGTAGTGGCACCTAACCTGAGCTTCTGAGAAGTTGAGAGGAAGAGGGAGTTTCTCTTAGGCGCAGTGAACATGCCCTGCTAAAATGGCATGCAGGAGATGGAATGCGGATCTGATGAAGAGCTAACATAATGTGAAAAGGGCTGCAACCTTTGGAGAAGGAAAAGCTGGAACTAGACTGGGAGGCGTTGGGGGAACTCCTGAAGATTTCTGAGTAGGGGAATAATGGGTTAGAGCAGCACCTTGGGAAGAGGACATACCAGATATAGGAAAGACCAGAAGCAGACCCATCCCTTTGGGGGGAAAGGCACCACTGATAGACAGTAACTGAGATGAAGCAGGGAAGTTTGGAGAAGGTTATGTTTAGAGGGGAAGAGAACAAATTCTGTTTTGAACAGGCTGAGTCTGAGTTCCTGACAGAACCCAGATGGACATGTCCAGCAAACACTCACTGAAATGGGACTGAAGTGCATAAGGAACTTATCAAATTTGAATTATTTACATGCCAATATGGAAAAACGATAATAGTAACTTATGAAACTTTTCTTAGTAGGATGATAGGTGAAGGGAATACAAATGGATATATATGTATACTTATATATATGTCCATATAGGAGGCTATATATGCATATGAATATATATCTGAGCATGTGTATATA
>CM053594.1:57519924-57541947 GCA_028646575.1 Pseudocheirus occidentalis
GGGGCTCTACAGTGGGATGGCTGTTTGGGGGTTGGGGTAGGGGAAAGATGGGGAGAAAATTTGTAATTAAAAAATCTCATGAAAATGAATGATGTAAACAAGAAAACAAATAAAATTTATTACATTAAAAAAAAGAAATGGGACTGAAGTGTTGGGAAAACATCAGGGAACCAGGGGGAGGGCAGATGAAAGGGAGAAAAGAAGGGATGGGGGAAGGAGAAAGAAGAGAGAGGGAAGAGAGAGAAGAGATGGGGAATCAGAGAGAAGAAAGAGATGGGGAAAGAGGGAGAAGAGAGAGAGGGAAGGAGAAAGAAGAGAGAAGGAAGGAGACAAGAGAGAAGAAGAGAGACAAGAGGGGGAAAGAGAAGAGAGAGAGGGGGAAGGAGAAAGACAGAAGGGGGAAAAAGAAAAAAAGAAAGGCATTAGGAGAAAAAAAGGATGGAAGCAGGCCTGAGAAGGAAGGAGAGGGGACATTTCAGCTCCAAATCCTTCAGTTCTCTTGAGTCTTTAAGTGAAATTGTCCCTTTCTCAAAAATTCTTGTGGCATTTCTGAAGGATTCTCTCCTTTGACCCCATCTTCATTTTCTCTCTTGTATCACAGGGACTAGTTTACATAGCTTAGGTGCCCCTTCCCATTAGACTGTAAGTGCAGGGATGGTCATTTTCATCACCGTATTCCTCACAACCAGTCCAAGGTCTTAAATACAAGGCTATTTAATCAATCTTCATAAATTAGACTGATCTGCTGTTGAAGCCAGTGTCTTTAAGAGGAGTCCAGGGGGATGGAGTTGTTGAAGAAGGTTTTGAGTACACAATGGCACAAAGCAGAGAGTGAGAAAGGCAGACTAGCTAAGAAGGTTGGGCAGGGGATGAACATGAGAGCCAAGAATGGAAAGGGAGGTGGAGGTCAGCCTACAGGACATGGGGCCATTCGGAATGGGCGAGTGCAGTCTCTTGTCCTGACTGTGTCTCGGGATAATGAGGCTGTGACCAGCCCCAGCCAAGCCTGGGCAGCGCAGGGCAGGGCACTGGACAGAAGGAGGAGGAGGAGGAGGAGGAGGAGGAGGAGGAGGAGGCCACTGGACAAAAGGGGACCCCAGCTTCTCTGTGGCTGCTGCTGGCAAGGCCTCTCGGAGCAGGGCAGATTATATATTCATCAGAATCTTAAACAAAAGGCCCATGGGCTGGAGCTCCAAGCTCCAGCTTTTATGGTAATCTACAATGAATTACCCACAATGCCTGGCCGTTCTGAGCTGTTCTTGGCAACCATCCTAAACTAATTTTTATACGTTCATGTGTATATAATTTTTTTCCTCCCTCTTTCCTTTCTGTCGTTAAGACGAGAGTCTGGAAATGGAGGCCTGGGGCTGGGCGGTGGAAAGGTTCCCTAGGCATTCATAAGGGGTGGCAAAAGGAGGAGGGCCCAGAGGCTAGCAAGATGCCATCTGGTCCCAATAACAACATTCACAGTCCCTTACATTTGTAGAGCGTTGTAAAGGTTACAAAGCCCTCTCCTTACAACAACCCTTCCAGGAAGCTGAAGGTCAGAGCCAGTTAATGACTTCCCCAAGGTCACCTAGCTAATATTGGAGCTGGAGCTCAAACCCCAGTCTTTGGGCTCCAATTCAGTTTTTCTTTCATACACACCTGCACCACACTGGAAGGTGATCGTCCCCATGCCAGGGTAGGGCTGGAGAGAAGTTGAGAGGGACGGGCAGGTAGACATGGCACCCCTTCTTACAAAAAGATGCCAGAACTGAATTTTGAAGAAACCCACAGAACAAAGAGTAAAAAGCTCAGGGACACTTGCAGAAAGGTGACCCAGTCGTTGCTTGGCAGCTGGGGTCACAGAGGGAGCAGACTCAGGAAGGGCTTACCCTGCTGTGCTCTCCTCCCTATATGACTTGGGGGAAGTCAACTCCCCATTCTGGACTCAGTTTGCTTTTCTGTAAAATGAACAGGCTGGACAAGAAGGATCTGAGGGTCTCTTCTATGACTCCTCCTCTCACCTGGCAAACCCCCTTGTCTCTCACCCCGCGTACTTGAAGTTCAGGGGAATGAATCCCAAGGTATTCCTAAAGGCTTTCAGGAATGGTTCTTTACACTCTACCCAACCTGTCATTTTCCTAAAGGCTTCCAAAGAGCTATGCCCAGTCCCCCAAGTATCAGATCTCCCTTTGACCAAGTGGATCCCTCATCTTTGCTTTTCCCTGGTTTGGTCAGAGGCCTAAGAGGGGGATGAACAAGAAGTTCCACAGAACCCAACATCTCCCTGCTCAAAAATAATCAGTGATTTCCTATTGCTTTTCTTTATAAGTTCAAATATCTTCACTTAAAATTCAAGGTCCTCCCCAAACTGATAGTACCCTATCCTTTCAAGCCTCATCTTTTACTAGGCTTTCCCAAGAAATTCTTCATTGTAGCCACACCACACCGAGTTCCATCTCTGTCCTCCACACATACCAGAGTCACTTGCTGTTCCCTATGCCTCAGGTGTCCTTGATGCCTTTCCTTCACCTGTTGTATTCCTACCCATCTTTTAAGGCTCAGCTCATATGAGGCATGATGTAGGGGAAGGAATATTAGACGGAAGTTCAAACCCCAACTCCAATACTTATTAGCTAGTTGGTGTGAACTTGGACCAGTCACTTAACTCTGGGCCTCAGTTTCCTCATCTGTGACACAAGGAGCTTGAACTAGATGGTGTCTAAAGTTTCTTCCATCTCTGAATCCTATGATCCTATAAACGCTACCAGTTTCAAGAAGAAGGATTCCCAGTGGTAATGACTTACATACCAATCTTTACACAACACTCTGCTTACATTTCTAATGCTCTCAGGGATATTGTGTGTTATAGTAATATGTATGTGTCTTATGGCTTCATAGAGTATAAGTGCTTTTTAGACAAGGACTGTGGCCTGTCTGATTACCATTCCACAGTATTCTACATACTATGTGCACTTAAAATTGACATTTGTTGACTGAATGAACAAAGGGAGAGGAAAAGAAATATCCTATTCCACTTCCCAAGAATTAAACTGCTTGTCTTTCCTCACTCAAGATTGCTTCTGAAAGGGGCAGAGAAGACAGGTTTGAGGTCATGACCACTTGTGAGTGTAGAGCGATGACTGAATTTGGGGTTATAGGATGTGTACTTACCCATGCTAACACCAGGCAAGTCAACACCCCCTCCCTGCACCTCCCCCCCACCCTGCCTGGGCTCTGCTTTCCTCAAGTACAAAGATTAGGAGCCAGACAAATGATGTCAAGGGTCTCTTCAGCTCATAACCCTACGTGCCTATAAAATGACTCATTGAAGGGAGATAGTCAGCTCTGCCCTGTACCATGGACAGCAAATTGTCTTGCTCTGGCCTTCTACTTTCTCATCTATTAGATGGAGATAATGATCCCTCTATTGATCTTTACTGGGGTGGTATAAGGGACAGATGAAATTGCAGAGTTTTGGGAAAGGGTTGTGAACAGGATGAACAGCTACGCAAGAGCAAAGAATCATTCAGCGATTAATCCCAGAGGATATACAGAAATCCTCCTTCAATCAGATCAGATTTTCCAAGCTGGGCCCATCTGATTCAGACAGACACACAGGAATGTGACAGAAGATAAAAATCCACAAAAGACAAATAGCCCCAAAACTAACTCAAACTCTAGGAAAAGCCCCAAGTCCACCTACCCACTTGTCTGACACAGTCTTCCAGAGGTGAGCGTCTTCAGCTTTCCCAGGATGTGCTGGGGCTCCCAACACTTAGCAGTTACGGATGAGACCATCCAAGCTGACCCAAATAAATGCCAAAGGTAAAGGTCTCTGATTCTGAGGGCCTTCTTTCTCCAAGAGAATACCGGGCATACCTAGAACTCTGGATGGTATGGCAGGTTACACTCTCAGACTACAGTAGGAGAAGAAAACTGAATGTCTTCCGAGTCAATAAATAAACCCTTTGAGGGCAGATGAGACGATTCTGCTGGTCCCTCAGATAGAAATGAACAGGACTGAAGTCCAGGATGGTCAGTTACCAAAAAGGGGTGCCATACAGACAGACCTTAGCTGGCCAGAGGGGGCTTAGCATAGGGAGGTAGGAAAAGCAATCAGAGGCCTTGGGTCTCTTGGATCCCACCTCTGTTACTCCCCACGTGACCCTGAACAACTGTTCCTTCCTGTTAGGTCCCAGTTTTCTTCCCTGTTTAAGGAGTGAAGTGAGCTTGGTCTCTAAGGCATCTACCAGCTTCAAGTCCTAGAAGAAGGAGGAGGGGTCAGAAGAGAACTGCCCTCCCTGGCCAGGACCTGGCACATGAACATGCTCGAGGGCTGAATGTGTACTTACTTATTGGGGTAAAAGTAAATCTTTTCCTTCAAGGTGCTATCTCGGCCCTCCTCACTTACAGACTACATTAGCCTTAAAAATAAGTTCCCTATGCCAGTTACCCCTACTCATGCATGACGTTCTAATGCAAGACTTCAAGGATTTCCTCAATATGTGCACTCCTTTAACCAATGCTGAACACAACTCCGCTGACTTGGATAGCTGCATCATTTGCCGTGGCCAAAAAAATTCACCTCCTGTCAGCCAACCCTGCCATGTGCCTCTCTGTACCTAGCAAGGCTGGTCTTTAGACAACAGACATACGCTTCAATGCCAACTGGTTCTCAAACTCTTTCCAGCTTTGTAGAACGTGCCAGAGGCTGCAGGTTATTAGCATAACCTGTGATTGCCTCCAGTCACTCCATGCCATAAGGAAAGATCATAGCATGACCTCCTCCTTCAGATGATCAATGGTTCTTATCTCAGGACAGACCCCTTTGCTATATTTCTCAACAATGATGACAAGCTACAGCTACTTTTGAAGATGACTGTCTGGATGGTTGTCAGCTCACCTGTGTGTCCTAAACACACAATAGTTACTTTACAAGTAGGAGCCAGACAAATGATGTCAAGGGTCTCTTCAGCTTAGAACCCTACGAGCCTATAAAATGACTCATTGAAGGGAGATGGTCAGCTCTGCCATATACCATGGACAGCGCATTGTCTTGCTCTGGCCTTCTACTTTCTCATCTATTAGATGGAGATAAGGATCCAGTCCTTCAAAGATTCTCAGAAGGATCTGTGATCTCAATGAATTGGCACTTCCCTTCAGGGATGCAGACAATCACCCATTCCTATCTGTCCCTCCCGGGTGATTCCACAATATTTCCTAGATCACTTTCATATATCAATAATCTAACACTCCAGCAAAGTGGGTAGTAGGGCAGAGAACACCTCCAAGGAAACTGAGGGCCCAAACTAGCCCAGAGTCACAAAAGGAGCTGGTGAAGTTGGGTCAGAATAGGGCCAGGATCAATGGCCTTCCCCTTTCTGACCCTATGTTCTCTCCATAAAGGAGGGCCAGTGCTTGCTGAACACCTAAGAGCCTAAGTTGTTGGTTGGTTTATTTATTTATTCATTCATTCATTCATTCATTCATTCATTTATTGTTGCTGACATGGAAGCCAAAGGGTTGTGTTAGGGCATCAAAGGCCTTTGGTATTGCTGACCTTCCTCTCTTCTCCCCTCTCAGTGGTGGGAAGGTGGACTGTCAGCCAAGAAGGTCAGTTCCAGCCTGGTCTTCATCCCTCTCTCTGAGAAGTGAATTCTGATTGGGAATCCTGGACTTGCCCTTTGCTGGAAGCAGGGCAGAAGAATCAGACCAGGACTCCAAGATTAATCAACAAGTATTTATTATTGGCCTACTATATATGCCAGGTTCTGGCTCCCAAGAATGAAGTGATTACTAATTGCACTGAGCTTACATTCTAATGGGGGAAGCAATAAATACATAGAAAAATACACACAGACTAGAAGGTTAAATACACACAGTAGCTGAACACAAGGTAGTTTGGAGGAGGGGCACTGGTGGCTAGGCAATCAGGAAAGGCTTCATGTAGAAGGTGGCGACTGAGCCAAGTCTAGAAAAAAGAGGTGGGAGTGAAGAGAGGGGGCATTGTGGCCAGGGGAGTCAGGTGGTGCCAAGTCCTGAAGGCAGGAGGGCAAAGCCAGAAGCAGCTCTCCTGGATGACAGAGCATGGAAGGGGCAGGAAGGGCTCATAAAACTGCCAAGAGACACTGGGGCCAGGCTGTGCAGGCCTCTAAAAGCCAAAGGGAGAGGCTGGTCTTTATGTTATCCTAGAGGCAACAGGAAGCCACCACCACATTGGTGGTGGGGTGGGGAAGAGGGGATCGGCTGAGAATGGCCACACAGCCTTGAGCAAGTTCTTTTTCTTCCTAGATTTTCAAGTCTCTTGTTAATAAAATGAGGGAATCATATCAGATGATTTCTGATTAGGTAAGAATGCCAAGACTTTGAGCTGTACCAGTTTTCGGAGATCCTCCAGTCCAATCCCATGGCAGAGAGAAGGAAGCTGAGCCATGGTGCCATCCTGCTGGGCTTCAATCCCAGGCCCTTTGACTTCAAAGGCAGTGCGGTGTACCTACTGCACCACGACAGGCCCTTCTAGCTAGCGGGTGTTATGCTGGGTGTTAGCTGGGTGGGTCTCAATCATGTTTCCTAGAGATCTTTACAAATGTGTCACAGAGAGACAAAGGCCTTGTTCGAGTCAAATTCTATTGTTGCCCATTGTCCCCCTGTCCTCTCCCCCAACTATGCCTGTCACTGTCACAGAAGGAAATTAGATTGGTCTGACATGACTGTTACTCACAACGGCGTCCACGTTATTACTCACTGCCCTGTGATTTTAGAGGTGTTTGCAAATTGATTGTTCAATCATTTGCCCCCAGTTTTTTTTTTCTTTCCAGATATCAATGTCAAGCTGACTGGCCTATAATTTCCTCCCTTTTCTCCTTGGTGACTAGGCTCAGATCTCTCTGTGCCTCCACATTCTCTCCATGAACCTGCAACAATAACTGTGAACATGGCTGGCAGCTGGTCCCTCACTCATTCTACCCTGACCCCCTCCCCACCTGGCTCCTGTTCTCCCCATCTCTCCCAAAAGGCACAAATGCTCCCTATTAATGTCAGCAATAATGATGATGGTGGTAGTGATGGTGGTGATGATGGAGATGATGATGATGATGATTGATGAGAAAAGTGAACAGCAGCTTAGGTGTGGTGGGAAAAGAGTTAAAAGAACATTTTTGTTCTGCCTCTATTCACTTCCTCTCTGAGCTATTCTTTAGTTGTGAAATAAAAGTAATGGACTGAATAATCTCTAAAGTCTCTTCCAGTTCTAAGATTTTATCTTTCCATGATTCTTATTCATTCAATAACCATTTAATTAAACAACATACTGGGCTTGGTGAGAGAGCAATGTTTGCAAAATCCTTTCTTCCCAACATCTGTGTACAGTAGGTAGTATAGGGACTATTGCTATTTTACAAAGGCAGAAACTGAGACTCAAAGGAAAAACGACTTTCCCATGGCTTGTATCAGGGCCAGGACTCACTCAGTGTCTTCTGATTTCCAAGCTCTGTGACTCTACGAGATTTGTAGAGATAATTATGACATGGCCACAGCCCTTATGGAGCCTGTTGGATTGTGTGGGAGAATCTGACCATGCCTAAATAAGCAATAACTGATTAAAAGCCAAGCAGAAATAGAATTGGGAGTAACAGGAAAAGTGCTATAGAAATAGGAGTTATTATCAGAGTCCAAGTGAATGAGTCCTTGTGATGGGAGAAGGGAGAGCTCTTCCATCACAAAATCCCAAGTGATAGTGAGCCAAGGTCAGGGGCAATATACAGAAGAAGAGAGTCCTGTCCTTCCAGCAGCTCCAACCGTTGTAGTACAGACAGAAAGTGCAGCTCACACTTTTATAGCGTTTCATGATTTATGAAGACTTTTTTCATGATATCCCTGTGAGGTAAGGAGGGTGAGTGTTATCTCCAAGAGGAGGAAACCGAGCCTTGGAAAAGGGCAGATCTTATGGACCCAGGGCTGAAAGCTAGATTAACTCTTTCAAAAGCCAGGGACCTGCCCTTCAAAAGCTGGTGAATACACATGGAATCGTTAGTCGTTCATGACAATTCAGACCACAGGAAAAGGCAATCAGGGAGGGCTGCAAGGAGGACAGGGAGTTTGGAGGAGCCTCAAAGGACAAAACCATGGCAGCATAATCAGAGAGAACCTCTTGCACTGTGAAAGTTAGAAATACTTCGTTCCTCTGCTCAGAAGCTTTCCGAAGATCTTTCTGGTTTCCCAAGTCAAGTTCAAACTCTTCTGCCCAGCATTCAAGACCGAACTACTCTAGGAGCTGCTGGCATCCTACTTTCCAGTCCTGCATTATTCCCTTCTGTAGCCCAAATGTTTTCTGTACCAGCCTCTGAGCCAGGAATGCCCCCTGCCCCCATCAGCTGAATTCCTAGCTGTTCTTTAAATGCTAACTCAAAAACTCCTTCCAGAAAGACTTCATTCATCTCTCCCTGCCCCATCTGTGATAACCTGCTCCCTTAGATCTCACCTAGCAATTTGTTTTATAACTAACGAACCCCAAAGTATTGATTTTTTGGTATAGGGGATATATAGGATATATAGGGTATAGGGATATAAAGCACTGGCCTCGAGCCAAGGATACTTCCTCACTGTGCGACTCTGGGGAAGTCCCAACCTCTCTCAGCCTCAGTTTCCTCAGCTGTAAAATTGGAACAACAGCATCTACCTCATAGGGTTGTTGGAAGGTTCAACTGAGATAATATGGGGAAAGTACTATGCAAACTTCAAAATACTCCAAGAGAGTATTATCCTTATTCCCTCCACCCCCACCCCCCACCATCCCACAAGCTCCACTAGGGCAGAGATATCTCTCTCTCCCTGGTACAGTTGGCCCCCTATAGCCAGTCTAGGGCCCTGAACCTAAAAGGCACTTAAGAAATATTGACTTTGCTGCCCTCACAGAGTTTACAGTATCATTTGGGATCCAAGAAATTAAAAGCTAAACAGCCCAAGAGAGAAATCTTTGGGAAAGTCAACAGGAGAACCGTCAAGAAGCAAATATGAACATCCCAAATGCTGTCGTGATGGAAAAGCTCTCATTTTACAGGACTTGATGGTTTACAAAATGCTTTCCTCACGATCTCATGAGGGAGGCAAAACAAGTACCACCACTTCTGCTGGGCAGAAAGAACAAACGTTACATTAAAATGGCTGATGCTGACTGAGCGCTTGTCATCAGTCACAGAGCCAACTAGTCAGGGAGAGGATGGCCAAGAGGATGTGGGGCTGGCCTTGGAGTCAAGGAGACCTGGGATCGAATCCTACCTCTCATGGGCAAGAGAAGTATGATCCTAAATAAGGCACTTTGAGCCTTGGTTTCCTCATCTACAAAATGGGAATAATAAAATAATAAAGATAATGATAACAGGATTGCTGTTATGGTCAAATAAGAAAATGTCAAGTAAAAAATAAAAGACCCTGATGTTTGTCAGTGACCATGGCTTTAATCTGTGCCTCCCAACCCCCTGCTCTGTGGGAACTCCTGGCACTCTTGTTCCCTCCATCTACACACGAGGAATGGCTTCAGAGAATTGGAGTGGCTGGCCCCAGTCAGGCTGGCTGCCCCTGGAGGGAGAACACAGGGGCCAGGAGCAGACAAGGGGGAGGAAGAAGAGGGGAGGAAGGCTCAGGAGAACCACATGCCTTTTCCTGCTCCGGCCCTTGATTCCCCTCCAACACCTGTGGGGCCCCGGGCTCTTCTGCCCCCTCACTTCCTGAGGCAGACAAGTTCATTTAAAATTAGCTTCTGAGGCCTTCTGATGTGAGGAGGTTTATTTTAAGGAATATCATCACCTGTCAGCAGGAAGAAAGGAGGTTACATTACAGTCTGAGACATTCGAGTCACTGAGGAACAAAAAGACTTCATCTCTCTCTCCTCCAGGAAGCATTTCCTGCCCACTCCAAACTCCCACCACCTCATGGCCTCTCCTTCCTCTGGACTCATGGTGGCCCAGGGTGGCCCAGCTGGAACAGCTAAGCCTTTACCTAGAGGGAGGCACAGGGAAAGGAAGGCCCTCCCCACAGCTAGACCCCCAGTAAGAGGGCAAGGGCAAAGGCAAGGTTCCTTCTTTACAAGAGCACTGGCCACCTAATGAGCTCCCTTCTCAGCATACCCAAGCTTTGGGATGGCTGCCAGGGACCCACTAAAGACCTTGGCCTTATCTCCTGTGTTAGAACTGAGTAGTGCTGACACTAACATGCGGGGTGACCTTGGGCAAGTCCTTTCCCTCCCCTCTGGAACTCTATCTGTAAAATAAGAAGGTGGGCCTAGTTCTAAGGATCCCTTTCCAGCTCTAACATCTCAAGTTTTTAATGTACTTGTGTGCAAATTCCCTGAAGGGAAGGGCCCTCTCCATATCCACACAGGGGTTGGCATCATGCATTGATTTACAAAGTATGAAATCAATGAACAGACTAATGGTGCTGTGATATCTCCTGTTGTGGAAGGAACGCTGTGTTCTGAGTCCGTACAGCCTGGGTTCTAATCTTCATTCTGCCGCTAACTACCCTCCTGTCTAGGCCTGGGGCTCCTCATCTGTAAGATGGGGACAATATTAATTATACCCAGGCCTGAATGGGTCACTTTGAGGAAAACCTTTCATACACCTTGAAACCCTATAGAAGAGGAAATGGAAAAGGCCATTCTAGTTAATTCCCCCAAACTTTTGGAAGAATCAGGCCCATTTTACACAGAGTGGGGTTGATAGCTCAAGGCCACCCAGCAAGCAGGGCCATCAATGGAGGTATGCATTCTCTACCAAAAGGAAAAAGAGGTTCTCCCCTGGTGTGGGTCAGGTTCGCTGGAGGGGAAAAGGGCAAACCCCACCAAAGGGTGAAATTTACAGATTACAAATGGCTCTCATTTAAATAACCTAAGGTGCACCAGGCAAGGAATTCTAAAAATAATTACTCTGATCCTGATTGTCTGAAATGACAAATTGGACCTTCAGAAAGGCTAGATTT
Organism: Pseudocheirus occidentalis; assembly: GCA_028646575.1. NCBI lineage: Eukaryota > Metazoa > Chordata > Mammalia > Diprotodontia > Pseudocheiridae > Pseudocheirus > Pseudocheirus occidentalis. The sequence goes on from CM053594.1 coordinate 57,530,887, forward strand.
CTTAAGACTTAAAATAAAAATCTGACACTGAATTTAACAAAAAACAAAACCCCAGCAGCTCCAGGAATCCTTTTGGGGAAGGAAGGATCTGTGGGAAGAATATATTCACCAGAATAACCATTTGCTCACTTTATTTTTAAAGGGGTATTTCTGGAGGCTGTGGCAACAGGAGCTCCCAGCACTTGGTGAAGTCTAAGGGGGCAGGACTCACCCAGGAGGCCCGGACTCAGATGGCTCACACTGGAAAGGCCCTTGGGGGTGCCATCCACTCCCCCTTCATTTTACAGGTGAGGAAACTGAGGCCTGAAGAGTCATGGGTGAGTGCCCTTGCTCCCTTCTTCCAATGAAGACCAATACAGCCCCTCCCTACCCAGTTCTCCAGACTCAAACAGGGGACCAAAACCATTAAAGTAATCATGACCTAACCATTTCTGTCAAGTTAACCAAAGCGTGAGACCACTTTCCCTGTGGGTTTTCTTTATACTCTGTACTGAAGTTCCCACTGCCCCCATTGGTATGAATGGGACACGTGGCAGAGAAGAGTGCAGGGACCCTGCCCTACCATGGGCGCCTACCAGAGAGAAGGAAGGACCGGTGACTTCTGACCCACAGTATCTGCTGGAAGAGGCAAGGCAGCCTAGGACAGTGAATGCCAGGCCGGCAAGTCTGAATTCAATTCTGTGGATGCCAAGGAACACCTAAAAATGTGGGAGCAGGAGGAGGGGTGGTATGAATCTGTGATCTGCTGGATGGACTGAAGGGTGAGGATGCCCAAAAGAGTTAGCAACAATTTACATCCCTATGAGGCTTTGCAGTGGTTGTGTAAATGTCATTCCCCCATTCTAGAGAGAAGCTGGGGATTAGGGCGATCTGAATGTCTGGCGAGTACACGAAAGCCTGTGCCTCCTCCCTCCAAATCCAGGGTGCTTGTGCTCCAGGGAGCTGCTGCCCCGGAGGCTGAAGTCTCAGGGCAGACCTCAGGGCTCCCACAGCTCAGGGAGATGGGTCTGGCCTCCGCATCCTTTCCTAGTAGGAGATTCCAGCCCCATTTATCTCCTTCTCCTTGGTAAACAAACTGTCAAAGAAAATAAATAGTTTTTAACGGGCTCATTAATTGAATTCAGGGAGAAATAACTTTCCAGGGCAATTTAGAGGGAACTATCAGAATGAAATGGCCGAGCTGATCAGCGCATACTTAAGCCATTTAGGCAAAAGCAGGGAGGGAAGAGTAAGCAGAGCAGACTTCTTTCTTCCCATCACCCCTGCTGTCTAGCCCCAGGCAAGCCCAGTCAGATCTCACTGAGGACAGAGCAGACACCTGTAAAGTGACCTAAGTTTACAAAGTAATTTCATCCCAGCACTGAAACAGGTGGTTCTAACATTATCTCCATTATACAGACAGAAGCTGAAACCCAGAGAAGAGAGCTCCATGAGGCTCAGGACCACCCTACTATAGCAGTGCAGTGTCATGGAACCCACACTGAACATGAATTCCAGTTCTATGTCTGTCATTAACTTGTGTGACCTTCAGAAAGCCATTTAATCTCTGTGCTTCTCCATTTGAACAGTGGGGGGAAAATAGCCCCTCCACCACGCATCTCTCTGGGCTGTTTCAAAGATTTTTAAAAAGCAAAAAACAAAAACAAAAACCCAAACAAAAAAGCCCGCCACTACATTGACCATGAGAGCTGATGCCACAATTCCACATTCAATGGCCCTAGAATTATCCATTTTACAGAGGCCCAGAGGGAAGACACTTGCCCAAAGTCAGCAAAACCAGTATTCAGACCCAACTCTTGCAGGACGAAAAAGAACCCACAACCAGCGTGCCAGCGTGATCCTGGTCTGACAAGAGAGGCTCTGAGTAGCCTTACTTCTTTTGGGTTGCTGGTGGCAGATTTGGTACAGTCCAAGTCCTGCCCCATGGGACCATCCATGAGAAGCTGAAATCTCCCCCCATCATGGCACTTCCTTAGTTCCCAGTTTTCCTAAGTCACATCTCCTAGTCATTCACAGTCAGGCTAGACAGCTTTCTAAAAATGATCAGAGAATTTCAGAGCTGGAAAGGACCTCTGGAGAGGCCTCATCCAAACCATACGTTATCCAGAGGAGCGAACTCAGACCAAGAGAAGGGGAATGACTTGTCCAAGATCACCCTAAGTAGCGAGGGTGAGCCAGTATTCAAACCAAGCCTCTCACTTTTCCTGCATCAGCTCTGCCAGCATTGATGACACTGATCATGATGTTTCAGAGCTGGTACAAATGCAAGGGTACTAGATTTAGACTCAGAGAATTTGGGTCCAAATATTGGCCCTGTCACTTATTGTGTGGGTGGATGGAGCTGGAGTTGATGATGGACCAGAATGTTCCTTCCAGTTATAAAACCTAGCCCATATATAGTTCAAGCTCTCCCAATACTGGAATCTGTAACATCCCTGACAAATGGTCATACAGCCTTGACCTGAACATTTCCAGGGACAGGAAGCTTACTACCTCACCAAGAGCTCAGCTCATTTATTTCCCTTTGGGACAGTGCCCCAACTTATGCCAAACCTTATGCCAAACCCCAACTGGCTTTGTTGGAACCCCCACACTCAAACCAGTATTTGTTAAGTACCTATCTATGTGTGTGTGTGTGTGTGTGTGTGAGGTGTTGGGGATACAAATAGAATAATGAATGAAACAATCCCTACCCCTAAGGAACTTATGTTCTAATGGGGAAGATAAGAGTACTTCAGTAGATACCAAATATAAAAAGAACACAAGCAAATAAATTGAGGGGAGCTAAGGGAATCAGGAAAGGCTTTGTTTGTACAGATGATGCTTGAGGGAGGTCTGGAGGAAAGCAAGGAATCCCTGTGAGACGGAGGTGAGGAGAGAGGGCCTACAAAGACCTGGAGGTGAGAGCAGAAGTGTTCCTGTGGAGGGACAGAGAGGCCATTTTGGCTGGATGGCAGAGCATGAGAGGGGTGGCAACATTCAATGAGAAGTAGGCTGCAGCCAGGTCTTGAAAAGATGAAGAGAATTTATAGTCCATTCTGGAGGCAACAGGAAGTCACTGGAGTTGGCTGAGTAGAGGAGCTACGGGGTACATGGGGTATGGCAGTACATGGGGTACATTGGAATGGGGAGAGACTGGAGGCTGCTGCAATGATGCAGGTGACATGGGCCTGAATTGAAACCATGGTTCTGTGAGGGCAAGATCTGGCAACTACTTAAAGATGTAAGATGAGGGGGAAAAGAGTCAAGAATGATGCCATGATGAGTCTCAGAGATTAGGGAATGGTGGTTTCTTTAAAAGAAATGATGGAATTTGGAAAAGAGCTGAGTTTGGAAGAAGTTAATAAGCTGTTTGGACATACTGAGTTGGAGCTGTCTCCAGGACATCCAGCTTCAAATGTCCAACAGGCAACTGGTGATTCAGGGCTGAGGCACAGGATGGAGCCTACGACCATGTCTAGATGGATACATACAGCCATCATTCTAGAGATCATGAAATCCATAGGAGCCAACAAGGTCCTCAAGAGAGGGAATGCAGAGAGGAGCAAGGAGCTGAAAACAGGGGCCTTGAGAAAGTCTACAGTTAGGGGACATGACCTGGATAACGTACAAAGGAGGAGCTCTAAAGACAGGGAGGAGAACCAGTAGAGAGCAGTGCCCTGAAAACCCGGAGGAGGGGCATGGAAGAGATGGTGGTCAGCAGTGTCAAATTCAGTTGCTGGTCAAGAAAGTTGAGGAGTAAAAAGAGTACATTAGATTTGGAATGAAAAGACTGCTGATCACTCTGGAGAGAGCAGTTTCAGTGAAAAGGTTTGGAAGCCATGCTGCAAAAGGCTGGCTGGTTTTTTTTTTTTTCTAGGAGTTTGGCTGAGAAAGGCAGGAGAAATATAAGATTATAGCTTGAGGGGATGGTAGGGTCTGGTGAAGGTTTTTTAAAGATTTGGATTGTTTGAAGTGGAGAAGGAAAGGAATGAGGGGAAGGGAGAAAGAGGGAGACCAGAGAGGAAGAAGGGAAAGGTAGGGACAGAGGAAGGTACAGTGAGGGAAACTACTCAGCTTTCTTGTTACCTTTACACCACCACCCACTACCAGAGGATACTCTAAGTTTCTGAGTGCAAGGTGACATCAAGTCTAAAATTCACACCTCCTCTGTATTCCCTGCCCCTAACTGGAGAGGGTAGAGGGTGGACATCCAAGAGCTCCTCCCAGGACCTCCATTTAGGGAGTGGGCCCAGGGCAGACTCCTCATCATTTCCCACCTGCCTTATCAGCCTAGGACCCTTCCCACTTCCCAGCTTCTTTTTATATACTGTCTCTCCCCACTAGGCTTTGAGCCTTCGAGGACAGGGACTGTCTTTGGCCTTTCTTTGTATCCCAGTGTTTAGCACAGTGCCAGGCACACAGTAAACACTTAATATTTATTGACTGCCTTTCGCTCCAGCCCAATGCCCGGTGATGACTGTCAATCAAAGGCTGAAAACATAAAATAGGCATTCACAAGATTTAAAGGTGAAAAGGTCCAATCTTGTCATTGTATATATGATGAAACTGAAGCCCCAAAGTGCCAAATGCAAATGACTTGTCTGAAGCCACACAAAAAAGAGGAAACACTTGGGCCCAAATCTGGCACTCTCTCTGCTGTTCCAGAGGCGGGTTGGGGCTAAAGGTTGTCTCCCCTAACCAGGACCTTGGGAAAGTGTTTCAAAACACTGCTTATGGTGCTCTGGGAAACATCCCCTCAAACAGGAGGACCTGGAGCTTCATCATCATTAATATCACGAAAAAAATTCCCATCTCCACCTCTGGCTTCATGTCATTATTGATTTATATGTGTCTGACTTGACGTCCTATTTTAGTTCCAAATATTATCTCTTGGTTACTTTTGCACAAGATGTACCGACGACTGCTGAAAGTCCTGACTTGGTTTTTGTTGGAGCAGCAATCGCTGGGGGTCAGAACAGAAGTCAACGCTCTTGTGGTAAGCCATTCCACATCACTTTAACTGTTCAGTTAAACCCGAAATTCTTTCATAGGCCTCATTTCTTCATGCTGGCCTCAGAAAAAACAAGGGAGATGGTTGGGCTCTACCTCATTTTGTTCTGTTGAGAAGCTCAACTCTTCCAAGAACCCAGAATTTACAAGGGCTCAGCTCTACCATGTACTTAAAGACTCAGACCTTCCAAGCCCATCAGAAATCAGAGTCCCCTGCACCCCAGAAAGACCATGCACTCAGCTAGATTCCTCATACCAACCAATGTTTCCTTCCCAGGTCACAACGTCACAGAATTTGAGAGCTGGGAGCAACTTGATGGGCCATCTAGTCCATCCCATAAGGGAGGAAGGACGCACACTGAACAGTGGTCATCCAGTCCCTGCTTAAAGACAGCCCCTGCCGCCTTGGGGAAGTCCACACCACTTTGGATCGCACATGACTGTGGGGCAGTTCTCTGCTAAGAGAAGGAAACGGGCCTCTGCAATGTGCCCACACTCACTAAGGTTTCCATCTACATACCCAGGTTCAAACACCCCGGGAAGCTATCAAGATAACAATTAATATACATATAGCACTTTAAAGAATGTCTGCCTGTTAACTTTGTGACTCTTCAGTGGAAGCGTCAAAAAAACTGGCCTTGAATTCTAGCTCTGTCATTGACTTAACCAACTGTGTAATCAGTCAAGTCACTGCACCAGAATGCTTCCCTCATCTATAAAATGGGGATAATAAAAATACACTGCCCCACTCACAAGTACAAACCTTAAAAAGAAGGGATGCAAACTATCGCAGAATCACAAAACATTAGAGCTAGAAGGGCTCTCCAAGATCCAGGCCACGCCCCTCATTTTCCAAATGGGAAAACTGAAGTCTGGAAAGGGGACTTGCAACCCAGAGTTACAGAGCTAATTAGAGGCAAAGCTGGGACTAAACACACATTTATCAAATACTTTACAATTTATACAGGCTTTTCTCACAGCAGCCTAGGACCTCCTTAAATAGATGAGGTAATAGACAAAGGGGTCACAGAGCCCAGACTAGAACCCAGGTCTCCTGCCTATTTGGCCTGTGCTGAGAGTAGCCACGTAAAGTGGAACAGACGAAGGATGAGCACCTTGGGCATCCTCCTGCCCATGTTATCCACAAGGTCAAACATTTGGGGCTTTACCAGTTCCAGAACTGGGAGGAGGTCCCCACTGAGATGAGCCTGAGGAGCTGTGGGATCGGGTAGCATCTCTGAACCAGGGCTTTCCCCATCATTACCTGCCTAATCAGGACAATTACACTTTCCAATTGCTAGAGTTGGATCACCTGGCAGGAGCTGAAGCACAGGGACAGCAGGGCCAGGAAGGAGGGGGTGATTTCTTTGTAGGCTTTCTTTTCTGTCCTCAATTTGAAGGGCCCTGTGGAGACTAAAATGCTTCTGTGCAAAAGGCACCTCTCCCTCCCTCCCTCCCTCCCTCCCTTCCTTCCTTCCTCTTCTCTTTCTCTCTCTCTCTCTCTCTCTCTCTCTCTCTCTCTCTCTCTCTCTCTCCCTCTCTCCCTCTCTCTCTCTCTGAAACCTCTTAGGAGGAGTTTGCTTCTAAAAGGGAGGAAGCTTTGGCTGGGCTGGCAGGAGGAGGTGAAGAGGTCCTTGGAAAATCTACAATAGCCATAATGCTCCCACTTGAGGAAGGACACTGTGGTCAAGCAGAAAAGGCATCCGGAGAAGTGGCCACAGCCCTGCTTCTGTACTAATGGCTGCATGACCAGGTCAGTCGTGTCCAGTAGCTGACCCTGTTTTCTTCACTTTCACTTAGCTTTGCGTCCCCAGTCCTTAGCACAGTGCCTGGCACATAGGAGGTGCTTAATTAACGAATACTGGGCAACCTTCTCTCAGAGAGGTGAGGAAAATGCTTGTGAACCTCAGAGTGCTCTCAGAGGATCATCCCTCCAGTGGTTCTCTATCAGTCTCTCCGCTACTACAAGGGACATTCACGAGTGAGTTCAATTCAACAAACTTTTATCACACTGACTCCATGCAGGGCACTAGGGCTGAAACGAGAGATGTAAGTGTTTCTCACACAGACCTTGGGCTCCAACAGGTGCAAGAGCCAGGCACATAAAGCAGTGTGACACAGGGTGGAGGAGGTCAAGTCTCTGAGCGGTCACATCTCAGTTATGAGAAGCTTCATTTTTGGCTTTATATCTCCAGTGAATAAAATGCAGTAGTTGCTTAATAAATGTTGGTGCGAAAGCCTCTGAGACCTCTTCCAACTCACATTTTAGGAAGGGTCTTGGCAAAGTCTAAAAGAAATCTGGGGTGGGGATGGAAAGAGGGTTATCACTTTCAGCTGTGGGAGAGGAATCTGTAAAAATTTCATGGAGGAGGGGAAGGACTAAGTAGTGAATAAGGGAGGACTACAGTGAGGGAGGACGGGAGGGAAGAAGAGAAGACTGAGGAGAGGTGGAGGACTATAGGAGGGAGAATTGGGGGAAGGGAGGATTGGAGAGAGGGAAGAAGGGAAGACTGCAGGGAGAAAGGACTGAAGGTAAGAAGGGAAGACTGAGGGGAGGGGGATAAAGGGAGAACTGAAGGGAGAAAAGGAAGACTGGAGAGAGAGAAATAGCAAGAAAGACTTCCAACAGGCAGAGATGGGGCTGGGGAGTTCATTTCAGATATGAGGCATATCATAACCAAAAGCAAGCACTTACAGAAGGCAGATCAAGAACAGGAGAGAGCTGTCCAGTTTAGCTGCAATGTAAGACATGTGAAAGGAAGTAGCAGGAGGCAGTGCTGGCAAGGTGGAGTGGAGCCAGATTGTGGAGGTCCTCAAATGCCTGGCTAAGGCTTGGAGCTGGGGGAATGAAGAGAGTTGGCGGCTGCTTTAGGAAGACAACAGACAGCAGTGTGAAGGTTGGCTTACACCAGGGAGGGCCTGGAGGTAGGATGGCACTGATTTACAAAGCACAGTTCTTCATCAGGCAGTAAACAGTACAAGTGCCACCCCCACTCTGCAGATGACTTGTCCGTAGTTCCCCAGGCCCTCATCAATGCACTTCTCCTTGCCTCTGCCACTTGAGAATCCTTTGCTCCTTTCTAAGCTCCTCTCCAATGCTGCCTCCTATAGGAAGCCTTTCATGATCCCCTTACTGGCTGGGGCGCTTTCCTTCCTCAAAGCACTGATAGATACATGTTTCTCCCCCTTTAGATTGTAAGCTCCTTGAGAGCAGGGATGGATTTGGGGGTTTTCCTTTGTATTTCAATGCCTAATACAGTATAGTTTGTATAACTTTGCCAAACTCAAGCTGTTGAATACTAAAGCATCAAATAGGAGATCAAAAGCCAAGCTCAACTACAGCACACCGCCTCTCAAGAAAAGCAGCCCCCAAAAGTCCATTTGACAGGGAAGATGGAAAAATTCATTCTGGTGCTTATCAAAAGAAGCTATTTCTAACCCCCTAGAAAAGGAATTCTTAACCTCCAAGGGGTCTGTTGGTAGATTTCTGAGGTCCCGTGGATGGGGAAAAAAAAATTACATCTTTAATTAAAAGTACCTAACTAAAATATAGCATTTCCTTCAATTACTTAAAAGCATGATTCTGAGACTGTGCACAGGTGTCACCAGACTGCCAAAGGGATCCACATCACAAAAAGGCTATGAAAGACCCCTTGCTCTAGAACAGTCTCTCTGTTAGCTTTCTCAGCAGAGGACAAATGTTGTTGGCTCTGGGATGAAGGATTAATTCCAATTAAGAAGAAACACCAGCTCTAAGGCTGACTCAGACACATTTTTCTTCGTCTGGAAATTCTAAAGCATCAAACTGACAATCATAATTTAGCCAGGTCCTATAAGAAATCAGCATATGGTCAAGTATGTGAAGGAGTTAGAAACAGCACTATACTTTGTTGCCATCAAGGGAAATGCAACAAAGTGTGGGAGAAGTTGGGGCCTCTCACAGAACACTCCCAGCTGACAAAGAATGACAAATTTCATTGAACATCTAAGGTTGATTTTAAGCCCCAGGGAATGAAGGGGTTATTTTATTTATTCTCTTCCATTGCAGTTGAACTGATTTTTGACCCCTCCACTTCTCTTACTTTAAAAAGCTATAAAGCAAGCAGCAATGAGTCCAGCTGAATATCTTTATAACCAGAAAGTAACACCTTCCACGATGTCCTTTTTCAACATTCAGGACAACTATATATTTCCCTGGCCCAACAGGATGTCACAAGGCAACCCATCATGAAGATGAAGCACAGAGCATGGTGCAAAGGATCGTCTTAAATACCTTGGTCATTAATAGTGCTCCACAGAGTCTCTTCCCTCTGCTCCAGAGAGATTAACACGGCTGCCTTTGCTGAGCAAAATAAAAATGTTATTTCAATTTGTGGCTCCCACTCTCCCGTGGATGACTATTTACTCCCTTCTGTTCCCTTCTGAAATATGGGTCCTTTCTACACAAGGGAAGGAGGTGGCAGATGAACATGCCAGCAAATTCATTAATTTATAAATCAGTCTGGCATGAAACAATTAACCATTTCCAATAATCAATTGGACCACAGGAATGATAAGCTCTCTGGCCCATGATGGATCTATGAAATGTGACCCATTTTAAATTATATACTGTTCCCAAATCAACCCAAGTGGTCAAGATGGACTAATTAGCACCCCATTAGCCTTCCATAGTGATATTCAAAGGGATTATCTGGTACTTGCTGCCCCTTTCCCTGTATCACATGCTACTTACCCTTACACAGGACTCATCAGCCTTGTAACTTAAGGCTATTACTCAAGTGCAGAGTCGTGTTAAATTGTCAGGTGGGGGGAAAAAAATTCAACTGTCAAAGTGTACTAGGAGACCTCTGCTGCTAAGTCTAGTTCTCACATGGTTTCACAAAGAAAAAGGCATTTCCTTTAAAACTCCACTTCTCTTCAGTGCCACATTCAGGCTAAACCAAAGCATTACCAAAGGCCATCCCTGCCCTGAAGTCTGGGGCATATGCCTACCATAGGTAGTATGGTTTAAAAAGGACCAGGAATGGTGTCAGGAGAGCCAGGTGAGATTCTTGTCTCTGTCACTGACTCATTGTGTGACCCTGGACAAGTTCTCTGTAAAAATGAAGGCTAGATCTCTAAGATTCCTTTCTAGCTCTAACATTCCTGCTTTTAAGACACGAAAACATTAAGTACCTACTGTGCACAGTGTGATGTGTCAGGGGGTAGGGGAGGTAAAGAATTTAGACAAGATGTAGTACCTGCTTTCATGGAGTTAACAGTCTAGTGTGTGGGCTTGCTTGTGGAGGACTACACCTACACAAACAACTATAAAACAAAATGATACTCAGATGCAACAGAGAAATGCAAATAAAGTCTTACATGAGGGTCAAAGGGTGAAATGTAATTACTTTTTGGAAGTAGGGAAAGATCTCAGGAAGACTTCAAGGAAATGGAAATGGCATTTAAATTAGACTTTAAAGGAGGGGTCCTTAGCCTATGGCCCTTGGATTTAAATGTGTATATATATATATATATATATATTTTTTTTTTTAAATGCATTTCAGTACAATTGGTTTCTTAGATACTCCTATTTATCTTACACACTTAAAAACATTATTCTAAGAAGGGTTCTCATAGATGACCAAAGGGGCCCAAGATATAAAAGAGATTAAGAAAAAAACTCCTTGACTTAAGGGAGAATGTAAAGGAGCAGCCCAGGCCTCTATGAAATGAGCTCTACTTGAGAGCAGGCTTTGAAGAGTCAATAATCCTAACAATTCACATTTACGGTTTCCAGCGTACCTTTTCTTATGTCAGTGTTACACGATAGGTAGTAAATGCATGGCCTCCACTTTACAGATGAGGAAAATGCCACTCACAAAAGTGAAGAGCTTTGTCCAAGTTCACACAGATACTGCGGCAGGCCTGAGACTGAAATCCAGGGCTCTTGTGGCAGCTAGGTGGCGCAGTAAATAGAGCACCAGCCCTGGAGTCAGGAGGACCTGAGTTCAACTCCAACCTCAGACACTTAACACTTACTAGCTATGTGACCTTGGGCAAGTCACTTAACCCCAATTTCCCTGCATC
>CM053594.1:57550127-57618091 GCA_028646575.1 Pseudocheirus occidentalis
AAGGTCCTCTTCAGGATGACGGCATCAGGAGCTCTCTGTGATTTCCCCAGACACCCAGATGTCATCGACTGGGAGGTAGGGGATGGAAAAGACCCATTAGCTCACTAAGGTTGTACCATCTCTCCAGGCACAACCTTGTTTGCTCCTTGCTCACTGTGCATATTGCGCCCAATTATATCAATTCTCCACACGATTAAGCCATCCTTAGGCAAGGCAGGTGGAAATCCCCATGGGGGGGAACTCCTCCCACCTCCACCCCCACCAAAAGTGCATTGTCATCCTCTTAGATGCTTTGCTATAGTAAACTAAACATTTATGAAGGGCCTACTAAGTGTAAAAGCATTGCAGAGCTCTGAGTCATACCTGCCTGGGGCCCTCAGCTACAATAGCTAAAGGGAAGGGAATTTAGACCATGCCCACTCAATACTCAAGAAAACGGATTAAAGTCTAAACAGCAGAGTCAAAGCTCAGGTTCCTTTCACGGTTCTTTACTTCCCAGAAAAAGAAGTGAAGCCCGGAGGCCAGACCCTCTCCCCGGTACTTCATAGATAAGGTGCTGACTTTGGAGACAGGGGGTCTGACTTTAGTCCCAGCTCTGCCACTTACTAGTTTGTGCAACCTTGAACAAGTCAACCCTTTAGCCCTGTGCAATAAGGAAGGGGGGACATGAACTAGAAAATCTCAATGCTAAAAATCTGGGGCCCCAATAGTCACCCTAAATAATATGACATGGCCTCTAGGCCATCCTGAGGAATAATCTAATTACATTTATCTGGTTCTCTGAGTCCATTTTGGGACAGAAGGATGTCTTAGTTGATCCAACCCACTTGCTAGAAAATTCATTTTCCTGAATACTGAAGAAAGAGCATCATGTGGTTTCCTTTTACTTCAAAGCAGCAGACAGCAGGAGCAAGCCCAGTTCTTTGTATATCTCTACCACAGACAAGGACACATCCCAGCCCCAGCCTTCCCCTCAAACCTACTATTCCCACTACACAAACTCCCTTTTCAAAGGTGCAAATGCCAGTGGCAGCTATGAAGGTCTAGTTGGCAGAGTAAGAGACATACAGAAGGCATGGTGGTGGGGGGAGGCAGAAAAGGAAGCCACACCAGACCCTGGGAAATGGAGAGAGAGGGAGCAATATGCAAATGGAGAGTCGCCTCAAATCCCTAAACCCATTAATAAGGCCCTGAGCAGAAGCAGCTGGTGTCTCATCGGAGGCAACTGGCCAGCTTTTCCAGAAGGGTGAAGGGAACAATTCAGGGAAAAGGAGAAAACACAAACACACACGTTTCTCCCTGTCCGTCTCCCCCCCTCTCCCCCCCCCTTAGAACCAGCCAGGTGCTTTTTTCACAATGCACTAACAACAGCTGGAGGCAGACACGAGGACTCCCATGATAGTAAATCAGCAGCAACAGGAGATGCCCTGAAGCTTCAGGGGTGGGGGGGAACCCTCGAGCCCAGAGATAATAGACGCCACTTCCATGTTCTCTCCTCTGGAGCCAAGCTTCAATTCATTTTTGTTTCCTTTTTCATCTTAAGGGTGATTGATCATCGGCGCTCCTCAGAGATCTACCCCCTGCCCCCCCGCCTATCTTAGGGTCCCTTTGTACCTCCCCCGCAGCCAGCACACAGGGGCTTGCCTGCCCATTTGTAGGTACTGCATAAATGGCTGATGAGCAAATTAATGAAGTAATGAATTAAACAATTCCCAGGCTCTGCTCCTTCTCTGGCCAAGGAAGCTTTCAGATCTAGAAAGAAAAGGTTCGGATCCAGAAAACCATAGGAGCAGCAAGGGGGCGGGAGAAAAGAGAGTGCCTCCCAAGCTATTGGGCCAGAGGAGTAGGAGAGCCCCTCTCCCTGAAGTCCCCCATGAGTCTTGCTAAATAGTGGCCCCTCACCCAGTCCCACAGAAAGGGAAACCCCGCAGGCCCGGCCGGCCGGAGCAGAGAAGCATACGAGCCGGCATTACAAGGTGCACCGGAAGGTGGCTGGATTTCGGTGTATCCTTCAGCCCCCCAAAACAGTGCACCGGCCTGGAGGGAGGAGCGAGGTATCTCCTCACTAAGGAGAAGGTGGGAGAAAGAGAAAAAAAGCCCCGCCGTTGCTTTACACTTCCCCACAGCCACCTTCCCCTCCTCAATTCCTCAGACTTGGGGGACAGGTTTCAAACACAACCCCAGGACCACCACCCCCAACTGCGCGTGCGCGCTCGCACGCTTCTCTTCTCTGCCCGGTCCTCCCACCGGTTACAGTTAGAACACGGAGTCCTACAGCCGGAGCGCAAGATAACGGCCAAAGGGGAGTGGGGAGGGATGTTGGAGGGGAGAGGGAAGGGAACTCCGCCCCTGCCTCCTCCGAGAATGACGTCACTCTGCTCTTCCCCGCCCCTCGCCCTCGCCCTCGCCCCCCAGCGGCGCGCTGGTCCAGGGGGTGATTGCTGGGCTGAGGCTGCAAAGGGCTGGCGCCCACCTTTGGCCAGGATTTAGTGATTTCGTTTCAGGCTGTGGATCGTGGAGGGGAAAGAGGATCGGAAAGAGGAAAGGAGGAGATCGACCGTGGGCAAGGGACCCATGGAGCCCATAAGTTGCATGAGTCGCACGCACGTCCTGCGTGTTCTCACCTTCCCGGTGCAGGCGGAGATGCCCGGGCGGGCGCCACGTGCAGAGCCAGGAGGTCTGTCAGTCCATCCAGGCAGCCAGCCGCCCACCCCCCCACCTCCCCCGGCCCTGCTCTGGAGGTTCCCGGCGTCCATGGTGACCAGCCCCAGCCCCAAGCCAACTAAGTCAATCGATGCATTTCCATTCAAAAAGCATTTATTAAGCGCTTTTGGAGCACCTAGAACCGGGAGGAACACAAATCCAAAGGCCTCCGCCCTCCCCCTCGACTTCTAGCTGCCACAGATGTTCCTTCAAGCACCCACCCACCCCCGGGGGTGGGGCGGCAAAGACCAGGTCTCCCTCTCCGCCAGAATGCAGCCCCCTTAATCCTCTCCGACAAACAGGCACCCCGGGAGTAATCTGCTTCAGGAGAATTCTGAGCACGTGAACATTCACTCAAAACCCTGTGCCAGGGTCTCCCTGGTGGGACCCCTGCCAGGCTTTCCCCCCTTTCACCTTCTGCAGAGCTCTCTGGAAATCCCCGTTCCTAGAAGGAACCAAGGGCTGGTGCAGACTTTTTGGCTTTCCCCAAACTGAAAGGGCTTCAAGCTGACATCAATCACTAACACTCCTTCCGTCCCTCCACGGGGACCTGAGATGGTTTGAAATGTTACGATTCCAAGCCTGAGTCTGTTCCTCAAAACAGTGAGAAAGCTAAGGTACCTTCCCAGCTCTATCTAACTCTATGATTTGTCATTCCCCTTTCCCGTGTGGACAAGAGAAATGTTTCTCTCCTAAGAACAGCACTGTGGGGCAAGAGATTTAGGGAGGTGGCAGCAGCGTAGGGATAGCTCAAAAAGTCCCAAATTGTCTTATCAGTCCTAAATCTTGGTTAAGAGCAACCTCCCTACACACACCCCATTTAGACGAACCAGGCTTCTAGTATCTGCGGACTGGGGCGGGGCAAGGGCTGTATCCTTTGGGCCCCCAACCCTTAGCTTGTCACCAGAAGGAGACTGTTAACTCCTCTGGTGCTCCGGAATACAGGCTACGCAGAGCTGAGCTAAAAGCTGAGTGTGAGAAGGGTGAGAGGGTGCTCAGACGAAACCAGAAGCTAAATACCATTTGGGAAGAGGGGTGTGGTGAAAAGCCGGATAGTAGGTGGGAGATGAGGCACAGAAAGAGGGGAAGGGGGAAATCCCATAGGAGGAAGGGGCTTGGGGCCAGAGAGAGCCCTCTGGTGCCCAGAGGAGAAGGGATGTCCATGGTTTGACCAGCCACGAAGGCAGGCAGATCTGACTTCAAGAAGGAGGAAAAGAAAAGAGAGAGGTCCCCTGCCACTTTTCGGATCCCTCTGATGGCAGGAGAGAGAGGAAGGCAGCAGAGGGTAGGGACTCAGGAAGGCAGGTTGTTGTGGGCTCCCCGGGTGCGGGAAAAGTGGAAGAGACTTCTTGCTCATAGAAAGCCCCTCAACAAGCTTTCCAGAGTCCCTGGGTTCAGCCCTCCTCTCTCTCTGCCTTTGAAGGTATGAAGCTCCAGGACTCAGCCTTTCTCGGGCTTCCCCCACCCCTCGGCTCGATGCCCCGTAATTCAGTGGTGCATCTCTCTCTCCCCACCCCCACCAGTCCCCGGAATAGCCGTGGGTCTTCGTAGCCTTCAGCAGCCTGCCGTTCCTCCATCCTCCTAGCCCTCATTGGAGAGAACTGCCCCGGGACTCCGCTGCCATCGCCTGCATACTCCGTTACATGCATCCAGAGTCCCCTTCCTTTCCCCTTTCCTGCACTCCCTGCCCCGCCCGCATCATCCCCGGGTGCGACCAACCCAAGCTCGGGGGCTTTCTGTCCAGCTTCCGGGGCAATTCTTTAGCTAGTGCTTTCCAGTGTATTTCCCCCCTCCCCCCAGACATTAGCCCAAGCCATCCTGGTAGGTCGCATCCCTCCCTTCCAACCACAAATTCACAATGCTCCCAGCTACACCCCGCTTCCTTAGTGCAACGTTCAGAAGCCAGTCCCGTCCGTCCCCACCCCCCTCTCGTGCAAAGCTGCCCCCCCCTAGCCCCGGCCATCCCCACCGCCTCAGGCATTGTCCCGGTGCCTTCTCACCGGCTCCTCTGTGCAACGCCCCAGCTCACATTCGCGAGCACAGCAGCCGGGGGCACCGGAGCATCCTTCTAGCTCCACACAATGCCCGAGTGCGCCGGTGCATCACTCCCCGGCTCCATCACACAATGCCCGTGTGCATCCCATCCCACACTACGGCGACTCCATTGCCCCCACCCCCCACACCTTTCCTCCGCCAACTGTCTCCACCTTCTCGACTGTCCCCTGCCCTCCAGCCCCCCCACCCCCACCCCCAGGGCTTGGGCTGAGATTTTACCTGGTGGCTGGCTGGGCTGGGCTCCCCCGGCTCTTGTCCCCCTCACATCCTCGCAGGAAGAGGCGGCGGCGGCGTAGCATTTAATCCGTCTGGACCCGGCGCTCTCCCAGGCAAGCCAGCCCGAGCAGCAAAGCAGGCAGCGGGCGCGCGCTGGCCGGGGCTGGCAGGGATCGCGCGGGCGGGCGGCGCGAGGACAGACACTGCGGCTCGCGCTCTCCCAGCAGCTCCAGCTCCCCACAGCCGGTGATGTCATTCCATTCCAAGAGCCGCTGCCTCCGCCGCCGCCGCCGCCGCCGGCCAGGAGCTGAGGGGGGAGGAAGAGGGAGGGCTCGCGCGGCTCCGAGGAAGGGGGGAGAGAAGGAGCCCAGAAGGGGGAGGAGCCCGGCCGTCCCTGCGTCACCGCGCAACACCTCGCCACCAAGCCTCCCTCCTCTGCTCCCTACCTGTCAGCCAATGGGAATAGCTGGCTTCTGTCACGTGGTAGCTAAAGGACCGAATTGTGAGTTAAAGGGCTCAGAAGCACGTGGTGTTCTCTAGAGCAGGGGCTCTGGGAGCACGTGGTGATCCCAGTGGCGATAGCGCGAGAGGGCCTGTTAAAGGGACCATCGAAGCTCCAATATTCTCGGGCTGGACCTCGGTTCCCACAGTTGGAAATGGTTTTCTTGGAACCAGCTTTTCTCCCTCCCCTTTGGCTATTTTCAGTCTTTAATTTAAACACACATATTATATCTAGCTATGTGGCAGGCACTGTGCAGTGTATGGGTTATGCAAAAGTAATAGCTCTGCCCACGGTCCAAACCAACCAGGATTTTTGTGAGGAGCATATTTGGTAAACCCTGAGGCACTAACAGAAATGGAGTTGTTCATTAGAATGGCTCAATCAAATAGTCTTCTAAAGCCCTGGCCAAATGCTTCATGGTGGTGTGGAGGTGGGCCAAGACTCTGGAACACCTTGCTAGTAAAACAGCCTCTCTCAGCGTCTACAGGTGCATTTCCGGTGGCAGGCTGGGTCTGCTACCTGACGATCAGCCTAAGTGTGAGAAGGCTTATGATGAAGAGGCTGCCCACTCAGGAGGTGATCATCATTGTCTAAGGCAACCTAACAAACAAGAAAGTCAAAAGATGCCCCTCCCCCTTAATTCCACCGTAATGGTGTCAGGCTGGCAGAAAAGGAAGGAAAAAGGGGCTAAGAGTCAGAGTTTCCAACACTCATGGCAACTTTGATATTCTTGATAGAAATTAAACTAGAAGAGAGCAACAGCTAGTAAATGGCCATACAAGTATAAAAATAAGACAGCCCTTGACCTCAAATGAGTAAATACATGATAATTCTCATGAATCACTTATTATGACATGGATATAGTGCTCTAGGCCCTAGATATAGAGTTTAGGTGCCTCCATTGTATGATCTCTTTCGACTTTCATAATAATGCCTTTGAGGCAGGAATTACAGGTATTATTATTCCAATTTCACAGATGAGTAAACTGAGGTTCAGAGAGGTTAAATCTCTTATCTGAATTTATTCACCTGTTTATCAGAAGTGGGATTTGGGCATATGAGTTACTGACTCTAAGCCTGACGTTCCATCCAGCAGAACCAAAGGGATCAAATAAGAACAGTACTGGAAAGTTCTGGAAAGGATCACATTGAAGGCAAGGACTGGTTTTTTGTTTTTGTATTTTGTCTTTCCCCAAACATATGGGTCAGTACTGTTACCCAGTAAGAGCTTAATAAATGCTTGTTGACTCTCTGGTGAGCATCAAGCAACCTTTCTCTCTCTCTCTCTCTCTCTCTCTCTCTCTCTCTCTCTCACTCTCTCTCTCTCTCTCTCTCTCTCTCTCTCTCTCATACACACACTCACACACACACACACACATTGAATTTGACTATTTAGGAAATGATAATAAATGATTTGTTATTGACATGTGAGTTACTTCAGAATCAACTGTCTATATGTAGTCAGTTAAAACCGGTGGAGAACCAGAAGAAAGCATGATAATGGTGGGAAGATTGATGATAATGCTGATGCTGGAGAATGAGGAGAAGTACAATGGTTCTGTCTGAAGTACAGGATCCAATTATAATAGCTTCAACCTGAGCTATTCAAATAAAATGTTGACACTGGAAAATAAGAAATGGGAAAAGGTCATATTGACTTTGATAATTACCATTTCCACAGAAGTTTGAAGAAGCAGTTCGTGTAAACTGATGAGAGGCATAATGGCATTATGGATAGGGAGCTGGCCTCAGACTCAGGATGACTTGGGTTGAAATCTTACCTCTGACACATACTGACTATGTAACCCTGGACAAAGTCACTCAACCTCTCAGTTAACTTTCTAAGAATATATTAAAGAAGAGTTGTCATCTGTATTGGTGAATTTCCTTACAGGAGTCTCCCTTTACCAGGGAATTCATAGTTCAATAAGGAGGTCAAAAGAGACTTGAGATTGTCTTAGCCAGCAAATACTGGATTTCCTTGCCAACTAATGTCAAGGGCATCACTGGTTTACAGTACAAACACATTTGTAAGACATTTTGGAGGAGGATAGAAGTTTGTGAGTCAGAAGAACTTCATAAAAAAACAGTGAAAAGCAGCATAGGCAGAAATACATCTGTAGAAAGCTTGGCAGGAGGCATGACTAAACCAGATCATCCCAAGAGCACTTACAGATGAAACTGGAAGGCGAACAACAAATAAATGATAAATGGGAACAGATTTGTCATTGTTTCTACAGTGAATCTATTTTCATCATTATTGAGAGCAAAACCAACACATTTGGACTTTACTGCCTTTGTACTTGACAAAAAAGAAATGGCATTTAAGAAGATGCAGTTGGTTTAAAAAAATTAAACCAGACTAAGTATATGCTGAAAAAACCAAACAAACCCATGCTGGATGTGGCTCAGTTTTTAAAAACTTGAGGGGAATCATTTTATGATATAAAATGAGTTGGGAAGATTAAAAAAGGATGGAAAATATTATCACTCCAAAAAGGCATCAAGAAGACTCCAATAATAGTCACAACAATAATAGCCAGTGCTTAGTTTGGCTGCAAGGTTTATAAAGAGGTTTACATTTATTAATTCATTTAATTCTTTACTATGCACTTTGAGGTGGTGCTGATATTATTGTTCTTTTACAGATGAGGGAACCGACTTGCCCAACTTATTGAGACAGTATTTGAGCTTAGGGCTTCCTGACCAAGTTCTATACTCTTTCCACTATGCTACTTCTTTTCTTTTTTTTTTAAACTGATTTATTTATTTTTAGTTTACAAGATTCAGTTCTACAATCCCTTGAGTTTCAAATTTTCTCCCCTCCTCCCCTTACTTTCTTATCTCTGTAAAATCTCTGTGAGAATGATCTACACAGGGCCTTAAGGGTGTGTTATAATCCACATAACTTTTCCAATATATGTTTGTTGCTTTCTTTGATAAAGAAATCTCTAGTTTTTGTGTAACCAGTGTTTGGTGTGGAAAGAGCTAAATTGGCAAGTGTGTGGTCCACCCATTGGCCAGGTCTGAAAATATAGATTCCATTCTACATCGTATGTCCATTATCTCTCTGCTAGTAGGTCAATAGCATATCTTGTAAGTCTTCTGGAGTACTGTTAGTCATCATATTGATTAGAATTCTTTAGTTTTTCAAAATGATTTTTCTTTGCAATGTTGTGGTCTTTGTATAAATTGTTCCCCATACTTCACTCATTTCACTCTGAATCAGTTCATATGTGTCTTCCCATGTTTTCCTTTCCTATAGGATTCCATTCCTATACAATACTTTGTTCATCTTTTCTCTAATTGATGAGCATCCCCTTAATTTCTGTTTGCTTTTGTTGTTGTTCTTGGGAATATTCCTTTCCTTTAGGCTTCAATCTCTTTGAGTATATGCCTAGCTGGGGTGTCAAAGAGTATGCACAATTTAATAACTTTTTGAGTTCAGCTCCACATTGCTTTTTCAGAATGGTCAGTGCATTTCCCAACTCTAGCAACAGTATATTAGTGCACCTATTCTCCCACATTCCCTCCAAATATTATGATTTTCCCTTGTTTGTCATCCTTGAGTCATCAGAGTTGTTTTAATGTTCATTTTTATTACTATTGATGATTCATAGCATTTCAAAATATGATTACTGATAACTTAGATTTCTTCCATTGAGAACTAGCTTATCATATCCTTTGACTTTATTTTTAAGGAACAGATCTTGCTCTTGTATTTTAAATCAGTCTTCTATAATTTTTGGATATCAAGCCTTTCTTTATAGGACAATCTTGTTTTACAAATTTTCCCTAGTTAACTATTTTCCCTCCAATTTTACCTGCATTAATTCTGTTTGTACAGAAGACTCTCAATTTTATGGAATCAAAATTGTCCATTTTTATATCTTGTGATCCTATCTCTCAATGATCAGGAATCCTTCCTTTATCCAGAGCTGCAAAAAGTATCTCCATCCCCACTCCTCTATAATTTTCTCATGTTGTGACCTTTTCTATCCAAGCCATGTAGCTCTTTGGATTTTATTAAGTATATACTATGAGATGTTAGTTTGAATCTGATTTCTGTCCAACTGCTTTTCAGTTTTCCCAACTGTTTTTGTTAAAGAGTGAGTACATGCCTCAGTTGTTGGTTTATTGAAAATTTTACTACTGTATTCATTTGCTTCTGTAGCTTGTATGCCTGATTTTTCCCACTCATCAACTTTTACGTTTTTTAGTCAGTACCAAGTCATATTGATGATTACTGCTTTGTAGAATAGTTCCAGGTCTAGTTCTAGGAGGTTTCTTTTCTTCTCACTTTTTTGTTCATTATTTCTCTTGAGATTCTTGACCTTTTGTTCCTCCAGATGTTTTGGTATTATCTTTTCTAGCCTAGTAAAGAAATCCTTTGCTGGTTTGATTGTACAATAGCCTAATTCATCTCCATGCCTTCTTTCTGAACAGTTGCCACGGTGACTTTCCTAAAGCACAATCTGACCATATCATACCTTATTCAATAAAGTCTAGTGAATCCCTATTGCCTTTAGGATAAAAATGTTATTTAACCTTTATCCTATGCTTTAAAAATATCCATTTTGTATAAATTTTGCAAATACAAAATTATTAGTGGCACATATATGTAAAAAGTATATAATTGATCATTATATATACACACAAACTGGGAATATGTGCTAATTTTTTTTTCTGGCAGGGGTATATAATCAAAAAAGTTTGGAGAACACTATTCTAGACTGTGGCCTGTAGCTGGCCAACTAGCCAATTAAGCTCATCCATATTTAGTGTATGTAGGACAGACCTTGAAGATGGACAATGATTAGCCAAAATGAAAGAGACAAAAGAGCCAGCAGAAGAGAAAAGTCAATTCTTGTAAATTCAGATTGTAAATGATGAGAAGACTTTTCTAACTAACTGATTGGGTGCAGCTGGCTAAGGTGGGGAGGTTGTACCACAAAAGAGTAAAAGGTGATCCTTAGGGTTATCACAGTAAAAACATGATGGATCCTTTCTCTTAAGTCCAAATAATAGCCAGAGATTAGTAGATGGTAGCAAAGAGCAGCAGCAGCAACATTGGTATAGGATGGTAGAGAAAATAAAGAAGCTAAAGAACACAGATTAATGGAGAAAGTAACTCACCCAATTATATCACCAGGGAATGTTACCAGTTGTGCAGAATTAAAGGCAGAAGTTGCCCTGAACTTGTATTTCTGTACATTTGTTCCCCATGCCTATGCTCGGCCATGCACATTCTCTCTCTGGTGGTGTGGTAATGTCTAGGAATATGTCCTCTTATACATATAGGGGAAATTTTTCTTCTTGCTTTTTTTTGTGCTATGCTGTTTAATTAAATGTCTTTTGCTTTGTACTAACATGTTCCCTAGCTGTCTGGTAAAAGAAACTCATCAATGAGGGTTTGTAAGCTATACTTCTGTATTGATGGTGAACTACACCAAAACGTGTTGCACACCAGTGGTAACATTGGACAAAGGAGCCATCTGGACAAAGGCCTATGAATAATTTGGAGTGAAAAAGACCAAATTAACCTGAAGGAGGTATGTGATACTAAAGAGATGATATCAGAGGAACTTCAAAAGACGAATGATGAGAGAGAGACTCCAAGACTGAGCAAAGGCAAAGAAACAGAAGGGGGCTGTGAAGCGGGGAGGGTGTGGCTATATGGGGAAAGAGCAATGTGCAATAAAGACAGAAAGGAAATTTGGGGCCATTTTGTAGAGGGTGTGGAATATCAGTATTAATAGTTTATATTTTACATGTTTTAGTTACTTTTATGCATTATCTGTAGCCCCAAATGGAAACTTTTTTCTTTTCTTAGACTTTTGCTTAAATCCAAAAAGTTGAAGGCACCAATTCAGTATGCTCACTTTAAAGGTTTTTCCATCTTATAAATTCATACATTATTAGAGGCTGAAGGAACCTTAGAGATCTAGGCCAACCTCATTTTTTTCAGATAAGTAAATTAAGTCCCACATTTGGGGAAACGACTTGTCCAAGATCATCTAAGTATTAAGTAGCATAACTGGGATTCAAGCAAGTCTCCTGGCTCCAAATCTAGTGCTAAACCAAATTACCCTGAGTCTTTTCCTTAAAAAAATTATTGAAATACTTTTTATATCACCTTTATTTCCAAATGTATCTCTTCTTCCACCCCCTATCTAAGCTGCCCCTCCTTTTTTAGCAACAGATTTAAAAAAGAAAAAAACAGTTTAAAAAAACTACCCAACTCAACTGTCTGACAATATTCCTTACCCATAGTGCCGCACCCCCACGTTCTCTGGGCCCTAGACTTCTTTATAAGAATGCAATTAAAAAGAGTGTCAAAATAGGCCCTTTATATAGTTCTTAGGTTCCTATAAAATAGCTGCCCTGAAGAAGGCAGAGGAGGAGACAGTCACAGCTATCCTAGAAAAACTATTGGACTTGGGAGTCTAAAGATTTGCACTCAAAATCTGACTCTGATACTTAATTAGTTGTGTGACCCTGGACAAGTCAGAGCCACAGATATCTCCTTCACAAGGAACTTCTTTGAAGTCAGAAACTAAATCCTGTCTAAAATTTGAATTTCTCCCATGCCTAGCACTGAGCTCTGTATGCAGTAATGTTGAATGAATGAATGAATGGATGAATGGATGGATGCATGGATGCATGGATGGATGGATGAACTGCTTCTTCTATCTGGTCCTCAGAAACATATAGTCGGAGTGTAATCCCAGTTTCCCTCAGTTCCCTGCACCCCAGCACACACACACTCATTTTATTCACCAACTCAAAGTAAGAGACTTCCTCTTTTGGTGGACTCAGACTACCTATAATCTCTTAATGTCATTTATCATTTTTCATAGGCTTACTCAGGTAATCCCTCTGTTCAAGTGACTTTAGTGTTGTCTATTGTTTACTGAATAAGGTTCAAGTTCTAATGTATGGCCTTCAAGCCACACCCCTTCCCCAATACAGCACCTCTATCCTTCTGGATTCATTTTATATTAGGCACTATTCCAGGCAAACTGTACTACTCGCCACTTAAATGCACCCTTCACTCTTCTGCCTTTATATCTTTACCCACAAAGTTCTCCAGTTATGTCCTCTCTCCCTTTCTTTTCCCTTCAAACTTCTACCCAATTCCCATCAATAACAACCTTCCTCAGAATTTATCTAATCCAATGATTGAGGAAACTCTGCCCAGTGGTTAGCACTTTGTAAGTAACAGAGCTGAGATTTTGAATTCCAGTGCCCTGATTCCAAATCTAGTTCTGTTTTTCACAACCTGCTACCTCCAGAGTAATGCTATATATTATTATCATCTGAGTTTGTGTTTCACCTTCCCCTACAAGACTAGGCCCCATGAGGGCAGGGCCAGTATCTTATCTAAACTTTATATCTGACATAGTACCTAGCGCAGAAATCTGTATTCATTACGAGTTTAATTAAGTCAACAAACACTCACTATGTGCCAGGCATTGTGTTTAGTACAAGTTTATTATTATTGTTATGATTCCTTTTCCTCTTCAAGGCCAATTATTGGCTTTCATCAAGTTGATTCAATAAGCAGTGCTGGCCAAGTGATAAGCAGGGGAATGAAAATACAAGCAAAAAGAGAGGCAGCTCCTGCCCTGAGGGAGCTTACATCAATGGAGCAGACTCTTGGGGCAAAGAAGCTGAAGGGAGGAGGCAAGGCAGAAAGTGCCTCCAAGGTAAAGAGGCGCATTAGAGGAAGGAGTCCAGAGAGTCAAGTATGGAGGCCAGAGAGGAAGGAAGAATGAACCTGGCTGGCCTGGACACTCTCCTTAAGATGGATATTACAGAAGGAACTGACCAATGAGAGGAAGGTGTCTCAGCAGAGCTTGATGGGAGCAGAATGGTCTTTCCAAGCAAGGAGGCTACCGGTGTGTGGTGGAGAAAGAAATCTGGAGAGTCAAGGTTGGAGCTCTGAGAAGAATGAAGGAAATTATTTGTCATTCAATTAGCATTTATTAAGCACCTACTATTTGCCAGGCACTGTCCTAAATTCTAGGGCTACAAAGGCAAAAACAGAGCACAGTCTAATGGGGGAGACTACCTGTAAATAACTAGGTACAAAGAAAATGTAAACAGGATAAATTGGAGATAATCTCTTAGGGATGGCACTACAGTTGAAGAGGATTAGGAAAGGCTTCCTACAGAAGGAGGGACTTCAACTGCAACTTGAAAGAAGCCAGGGAAAGCAGGAGACAGAAATGAGGAGGGTGAGCATTTTGACCTGGGGGAACAGCCAGTGAAAATGCCCAGAAACAGGAGATAGGGTGTCTCCTTGATTTCATGTGGGTAGAAGCGTTGATGAAAAGTTGGAAGTTCAGGGCAGAAGAGAAGGAACATAATAAGCCCCTGCCCTTCACCTTCTCTGGATCGGTTAAACTTTGTGGAAAGCATCACAGCCTAGTGTTGGCACATCCCAGCAAAGTCCCCATCATGCCTACTCCAGCAACCACTTACAACTTTTATGGTGGAAATCAGATCCTAAAGAGCCATTCTCCTCTTTGTTTCATCCATATTTTGAAGACTGAAATGATCATTTAGGCAAAGTAAAAAGGAAATTTATAAACCTTTTTTGCCTTGGGCAGAGAGAGAGAGCTGCACTAAAAGTTCCAGTAATTGAAGCCCTGCCCCCTCCCATCATGGCCATATTATGCCATCATGCCAGGCTTGTGATTGGTTTTCCAAAATCCTCAGTTATTTCCTTCCTCATTCAGGTGATCTGTAACATACTCTGATAACAATATTACATCTGTTTCCTTTTCCATTGATCTTCACACAAATGTTCTCCACGATGCTCTTACTCCAGCCCCAGTCCCTGGATTTTCTTACATGAGGATATCTTTTTAATATATAATGCTAAATCACTCAACAAATTAAATCCAATAAATCTTTCATAAGTGCCTGTAGTCATCATGATACATGTAAACTACATGATACATGTAGTCATCATGCTAGGTTTTGGTATGCAGAGTTAAGAACAAAATAGTTCCTATCCTCATGGAACTTGCATTCTACTTGGAGGACACATATGCTCAGCTAAGTATAACATAAGGTGGGAAGTAAAGGGAGAGATCAGACCACGTTTTCTAGGAATACTTAGGGAGGGAGTGAACACTAACAGCTGTGGGCATCACAGAAGGCTTCCCGGATGAGATGGCATGTGAACTTGGGCCTGAAGGAAGGTAAGGATTTTGAATTTGGACATAAGGAGGGAATCCATTATAGGCATAGCAGTCAACTAGCACAAATTCATGGAAGCAGGAGACACAATGTTAGTTGGGGAATAGCTAGTTGGTCAATTTGCCTGTGCATAAGAAAATCTAAAAATGTAACTCAGGGAAAGATTGTGAAGGTCTTGAACCTCAAACTGAGGAGTTTATTCTAGAGGCAGGTAGAAAGTCACTGAAGATTTTTGGTAAAAATAACTAGCATTTTTATAGCACTTTGTTTACAAGGCACCTTAGAAATGTGATCTCATTTTATCCTTACAAGAACCCTGGGAGATAGGTCCTATTATCCTAATTTTATAGATGAGGAAACCAGAAATTAAGTGACTTGACTAGTATACATCTAGTAAGTGTCTAAATCAGGATTTGAATTCAGATCCTCCTGCCTCTGGGTTCAGTTCTCTATCCATTGCACTATCTGGCTGCATAGTCACTTTCACTTTAAGAAAGTTACATAGGCCACTGTATATATAATGGATAGAGTGAAGATTGGAAAGCCTTGAGGCAGGAGACCAGTTAGAAATTAGTCTGGCTAAGAGGTGATATAGTCCTGTATTATGGCAGTGGCTTTGTGAATGTAGAGAAGGGCAAAGATACAAGAGAGGAGATTATAGAGGTGCAATAGAGAGGACTTAGCAACTGATTGGCTACGGGGGATAAGGGAAAGAAAAGAGTCCAGAATAATTTTGAACAGCAACCTTGAGTGACTGGAAGGATGGCGGTTTACAGAGAAGGGAGATTTGGATGGGGTTAGTGGAAGAGAAAAGGAATTCAGTTGTCTATGTGTTGAGTTTAATGTGCAGGTGGGACAGACAAGTGGAGATTTCCAGAAGCAATTGGAGATACTGGAAAATTAGGGCTAGATATATAAATTTTGGAGTCATCTAGAGAGTGGTGACAATTGAAGAGAGAGGCTAGGGAGAGAGAAGAGAGACCAGCACCTAGTCCTACCCTTATGGAGCTCAAAGTCTAAGACCCAAACACAGATAAGTCCAACATAAAATTTTATATGATAATTACATTGGAAAGGTACAGATAAAGTACAATGAAATTTGAGGAGGGTGGTTATTATTGACTAGAAGAATGAGAGGAAGCATCTAGGAGGAGATGGTATTGGATTTAGACTTTAAATCACAGATAGGAATTCAGTAAGCCAGGACAGGAAGAATTGGCTTTTGCTGGGCTACAGATGTGTACACCATTCACTAGCCAAACATGCCTATGGCCAGGATTGCTTAGCCAAAACATCTAATGTAGAAAAAAGGCTTGGCATCATCTCTCCCATGTCTTGGGTCCAATTATATATTGCAGGAGATCTGATCAACTACATAGTGGTTTCCATTTGGCGTCACTTAGTCCTTTCTCATAGCAATTACCCCTTTGGATTGGTATCGAGCCTGTAACACCTGGCTCTGTCATTGACTCCCCTGGGTCTCTTTGGCTAAACCTTTTCACTTTTGTGGGTTTCAGTTTTCTCCTCAGTAAAGTGAGGGGGCTGGACTCAGTGACCTGGAAGGCCCTTTCTAGCTCTTATCTGCTAAGACCTCTTCCAGCTCTGACATTCTCTAGTCAATATTCTTACATCCTTTTTACCTGGGCATGGAGGCACATGACTATAAGTCCATGCTTCTAGGGAGACTGAGGCTGGTGGATCTCTTGAGCTCAGGAACTCTGAACCACAGTAGGACTTAAGCCACTCTGGTGTCTACATTAAGTCCAGCACCAATGTAGTGAGCCCCCCAAAGTGGAGGGTCACCAGGCTTCCTAAGGAAGTGGTGAACCAACCGAAGTCGGGCAAATGAACCAAGTTAATGCTTCTCTGTCAATCAGTATTGAGCTTAAACCCCTCAATGGCTGCTGTATTTTTATCCTGGGAAAGATAGTGAGTCATTGTTCTGTTTTTTCAGTCCTGTCCAACTCTTTGTGACCACATTTGGGGTTTTCTTGACAAAGATACTGGAGTGGTTTGCCATTTCCTACTCTAGATCATTTTACAGATGAGGAAACTGAGGCAAATAGGCTTAAGTGACTTGCCCAGGGTCACACAGCTGGTGTCTGAGGTGTAGTCTCAAAAAAAATATCATTTTAGCTTTGATATTTAATATTGTGTCCTAAAATTACTTTTGGTGCCAATATTCTGTACTCTATGTTTTAAGGTCCCTTCCAGCTCTGAAATTATCTCCCTGGATGCTTACAGTTCAGCAAACATCCTTAGGAGGTGGGGATTGGTATATTCATTTTATAGATGGCTGAACAGAATGGAGCTTGGACTGGGGAGACAACATTGTGGGAGTGCGTTGTGGAAGAGCTGAGGATTGGAAGTTAGGAGATCTGGGTTATAGTGGCACCTCTGCCATTGACTCATTGTGAGACCTTGGGTAAGCCCCTTCCCCTCTCTCAGGTCTCAGTTTCCCTACTTATAAAATTAGGGGCATTAAGCAAATAATATCTACCGTTTATGTAGCTTTTAAAGTTTCACAAAACACTTTCACTAATTTTTTTTCTTACAATAACCTTTTATTATCTTTTATTTTACAGATGAAGGCATGGGTAGGTGGCTTTCTCAGAGTCACAAACTACTCATCTTGGGGGAGAAGGCTGTGATTTGAATTCAGATCTTCCTGATTCCAGCTGCTAATTCACAATTCTAAAGTCCTTTACGGTTTATGACAATCTGGTGAATAGCTCAAACATCATCCTTCTCATTCTGCAGAAGCTGAAGAAAGGCCAAATAAGGAGCCCAAGCAAATCACTCTCCTAGACAGGATTTCAATCAAGTTCAGGTGGCGCCTAGCCTGGAGCTCTCCATCAGCACAGCCCCCTCACTGGGCTGGCTAATTCCTCAGCTGCTAGAGGAGGGGAGTGTCTGTGACTCCAGGTTGGAAGCCTTTTACTTTATCAGTGGAATAAACCTGTGCTAGGCTGGAAGGCTTCAGTTGACTGGAAGAGTATCAGTCATTGCATGACTGTCCTCAGCCCAGCAAGTAGTGAAGGAGAAACAGCCAAAGACAGAAGTCGTTTCCAAAAGAGTGAGGAAGTGATGCTTGTTGGAGATGGGTGCTGGGGTGGGAAGAGGGAGGTGTGATTGGAGGGAATGGTATAGCCTGTTAGAATCTTGGAAAACAGTGCAATCAGCACCACTCTCAAGGCTTGAGGCTGTGCTCACTGGAGGGAAAAGGATTATCCTGTTTTTTTTTTTCCCCAGGGTGTGTAAAGTCCAAATCAGACATTGTGCTGCCCATATTATATAGTCAAATGAGATCTAGGACTGGAAGGGATAGCAGAGGCAAACTCATCCAGACCCATAATTTTACAGATGAGGAAACTGAGTCCCAGAGAAATTGAATGATTTGCCTTAGATTATATGAGTAGTAAGCATCAGAGATGAGATTTGAACCTAGGGTCTCTGACTCCAGAATGAATGCTCTTTTCATTGCCTCCTGCTCCCTGGGAGTAAAAAGATCTTGGTCTGAATCCCAACTGCCAATTGCTAACTATGTAACCTCAGCTTGGTCCTTTATCTTTTCAAAGGCCTTAGTTTTATTTTTGGAGGATGGGAGTTATTGGGGTTAGATAAGAGAGTGGCTAAGGGCTTTTTTACTTCTGATGTTATGTGATTCTATAATTCTACTTTGGGGAAATAATGGCAACCCAGGGGTAAAATCACCAAAGGGGAGGCCATTGCAGTGTGTAGCCCACCAATCCTCGCTTGGAGCATCTCACTATGGATTCCCTTGATCCATGTGCAGCAACTTGCCATCATCCTCTCACCAGGCCAAAGCCTGGTGAGTGTAGGTCATTCTTAGGCTATGTGAAACATCCAAGTCACAATAAATGGATCCAAGAA
Organism: Pseudocheirus occidentalis; assembly: GCA_028646575.1. Taxonomy (NCBI): domain Eukaryota; kingdom Metazoa; phylum Chordata; class Mammalia; order Diprotodontia; family Pseudocheiridae; genus Pseudocheirus; species Pseudocheirus occidentalis. The sequence goes on from CM053594.1 coordinate 57,568,708, forward strand.
ACAAAGAATGTTGGAACCAGAATGGATCTCAAAAAGATGCAACAATCCGAAGCTCAGATAGAGTATGTCAAAGAGTCTTGGAGTTGCAGGCAGGAGACCAGGCTATGAGTTTTTGCACTGCCATTCACTGACTGTATGACCTTGGGTGAGTCATTTCCCTTTTTTCCATCAATTAAATAAGAAGATAAGATCACCTAGTATGATAGTCTATATAAGTCTAAAATTTGAAAGTCATCTGGCCCGATCTGTACCTAAGCAAGAATCACTTTAAAACATTCCCAATCAGTGGCTGGGGGCGGGGCAGAGTTGTTGAACTTTATGAGCCTGCAGTGTAACACAGACATTAGCCCCCTGCCTTTCCAGTTCATCCTTTCTCCAAAATTCCCTGTATCTGCAAAGACCACTCCTATCATCCTAACCACCCAGTCTCATACCTGGGAGTGATCCTGACAACAGCAGCGACAATTAGCTGGCATTTCAATAATGTTTCACATGGATGATCTACTGGATGCTCATAAGAAGCCTGTGAGGTGAGGGTTATTATTATCTCCGTTTTACAAACGGGGAAACTGAGGCTGAGAAAAGTGATGTGGCTTATCCGGTGTTACACAGTGAAGAAGTACAGGATGTTAACTCAGGTCTATCCTAACTCCAGGTCCAGATCTACCTAGATTCTAAGCCTTCTTGGTTCTGCCTTCAAACTATCTCTCACCTATCCCCTTCTCAACACTTACATGGCCACCACTCTTTACCTCTTGCATGGATCATTGTAATGGCCTTCTATTTACTCATGAACAGTTGGCTTAAAGATGAATCCAGCAGGATCATAAGGTATAGGAGGGAGATTGCAAACAAGACCCTAGTCCTAGGTGAGTTCAAGTACCAAGCACAGGTGAACTATACCCCAGGGCACCAAAAAAAAAAAACCCAAAAGGCAGGTGGATTATTGAGTTACTGTTGGCAATCTTGTGAAGAAAGAGGTATAACAGGACTACAGAAGGAAAAATGTCCTGTTTTTCAAAAAAGAGAAGACAGTGAAAACGATAGGTTTGTCTTGGACTACTGGAAAAAAATATTCTAGAACATAATAATAACAAGATGGTTATAACCAACTTGGACCCAGAGAGAGATGATGTGATATCATTTTCCCCTCTCCATAGAGAGGTGAGTGAAGACTGTCATGTCTCTGGTGTTCACTGTATTCCTTGGTTTTGCTTAACTTTTTAATGTTAAAATAGAAGGTTTTAGGGGGAGGAGGGACATATTAGGGAAAGGAATAGGACATAAAAACGGAAGACATCAATAAATCTGTTTAAGGAATAATGAACATTTAGAAAAAAGTAACAAAGAGCTAGCATTATTATTAATTACTAGGTGCTGTATAATTAGCACTATTATAACAAAATAGCAGCAAGAACAGGTCATGCCAGACTGCTTTTTTTGATGGAAAGATAAATGCCATAGATGAAGTTTATCTAGATTTTAGCAAAGCATCTGACAGAATCTCTCACCTTATTCTTGTGGAAAAGATGTGGGCTGGATTATAACATAGGTGAATTTGAAAAGGGTTGAACAGCCAGACCCAAAGAATGGTCCTCAGTGGTCCAATGCCAGTGTGGAAGGAGGCCTCCAGTTGGGTGGCCCAGGGATCAATGCTCAATCAAACCTTGGTTGGCTCATGTCTTTGTCTTATTATTATTTCTTGACTTAGAAAAAGGCACAACTGGAAGGGACAGCCAACACATTAGACAACAAAGACACATTCCACAAAGACTGTAGCAGACTAGAATGGTTACTCAAGTAGAATGAGGTTGAATTTATTGGGTATAGACGGGAAGTCTTAAAAAAAATCAACTTTGGAAGTACAAAATGGGGGTGGGGAAATATAGCTAGATATCTGAAAATGACTTCAAGATTATAATGGATGCAAGATAAATATGAATCAACACACACAGCATGATATGAACAGGAGCCAGCCCCTCCCACCTCCCACCTCCCCCCCCCTCCCCCCGCAACTGTCTAATTGATGTTGGGTTAATTGAGAAGTATAGTGTCTGGAACTAGAAAGGGAAGTGTTCCTACAGACCGTATTTGGGGTATTATGTGTTTGGTTTGTGTCTCCACAAGTTTGGTATTCAGGCTCCTCAAACTTTTGCCATATAAAGAACAGTTGAAGGAGATGGTGACGGTCAGCCTGATGAAGAGAAGATTCCAGAATCAAATGCAAACTCACGTTTCATCACCTGGCCATGTTCTTCCTTTCTGGACTTCTTACACTTTACTCTCCTCCACCCACACTGTAGTCACTGTCCTCCTTGCTGTTCCTCAACCTTTTGTCTCCCAACTCCTTCCTTCAGCCCCCCGTGCCTGGAGTGTCCTACAACCTCCACCCTTTCATTTCCCTAACTTCCTTTAATACTCAGCTCAGATCCCACCATTGGCAGGAGATCTTTTCCAAATCTACCCCACCACCCCCTTACCACAATGCCTTCCCCTCTGAGCTTCCCTTCACCCATCTGCTCATATCTCATATGCACCTACTTATTTACCTGTCTCTCCACACCCCCCCCCCCCAATATAGACTGCAAGTTCCTAGGGAGCAGGGATTGCTTTTGCCTTTCTTTGTATCCTTAGTCCTTGGCACATAGGAAGAGCTTAAAAATTCTCATTGACTGACTCATCCTAAGGCCTTTCTAGCTCTGACATTCTACAATTCTCTGCTGTTACCACCCTGCCCACGCCAGCCCTGCTAATAGATTTTTTTTTCAATACTATCGGCCCAGCCTTTATGGATCTGCAGAACATCTGGATCTACTTCTTCATTTAAACTAGTCAAAACAGTAAGTTAAAGTAGAAGTCAAGGGGAAAATCAATGCCACCCAAACCTCTAGGCCCTGAAAGTGGACAGGCAAGAATCTATAAGAACTTGACTGTCTGGGAGTGAAGCTCCCCTGATCGTCTCCTCTGATGCCCTCCCCAGAGTGAGTGGACATGGCCATAGTTCATCTTGGCTGTGAAGGCTGCTTTCTTAGCTGTGTTCTCTAGTCGCTGGCTGTTTCTTATACCATACGGTCTCCCAGTGCCCAAGAAAGAAGCGACTTCATCACTTAGGGCAGTGGAGTACTTCCCACTTAGAGCACCGTGTCCACTTCTTGGCAGCACAATTTTAGGAAGGACGTTGACAAGTCAGAATGTTTAAGAAGCCTAGATACCAAGATGGCAAGAGATTTCAAGGCCAGGCCTCAGGAGGATCAGTCAGAGGGACTGGGGATGCTTAACCTGTAAAGAAAAGACTCAAGGGGATCATGAGAGCCTCCTTCAAGTATTTGAAGTAGATGGAAGAGGGATTATACTTGTTATGTATAGCCCCAGAGGGCAGAACCAGAAACAGTGGTGAAAAGATGCAGGGTTAGATTTTAATCTTTGAGAAATGGGGTTGGGGGAAACAAACCCTTTCCTACAACGAGTAACAGTTTCCTGAAGCAGTAAGCCCTTTGCAACTGGAAGTGTTCAGGGAGAGCCGGGATGACTTTTTTGTCAGGGATATGGTGAAGGAGATTCTTGTTGCAGTTTGGTTCAGACCAGGTGCCTGTGGAAGTCCTTTGAAGCCCTGAGAGTCTGTGATTCTATTTACAACAAAAGGTCTATTTGTCTCAACCTAAGAAGCTCTCTGAGCAGAAGGGACCTTTTCTTAATAAATGAATGAATGAATGAATGAATGAATGAATGAATGAATGAATAAATAAATAAATAGATAGATAGATACATAAATAAATACACGAACATATGAACAGATAGGTAGATAGATGGAAAGATAGAATCTCCTATTTCCCTAGTTCTTCAAGGTTTGCCAAGGCTTTACTCAAAAGAAAAGGGGAAAAGTGTTGAGCATTGTTAATATCTTCATTTTACAGAGGAGGAAACTGAGGCCCAGAGAGGTGAGGTATAATGCCTCCATTCTCACTGTGGTATTAAGTAGCTGAGTCATACTAATCCAGGTCCTCTGTTTACAGATTCATTACTCTATCCTCCCAAACTGCAATGACAGAAACTCTTCTGGTCTAAGTCAGTAGGAGGGAAAAATATTTTCTTCTATTTCTTTGCAAATCAAAAGAGAATAGGAAATCACTTCTACCTTTCCCAGGCCCCTTCAAAGATGTTATACACAAACAAACCATCAATTCCCCTCAGTTTTGAGGGCTTAGCTTTATTTCAGAGTTGGGGGTGTGCACTGGGTGGGAAGTATTTGCTTAAGTGATTTGGCCCAAAGTGCAGTCATCAGCTCAGGGTAGGCTTAGAAAGAAGTTTACACTGATCAGAGCTTGATCCTGTGCTGGTCAACTTTTTTATTAATGACTAGGTCAATGGCATAGATGACATGCTTAACAGATTTACAGTTGACACAAAGTTAGAAGGGTCAGCTAACACACTGGATGACATCATCATCCAGAAAGATAGAAAGGTGGGCCAAATTGGATAAAACTGAATTTAATAGAGATAAATGTAAAGTTTTATCATTGGGTTAAAAAAATCAATTTCACAAGCCCAAGATAGAGAAGATGTGACTAGAAAACAATTTGTCTAAAGAAGATCTGGGGATTTTAATGAACTGTCAACTATACTATGATATGGCAGATAACAGAGTGAGGAGTTCTTAGTTGTCACTGAGTGGTAATGTGGCCTAGGACTAGAGTTAGGGCTAGGAAGGTGATAATTTTGCTGAATCCTGGCCAGACCATATTGGGAATTGTGTGCTTAGGTCTGGATGTCACATTTTAGGAATGATACTGATAAACTAGAGAGTGTCCAGAGTGTCCAAAGGCAACCAGGATGGAGAAGGGCTTTGAGATTATGTTTTAAGAGATTGACGGAAGGAACTGGTGATTTTTAGCTTGGGGGAGAAGACTTCGGAGGGACATGATTACTGCCTCCTTAAGTATTTGAAGTGCTACTCTCAGGGAAAGGTATTAGGCTTCTGTATGGACCCTGGGGGCAGAACCAGAATAGTGAGTGGAAGGTGCAAAGGGGAATACTTAGGCTGACTGTAAGGACAAATATCCTGAGAGCTGGAGCCCACCCAAAGTAGAACAGACCGCCTTGCAAGGTGGCAGTTTCCACTACACGGGAGGCCTTTGAGCAAAAGCAGACTTACCACACCTATTGAATATATTGTAGAAGGGATTTGTATTTAAGTATGGGATGGACAAGAGGCAGCTAGGTGGCTTAGTGCATAGAGCACTGGGCCTGGAGTCAAGAAGACCTGAGTTCAAACCTGGCCTCAGACATTTACTACCCTGCCCTGGGCAACTCATTTAACCTCTGTTTACCTTAATCCACTGAAGAAGGAAATGACAAATCTGTAGATACTCTAGTATCTTTGCCCCAAAAACCCAACCCATGGAGAGTATGATCCACAGGATGATCAAGCAACAACAAATGGGATGGATGGGAATCATTCCAGTTCTGAGATTCTGTGATGTTTGTGGACTCAGTTTCTTCATATTGACAGCCTGGAAAATTTTTGTCTAGAAGGCCTTGGAGATGGGAAGTCTTTTTTCCCCTTGAGCTAATTGGGGTTAAGTGACTCATCCAGGGTCACACATCTAGTATGTGTCTGAGGCTGGATTTGAACTCAGGTCCTTCTGACTCCAGGAGCAGACCTCTATCTACTGTGCCACCTAGCTGACCCTCATTTGATTCTTCAGTGAACATTTATTAAATGCCAACTACATGCTAGGTTTGATGCTCAGCACTGGGAATGCCACGACAAATAATGAAAATGTCCTCAAGGAGTTTGTAGCCTCCAAGGGGAGATACAATGTGTACATGGCAGAATACAGATAAGTATTAGGTACTCTCAAAATCTTAGTGCAGTTTAAAGCAGCTAAAGCTCATGAGATGCTCAAGCTTAAAACTTCAGGAAGACTTTTGGAACACCCTGTATGCTACACAGTGGGAAGTAAAAGACATAGAGTTCTTCCTCTCCCCAGTCCGAGCCCCAACACAGCTGCCAAAAAGCGATTTACCTAAAGCACAGACCAGCCATATCGCCTCCCTCCTCAGTGAGCCCCAGGGACTTGCTCAGACCTCTGAGGTCAAGTACAGACAACTCGGTGATGCTATTTAAAGACCATCACAACCTAGCTCCAAACCTGCCTTTCCAGGCCTATTTTCTGTTCTAACCCTTCACACGCTCTTCTGTCCTGTCAAACTGGCTTCCTTGTTGTTCCTTCATCTTCCTTCTCCCCACCTTTGATCTACTCCCTTCTCTTTTCTTCCTCAGGGAAGCCCTGGTTTCCTTTGAAAGCTCAACTCAAATGCCACCTCTTATATGAAGCCTTTCCTCCAGCTTCTAGGGTCCCCCACTATAATCACCTTGTGTCTATTTTGTATATATCTTATATATGTATGTATTTTCTCTCCTGTAAGCTTGTTGAGGACAGGATTGTATTCCTTTTGGTTTTGTATCCCTAGCACATTATCTAGTATTAATAAATGATTGTTGACTGACTAACTGTATGGACCTATCCCCTCTAGCCTTCTGGCAGCCACCTCCAGGCTATATTTAGGACCTTAACTTTTCTTTTCTAATACCTAATTTAGTGTCATAGGATTTAAGACTAGAAGGGACCTTTGGAATCCGAGAAAAATACTATTTCCAATCTGGAAAGGATGACCCTCAGAAGGCATCTAATCCAGCTCACACCTCAAAAAACATCTAGCTTATTAGCATCCCTGACAAATGTGTCGTCTTGTCTCTGGTTGAAGGCATCCAGCTAGGGAGAGCTTACCAAGCATCCCATCTCGTTCTGGGGCAGCTCTAATTATTGAGTAGGTTTTCCTCATGGGGAGCTCAGCACAAGAAGGCTGAATATCTACTTCAAGTCCTTTATTTTAAAGATGGAAAAAAATTGAGGTCTAGAGAGAAGAGACTTTTTCAAAGTCTTGTAGCTAATAAGTGTCAGAGTTTACTTTCAGATATAAATCCTTTTACTGCAAATTCAGCACCCTCATTACACTATGATTGAGCTCCTTGAGAATAGGGACTAGTTTTTGTTGTTGTTGTTTGTTTTTTTCCCTTCTTTGAATCTCCAGCACTTAGCCCAGTGCTTAGCACAAAGTAGATGTTTATTAAATGCTTGTTGATTGATAGTTACTAGGAAAATCTGGCTGTCTCTCATAGAAACTCAGAATCAGAAAGATCCTGAAACATTATTTGGTACCTCCTTACCCCATATACACAGAAAAGGCATGGTCTAGATCTGAGTTGTGTCTTGTCTTTTGCTTATCTATGAGATCTTATGTAAGTAATTTCACCTTGCTGACTTTACTTCCTTATCTCTAGAATGGGAACTGTATTTTTTTTATAACTTGCTTCATAGAACTGGTGTGAGATCAGTTTTTTATAGACCTTAAAGCAACATGGTGTGGTTAGTATAATGAATGCTAGACCTGGGGTCAAAAATCCTGGGTTTGATCTCCCTGTACGCCAAGATAAGGTCAAAGTGTACAAATTATTTAGAGATTAAAGGGTGAGATCATAAGTAAATTAAGGGAGCATGGGAAAAAATATCTATCAGATATATGTATGGATAAGGGACTAGTTTATGATCAAATAAGAGATAGACCAAATCATGCAAAGTAAAATAGATAATTCTGATTACATGAAATTAAAAATGAATGAAACTAATGCAGACAAAATTAGAAGGAAAAAAAGAAACTGAAAAAAATCTACAGCAAATTTCTCTGATAAAGATCTCACTTCTCATATAATTAGGGAACTGAGTCAAAACTATAAAAACAAGAACCATTCTCCAGTTGATAAATGGTCAAAGGACATGAAGAGGTAGTTTTCAGAAAAAGAAACCAAAAGTTGTATGTAGTCTATATGACACTGATCTACCTGTTTGTAACAGATTTTGTTTTCCTACTTTCTTAGTTGGGGTGGGAAGAGTGGAAGAAAAAGATGGTGGATCTTTGAAAAAATATGAATTTTTAAAAGAAAAAGAGCTATCTACAGTCATATGAAAAATGCTCTAAATCACTACTGATTAGAAAAATGCAAATTAAAACAATTCTGACATATTGTCTCACACCTATCAGCTTGGCTAACATGACAGAAAAGGAACATGACAAATTCTGGAGGGGAAGTGGAAAAAATGGGACACTAATTCACTGTTGATAAAATTGTGAACTACTACAATCATTCTGGAGAAAATTATGGAATTATTCCCAAAGGACTATAGCACCGTGCATACCTTTTGACCCAGAAATACCAGTACTAGGTCTACATCCCAAAGAGATCAAAGAAAAGGGAGGAGGACCTATTTGTAAAAAAAAAAAAAAATTATAGCATTTCCTTTTTGTGGTGGTAGAGAACTGGAGACTAAGGAAGTTGCCACCAGATGGGCAATGATTGAACAAAGTATAATGCATGAGCATGATGGAATTGAACTGTTAAGAAATAATGAAGGCATTTCAGAGAAACCTGGGAAAACTTGCATAAATTGATTCAGAGCAAAGTGAACAGAATCAGAAGAACAATGTATGTAGTAACAGCAATATTGTAAAAACAAGCAACTTTAAAAGACTTAAGAACTCTAATCAACCTAATAACCAACCCCAGTCCTTAGGACCAATGATGCTACCCATCTCCTGACAAGGTAAAGAATAAGACACGTTTTTTGGACATAGTTAATTTGGAGATTTGTTTTTCTCATTTTCTTTCCTATGTCTGTTATAAATGTTTTGTTTTTCTTTCTTTTTCTTTTTAGTTGAGGGGTGAAGGATGAGATAGATAGAAAAATAAATGTATGCTAATTCAAAAATAAATGGAATTTTAAAAAATAAATGAAAGTCTTTAATGTTTATTTAATGTTACATTTTTAATGTTACATTTTTAATGTTGCACTTAATGTTACATTTCATTCTATGGAGTCAAATGCTTTTTTTTAACTCAACAAACAATAATCACAATGAAGTCTTATAATCCCTACATCCTTTAGTTCATTGGGAGATGAAAGATGCGGTCCATTGTTGAAAGCCTTTGTGAAAGCTTATTTTTTCCTACTAAGACTTCATCAAAGATGTCCTCCATTCGTATATAGCTGACCCTGGTGGAGACTGTGTGTAAATGGGAGAGCAGGAACAAAGGTTGGTGGTTATTGGTCTTTTGGGCATCTTCTTTGGGCATTAATAAGGATTTGAGGTGCTTTTGGTATCATCCCTTCCTTCAGTTCAACCTTGTATATCAGTCTATCAACGTCCTCACCATGGTAACACCTCTAGCACAGATCTCTCCATATAAACTTGGACCAATCTAGCTGCTTTTCTCCTCATTATTCTTCTCCATAGTGCCATTTCTACTTTCTTTGTAAGCATCCCAGGGATGCTAGGGTCCAAGTGGGATGAATTGACTGTTCTTGACAGGAAGAAACTTTGCAGAAATGGTTTTACCAATTTTTTCCACTCCCCCGCATTTTCCTTCTGTCTGTCTCAAGGGCATTCAAGGATGAAAACAGAAAGAGAACTACAAATAAAAGTGTCATTATTCTAATTAAAACATAACATCTCTGACAAATAATCATTCTGTCTCTGCTTGAATACCTCTAGTAACAGGGAACTCACTATCTTACAAAAAGCAGCCCACTTTCTTCTCTCAAGGGAAGACAAGCCCTGGACCCAGGCTATTCTTTACACCTTTGATGCAGTGGGATGGCCCCAGCCCACTTTTCCTATATGAATCTTTTCTCTCCTACCTAGCCTAGCTTAAGCCCTGCCTCCCATAGGGATTTTTTCCCACTCTAAACTCATAAGACTCATTTGATGCTTTATGATTTTTTTTTTAGGCCTAGAAAAGGGAAATTTTGATCAATGCCTCCTAACCCCACAGGGTGTCTTGTATGGTTTTAGAAGTTCTCCTATGTCTTACACTCTAGTCCCAATTAAGCCAGGAGCTACCCAAGGGCCTCCAGAGATAGGATTACTGGCTTCCCTTGTCTCCTTCACACGGCCTGACACAGGGCTGGCCCCTGGCATCCCTTGGCTCCTTCATATGAACTGGTTGCATAGTAATAATAATTAGGATGGCTGACATTTACACGACGCTTAAAGATTTACAAAATGCTTTCTACAGGTTACCCTCTTGGAGAGTCAACATGGGCTAGTAGACCAAGTTCTATGTTCAACACCATCTTTGACTCTTCCTAGCCGTGTGACCCTGGGCAAGTCACTTAACCGTAAGCCTCAATTTCCTTATCTGGAAAATGGAGGTAATAAAAGCTCCTGCTCAGTGAGTTGTTTCAGGCATCAGATGATTTAGTGCATATAAAGTGCTTTGTAAATCTCAAAGATTATATAAATAGAAACTATTATTTATCTTCTTACAACAGCTCTGTTGAGAAGGGGGTCAGATCACTAAAGGTATCATCTCCAGTGAACAGATCATTCGTTCTTCCATCATGTCCAACTCTCTAAGACCCCAGTTAGGGTTTTCTCGACAGAGATACTGGGGAGGTTTGTCATTTCCTTCTCCAGCTTATTTTACAGATGTGGAAACTGAGGCAAACAGGGTGAAGTGACTTGCCCAAGGTAATGCAGCTAGCAAGTATCTCAGACTGGATTCAAACTGAGGTCTTCCTGACTCCAGACCTGGTCTGGCATCCAATGTACCACCTAGCTCCCCCATCTCTTAGCAACCTTATAACAGATGACCTAGACTCATAGTGAGAGTCCGTGTCTGTACAGAAGTATCATCTCCTTCACTGTTGACCTGCTGTTCCTTATGTTTTTCTTGCTAATGGTCACTTCTTTATTTCAGAGGCCCTCCTGAGAACTGTAACATTAAATCTCTCAAACCACACTGGCCAGATCATTCAGATCTGGGACTCAGTCCTTCCAAAATGGAGGAGAAAGCACGTGGGCTTTCTGGTCATTGTTCTCTCATATTCAATCCATCCTTCAGAGGTGAAATATCTTGCTTGTTTTCTTTGTTTTCGTTTTCCTTCTCCAGGGCTTTCTGGGTCAGTTTTCTTGTATCATCAAGCTTGTCTACTAACAACTCTAAAAACCACTTAGGTGGTAGAAGATCTACTAGATGCCCTTCAGAATCTCCGTGAGTGGGGAGCCCTGCTGTATAGTCCGGGACAGCTTTTCCTAAGACCTTATCCCACTCAAGTTAGGATAGGTTCGTTTGCTGTTTCACTTTTTTGGTCTTTTTTCTTAAGAGGTATTGACACTCATCTGGAGACTTGATCAGCTCAAGGGACTGACTCGGGTTCTTAATTCCTCTTCTTATTCTCTGAAATACAAAAGGCCATGAAGAGCAGCCGCTCTCCCTGAGATGCTCATGTGACTAACACTGGGAAGTTGTCCTCAGCTGAATCAATGTGGTGTGTTCACTGAATATCCTTGTAGAACACCCTTCATCTGCTGGGGCCAAGTAAGCCTCCTTTTAACTATTGAATGACCCATTAGCATCTTGTTTCATTTCAATATTGGGCCTAAACTATGAAGCCTGAGTCAGGCCCATACCATAATGATGGCTTTCTGTGAGGACTCAAATGGGGTCCTTTTGGGGAGGGAGCCCCACAATCTTCTAAGCAAACTGAAATGAATGTGAGGGCTAGGTTGAGACAGGGGTCACTCTGAGTCTGAAGTCAATTATTGTGACTTCCTCTAGTAGAGTCAGCAATGTAAGATCATAGACAGTTAGGACTGGAGGAGTCCTTAGAGATATTCTCCTCCAACTCAGTAATTTTCCACATAAGGAAACTGAGCATAATATTCTCCAAGAAGACAACAGACATCTGCTTCCAGGGCTCTTCTGGATTTTACTGGGTGTGATTGACCTATAAACAGTAAGCTCGCCTCTGAGAGTAGTCTCTTTGTTCAAGTGTTCTTAAGTACACAAGGGATTTGTGTTTTTGCTAAAGAAAAAAGATTCTCAGTCTCATTTCTGATAACTCTCAGAATGCTTAAGGACAGCTTATGATACCTGGAAAAGATGGAAGACGCATGGAACTGGCTGGACATCTGAGGTGTCTCCATCAGCTAAGAAAGACTCATGCCTGATAGATGTGTGAGCCAGATGACCTAAGATTACAGAACCTCAGAGGGGAAAGGGACCTGGGGGACCATCATACAACCCTCTCCTTTCTATCTAGACCCAGAAAAATTATTATTGATTCATTGTCAGTTTGGAAGGTCTCCAGTAGGGTGCCCCAGGGATCTGTTGTTCCTAGTAACATCAGATAATGTTTCCTCTTTATTCAGGGTGCTCCAGTGCTGGTAAACTTTCCAGTTATCTGGCAGTGGAATGGTTTGTGGGTGGGAGATAAGATTTGGCTGATAACCTAATGACGCCCAACTCCAAAGGTGACCCAAGGTCATCAGATTTAGCACATTTCACGGTGGGTGGAGGGGGGGAAGCATCATATCAGCACCTGATGCTATTAGGATGGGTAAGAGATGAAGAACTGTGTGTGCTCTCTGTGGAGCAGATTACATGCCCAAGCTGCTCTTTTTGTATGTGGCTCTTCCAATCCCACCAGGAGAAATACTTTTCGATTAGCACAGAGGCTTGGTTTCTATTTCTGCTTTCGAAAAGTGGCGCGAGGAAATTGGTCTGTAATCATATAAAAAGCCTGGGAAATTGCTGGGCTAGAACAAGTAGAAAGAATTCTGTGGGCCAATGGACTCATTCATACTCCCCCCACGCCCAGCCCAAACATTCTCACAAATATACCTCCCTGCAGTTAAGGGATGGAGGCAGTTTGAGGTCACCCCAGATGTTGCTGGCATTCTTTTCAGACTCATAAACATTTCAGGGGTCCCAGAGCTAGAAGGGACCTTAGAAACCATTTAGTCCAGCCTCCCACCCTTAACAGAATCCTGTCAGCAGCATCTCTGATGGAAGGTCAGCCGGTCTCAGTCAGAATGCCAGGCATTGCACTCTGTTGTTGGATAACTCACATTGTCGGATGACTTCCACCTTTTGCTCTTCATTCTCCTCTCTGGAGTCAAGAAGGTGTCATGACCCTGTGTACAGAATGTTGGATCTGGAGTTAGATGGAAGTTTCAAATCCTGGCTATAATGGGTTAGTGTCTTTGTGACCTTGGGCAAGTCACTTAACTTCTCTTTCCTGAGTTCAGTTTCCTCATTCATAAAATGAAGGTATCATACTACATGATCTTTGAGGTCCCTTCTAGTCCTCAATCTATGATCCTAAATCACTTTTATGTCTAGTGACCCTTTCCCTCTACTCCCCAAGACATCTTTCTTTTCACAGAATGTCAGAGATGGGAGAGCTCTTAGAATGTAAAATGTCAGGGCTGAGAGGGTCCTTAGGCCACAGAAAATCAGAGATGGGAGGGAGCCCCTTATAACATAGGATGCCGTGGCTGGCAGGGACCCATACATCCCTAGTACAACTCCCTCATTTTACAGATGGGAAAGCTGAGGTTCAGAAAGGGAATCAATTAAGCAGCTACTCCATGCTCTAGTATATCAACGTCTTTCCTAAAATGTGGTATCCAGTACTTCAGGTGGGATGTTTCCAGGGCATAGGACATTAGGACTGTGTTCTAGTTACTAAATCTTTATGGATGCAGATTGAAATCACCACAGCCTTGTTTCATTTTTGTCAGGGGGACTAATTTAGCCAAAGTACAGATGAAAAAGTGGGCCAGGGAAAAGGAGGCAAGTTTTGATCCAGGCAGTTAAGGTCTGAAAATACAGGGATGGTGAGGGGTAGGAGAGACAGCGACAGAGACACAGAGACAGAGAGAGAGGGAGAGGAGAGGGAGAGGAGAGGAGAGGAGAGAGACAGAGAGAGAGAGAGACAGAGACAGAGACAGAGAGAAAGGAGAGAGAGAGGAGAGGAGAGAGGGAGTGAAAGAGGGGGGAGAGAAGGGGGAAAGAGAAAGGGGGAGAGAGAGCCTCTAATTTAATGGGACAAAACAGCCCATTTCCAACAGGATTTGGTCCCTTTAATGCTGAAACATAAAGATAGATGCTTCCTGAAGCCGGCAAAGCTGTCTAGGGCTGGCAGCTGTGAGGAGCCGCCACGTGACCCTATTGCTATAGAAAACCATACTGGACCAAGGGCAATGGGAAGACCCAAGGAAGTAAAGGCATCACAAGATTGTGGCACTGACAGCTAGGAGAGACCTTGGAGATCATCACTCCCCAAAATAAGGTTTGAGAATAAGTCCCTTTCTCTAGCTATGTAAGACTCACACAAATACTTTTCTCATGAGATCAGGAAGACAAATATTACCAAGCTCCCATTTTACAGATGAGAAAATTGATGTTAAGAGAAGTAAAAGGACTTGTTTTGGGTCACACAGCTGTCAGTGTTGGGGTCTAAATCTGGGTCTCCTGACTAAGTAAAGCACCTGGTGCATTCTGCTTGGTTCTGGGTGCTGTATTTTAGGAAGGGTGTTGACTCAGCTGGAGTGAGTCCAGATGGAGTAATGAGGCTAGAGAAGGACCACTCAAGCCTCATTGGAAGGAACTGAGGATGTCAAAGGAAGAGAAGACCTCAGGGGAACAGGATGTGTCTCTTCTACTGTTTGAAGGCCTGTCTCACAGAAGACTGGCCTGCTCTGCTCCACTTGGCCCCTAGAGAGGAGAATGAGGAGCAACGGGGAAGAACAAAGTGGTCTATACTCAACATCAGGAAAAGGCTCCCTCAGGATGAGAGCTGTTCAGAAGTGGAATGGGCTCCTGGGAGGTGGGGGGTGGGTAAAGGGTGGGGCAGCAGTCTCCAGCCAGAGATCTCTAAGCCAAACTTGTTAGAGCATAGGCAGAGAGCTTTCCTGGTCAGGGAGAGGTTTGGCCAGATTCCTTGTGAGATCCCTTCCAATGCCAAGATTCTGTCATTTTGTGAAGGTCCAGCTACCTTCTACTACCTTCCAATTCGAAAAGAAGTGATCTAATTCCTCATTTCATAGGTAGAGAAAAGAAAGCTCAGAAAAGGTGAGTGAATTCTCCCCGGGGCCCCCTTCTCCCCATAGGTGAGCACCTTTTAGAATTTCCATTTTGAGGAAGGAAGAGCCCAGACCAGCCATCCTTCATTCTTCAGAACTGCCATGGTACCCTACGTGGACAGCTTCCCTTACTCTTTTGCGTACTGTCTTCTCCCATTAGAAGGTAAGCTCCCTGAAGGCAGAAACTATCTTTGTGTTTATATCTTCAGCTCTTCACACAGTGCCTGGTGCATGGAAAATACTTAATAAATGCTGGTTGACTCGACTTTCCTAAGGCCGCACATAATGAGCCAGAGGCGGAGCAAGGAAAAGAGCCCGCGTGTACCAGTCGCTAGTCCGAGGCTTTTCCTCACACTGTTTGCTGTTCTCTTCCTCCAGGATCTAGATGGAAACATGTAGGAAACAGATAGAAGGCAGGGCCACCCAACAATCTTGGCCCACTTCAAGACTGGCGGCAGGAATTCAGCAGCCCATTTCTAGGCTGGTGCTAGCGCCTGGGATAGACAACAATGCTCAGGGGGTAGGAAGCCCCAGTGGTGGCTTACATCGGCGCAGGACTGATCTGCTTTCAAAGAGCCTTAATCATGTCTCACCAAGGGCTTGCTGATTGTACTGCCCTCTTCTCTCTCCTTTCAGGCCCCTCTTTGTCAACTATCTGCTCACAATAGACCAGAAAAAGAATCCAGGAGGCCTGACTCCTCCACCCAGTCCTCTCTATTCCATGATACGCTGGCTGGTCCCTGAACATATTTAGAATCAGGGAATATTAGACCACAAAGTCATAGAGCATTAAAGTTAGAAGGGGCCTTAGAAAAACCATAGAGCATTAAAGCTAGGAGGAATCTGAGAGAGCATCTAGGGAAACATTTGCATTTTAGGGTTGGGGAAAGCTCAAGCCCCAAGAGGCAGAGTAAGTAATGTCATAGACCCTCAGCAGGGATTAGCAGCAGCAGAACTGGGACCAGAATCCATATGTCCTGATGCTTACATAACTAGAGTATGGAGCATCACCTGGAAGAACAGGTCATGGCACAGGAGGAAAAAGCCCTGCCCATCTTGGATTTAGGACAGTTAGGCCCTAGTCTCAGCTTTGCGGCTTTGTGGCCATGGGAAATTTATTGCATCCCCATTGACTCTAAGGGTCATTCCATGGGGTAAGATCAAAGGACTCATATGATCAGAGGAACATAGTCATATAACTGGAAAGCTCATGAGAGGACTTCAGAGGTCCTCGAATCCAACTCTCTCTTTTTACAGGTGAGGAAACTTCAGTCTGGGAAAGATTGAGTGTCTTGCCCCAGATCACATGGTTAGTAGGTAGTAAAGTCAGGATTCAAATCCAGATCCTTAGACTCCAAAATCCTATCCTTTTTTACAACAGGTAGGCACTTAGCAAATGTTTGTTGAATTGAATTAGGATGGAAATTAGAAGTGAGGATAAAAACAAAATTTGGTAGATGAAGAAGTTAAAATGGGAGGCAAAGCAGAATTTACTAGGGGAATTTTAAGAATTTTAGAAAATGTACATAGAGTAGTTCTTGTGGAAGTACTAGATGTAGAATCAGAGGATCTGAGTTTGAATCCTGCCTCTGATACTTAACAGACTGTATAACTCTATGCAATGAACCTCTTTGGCCCTTGGCTTCTTCATGTCATAAAATGAAGGTGCCTCGATAGCCTCCAAGGTCTCTTTCAGTTCGAAAAGTTTCACCCTATAAGGTTCTAATTCTAGTACTCTTTCTACTACGTATGAAAACCCCATAGTCCCCCAGGAAAGACAATAGAAGCAGGGGACTCTGACATGTACAATGGTGTCCTGACAGACCCACTGGTCTGAATCTTGCTGCTGGCCTATTTTCACAAGAGTGATGAAGGTGTCTTTATGTCCCTTTCCCATTCTGGCCCTGAGCCTAATGCCCCTGCACAGAGGGCTGCCTGCCATATGGGCTTTTTGTCGTCAATCTCAGCTGCCCGATGCACCTGGGGTGGGCTTCTGCAGCTGCCAAGGGGCATATTGCCTGCAGACCACAGTCACTCTTTCCCATGTCTGCAATGGTCCAGGCAGCAGCAAGGGCTGGATGCAGTGAGCTCTATTCCAAGCTTCCAAGCTGGAGTATATGCCCACGTTTAAATTTCAGCCTGCCCTAGGCTCGGGGGACAACAAGGGCATTGGCGCCACAGGAACCCAGGTGATGTGGAAAAAGCTTGCCCTTCCATCCATAGCCAAGTCACATCAGGGACAAATTGGCTCTTGTTTTCCCATAACACAGTTATATGCTTGCAGGTGACCGAATAATTTTCTCCTTTCCTCTGGTCTCACCTGGCCTGATGCTCTGAGCAAACTCTCTGTCCCTTCAGGGCTGATTAGGGGCACTGACTGGAGTGGTGGGCAGTGAGGGATACATGAAGAAGCCAGGGGAAGGGTCCCTTTCACACTGCATGAGGCAGAGGGCTAGAGTATAAAGTAGTATAAACAAAGTCCAGTGCTGGACTTTGAATCAGAAGACCCAGGTTCAAATTCAGCCTCTGACACTTACTAGCTCTGTGATTTTAGGCAATTCTACCTCTCTGAGTCACAAGCTCTGCATCTGTAGAATGGGAATAATACTTTGACTATTAAACTTACAAGGTCTTCAGGAGAAATAAAGCTCTGAAAATCTTAATACATAATGAGATTGTAACTATCTTTGTCAATGTTATCAAAGGGACAAAGAAGGATGTCTTCTATTGTGGACTCTATGGCAAGGTGCTTTAGGAGCCTATTTAAAAAATATTTTTATAACTATTTTTCAATAGTGTCTTTTGAAGTCCTATGCATTTTATTTTCTGCATTTAAAAATATCATCCTAAGAAGGCATCTAGAGGCATCTCCAGACTGCCAACAGGGTCCAGGCCACCAAGAAGCTTTATGGGGAGAAAGGAAGGCTTCCTGGGGGGGAGCGGCACATGAGTTAAGCCTTAAAGGCTGGAAGAGTTGAAAAGAAAATGAAAGGAGAATAGAAGGCCATAAGGCACAGTAGAAAAAGTAGTGGTCTTACAGTCAGTAGACGTGGCTTTGAATCCCATATCTTCCCTGTCCTGGCCAATGATCCTGAGGGAGTCAGGGAACCTGGGGTGTGATTCAGGATGAAGGAGAGACAGACAGACAGACAGACAGAGCACCAAGTTGGATCAACCAAATTGCTGATAAACTGAGACAAAAAAAATCAAATCAAACCTAGGAGACATGGAAGAGAGCTTTTCATTAGAGCCAGAAAGGGAAGCAGCTTACTGTACAGATGGGCTTGGTAAGCAGGAGACCTACAGGTTTGATTCCCACCTTTGGTAATGTAAGAGTCTATTATTACGCTATAGAGAAAGGAGTGTGTGCTATACTAAGCCTTTGTCAAGGTGAGGATGGGGGGTGGGGGATGGAAGGGGGTGGTGGTGAGGGTAAGGGTAGGGATGGTGGTGATCAATCCCTTCCCACCCCCAAATCCCATACCTCAGGGGGAAAAAAATGCTGTGCTCTCTTTCAGCATGGAAATAAAAGGAAAGCACACTCATTTATGTGTCCTTGGTTTACTTTAATTCAGTTCAAAGTGCCCTGGGCAAAGTTTGGCACATGACGGCTCAGTCTTTGTATCATTATACTTTGGGGGGGCCACTTTAAGGGGTATCTGTTACTCCTCATTTTAAAATCCATGCCTGGGGCCTTTGGGCACCAGAATTAATTAAGGGAAGGTGTGGGGGGGGGGGGGGAGGGAGGTTGGGTTGTATCTTGCTTCTGAGTGAAGCTTTATCATCATTCCAATGTCCTTTAAAGGTCCACGCCTTGGAATCTTTGGGCATTTGAATGAGGAAATAAACAAAAAGGAAGGTCTCTGCTCCCAACTGGTCAGGGAAACTTATCCCCCAGTGCACAGAGATGGGAGTTCATTTCCATGACCTTTCTTTCAGGCGACTCTTATCTTAGGATGATGGAACTAGATGAAGCGACCCCTCTCAAATCTGAGGCATAGATGTGTATTTGTAGATATACTATAGTATCATACGTTTTACTCATCTAATACAAATGCCTCTATCTTTATTCGAAATTGCCTGTGCAGGGAAGGAGATACATACTTCTTATAGTTGCAATATATTAAATATATCTGAGCTTCCAATCAAGCCTGGGAAGTTGTGCATTTTGCTCCATTTGTGGAAGAAGATGTGACTCCTAATTGGTGGACTGTTGAGGCACCTGTCTAAGGGGCAGACTTGGTACTAGATCTTTTTGGGATAGAGACTCAGGTGATTCCAAACACTCTTTAGGAAAGACAACTCAGGTAGACTTTGGAAACTGAAGGCATGGAGAAGAAAACAACTCCTTGATGTGTCTCTGATCTCTAACTTATCTCCTTAGAGACTGGAGAAAGAAGCTCTCCCCTGAGTGAGACTGGGAACCCTCTCTTGGTTCCAGCTGAGAATCTCATCTCACTCCCATCTAAAGAGGGAGCTGGCTCTTGTGTATTTTGGGGGAGTATATTCTGATCTGTGTAACTTCTCTGGTTTTTGTTTGCTGCTTGCTTGCATAAATGTCCTATTTCTGATAGTCTTTTCTGTAACTAGCATTAGGTGGGAAGGGGCCAAGCTAGGAGGCATAAACTTGAAGGTATTCTTTCTATTTGGGGTGAGCAGGGAAACAGCCTTGTCTTTAACACTTCCCCACAAGTTGTACCCCCTAGACCCGCAATATTTGAGGGGCAGATGGATATGACTAATCTAACACCCCTCTTGGATATGGAAAAGGGAAGGGACAAGTGCCTGGCTATGTTCCTCCTCCTCCTCCCATCTAGGCAGAAATCACAGTCTCTCTTGGGCAAGGGGGGAGAGAGGGCAAATTCCACTTCATGAAAGCCCAGAAACACATCCACAAATTTAGATATCCATGTGAATATACCTGGCATGGACACGCATAGCCTACCCAGACATGACCACAACTCACTACTGACTTAAGTGTCACTCATTTGGACCATAATTTGCCCTCAGGACAAGCATTTCCTAGCTTTGTGTCTGTAGTCACAGAACGTTTTCCTGCTTTAGGTTTCTTCCTCCTATAAAGTGATAGGGTTGGATTCCATGACCCTTTTGGTCACCTCTAAAATCCTATTCTCTTCCTCCCCACGGACTTGTAAAGAGGAGTGCTTTGTTGTATTCTGCTTTTGAGGTATTGAAGGAAATTGGTTTTATGTGGTAATTCTTTCCATCTCTTCTTTTGTGTATAAGGTTGTTGTTATTGTTTAGTTGTTTGGGTCTTGTCTGATTCTTCTTGACCTCATTTGGAATTTTCTTGGCAAAGATATCAGAGTGGTTTGCCATTTCCTTCTCCAGCTCATTTTACAGGTGAGGAAACTGAGGCAAACAGGGTGAAGTGACTTGCCCAGTGCCACACAGTGTCTAAGGCTGGATTTGAATTTAGGAAGATGAGTCTTCCTGACTTCCAAGTAGGCCTGGAGCTCTATTTACTGTGACACTTAGTTGCCCCTTGTGTATCAGGAGCTGTCCCTAAGAAGAATCAGTTGTCTCAGTAGGTAGTGGGTTTTCCCTCCTTACAGGGTTTCAAATAGAAGCTGGATGACCATTTGTCTGGTATGTTATAGTGGGAATTTTTTCCATGATTGATTTGGACTAACCGACCAATGAAGTCCCTTTCAGTCCTGAATTCTGAGACTCTATTAATTGACACATACCTTGGATAGTGGAGGTGCTAAATTGAAGGAGTTCAGAGAAAGGTTAGTAAGATCGTAAAGTCTAAAATTTTCTAGAGGAAGTTCACCCCAAAGGGACAAGTAACTTATGAATAAAAATTAAATAATAAAGATTTCAAATGGTTTCTTAACGTGCTACCTTTCTCACTGGAATGTAACCTACTTGATGGCAGAGGCCCTGTTTTGTGCTTCTTAGCGCTTAGCACAGTTCCAGGCACATAGTAAGTACTTAGTAAGTGCTTATCGATCAACACGAATGCACATTAAAAAAAGACCCAGGAACTGGAAGTCAAGGCTGTAGGCTAACCTGACAGATCAGCTGATTGGTGCTTAGGTTCACCTTTCAAAGTATTTTTATGAGAGACTAACAAAGCTCTGGGAGCTGTCTTAATATATTTGAAGGCCTGTCAGCAGGAAAAGGGATTAGACTTTTTCTGCTTGGCCTCTGAGGAAAGAACCAGGAGCAATGGGTGGAAGATATAAAGAGGTGAATTTAGGCTTGATATAAAGAAAAACCTCCTACGATTAGAGCTGTCTAGGAGTGGAATGGGCTGCCTCCGGAGGTAGTATGTTCTCTTTCACCCGACATCTTCAAACAAAGAAATGGATGACCACTTGTCAAGTCTATTGTTGAGGAGCTGCAGGTTGAGATGGCCTCTGAGGTCCCTTCTAATGAGGCTCTGTGACTATAAAGGCTGGCAGGAAATATACAGGATGAGGCAATAGGGAGGTGTCATTATCTTCACATACATATGAGGAAACCCAGACAGAAGGAAACAATGAGACTTGCCCAGGATCACCAGGGGAGTTCATGACAAAAATGGTGCTCCCATGTCTTCCAACTCCAATGAGGCAGCATGGCATAATGGATATGCAGGGATTCTGCGGTCTGTTCCTCCTTCCCCTAGGGTGGCGTCCCCATCCAGTATGGTTGATTTGGAAAGGGGGTTTGCTACAGGCCCCCCATGAATGAAAGATGCAACAGGTAGGACATTGCTCCAGTGCTGAGGGGTCCCATGTCCCTCTCCAGTTGAGAGTTGTTACACTCCCAACAGATAGGTGGATTACTCTCTTATCTCTTCAAGCAGCCTTGTGCAAGGCACCTTAAAAGGAGAAAGGATCTGGGAGAAAAGTGCCTGTTTCTTTGAGGGGGAGACTTTCAGCACTGAGAACTGAAAGAAGCAGACTCATTGGAGGTCTTCAACCTCCAAAAAGTATAGTGTGTGCTCTGGGTTCACTATCCCAAATGATCTTTTGTACTGTACTAGACTCTGGGTTCTAGGAGACTCTGAGGGACAGGGGTTAGTGGGGTTTTACTTTTAGACATGTATCTCCTGCATTTTCACTGGTGTTTCCTTCAGTGATTATCAGTTGTACCAAACTAGTCAGACAATTGATTCCCTTTTCTGAAGGTGAGATAGTACCAAAAGACGGTACAAAACGTCCTCTTTCCCAAAAACTTGGGGATATGCTCTCCCACAAGCACATACTGACCACGAGGGTAAAGGGATCAAACTTGGAGTATGTGTGGCAAAGGGACAAGTCATGGTTCCTGATTGTTGGGAGTCCTTTTCTCCTTTTGTGTAGGTTGCATCATGAAAGTCCCCTTGGGTACAGTGTAGCTTTCTGCTGAACCCTTTGTAGAGGCCTGAAGCTCCCTTTCCTTAGTATGCCTACTTGGTCCTTGGCTTCAGATACAGATACTGCTATCAGCTCCTGCCATTGTAGGAACACTGAAAAGTTGCCAGTGAGAAGCCCAAATCCTTGAATCTTCCAAAGTTCACAAGGTCTGGTCAAAGAAGTTGAGACAGAAGGTCTTTTCTTCCTCCTCCTGTGGCACCCCCCAACAGTGATTCCCTCTTAGGGGCTTGACTAGACTATTTTTCCTCTACACTTGCTAGACACAGGAATACCCAAGTTCCAAACAGGCTTGTTTATTTTATACATGACTCACAGAGAGTAAATCAATGTCACCAACCAGTCCCAAACACACTTCCTGGGTAATATCATTTCATGTCATCTGATGGTGTTCATGCCTTCCAAACTGATTAGCTGGGTTGTTCAAATCTAGCTGTAATGCCATTGACTGATTGATTCAATAGATGTGTTCTTACTTGATAAAAGTATCCAGCTAGAGTGTCTTGTGAGTTACTTAAAGTGGGGTGGGGATAATTAATTGATTGATTCAATTGATTTCTATCCTTGCACTGGGGAACAGAAATGTAAGTGGGAAAACTCATGACATGAGTACATGGCTGTCTCACAGGCAGCCAGCAGAAGCCAGACAATAATACAACTGTTACCCTCTCAAGACAAGTATTAATAAGTATATTATGAACAATATAATAAATTCAAAAGAGGAATGTCAAGAACATTACAGCTCAGAAGGATCTGAGGTAAATGATCAATTCTAGCAGCAACAAAAAATAAATTTTATCTACATGGGTAGAAGGGGCTATGAGAATATAAAAGAAGGGGCCAGAGACACTGATAAGGCCATAAGGAACAATGGAAAGAAGGCAAAACTACTCAACTCTTACTCTGCTTCTCATTTCTCTTCAAAGTGGAATGATATTTGGACTAGGAAGGACAGAAGAAAAATGATGAATAGAGAATTGAAACCCAAACTAAGTAAGAAGATGAGTGCTCCTAACTACCTACCCTAGGTAATTGTAAATCTCCCCTGCTAACTGTATGAGGATAATGGCTGACATTGTGGTTGTTCTTTAAGGGCTGCAGCATGCTTCTTGGGCGTATGTAATTGCTGATTCATGTCAGGGATCTTTGAAAAATTAGGGTGAATCAGAGAGATGCTTTAAAGAAGAAAGGAGGCATCTCAAACTAGAGGTCAGTAAGCCTGACCTCGGTTCCTAACGATATTATTTAAAGCAATACCTTGTGATCATTTAGAAGAAAAAATCAATTATCTCTCAAAGTCAGCATGGCTTCGTCAAAAACAGGTCACAGTCAGACTAATGTTTGTCTCTTTTGAAATGATCACTAGTTCAAGGGAATGTTATGGACAGCGTATGCTTGGATTTCAGCAAAGTATTTGATGAAATCTCTCATACTATCCTTATAGAAAAGGATAGAGAGAGCTGATTTAGATTACAGTACCATTAGGGAATTTTAGAACAGAGTGAAGAACTAGATCCAAAGACTGATTATAGATGGGTCCATGTTAAATTAAAGAAAGGTCTCTAGTGGAGTGCCTCAGGGATTTTTTTTTAATCAATGATTTGGATATGTCTGTTATTTGACGCTTAAGTTCAGAGAGGCTCATCACTAAGGTTGGCTAAAGGTTGATGAATTTTTATAGGTACAGCAACTCCTGAAGCCAATCGACTACATCCTAAGAGGGTTATTGCTACATACCTGACTCGACTAGTGGAAAGAGTACACCAACTGAAGAAATCACAATTCCATAAGTACCAAAGTATGGGATGCCCTCCATAACAAGTTTTCAGACAAAATAAGGTTGGGAGGAAAAACCAACGGATCAGAACAGAATTGAGATCCAAGATGATCCCAACCAGGTTGAACAATGCATTGACTTAAAAAAAAATTATTGACTTGTTTATTTACTTTTAGTTTATAAGATTCAGTTCCAGAATCACTTGAGTTTCAGATTTTCTCTCCTCCCTTCTCCCCCCTGCCTTGGTGGCGTACAATCATGTATGGGATTTGCAAACACTTTCACATTGTACGACAGTCTGGTTGTATAGAAGTGTTGTAACCAATGGAGTGAATAATGGGGAAAAAAAGAAAAGCAACAAAACCAAACATGGAAAAGAACAATAGCATGTGTTGCTTCAGTCTCCATTTAAACTCTGGTCTTTCTAGATCTTTCTCTGAGTGTAGGTATCTCCTTCCATTCTGAGACTTGTAAAGTTGTCTTTTAACTGTGCGTTGCTGAAAAGAGTCCAGTTTACCAAGGTTGGTCATCACACATACGATGTGTCTGTGACTGTGTACAAATTTTTCCTGGTTCTGCTCTTCTCACTCAGCATCAGTTCATATAAGCCTCTCCAGGTGATTATGAAGTCCATCTCCTTCCCATTTCTTATAGCACAATAGTATTCCATTACATTCATGTACCACAGCTTGTTCAACCATTCCCCAATTGATGGGCATCCTCTAAATTTCCAGTTTTTTGCCTCCACAAAGAGCTGCAATACATATTTTTGTACATATGGGTCTTTTTCCCACTTCTATGATAATGCATTGACTTTTAGTGAGAGGAGTTTTTTTTGTTGTTTTTTGTTGTTTTTTTTTTTTTTGAGGGGGGAAGGTAGGACAGTTGGGGTTAAGTAATTTGCCCAAGGGCACACAGCTAGTTTTTTTGTGTTAAGTGTCTGGGGTCCAATTTGAATTCAGGTCCTCCTGACTCCAGGGCTGGTGCTCTATTCACTACATCACCTAAGCCGCCCTGATGAGAAGAATTTTTAACAAAATTAAATGTAAAGTCCTACTTTTTGGTTCAAGAATCAACCCTGCAAATTGGTAGACTACAGGCTCATTAAGTAGTCCCCAGACTGATATATCAGCCTTTAAAAAACCCTAATGGGGTCTTCTGGAAGAGGGTGGGGGAGGAATCCGGAGCTGTGGTTTCTTTAGTATTGGAAGTTTCCTTCCTTGCAGATCAATAACTTCCAGTCTTAGAGAGCTGTGTGTGGAGGTGGGGGTGGGGTAGGGTGGGGTGGGACTCACAGCTTCAGTGACTTGGCCATGGCCAGTCAGCTAGTGAGTATTTGAGGTTAGAGTTGAGCCCAGGTTTTTCTCCAACCTTTTTGCTATCCAGGCCTTCTCTTGACGTGATCTTAGGGTAAACTGACAGATTGCTACTGTCCAGAACTGACTGTCCAAGAGACCCAATTGTTAAATTTACAGTAAAAGTATTCACACCTTGGACACTGGCAAACTGGGGCTTGATTTACTGTTTTGTTGATTGCCTATCTGGGGTGGGGAACCTGCGGCCTCGAGGCCTTCTGTAGCCTTCTAGGTCCTTGGGTGCAGTCTTTGAGTCCTAGTTTTATATAGCAAATCCTTTTATTACAGGGATCTCTAGCTATTATGTAACGGCTTCTTAGCCTAGATCTAACACAGATCTAACATGATCTCCTGAACTAGTAGGATTAATTCTTCTTGAATGAATGAATAAAAGAAAAGGCATGTATTAAGTGCTTTCTGTATGCAAAGCACTCCACAGTGAGATTGTCGCCTCCTCATTCCTGGGAGCCACGTTCCTCTTATTGCTGCCCAAGATCACACTGCTATTTTTGGTTCCCCTATCACCCTGTTGACCCATATTGAGACTTCAGTCCACTAAAAGCCCCAGACCCTCTTCAGAATAGCTGCTGTCTAGCCATGCGTCCCATATCTTGTCCTGGGAAAGTTGCCTTATCTCTCATTTGAGGGCAGGGATCAGGGTTGTTCCTTTCTTCCCAAGAGGAGGGAAGTTAATGGTCATGGTCATCATTGTTCCTCCTACATCCTCTGGTTCAGGGGCTACTGTGCCTTCTGGACTCGAGCCCCCTCCTGTGTCCTGGATTACCCTCCTGAGCCATGACCTGAGCTTGGGTCAGAGCTCTGTGACTGAATCCTAAAAGAACAGAACAGGAAAGCAGAGAAGAGAATGAATGGTGTGGGATAAATTATTAGTCAACTCCTTACCAAACTGCATTGATGTATGTAAGCCACTGCTCAGTGAACTGGGTCCCCACCCCCTGGGGGCCTGACTTCCTCATGTCAGACTCACTCACTCACTCAGTCCCTGGAGCCCCAGAGCTAACAGGCCTGTGTTTATGGGTGTCACTCACCCACGGCTGACTTGTCTCTGTCCTCGACCGCCTGCTCTGTGAGGAAAGGCCAGGAGGGAAGGAGAGATGGATGGGCTCATAATGGGCAATGGGTCGTGTCAGTAACATCACGGTAAAGACACAAACCAAGGTTACTGAACCAAGGAGGGGAGGAGCATCAGGCACCAACATGTGCATATGGATGGATGTTTGTTTGCGTGCCTGCATGAGGGTCTCTATGTTTTCATGTGGGATTATATTTGTGTACTTTGGCAGAGATGTGGGCATACACACACACACACACACACACACACACACACACACACACACACGGTTGTGTCTCCACACCTGTGTGCAATCACAAGTATGCCTATTTTGGTGTATTTTTATAACCCTACTGTAGAATATAAGCTCCCTGAGGGCAGGCCCTGTTTTGGTTTATATTCCCAGCACCTATCACAGTGCCTGACACATATTGAAGGCTTAATAAATGTTTATTGAATTAAATTGTTGAGTCATATATGCTTGTATTGTCATACATATCTATGCATGTACACACGTGTGCATATCCAGGTTAGAATGGATATCCTTTTTCCCATATGTGTGTGCACATCCATGTATATACATAGACATACTTGCACATAGGTCTATATACGTGTACGTCCATGAGCATGACATTCATACACATGTAACATATATAATAGTCATTTATTATCCAATTTCCATAGTATTCTAAGGCTTACAAAATAATTTCCTTGCAACAGTTGTCACAAACAATGAGGTAGGTTGTATAAGTCCAACTTTACAGATGGGGAAACTGAGAATTGAGAGGGCATACGACTTGCCCAAAATCACACATTTAGTGTATCAAAGCCAGGACTGAAATTCAGGCCTTCTGACTTGGGCACCAGGGTTTTTTCCCCCCTACTGTTCCATATTCTATCCCTACGTACATAGGACCATGTATAGATGTGCTTATATCTATGCATATATGTTCATATGTATGTGAGAATTTAAACATGAGTATATATGTGCCCATGCATGGGTGTGTGAGACAAACCCATGGCAGCTGCTCTTTTGAACTTTTAGCCAAAGAAAATGGAGAGGTAGGAATCAAGTCAAGGCAAGAAGCATTTATTAAACACCTACTGTTTGCCAGGCACTGTGCTAAGCACAGGGGCTTGAAGAAAGGCAAAAGACTTTCAAGGACCCCACAGTCTAACGGGGGAAACAACATGAAAACAATCACGTACACATATGACATAGACAGGAAAATTGAAAATAATCAATAGAATAAAGACAGTTGAATTAAGAGTAATTAGGAAAGGCTTCTTGCAAAAGATAGGAGTGTCGCTGAGCCTTTAAGGAAGCCAGTAAAGCCAGGAGCAAGATCATTCCAGGCACCAGGAACAGCCAGTGAAAATGCCTGTGCGGGAAAATGTCTTGTGCAAGGCATATCAAGGTGGGGGAGGCATGGGGGAGTGTCACTGGATCAGAGAATACATAGTGGGACTGGGAAGTAAGAGGGAAGAAAATGAACAGCAGGAGGGGCACAGATTGTGAACATCAAACAGGGAATTTTATATTTGATCCTGGAAAAGATAGGGAGATTCTTGAGTTTATTGAATAGGGGGCTGATATGGTTAAACCTGCAGTTAAGGAAGATCATTTTGACAGCTGAGAGATGATTGGACTGGAGTAGAGAGAGACTGTAGGCAGGAAAATCAGCCGGCCGGTTATTGCAGTAATCTGGATGGGATGTGTGTGATTGGGGCACCAGCCTAGATGGCGGCAGTGTCAGCGCAGGGGGAGAGGCACGTGAGAGATGTCAGAGATAACACTGATAGGACTTGATGACTGACTGGATCTGTGGGGTGAGAGGGTGGGGGGCATTCAATCGTGACACCAAGGTTGCAAGGTTGGGTGACCGGGATGACGGTGGCACCTCAACAGAAATAGGAACATCAGGAAGAGGGAAGAGCTTGAGGAAGGAAGACAGCGAGCGCAGTTCTGGACGTGTTCTGGTAGTTTTTATTTAGGCAGCTAGGCGGCGCCATAGTGCACAGAGCTCTAGACTTGCAGTCAGGACCTCCTGAGATCAAATCCAGCCTCAGACAGTTACTTGGTGTATGGCCCTGGGTAAATCACTGAATGGCTTCCGCCTCATTTCAGGGGATAACAATAACACCTAGCCCCCGAGGTTGTTGTGAAGACCCAATGAGATGATATTTATAGAGGGTTTAGCACAGTTCCTGGCAATGTGCCAGTAAGTGCTATATTAATGTTAGCTGTTATTGTGATTATTATTAAAATGGGGATAATAACAGTACCACCTTCCCAAGGCTGCTATGAGAATCAAGCAATATATTTGTAAAGTGCTTAGCATAGTGTCTGGTACAGAGTAGGTGCTTAATAAATTCACCCTCTCCCATTTCTTTCTTCTTTCCCTTTTTTTTGGAAGGGGGGGAAGGCAAGGCAATTAGCATTAAGTGACTTGCTCACGGTCACACAGCTAGTAAGTGTGTCAGATTTGAACTCAGGTCCTCCTGACTCCAGGGCCAGTGCTCAAATCACTGCACCACCCAGCTGCCCCATACCTCATTTCTACAGATCTTCTGACTCCACCTCCAGGGCTCTTTCTGCTTTTTCTAATTATCTAAGGAGGCCTCATGGTATAGGGGGCTCTGATACTCATTGGTAGTCTTCCCATGGACAAACCATTTCTCATCTCTGTATCTCAGTTTCTTCTTCCGTCAAAGGGGAAAAAGACTCACATTTCCCACCCTTCTGGTTATTGTGAGAAAAGAGCTTAATAACCACCAAAGCATGACAGAACTGGAAACTATTGTTTAATCCAGGAGGCATTTCTTTAATGCCTACTCCCATGCCAGGCACTATGCCAGTCTCCGTGGGCCTCTGCCCTTATACACATGCAAGTTAATGTGAAATACATTTACAGTAATACAGAATAATTTCCAGAGGGAGAGAGTGCTAATAATAAGTGGGATTAGGAAAGGCTTCATGTAAGAGGTGGCACCTGAACAGAGCTTTGAAGGAAGCCGGGGATTCTTCAAGGTGAGGATGAAAAGGAAGTGCATTCCAAGTGGGGAGAACCAAGTTGTTCGAAGGCATAGGGAATGCCATGTATGGGGAACAGCTACCTCGTTGGGTGCACTGGAATGGAAAGCGTAAGAAGAGTAATGGGAAATATGCCTGGAAGTGGAGCTGAGATCCAGAGAGTATAACATATTCTGCCTAGACATTTTAATTAGGCAGACCCCAATATAACATCTGGACTTGGTAAAAGGCAAGTGCAGTGAACAGCCTCTAGAAGAAACCTGTTTGCCCTGACAAGGGTCTCCAAGGCTCCTTGGGATGGCTGGGTCCCCACTTGCCAGCTGCTCTCTCTCTCTCTCTCTCTCTCTCTCTTTCTCTCTCTCTCTCTCTCTCTCTCTCTCTCTCTCTCTCTCTCTTCCTTTCCTTCTCCCTCTCCCTTTCCCCCTCCTTCTTCTCTCTCTCCCTCTCCCTGTCTTCTTTGTCTCTCTGTCTCTCTCCCTCTGTCCCTCCCTCCTCCTCTCTCATTCTTTCTCCCTCCCCCTCTCTCTTTTCATCTCTCTTCTGTCCTCCTCCTCCTCCTCCTCCTCTTCTTCTTCTTCTTCTTCTTCTTCTTCTTTTCTTCTTCTTCTTCTTTTCTTCTTCTTCTTCTTCTTCTTCTTCTTCTTCTTCTTCTTCTTCATCTTCTTCTTCTTCTTCTTCTTCTTCTCTCCTCTCCTCTCCTCTTCCAGTCCAGTTCTCCAGCTCTCCAGCTCTCCAGCTCTCTCTCTCTCTCTCTCTCTCTCTTTCTTTGAGAGACTTTTCCCCCTTTCTCTGAGTGGGTGTATGAGAGCACAAAGCTGTTCAAAGTGATGGCTTCCCTCCTGAAGTGGAGCCTGATTGGGCAGCTATGTTTAGGACCAATTCTAATTTTCGGGGGCTGATTAATAAACAGACTTCTCAGTCACAGGCACTGAGGTAACCCACAAAGTTCACTTTGGTCCCTGGGCAGAAAAACTTCCTTCCCTGGAAGCAGAGGATGATGACCTGCCAGGGAGCTCCACTGGGAAACATGTCCTGGAAATGTGTTCATTGTAGACGGGGCTGGGAGAGCGTCTGAAACAGTGAAGAGTTCCTCCTCTCCTCTGGGTGCTCCAGCCACCATCCGTGTGGAGAGAAGCCCAGATGTGGACAAGCATGTGCTTACATACGACAGACTTCTAGACCCTGAAATAACAACACCACCACAAAGAGCAACGATGCTCTTTCCTATGTACTTGAAGGTTGGGGAAGGTGAAAGGGGGAAGGGAATTCGTTTTGATACATCTGTATTCCAGGCAATAGGCTAAGCGCTTTACAAATATTATCTCATTTGAACCTCCCAATAATCCTGTGAGTTGTGTTATTATTCCCATTTTACAGCTGAGGCAAGCAGAGGCTATGTGACGTGATCAGGGTCACACAGCTAGCTAGTGTCCGAAGCCACTTTTGAACTCAGGTCCCCACTCCATGTCTAGCACTCAGTGCACCATGGCGCCACCTACCTGCTGTTGAATGAATGCCTTTCTTAAAATAACCGGAGGGATAGCATTCTCATTTCACAAAAGAAGACACTGAATCCGGAAGAGGGTAAGGGACTTGACAAATAATTCATATCTTAATGTAATAACATTCTAAGATTTGAAGAAGTTTTCTTGCCATAGACCTACAAGAGATATTATCCCTATTTTACAGATTAGTACACTGAGGCTTAAAGGGAGTGGTGTGACTTCCTGAGTTAGGGAGTGTCTAAGTCTAGATAGGGAGATTCTGGAGTTTCTCAGTTCTCACTTCCCCATGGTTTCTCAGTTCCTTCCCACCATCTAAATAGTATTCTGAACTTAATGGTTACCTCCACCCAAAACCTTTCCAAATTCCCAGAGAAGTGAGAATGTGAACCATGAAGTGGTTGGGAACTGGGGTTAGACTTAGAATGTTAGACCTTAAACACCATGTTGCCCAATCCCCAGAGATGAGAAAGGACTTGCCCAAAGTCATGCAGTCAATAAGGGAGAGAATTTGGATTCAAGCTCCAGGCTCTTGATTCCCAATCCAGGGACCTTCACCACCTCATCACCTGGGGAGAGAACTGTGTCTGAGGGATTCAATTACCTGTTGTGTCCCAGACATGAGCTCAGTCCTCAAGATGCCCCCAAGGAACTTGCAGTCTATGGCAGAGGAGGGGCAACATTGTATTGTACATAGATAAAGATATACAAAATATACACAGAGGAAATTTAATATAATTCTTCAGAGGAAGGGAAATCACGAAACAACTTCAGGGATTGAAGGAGGTCTCCTGCAACAGGTGGAACGTGAGTTGTGCTTAGAAAGAAGATAGAGATTCTGTAAGATAGAGGTGAAGAGAGAGGGCAGTCTAGGCATGGAGCGCAGCCTATGCAAAGGTACAGAGGAGGGAATGTCATATGCAAAGGACAGCACATATGCCAGTTTGGCTGGAAGATAGAGTCATGAGAGGGAATAACGTGTGATCAATGTGGAAAGAAGTGTTGGAAAGCCAGATTGTAAAGGGCTTTAAATGTTGGAGACAGTCATGGGTAGGGAGTGGTTAGTGGAGATTCTTCAGCAGGAGAGTGACATTAGATCTGTAGAAATATCAGTTGGATAGCTGTGTGGAGGATGGATTGGAAAGGGAAGAGGTTGGAGGAAAGGAGGCTGATTAGGAAGTTAGTTCAATAGTGCATGAGAGGTAGTAAGAGTCTGAAATAGGGCAGTGAAGGAGAGTGGAGAGAAGGGAGTAAATATGAGAACTATCACATAGAGAGAATCCACAAGATTTGGTAAATGATTGTGTGTGGAAGGATGAAAGAGAGGGAAATATAGAGTCACTCAAAGCAATCTTGGATAATTTCAAGGTTACACACTTCAGTAACTGGTAGCTTGTGTACCTTTAGGAAAAATAAGAAATTCTGGAGTGGGGTTGGGTTTAGGGGAATATAAAGCTCCCAATGTTTTCCTCCACTTGAGCTGATCCTCCATTTAGCTGTCAAAATGATCTTTTTAAAGTTCAGGTCTGATCATGTCATCCCCCTACTCAATAGTGTCTTTCTGTCCCATCCAGGATCAACCCTAAAATCCTCTGTTGGGCATTTAAAACCCTTCACAACCTATCCTTTTTGTTCTTCTTACACCTAACTCACCCTGTACCCACATTTCCAAGATGCATTTTTCAGTGGGGTTCCCTGACAGATAATAATTTTCTGCTTCCATGGGAGGAAGCTTTTCTTCCCAGGGACCAGAGTTTGCTTTGCAGGCTGCCTCAGTGATTGTGACTGAGAATTCTGCTCATTAATTAGCCCCGAAAATTAGATGCATCCACCTGTGTCAAAGTGTATGTGTGCATGTGTGTATATATATGTTGGGGTGAGTGATTTTTAAAAAGTGTTATTTTTTTAGTTATATGTAAAAACAACTTTAAACATTTATTTTAAAAAAATTGAGCTCCAAATTTTCTCCCTCCTTCTCAGAGACAACAAGCAATTTGATATAGGTTATACATGTGCAATCATGCAAAACACATTTCCACATTAGTCATGTTGTGAAAGTACAGACCCCCAAAAAACCCCAAACCAAATCACACATACAAAATACAGTGAAACATAGTATGTTTTGATCTGCATTTAGATTCTATCCCTTCTATTTCTGGAGGGGGACAGAAGTTTTCATCATGAGTCCTTTGGGATTGTTTTAGATCATTGTATTGTTGAAAAAAGCTAAACTAGGCATAGACCAACATCTTATACCATATACCAAGATAAGGTCAAAATGGGTACATGATTTGGACATAAAGGGTAAAGCTATAGGCAAATTAGAAGAGCAAGGAACAGTTTACTTGTCAGATCTGTGAAGAAGAGAAGAATTTATGGCCAAACAAGAGATAGAGAGCATTCTGAAATGCAACATGAATAATCTTGATTACTTCAAATTTAAAAGGTTTTGCACAAACAAAGCCAATGAGACCAAGATTAGAAGGGAAGCAGAAAGCTGGGAAACAATTTTTACAAGTGTCTTTGCTAATGGTCTCATTTGTAAAATATATAGAGAATTGAGCCAAACTTATAATAATACAAGTCATTTCCCAATTGATAAATGATCAAAGGATATAAAGAAGCAGTTTTTGGATGAAGAAATTAAAGTTAAAAAAAGAAATTAAAGTTATCTATAGTTATATGAAAAAAGATTCTAAATCACTACTGATTAGAGATATGAAAATTAAAACAACTCTGTGTCACCACATCACATCTATCCCATGACAAAATGGGAAAATGATAAATGTTGGAGAAGATGTGGGAAGACTAACACTAATGCATTGTTGGTGGAGTTGTGAATTGATACAACCATTCTGGAGAGGAATTTGGAACTATGCCCAAAGGGCTATAAAACTGTGAATACCGGGGCAGCTAGGTGGTACGGTGAATAGAGCACTGGCCTTGGAGTCAGGAGAACCTGAGTTCAAATCTGGCCTCAGACACTAAAACACTCCCCCCACCCCCAAACTAACTGTGTAACCTTGGGCAAATCACTTAACCCCAACTGCCCTCCAAAAAGCAATAAAAAATTAAAAAAATAAAAATAAACTGTGAATACCTTTTGATCCAGCAATACTACTACTAGGACTGTATCTCACAGAGATCATAAAAAAGGTAAAAGTATCCACATGTACAAAATATTTGCAGCAATTCTTTTTTTGCGGTGGTAAAGAGTTAGAAATTGTGGGGATGCCCATCAATTGGGGAATACCGGAATGAGTTGTGGTATATGAATATAATGCAATACTATCATTCCATAAGAATGATGGATTTCAAAGGGTAGATTTCAGAAAAACCTGGAAAGACTTGCATGAACTGATGCTGAGTGAAGTGAGTAGAACCAGGAGAACATTGTACATAACAATAGCAACGTTGTGTGATGATGACCAATTTTGATAGATTTAGCTCTTCTGAGTAATGCAATGATGAAAGACAATTCCAAAAACTTATGATGGAAAATACTATCCATATCCAGAGAAAGAACTACGAAGTCTGAATGCAGATCAAAGCATACTATTTTTCTCTCTTTTCTTTCTCATGGTTTTCCCCTTTTCTTCTGATTCTTCTTTTACAACATAACTAAGGTAGAAATATGTTTAATATGATTGTACATGTATAGCCTATATCAGATTTCATGATATCTTGGAGGGGGGATAATTTGGAACTCAAAATCTTATAAAAGTGAATGTTGAAAACTAAAGATTAATTTGTTAATTTAATTTTAAAAAAGAAAAAATGAGGTACCTAAAAAAAGAAAAAGAAGACTGTAACCCACAGTTGATCATCATACAATGTTGCTGTTACTGCGTGCAATGTTCTTTTGGTTCTACTCACTTCACTCTGTATCAGTTCATGTCAATCTTACCAGATTTTCCTGAAATCTGCCTGCTCATCACTTCTTATAGCACAATATGACTCCATTACATTCATATACCACAGATTGTTCAGCTATTCCCCAACTGATGGGCATTCCTTCGATTTTTAATTCTTTGCCACCACAACAAAGAACTGCTACAAATATTTTCGTACAAATGGATTCTTTTCCTTTTTTCCCTTTCTTTTTGGGATACAGACCTAGTCTTGCTGGATCAAAGGATATGCATAGTTTTGTAGCCCTTTGGGCATAGATCCAAAGTTCGATGAGTGATATTTTAGGTAGAATTAGCCTAAACCAGGTGTGTACATCCTCCTGGAAATGGCATGCAACTCTGCCCAGTGCCAGGTACACATATGTAACTAAGTAAATGCCTTTGGTGGCGTTTTGCTCCTCTGCCCAGATTCATTCTCTGTACTGGGACTTTCAGGATCCAGCGAAGGGCTCTGCCGCTCCTTCCCCATTGCTCTTCCCATCTCTGGTGTCCTGTGGCTTCTTTCTCTGCCATGAAAGCAGTCTTAGAATACAGCTCCTATGAGAAGGTAAAACCTAGAACACGTCCTCAGACTCAGGGAAATGGACAGAGCTCATAGTCCTTCCTGAGAACTATTAGAGGGGAAGACTGTAGGCATACTGGGAAAAGCCCAGTATCTGGACTCTGAAAATTACAGTATAAAGATGGGGATTGATTGAGCAAATCAGTCAAATCACTCCACCCCATTTAAAGTAAATTTCAAGATGCTGAACCTTGGTACTTTAACTAGGAGAGAAATTTTCTCTATTGAATCAGTCTACCATTGACTTTCAACTAACTACAGAAAAAATCCTTTATCAACTAAAGTGATACTGCATAGGGAGTGTGTTCAGATTGGTTAAAGAAGCTTGGCCGCACTCTGTAGGTCTTTATAAAATAATGAATCAGCTCAGGTCCTAAGGAGTGGCAAGCCAGGAGAGAGTGCCTCACCCATATCCCTGAGAGTGAATTTCTTAGGAGTATGGGGAATGAGGTTGAGACTAAGGTTGATTTGTACCCCTCCTCCACCTGCCTCCACCTCCCCCATCCCCACCTGCCCTTTTCTTTAGGAAAACCTCTTGAATATTAGAGGACTGGAGGATTTGGACATTTTCATTGGCTTCCTATCAGTGATCACGGGGCAGCAGGGGCTGATGGCATCATTTGTTACAGGAGCCAAGGATAAAGTGAATGTAACAAGGAAAGGCAGACTTGAGGCTCTGCAAGAAGCCCAGCAAAAAAA
The DNA here is from genome assembly GCA_028646575.1 of Pseudocheirus occidentalis. Lineage (NCBI taxonomy): Eukaryota > Metazoa > Chordata > Mammalia > Diprotodontia > Pseudocheiridae > Pseudocheirus > Pseudocheirus occidentalis. The sequence goes on from CM053594.1 coordinate 57,604,978, forward strand.
CCAAAACAAAACTGTAGCACCCCTAAGGGGAGTTTCATGAGCATCTTACAAAGGCGAGAAAAGGACATCTGCTCCCTTGCCATAGCCTCATGCATTCTAAGCTTGAACCTACTTTCCCCTGGACTCTTTATGTATTTGAAGAAGGTTATGCCCCCAGTTTGGAGGGATATTTTGTACTAGCTCTACTACTGTATTAAATACTTACTTCTAAAAGCTAATTAAGTCTAGTTGAATAATTGATATCAACTGATAATCATGGGAGGAAAGCATGTCAGTGGGGGCTCATGAGCTCTAGTACCAGAAAGTTACTTCCATCCCTTTAAGGCTACACTTAGACCCTGGAGGAGGCCATAGCTGCTGAGCTCTTGGGACTTGACCTGCCAAGGCCAGTGGGGGTTGGGAGAGTGGCTCACAGATTTAGTGCAGGAAGGAAGTTTAAAGGTCGTAGAATCATGAAAGCTCTGAGTTGGAAGGCTCCTCAGCGGCCATCCAGCCCAACTCATATTTTGAAAGGAATCCTCACTATAACACCCTGGACAAGAAGTCATATTTCTTCTACTTGAAGATGTCCAAGTAGGGGTGAACCCATCAGATCCTTGAGACAGCCCATTTCCTCTTTTGAGAACTCTAGCTAAGTGGTTCAGTGGGTAGAGAAGTGGACTTGGAATCAAGAAGGCTCTTGTTTGTGAATTCAAATCTGGCCTCAGATACTTACTAGCTGTGTGACCCTGGGCAAGTCACTTAACTCTGTCTCAGTTTCCTCATCTGTAAAATGAACTGGATCTTTGCTAAGAAAACCCCAAATGGGGTCACAAAGAGTCTGAAATGACTGAGGAACAACAACAATAGTGAGGAAGGTTGTCCTGACATCAGACTACACTTGTCTCTGCAAGCTCAGCTAGTACAACCCTTCTTTTTATAGATGAATAAACTGAGACCCAGAGGGATTAAGCAACTTGTTTCAAAGTCACACAGGCAGTAAATTTCAGAGCTGGGATTCCACCCCATGCTCCCTGGCTCCAAATCCAAAGTTCTTTTTACTATGTAACTTCTAGACCTGGGTTGGACCCCTGGCTCTGTTACTATGTGTGATGTTGGGTGAGTCACTTTAAACTCACCAAAGGATGTAATATTTGTAAAGTCTCAGCCCAGTTCCTGACACATTGTAGGTACTAAATAAATCCTTGTTGCCCCTGTATCTCAGTTTTAAAATGAGATGGTTGAACTTGATGATCTTAAAAGTACTTTCTAGCGAAGAGTCCAATGACTTTAGCAGTGAAATTATAATCATAAAAATAATGATGATGATGATGATGATAATGATAACTAGCATTTATATAGCACTTTAAGATTGGCAAATTTTTTATTATTTGGTCCTCACAACAACCTTGGAAGGTAGGTGCTGTCATAAGGCCCATTTTACAGATGAGGAAACTGAGGCAAGCAGCGGTTAAGTGCCCAGGGTGACATGACTAGTAAATGTCCAAGACTAGATTTGAACTCAGTTCTTCCTGACTGCAAGTCTAGTGTTCTAGCGCCCTACCTAGCTGCTTTGAGCATCCCCCAGAATGAGATTTGAATACATGTCTTTAGACTCCAAACCTAACTTTCCACTATAAGGCTTCCAGTTCTAAATGGGGCAGAGTAAAGGATCTGATGTGGGCCAAGGTACAGGAAGGGGTAGCTTGGGTTTTGAAGACAAATTTCACCCACAATGTTACAGTTTTGCCAAGAGCGGTTACTAGTTACCTACCCAAATCCTAACGTCCTTTGAGGCCCAGGATTGCAGCCCTACCTTCTCCAGGGATTTCCTGATTCCCCCTTCCCTCCACCCACCACGCTAAGTCCCTTTTCTTCTCTGAGCGCTGCTAGACCTGAGCCTCAGCAGTTCTCAGTTTGACACTTAATTACGAACTCTCTTATCAGATCTCTCTTCAAGCTATCTGCTTTCTCTCTTGTCTACCCCTCTGCTCCAACTCCTTCTGTCCGGATCTCTAGTACTTCCCACACATGGCTCATTAGGATGTTCCAGGGTCTCTGGGCACCCTCTGTCCCTGCCCCCCTCCCAGAATTGATGCCAGACTCTGGGGAGAGAGAGCTGTGCCTGGAAGAGAATGATGCAAAGCAGGAGAAACATTACCTTGGCAACCAACAACCCCCCTCCCTATTCCCAAGGTCCCCTGGCCAACCTGTTTTTTTTCCAAATTTCCTGTTTTTCTTAGTCCCACAACCCTTCTATCAAGGTTGTAGGGAAGGCTCTGGGCCTTGCTTCTGCCCTTGGGAAAGGAAGGAGAGAAATAGTGCTGAGCTTGGCAGCACTTAGAAACATGAAGGGTGCTGAGTTTGCTTTCAGTGGGTGTGGATTTGAATCGAGGCTCTATTCCTTATCACCTGTGTAACCTTCAGCACACATAGTCGTAGAAACGCAGAATTTTTTTTTTAACAGCACGCAAAGTTTAATATGGTCTCATGCCCTGTGGGAGGTGGTGCCTGATTTGGAGGAGTGATTTCTATATCCAAATAATCTCCTGTTTGGAGCTTCTGAGACTGCAGGGTCATGGAGTCATCAGTTCCCTTTCTGCCAGACATAGTACTGCCAATCTCTTTCACTCGATAACCAGGTCTTTTAAGATCCATAAAAACAATGGCCAAGTTGAAATGTGTACCCTTCTTTCAAGCTTCTGGGTAGACTTCTTTTACTAAACTAGTCAATTCTTTGAAGGTTGCATCCACCCAGGTGTAGATCTGCAGCTTGCTTGAAGGCCCCTTTCCTCAGGAGAACTCTCCAGAATTCTTTAAAAAAAATTTATATTAATTAATTTTTAGTTTTGCACCTTCACTTTTGTAAGATTTTGAGTTCTAAATTTTTCCCCTCCCTTCTCTCCTTCATCCCCAAGATGGCATGCCATCTGATACATCCAATCATATTAAACGTATTTCCACATTCGTCATGTTGTGAAAGAAGAATCAGAACAAAAGGGAAAAACCATGAGAAAGAAAAAACAAGAGAAAACAGTCTGCTTCAATCTGCATTCAGACTCACTCCATAATTCTTTCTTTGGATGTGGATCGCATTTTTCATCATGAATGTTTTGGAATTGTCTTGAATTCTTGCATTGCTTAGAAGATTTAAGTCTATCAAAGTTAGGGGTCACACAGTGTTGCTGTTACTGTGTACAATGTTCTCCTGGTCCTGCTCACTTCACTCAGCATCAGTTCCTGTAAGTCTTTCCAGAGAACCACAGAATTTCAAAGGGGACCCCTTGAGGCCATCTAGTCCAAGAGGTACCTAAACAGCCTCTAAAGACATCCAAGGGGTGGCTAGGTGGCACAGTGAATAGAGCACTGACCCTGGAGTCAGGAGGACCTGAGCTCAAATTCGACCTCAGACACTTGACACACTAGCCGTGTGACTTTGGGCAAGTCACTTAACCCCAATTGCCCTTCAAAAAGCAAAAAAAAAAGACATCCAAGAAGGGAGATTCCCTCCATCTGGCCTCCAGCATCTGGAGAGCATTGCAAGGTGTAGCGGCTGGCCTGATAGGGAGAGCTGGGTTTGAATCCCACAGGTGCCTTGACCTTGATCTCCGTAACTACTAGTGCCCCACCCCTTCCCCAAACTACCTTGAATTGCTTTGCAGAGATCCTGAATAACAGGAGGGCCATCACTTGTGGTTTTCTCTTTGGTTCTTGCCACTGAACTTGGATGTCTCCGAAGGAGAGGAGTGAAGCTGATGCCTTTGTGTCTCACTTGTGCCTCACTTAAATCCAATTCACTAGCAAATCAAGACATCACCCTCATGAGGTCCATGGTCCTTTTAGAGAAGGACAAACAACAATGTGTGTGTGTGTGTGTGCCTGCCCGGGCTTGCATCTGCTCTCTTCCCTGTCAGAATGGAATCTCCCGGAGGACAGGAACCCTTTCACATTTGTCTCTCTCTCGAGTGCTTACCACAGATTCCCACACATAGTAGGTACTTAATAAATGCTTCTGGATTGATCCACTGATTGCTGTGCTACCCTAGGCAAATCACCTAACCTCTCTGGAGTCTCAATGTCTTTACTATAAAAACAGGAATAAAAGCAGCAACTCTACAGGGGCATTATGAAGATAAGATGAGGGGGAAAAAAGTGCTTTGTAAAGCTTAAAGTGCTATATAAATGTGACCTCTTCTCTGTGTGTGTGTGTGTGTGTGTGTGTGTATGTGTGAAACACCTATTGTTATTATTACTTCCTGAGGAAGCTCATCCCATTTTCCGACAGCTCTCATTGTTAGGAAATTTCCCCTTAGGTGGAGCCAAATTTGCCTCTCTACAACTCCCCCTCCCCCTCCCCTCTTCCATCCCCTGCTCCTTGTTCCTAGTTCTATCCTCTGGGACCAAGGAGAATATTTCTAATCCTTGTGTCCTGAGCTGTTCTCACCTGCCTCTAAGCTTTCTCCCTTAGTGAGCCCATCTACTCCCAATGGAGTAATTATCATCTCTATGCAGATGACTTCTAAGTTTATAGATCCAGATGTTGCCTGAATTCCAAGTTCATGTTGTCAGCTGCCTGCCAGTCATCTCCAGCTGGATATCCCACAGGCTCTTCAAACTTAGTACATTCGAAACAGAATTCACCATCTTCCCCTTTAAACACACATGTCCTTCAGACTTCTCTGAGGAGGGTCCCAGTATCTTCTCACTCTCCCCAATTCATAATCTCAAAATCAACCCTTCTCTCTAATGCCCATCTCCAATCAATTGCCAAATCCTTTGATTCCACCTACACAATCTCCTTTGCATCCCTCTTCTTCTCTCAGTTCTAGAGTCCTTCAAATAAATACAATGCATTTCTCCAGTAGACTATAAGCACCTTAACGGTAGAGTCTGTCTTTCCTCTTCTCTGTGCCTGGCACAGAGTAGGCATATGCCAAATGTTTATCAAATGGAGTTGAACAGAACTCCACATGGTAGCCTTTTAAGTATTAAAAGACACCTATCGCCTTTCCCCTAAAAATCTTCTCTTGTCCTATCTGAACATTGCTGCCTCCTTCAACCAGTCTTCATATGGCACCAGTCTCCAGGATCCTAACTGTCTTGGTCACCTTCCTCTGGAGACTTTCTAACTTGCCAAGAATGTCTTTCCCAAAATGTGGTGCCCTCACTTGGCCATCCCTCATCCCAGAGAGGGTCTGACTGTGGCAGAATAAATAGATATTTTAGATTATCTGTGGTAGGATATAAATAAATGACTGAATGAAGAAAGAGAGAAAGAAAGAAGAAAGAAAGAAGGAAAGAAAGAAAGAACTAAAGAAAGAAAGAAAGAAAGAAAGAAAGAAAGAAAGAAAGAAAGAAAGACAGTCTTATCTCTTTAGTCCTGGACATTCTCTCAATCAAACCAAAGATTGCATTAAGTTTTTTGTCTTCCCTATCCCAGTCCTGAGTCTCATTGGTCTTGTGGTTCACCCCCACCCCAAACTCCAGATTTCTTTGTAAGAACTGTTGTCTACACCTCTATTCCATCCTATACTCACAGAATTGATCTTTCAAGACATCATGTAAGTCTTTATATTTATCTTTCATTCATTTCATGTCTTCGGATTCAATTCTCTCCTGCTGAGATCTTTCTGGATACGGAATCCACTGTCCAACGTGTTAGATATACAACTGAGTTTTGTGTCATTACAAATTCGTCTTTTATGTCTTTATTCAAGTCATTGAAAAAAAAAGTCTCAGGGATAGTCACAGACCCCTGAGGCACTCTACTAAAGACCTTTCCTAGATGTTATAGATTCTTCATTTTTTTTAGCCTTAAATTTTTAAAATCCTGAACTTAACAAATACCAAATAAAATGAGCATTTTATACATATCATGGAACAGATGGAGAGGACTGTACATGAAACTGTGAATCTCCAGTATATAGAGCTTGCTTTTCCTTTTACGTATATAATAAATTCAACATGTCAATTTCTTAGCTGTCCAGCTTGTTTTTGATTCCTTCTGGTCTTCCTTCTGTTCTCTTCTTATTGGGAGTGGGGAATGTTATTCCTAATTCCTCCTCCTACCCTTCCCATTAAAAAAAGAAAAAAACCTTGTTACAATACTCATGGTCAAGCAGAACACATTCCCATGCTGACCATATCATTTTAAATATTAAAATAAAGAAATGCTTTCTTGTTTTTCATCTTGACTCGTCGCTCTGTTACAGGATGGGTAGCATATTTCATTAACAATTCTCTGGAATTGTAGTTTGTCGCTACATTGATCAGAGACCTTAAATCTTTCAAATTTGTTTTTCTTTACAATGTTGTTATTTTGCATAGATTCTTCTCCTGGTTCTGCTCACTCCACTTTGCATCAGTTCATACAAATATTTCCAAGTTTCCATCATTTCCAAGATGAAATTTTTCATTTTACCCTTTGTTATAGGATGATAATATTCCATTATGTTCCTATACTATAATTTTTTCGGCCATTCCCCAATTGATGGGCACCCCCTTACTTTACAGTTCTGCTAGTGCAAAAAAGAACTGCAATAAATATTTTTGGGGTACATATGAGTCCTTTTCCTCTTTCTTTGATCTCTTTGACTAGGGCGGTAAAGACTTAGTACTGATATAAGTGGGTCAAAGGGTATGCATAATTTAATGATATTTTGGATGCATCATGGATCCATCAATGGCTCTTCACAGAGTTTAGTTATTTGCCCAGTTCCCCATCTACCTAGCTGTATTATTGTTTAGCCCACATCCCTTTTATCTTGTCCGCAAGGCTACCCTGAAAATCTTTGCTTTTTTAAAATAACAGCAAATTCTATCCACAACATTCTCCCAATCTACCAGTCGAATAACCCTGTCAAAAAAGGAAATGAGGTTAGTCTGGTTTGACCTGTTCTTGATGGAGCTGTGCTGGCTCTTTGTGACCACTGTTTCAACTCTGGAAAAAGGAGATGGTTAAAGAGGAAGAAAGAGAAGGGGATCTGGCTCTTGCATCCCTTTCCACTCAAATGCACAAGATCTGACCCTCTTCCACCCCACCCCCGGCTCATAGCTCTTCCTGAATAAAGTGCAGACTTTTTAGCTGGCCTTCCAGGCCCTTAATAATTTGACATCTACCTTTTCAGCTATCTCACATGAATCCCTTCTCCATATTCTATGCTTTAGTCTAACTGAAAGAACTCTCTATTCTCCAAACATGTCTGGCACTTTCCAGCTGCCTTGTTTTTGCCCAGGCAAATCTGGCTGCCTAGAATGCCTTTCTTGCCCCCTTTTTCATTTGTTGAATTTCACTAAATCAATTCCATTAAAGCTCAACTCAGGTGTCATTTCTCTAAACCTGAGATCCTATGATTCTGGGAATAAACGAATTTTGGCTTCCTCCTCTCCAGCCACTGCTCAAACAGACCAGAAGGTTAAAGTCATTCCTCTGGCCACATCCTTTCCGCTTTCTTTTCCACACCCTCTCCCACCAGTGCCACTACGGTATTCTTTTTCAGGCAGTGTGGTCTAATGGATAGAGCGGTGGATTTGGAATCAAGATGCCTGAGTCTGAATCCTGCCTAAAATGCTGAGTAGTTATGTGACCATGGGCGAGTCTCTTCACTTTTCAGGGCCTCAGTTTCCTCATCTGTAAAATGGGAACCATAAGATCATAGATTTAGAAGAGACCCCAGAGGTTATCTAGTCCAGCAATCTCATTTGACAAATAAAAAAACTGGGCCTCAGAGAACTGAAATGAATCCCGCCCCCCAACCAAGTCATACATAGAATGATCAATCAGTCAAAGAAAAATTGTTACTTTAAGTACTTTGTGCCTTGCATTGTGCTAATCCCTGGGATACAAAGACAAGACCCTGACCTCAAGGAAAGACACAGCATGTCAATAAGGAGGTGCATACAAGATGCATTCAGAATATAGAGGAGGGAAATGCAAAGGGAAAGATGTTAGTATTTGGAGAAATGCATGAAGGTTTCCTGCAAAGGGTGGGATCTGGGCTGAGAGTTGAAGGGAGTCATCTAAACTAGAAGGGAGAAGTGAGGAGGGAGGGCATTCCAGGGGGATAGTCTCTGCAAAGGTGTGGAGGTGGGGAATATAGCAGGAAGTTTGAGGAATAGCAAACACATCAGTGTAACTGGATCATGGAGCATATGGAGTGGGGTAAGAAGTGGGTTGTAGGAAGGGGTTAAGTTATAAAACACTTTAAATGCCAAACCAATATTTGATTTTGGAGGTAATAGGAAGCCACCAGATTTCATCAGTGGGGGAGAGTAATGGAGGCAAACCTATGCTTTAGGAAAATCCCTTTGGCATCAGAGGGTAAAATGGGCTGGAGTAGGTAGTCACTGGACATGGATTAAGAGGCTATTGCAATAGTCAAGGCAAGGGGTCATGAGGAGCTGTACCAGGGTGGTGACTGGGAGAGAAGGTAGGGAATATACATGAGAAATGCTGTGAAAGGAAAAATGGCAAAATGTGGCAATGGACTGATGGTGTGGGAAGAATGAGAGGGAGGAGCCAAGGGTGAATGAATGCATGATTCAAAAAAAATTTAAATTAAGTGTTTATTGTATGCAAATGCTCTGTGCTAAGGGGGGGGGCGGAATGCAGAAAGTGCCTGCCCTCAAGGAGCTCACATTTTTGGAGGCAGCCGGGGGAAGATGACGCTTGTGGAAGGTTTCAGCTACAAGTCAGATGGAAGGCACCATAGTCCTCAGAGTACAGCAGCAAAGCAGATGGTAATGCTTCTTTAATGCCATTTCCACTAACAATAACATCTCAGTTTCTGGCGATGACAGTGCCAAGAACCCTGGTGTCCAGAATTTGCTTGTTTGGTCTTCTGTAATTGGCTACAGTTTCTGCAGAAGTAATTTCCAGGCTGCAGCCCCCCTGAGTTCTTTCCCAGGGTGATTGCTACAAGGATTGAGCTAGAAGAAGAGCCAGTGATCTGGGAGGCATTGCTTTCCCCAAGGCACAGGGCCCCAGACTCTTTCTGTTTTTATCTGAGGAGAGATAGTGGTCAGTGGTAGTTTGACCTGCCGAGCCCACACCACCTCCTGTCTCTTTCTCAGGGAGCCTTGCTGCTTTAGTTAGGCTACCTTGCCTATGCCATAGGAGGCAGGTGGTCAGCAGTTTTCTGGGAATAGCTGGCCCATTCTCCACAGGAATTGCTTCCTGATAATGGCTGCAGGGGCTGGGCTGGAAGCAGGACTAGTGGTCTGATGAGGAGTGGGAGCTGTGCTGCTGCTCCCAGGGCTCTGGGATTTATCAACTACATGTGGTCACTAGTTGGTATTGGGGAAGAAGGCCCTTTCTCTGCAGAGATTTCTCCCATCACTGATAACTATGGGGTTTCAGACTGGAAGCAGGGTCAGTGGTCTGGAGTCTGAGGGGAGGAAATACTGCCACATCCAGGGCCCCTAATTCAGAATCCTGAACTTTCTTCATTGAAGACTGAGAGGAATAATATTTGGGCTGGTTGTAGTGTCTAGATTTATTTGGGACAGGCTGCTTCCTGTCTCTGTCAGATTGACACAGTGTTTGTGATGGGAGTAGGGGGAGGGTAGGGAAGAGGAAGAAAGGGGCAGGAGAAACAGAAGGAAATATGCATGTATATAGCTCCTGCTATGGGCTGTGGGCACCTAAGTGCACAGAGGGCCAGGTCTGGAGTCAGGAAGACTCCTCTTCCTGAGTTCAAATCTGGCCTCAGATACTTACTAACTGTGTGACCCTGGGCAAGTCACTTAACTTTGCCTCAGTTTCCTCATCTGTAAAATGAGCTGGAGGAGGAAATGGCAAACCACTCCAGTATCTTTACCAAGAAAACCCAAATGGGGTCACAAAGAGTTGGACATGACTGAAAATACTGAACAACAAAACAACAAACGTGCCATGCACTGAGCTAAGTACTTAACAAATATCATCTCATTTAATCCTTCCAACAAATCAGGGAGGCAGGTGTTGTTATAATCCTCACATTTTATAGTTGAGGAAACCGAGATTAAATGACTTGTCCAGGGTCAAACGTCAAAATTATGCTCACATATCTAACCCTAGTAAGGGCCTTGAAACAGGATTAGAACTCAGGTCTTCCTTACTCTGGACACAGCACTCTATCCACCAAGCCACCAGGCTAATTCAGAAGGTGGTGGTGCCTTCAGATGAAGAGAAGGTTTCTTTTCTAGGGGTGAGATAATGAGTTCTGTTGAGTTCATTTTGAGTTTGAGATGCCTATGGGACATCCAGTTAAGAGGCAGTTGGTAACACAGAACCAAAGTAGCTCAGGAAAGTTTATTGTGGAATTAAAGTGCTCTATAAATATGAGATATCATATGGCCTGTTCCCCTCTAAGTGGCATGTTTTGGGGAGCTGCCTCCATCCTGTCCTTCAGCTTCCTTCCCCACACTACTTCTGCCCTCTGTGGCTGCAGTGGTAGAGCAGAGGCCCAGTTTTGGAGGAAGACCAGCATATGACACTTGTACTTGGTTCTGCTTCTGGTCTCTCTTCTCTCCTGTCTCCTACATGGCTGCCAAATTCATCTTCCTAAAGCACAGATCTGATTGTGTTCCTGCCCCACTCAAGAAACTCTAGTGGCTCCTTATTGCTCATAGTATAAAAATGCAAACCCTTTTCTCAGCCTGTTGTTTGAAACCAGTCACAGTTTGACCTTTCTAGTCTTCTTTCTCCCTCCCCTTCCTACATTCCATGTTCTGGGCCAAAATGGCCTTGAACTTGGGTAACCTCACCTTGGCATTTGGCTTTGTTCCTTTGCAGGGGTTGTCCCCCAAGCTAGGAATGTGCCCTTCCCCCCATTAATTAGAATAATTCAAGCTCAATTTCTACCTTCTGGGAGAAGTTTTTCCTTTAAAAGAAATAGATTTTTATTGATAGCTTTTGTTTTCATGTGGCCTAGATTTTCCCTGTATCCCTCCCCCTCTCAAAGAACCATCTTTTATAACAGGAGATTTTTCTAAAAGAGGAAGAAGAGAAGAAAAAAAATTTCAACAAAATCAATCAATCAAAAACAAGCCAATAACCCCCCCCACTGTTCTATGCATTGTTCCCACACCTGTAGATGCCCTCTCCTTTCTGTCTCTTGCACCTCTGCAAAGGAGAGGGAGGAGGGGTTTTCTCACATCTTGCAGAAGCTTTTCCTAATCTGCCTAGATCCTTCTCCCTCGAATTTATGCTGTATTCACTTGTTTCTATCAATATCTTCCTGCTCTTCCTGTCCTTGAAGACAGGAACCGATTTTTCATTTTTGCTTTGTATCTCTAGGGCACTGCTGATAGTAGATGCTTAGTAAATGTTTGCTTTGAATTGGAGAACTAACTCTTTCCCCTACTTTCTGAGTGACCTTGGTAAAGTCATTTTTACCTCTTTGAGCCTCAGCTTCCTTATTGGTAAAATTCAGATAATGAGCCTTGTAATCTCAACCTGGAGAGCTAGCTAGTGAAGTGGATAGAGAGTCAGGCCTGAAGTTTGGAAGAGACTCTTCTTCCTGAGTTCAAATCCAGCCTCAGGCACTCACTAGCTGGGTGACCCTGGGCAAGTAACTTAACCCTGTTTTCCTCAGTTTCCTCATCTGTAAAATGAGCTGGAAAAGTCAATAGCAAACCATTCTAGTGTCTTTGCCAAGAAAACCCAAATGGGCAGAAGGAAAAGGAGGTAGGACTATAACCAAGAATCACTTACCCAGCACAATTAAACTTAATACTTCAAGGGAAAAAACAGTCATTCAATGAAATAGAAGGATTATAAATGGCCATAAGGAGAAGATAAACATTGAACAAAAAAGTCTGATCTTCACTATCAAGACCCAAGAGAAGCCTAAAAAGGTAAAAAGAAAAAAGAGAACATCAGGAAGTCAATGGAGCAGAACTATTTACATCTCTCTGTGGGAAGATGCTTATAATTCTTTTTTTGGGGGGGGGCAAGGCAATTAGGGTTAAATGACTTGCCCAGAATCACACAGCTAATAAATGTTAAGCGTCTGAGGTCACATTTGAACTCAGATCCTCCTGACTCCAAAGCTGGTACTCTATCCCCTGGACCACCTAGCTGCCCTAACACTTAAGATTCTTAAAAATTATACCATTAATTGTATATCTAGAAGAAATATACATAGACAGAGGGTAGAGGTATAAGGTGAATTTCAGGGAGTGACATAAAAAGTGATTAAGGGATGAGAAAGAGGAGTGCAGAAGGAGGAGAGAGGTAGAACGGAGCAAAGCACTTCACATGAAGCGGCATCTAAAACCTGTTACAGTGAAGGGAAAGATGGGAGACTGGGGGATGGGCAGTGCTTGAACCATACTCTAATCAGTACTGACTCAAAGAGGGAATGATACACACAATAAGCTGAATATAGAAATCTGTCTTATCCAACAGGAAAGGAGGAGGGGAAGAGATTAAGTAAAGGGGAGGGAGGACTGACAAAAGAGGGGGCAGACACAGGTAGGCAGTAGACAGAAGCAAAACCCTGTTGAGGAAGAAGAGGGTGAAAGAAGAGAGGAGAAACAGGAGGAAAAATAGAATGGAGGTAAATACCATTAGCAATCATAATGGTGAATGTGAATGGAATGAACTCTCCCATAAAATGAAAGTGCATAGCAGTGTATCAAAAAGCAGAATCCTACAATATGTTGTTTACAAGAAACACTTGAAGCAGAGAGAGACACCCGGAGTAAAGGTAAGGGACAGGAGCAGAATCTATTAGCTTCAGCTGAAGTAAAAAAAAAATCAAAGGTAGCAATCCTGATTTCAGACAAATCAAAAGCAAAAATTACATCTTGCTAAAAGGTATGATAGATAATGAAGTAATTTCAATACTAAACATATATGTTCCAAGTGGTATAGCATCCAAATTCTTTTTTTTTATTTTAATTTATTTTCTTGGTTACCTCATTCATTTCCACAAGGTTTTGAGTTACAAATTTTCTCGCCTTTTTGCCCCTACCCCCCAGCCCAGAACATTGATCCCACTGTAAGACCCCTCCCACAATCTGTTCCCTTTTATGCCCTTCTCCAACACCCCTCTAGCTTTCTAGTAGAGCAGGGAGGGGCTCCCTGCCCCCGTCCCTGTATGTATTATTTCCCAGTTTCATTTGATTGTATAGCTTTAAATACTAGATT
>CM053594.1:57618591-57663023 GCA_028646575.1 Pseudocheirus occidentalis
GATTCTAAAACATCAGGGCAATTTTCTTTGAGGATTTCTTGAAGGATGCTTTCCAAGTTCTTTTTTGGTCATGGGTTTCAGGTAGACCAATAATTTTCAAATTGTCTCTCCTGGATCTATTTTCCAGGTCAGTGGTTTTTTTCACTGAGGGCATCTTTAATGAAGATATGAAAGAATAAGTAGGTTTTTACTAACAGCATGAGAAAGCAGACCACATCTTTACAGCCATACAATTGACTGAGAGAGACAGGGAACACAAGATCCCACTGCTTGCTATTTGCTAACTATAAAAATGTATTTGATTTGGCAAAACACCCCATTAAAGTTTATTCTCCAGGAAACTTTCTTGTGCACATGTAAAAATTGTAAAAGACCTACGTCTTGAAAGATGTAACCAGAGAGATAAACTTGTTGGACAGCTCTCTGACTGTTAACATCATGATTCATGAAGCAGGAAAAGATGGGCCTCTTATAAAAGAGGTTTGACACTCAAGTAAAGGATGTCAGGGTAGAATCCTGATTAAAGATATATATTTCCTAGAGATGATGAAGGCCTCCATATATTCCTATAGGCAGATTACATTGTACTGACTACATCAAGCCCCAACAATAAGATTCATAATCTTTCAGAGGAGGTCCAACTAACTGTTATTCATCCTTTATTTTGGAATAAGACCAATGATAGCAACAATGGGATGAATAATTTCTCGACGTGTGTGAATTGGATATAAGTGAGAAAAATCAGGACCACTGACAATGGGCAGAATTGCAGTGGAGGACTTTGGCATCTTTAATGTTTAACCAAGCTCTAAGCACTCTACAATGCCTGCTTCAGCTACCATCATGACCATCGGAACAAATTGTTCTCATTTTCTCATTCTTCTGGAGGAAGTCTTAATATACTTGGGGTAGACATTCCCCTATCTCACTGATAGGTCAGTTAGTTACCTTAAATCTGATTTAGTCCACCTTCTAAAATGATTTTCCGGGGGGGTGTCCACTATGCATATTACAGCTCCTTGGTGGGAAGAGGGGTGACTGGTGGGCACCAAAGATGGAAAAGAAGCTTTGAGAAGGGTTAGCAAGCCCTCACAGCAGAGGTGCTAGTCTTCCCTGAGCATTCCATACACCCCAGTCAAACTAACTATCCATTCAAGAAAAATCAAATAGGCAAAACTACATAGGTAGGTAGATAAGAAGATAGATGTGTGTGTGTGTGTGTGTGTGTGTGTGAGAGAGAGAGAGAGAGAGAACAGCTATTAAACCCTTGGTGTATGATAGGCACTGTGCTAAAAATGCTGAGGATACAATAAACAGGATAGTTCTTGCCCTCAAGGAGCTTACATTCCAGGGAAAGACACACATAGGGGAGTTAGAAAGGGGCTACAGTAAAGCTTGGTGGGATTGGTTTGGAGCTAGTGGTTGGAAAATGAGGTGGAAGCCTAGATGCAGGTGAGATAGGGTAAAAGATTAGTTATCAGAGCCAGGAAGTTCCAGAGGTGGAATCCAAGGTTCCCGTGGGAGTTGGGGTTGAGGATGATGGCCAGAGGGTAGAAGGCATGGTTTGAAGCTAGTAGCTGAGAATTACAGCTAGATGGACAATTGATAGAATTAGTCCCCCTAGTATACATATTGGATGGATGCTATAATAGAAGAATGAACTAAGCCAAGAGTTGAGTAGGAAGAGAATATGCTGGATGGCCTTTAGGAAAATGAAGAGGGTTTTTTTGAATTAACAGAAATCTCTCTGCGAAACAAAGGACTATTTTTTTCAACATTGATATTTTTTGGAGATGCTATACAGTTTTAAGTCATAGAATTCAACAGTTTCCAAAGACATAAAGCTGCTTCTTGGGGGCAACGGAGAGGCACATGTGGGTGTGAGTGCATTAAAGTGTATTATTAATGAAGAATTATGTGGGAGGAGCAGTGTTAATGATACATTCAAAGAAATGCACGACCAGAAAAAAAAGAGGTGGGCTGGTTATGTAGTGAGAGTGAGAGATGACCA
Source organism: Pseudocheirus occidentalis (assembly GCA_028646575.1). Lineage (NCBI taxonomy): Eukaryota > Metazoa > Chordata > Mammalia > Diprotodontia > Pseudocheiridae > Pseudocheirus > Pseudocheirus occidentalis. The sequence continues at coordinate 57,620,603 of CM053594.1, forward strand.
AGAGGCACCCTATGAGTTCCCTGGTATATATTCAGTGTTGAGAGATTAAATCCAATTCAATATGAATTTATTCAGCACCTACTCTGTTCATAATAATACCAGCTATCATTTATAGATCACTTAAAGGTTTGCAAAGCACTTTATGGAGTGGATGGTTGGTATAACATGTAAGAGGAGTATCTTGGAGAGAGTGTGGAGCGTGCATAGACATTTTATAACTAGTTCCAGTTGGCTAACTACGTGTTGAAGAGGAGTACAAAGGTTTTCTAACTTTAGCCCCTTCTTTGCCTCATTTAGGTGATTTTTTCACTCACAGAGTCTCATAAGAGACAATGTTGTAAAGGGAGAAGTGATGGAACCTTTTACAATCTGACGCTATATGATCCCAGAGAAATATAGTCCTGGGGCCTTGGCCTCTACATCTGTTTTTTTCTCTTCTAGGTGAAAGGAACAGAATGCCCACAGCCTTATGAGTTTCAGGGTCAGAAGGGTGCTCAGGCATCCCAAAAGTCCAGATTCTAGATTCAAGAGTAGGTATAGTAGTGATGCCCCAAGGAGTAAGGAGTGACCTTTGGGCCCCCAAGCCAGTGGACTTGGTGATGAAGCTTCATTCAGCAATAATGCCACATATGAATATGAACTTGGTGAGCCAAACGGTATATGGGAACTGGACCATTTTGAGCCTTGTCCTCCAGATACCCAAGTAGGGATAGGGATACTATATCTTTGAAGTAACTATCTCTCTGAAAATGCTAATCAATGTTACTGGTTAAATGTAACTGTGGCGTTAGTCACAAGTCCCTAACAATAAGAAAGAACATAGCCAATTGGAGCATGCCAATGGCAATAGAAAAGAGAAACATGCCAGCCCACAAAGTTCTTGAGAACCCTGACAGGAGATGTGGCCAGCCCTGCTCCAAGAAAAGAAAGGCAGAGCACGTTTACTACAAAAATATTAAAGATGTAGATGACGCACTGAAGATGAAGATACTAAAGGCTTTAAGACCAGTTAGAAGGCTGTTACAATAATCTAGCAAGATGTGCTAAAGACTTGACCTAGGGTGGTGAGATTATGAATGGAGATGAGGGGACTGTGATGAATAAGTAGAACTAACAGGAAACATAATGGACAATGGATTGGATGTATGGGGCAACAGGGAAGAAAGTGTCAGCAACTATTCCAAGTAGAACTTCCAGCAATGCGAAGGTGATATTCCCACCATTCCCTGCTTCCCTTGTTAGACCTCATCGGGAACTCTACAGCTTCATGGAGATATTGATAAGCTAGGGATTGTTTGGAGGAGGGCACCCAGGATGATAAGGACCTCAAATCCACATCCTGTGAGGATCATGGGAAGAAACTGAGCTTGTTTAACCCAGAGGGGGGATGATTTAAAGGAGGTATAAGAGCTGTGTCAAGTGTCTGAAGGGCTGAAGGAAGAAAGATTAGAGCTGTTCCTCTTGTCCCCAGAGGGCAAAATGAGGACCAATGGGTAGAAATTGGAAAGGGTCCAAGATTGATGCAATGTCAGGAAGAATTTTCTCCCAAATAGAGCTGTCCCAAAGTGGAATGGGCTGCCCCAAGAGGTGGCATGTCCTCTTTCCTAAGACATCTTCAAGCAGAGGTTGGGTGCCTATTTGTTGGGCATGCTGGAACGGCTACTTTCATGTATGGGTTGACTTAGATGGTGGCTGAGGTCCCTTCCAACTCTCCAGTGCTGTGACTGGGTGATTTGGACTCTAAGGTTTGGACTGAGAAAGTAACAGGATCAACAACAGAAACCAGAAGTTTGGAGGAAGCAAATGTTCAATTTGATTCAATCCAGCAAGATTTTGTTAGGCTCCAACTGCATACCAGGCACTGTGCTAGAAGCTGGGCAAAGAAAGACAAAAAGAAAACATTCCCTGCTTTCCAGAACTTTATGTTTGACCAATTTGTGTCTAACATGAAAGATGATGAGGTCAGTTTGGGACATGAGGCACTGATACAAAGATCCATGTGGTGATGTGTAAAGGACAGGGGAAGGAGTGGGGCTGGAATCAAGGGAAGAGACTGGGGTTTGAGATGAAGGAGAATTGTTTGCATAGCAATTGTAACTGAACCTCTGAGGACAACTGAGATCACTAATTCAGTGCAATAAACATAAGGAGCCTACTATATGCAAGGCATTGTGCTCAACAACGATATAAAGACAAAAATGAAACTGTCACCATTCAGTAGGAGCTTACATTTTATCCAAGGAAATAACATGAATAAAGATAGATAAATGCAAGCTAATTCAAGGACACAGAGAACAAATTACAGGATCAGAAAAAGCTTCCTTTGCATAGGACATGGCAAAGAAGCGAGGGATCCTAAGAGACAAGAGTAAGGAGAGAGAATGTTGGGGGTTGGCATATGCAAAGGCATTTTATGTACAAACTTGTAGTCTTTTTGTCTATAACATAGGGCATATGAAGGGAAGCAATGTAAAATCTGCCTGGTACGATAGACCAGAGCCAGACTTTGAAGGATGCTAAATGCCTAGCTAAGGAATTTGTCATTTATTAAAACTGTACTAGAGATTCACTGAATATTTTTGAGTAGGGGAGTAACATTAAAATCTGTGCAAGAATAACAGTTTGGCAGATTTATGAAGACTAAATTAGAGAAATGAGATAATAGAAAGAGAAAAAAACAGTTAGAAGGTTATTAATAGTCCAAGTAAGAAATGATGAAGGATTGAACTAGGGAGGATGGACATGTGAGTGAAGAGAAGGGGACAGATGTCAGAGATATTGTAGAGGATCAATACACCTTGGTAACTGATTAGATAAAAGAGCTGAGGGAAGGGGAAGATTCAAGCATAACTCCAAAGTTCCTAACCTTGGTGACTACAAAGATGATGATGTCTTCAACAGAAATGGAGAAATGTGGAGGAGGTGTGAATTTAGGGTGGAATATAACAAGTTTGGAACATGCAAGTTTGAGATGTTGGTGAGGTGAAAATCTAGATCCAAGTTCCAGCCCCCTAACTCTCTGTGTCCCCTGGAATGCAGGGCAGAGATGGGGGATAATGGAAATTAAATAATAAAAATAATAGAGATCTATGCAGATTATTTCTGCACAGAGATAATAATTGAAACCATGGGAATTGATTAGATCACTGAGAGAGAATATAGGAAAAGTAGATAAGAGGATCTAGGAACTATCTAGAGAGAGAGAGAGAGGGAGGGAGGAAGAAGGAAAGAGAGAGAGAGAGAGAGAGAGAGAGAGAGAGAGAGAGAGAGAGAGAGAGAGTCATGTAGGAAAAGAAGACTAAAAAGGAACAAGTAGGTAGGAGAAGCAGAAGAGAATTGTGTCAAGGGAGAAAGCATACACAGGAAACAGAAGCTCAGTCATGGGTTACACCTACATTTGGTGGGTCAGAAGATGAATGTGAACCAATGAAGAAGATCCAGTGGAGCTGTCAGAAGATAGGTGAACCTAAATCCAAACCCAAAGCAGTTTCACAAAAAGAGGAGAAGAATATTCCATAGGATTAATAGTCAACAGCATCCAAAACTAGGGGAAGAGTACCTTCTTTCTCCCCTCAATCCCTTGCATTTCAACTTTCTCTGGGGCATAGTCTTCCCCAATTAGACTATAAGCTCCCCAAGGGCACAGAATTTCTTTTTTTTTTTGTAATTGTATCTCCAGTATTTAGAACAGTACCTGGCATTTAATAAATCCTTATCACCCTGCTTTGCTGCCTTACACCAGGGGTGGGGAACCTGTGGCCTCAAAGCCACATGTGACTTTCTAAGTTCTCAAGGGTAACCCTTTGACTGAATCCAAATTTCACAGAACAAATCCCCTTAATAAAAGAATTTGTTCTATAAAATTTTGACTCAGTCAAAAGGCTGCATTTGAGGACCTAGAGACCACATGTGACCTCAGAGTTGCAAGTTCCCCACCCCTGCCTTTCACCATATACTTCAATAACATGATCAGAATATAAAAGACCACATCATTAGCAAAAGAGAGAGAGATAATGTTACATCCCTTTGCACAGCTATGGATAGAAAAAGAATTCTTGATCAAACAAGGAGCTGAAATCATTGCAAAAGATAAAGCAGTTTATTTTGGCCACATGAAATTTAAAAACTTTTGCATTAACAAAAATCAATGCCCCTAGGGTAGGAAAGGAAACCCTCTAAGACAAAAGCCATTCTCCAATATGTAAATGGTTAAAAAAAAACAACAAAAGTCAGTTCTCAAAGAATTACATATTATAACAACCATATATATCTAAGAGTGTTCTGGATCATTAATAATAAGAAAGATGCAAATCAAAGCAACTCTAAGGCTTTATCTCAAACCCCAAAAGATGGCAAAGATGACAAAAGATGGAAACAGTCAATTTTGGAGAGATTACAGAAATACAAGAACACTCGTATAGTATTGGTGGTGTCTTGAATTGATCCAAACATTCTGAAAATCCATTTAGAATTCTGTTTGTTTGGGTTTTTTTTAAGTGACTAACCAGGTTGCAGTGGTACATGCCTATAACCCCAGCTTCCAAGGGGGCTGAAGCTGGAAGATCTCTTGAGTTGGGAAGTTCTGAACTTCTGCACACTGTTCCAATTTGGTGTTCACACTAAGTTTGCCATTAATTTGGTGAGTTTCTAGAAGTAGGAGGCCACCAACTCGTCTAAGGAAGGACAAACTTATCCAGGTCAGAAATGGATGAGGTCAAGATTCCCATGCTGGTCAATAGAGGGATCAGGCCCATGAATAGCCCCTTTACTTCCAACCTGGGTAAGAGGACCATGCTTAGTCTTTTTTAAGTGACTAGAATATTAATACCCTTTGACCTAGAGATCTCACTTCTAAGTATATACTCCAAGGCAAAGACACCAAAAAGCACGAAAATATTCTTAGCAGCATTTTGTCAGTGGTAGCAAAGACATAAAAGCAAAGTAGATGACCGCTCACCCATCAGAGAAATGGCTAAACAAATTTGTCATGCATGAATGCAATGGAATATTACTAAAGATAATGACTGAAGAATTTAGAGAAGCATGAGAAGACTACAATGGAATCCATCTTTCTGAAGCTCTTCCAGTATCCACTTTTTCCATCTTCTGTCATTGTTGACAATTTGGGTATGAGATGGTGAGAAGTGGAGGAGACAGAACCAGGAAAAAATATACACAATAACTACAATAATGGAAGTAAAAACAAGACAGAAAATAAGCATTGATTAAACACTTATTAAACACCTACAAAGAAAGGCAAAAAATAGTTCCTGCTCTCAAGGAGCTCACAGTGCAATGCAGGAAACAAGATACAAGCAACTATGTACATACAAGATAAAGGACAAATTAGAGATAATATCAGAAAGAAAGCATCAATATTATGAAGGAAAAGCAAAGTCTATGCCCTATGAGGATCATTTGAAGGAACTTAGATGTTTAGTCTGGAAAAGAGAAGACTCAAGGGGAATAAACAGCAGCTGTGTTCAACATATGAAGGACTGTCTTGAGGAAGAAGAAATCTGTTTGACCCCAGAGAACAGAATCAGGAGTAATGATTGGAAGTCACAAAGAGGCTAATTTAGCTTGGTGGCAGGAAAAGCTTTCTCACAATTAGAGGTGTCCAAGAGTGGACTGGGCTGCCCCAGGAGGTAATGAGTTCCCTCTTGTTAGAGATCTTCAAGCAGAGGCTAGACAGTCCCCTTAAGAATATTACATTAGGAATTCCTTTAAGTTATGAGTTGAACTGAGGAGTTGCAAAGGTCCCTTCCAATTCTGCTGTTATATTATTTCTACCCTCTCCTCTCTCTCCTTACCTCTTTTCTTTCTTTCTCTCAAGCCACAGAACATTAGAGCTGGAAAGATCTATAGAACTCAGAACACAGAAAGTCAGAACTAGAAGGGCCTTAAAACAGATAACAGAAAACACAGGACCTGGGAAGGACCTTAGAGATTATCTCATTCAACCTCCTTGTTTTACAGCAGAGGACACGGAGACCTCAAGTGATTCAAGGTCATATGGTAAGAGATTGGACTTAGACCCAGGTTGATTGGTTTATGACCAATGCAAATGATGAAATCTGATTCTATCTCCCCTTTCTCCCTTAGAGTCGTGGGACCCTTTCTCCTTCTTTCTGGCCAGGCCTAAAGTTCGCTCTAGGAATTTAGGAAGAGAAGGATTCCTAGATGGAAAGTCAAGGCTCAAGGCAAGGAAACTACTCATGATGACTTGCTTTAAACCCTAAGATCTGGTCTCCCAGCCATTGGTGCGAGCTCCCTCAGGTAGAACCACTCTAACTTCGGGAGAATAAGGGCTGGCAAGTATACCATTTTGGATGGGGTTACTTGCACACTCTCCCTCTTGTGGTTGGTATGGACCTTGGCCTCACCATAGGTAGGAAGCATAGTCAATTTGGAATCAAGACTTTGATCCAAGTTCTTCCTAGATCACAACCTCCAAATCATCCTTGACTTCTCACTCATACTCACCCCACATAGCCAGTCTGTTGCCAAACCTTGTCATTTCTACGTTCCTTGCATTTCCTGTGTACAAACTCTTCCCACCTCTGACATTGCCACCATCCTCCATGCAGACCCTTGTTGGCTCATGCCTGGACTATTACAAGAGGCTGATATTGGGTCTTCCTGCCTCAAGTCTCTGCCCATCTGGTCCATCCTTCATTCAGCTGTCAAACTGATTTTCCTAAGGAGCAGGTCTAACCATGTCATCCCTCCACTCAATAAACTCCAGTGGCTCCCTATTATCTCCAGAATCAAATAAAAAATCCTCTGTTTGGCAATCAAAGCTCTTCATAACCTGTGTGGCATTGAACACCCCTCTTACCTTTCCAGTCTCCTAATCCTTCATCACCCTCTGTGCTCTGACTCAGAGACCTTTCAATCTTTCTGTTGTTCCTCTAATGTGACACGCCATTTCCTGACTCTTGGCTGGCTACTTCCTATGGTTGTGATGCTCTCCTCACCTCCACCTCTTGGCTCCCTGGGGCTCAGCTTAAACCCCATCTTCTACAAGAAGTATTTCCTGGTCCCCTCACTGCTAGTGCCTTCCCTCTAAAATGGTATCTTGCATATGTGTAGTCATTTGCCTGTTGTCTTGTCCCTTAGACCATGAGTTCCCTGAGGACAGAGACTGTGTTTTTGCCTCCCTTACCACTAGCACAGTACTTGGTAATAAATGCTTATTGACTTGCCGATTGTGTGACCCTAAGAAATTCATTTCCCTCCTGGAGCCTCAGCTTCCCCATCTGTAAAATGAGGGGATGGCACTAGTTGATGTCAAAGATCACTCCCAGTTCTGATAGACCCTGGTCCAATGAGCCCGAAGTCTGCTGAGCCATTGACCTTTACAGTGGCTGCTCTGAGCCTCCACAAAGACCTGGCCTGGACCCCACACTCCAGCTCTCCCACTCTCCCAGCATTGATCTGGCAAAGACTTCTCTGTGGGCAGCACTTCCTCATTTGGAACACATTGTGCTTGGCTGATCAGGAGGGAACCAGACAGGGAGGAGGGGATCAATGGAAAGGAACAGCCCAGCAGAGGAAGATCCTCCTCTCCCTTCTTCTTGCTTCCCTTTCCCCTCTCCCTACACAGACACCCCTGGCCTTCCTCTGGCTGTCCCTGGTGAGAAGCAGGAGCAGGGAGGAAGTTTCCTTCTGAAATCCAGGGAAGAGGAGAATGGGAGGAGGGCAAGGGCACAGTATCTGGGCACGGCAGTCTGGGGGTTTTGCATATCACATCCTAAGTGTGTATGTTATGCATTGGATTATACCTGGTGGGTGATGCATTCATTGTATCCGTGTGTATAGTGGGTTTCTCTGCCTGTTTCCTTTTTGTCTTTTAACCCCAAGTGCCTAGTACAGTGCTTAGCACATAATAAGAATTTAATAATTGTTTGTTGAATGAATGAACAAATGACCCAGAATCCTAGAGTCCATCTAATCCAATCTGCACCTAACTAGGAATCCCGCCTCCAACTTCCCTAAAAAATGATTTATCAAGCTCTGCTGGAAAAACTCCAGCAATGGGAAGGTCACTCCCTCATCAGTTAGTATGTTGTTGCACTGTGGGAGCAATGTATGGGGTAGGAAAATGAAAGGAATTTGGAAGCACAGGACCTGGGTTTGAATTTCAGTTCTTTGCTACTTAGGAGTCATATTACCTTGAGCAAGTCAATGACGACTTTTATTTAGCATTTATTTAGCACTTATAATGGGCCAGGGGCTCTGCTAGACGCTTTACAATTCTCATCTCATTTGGTTCTCACAACCTGGAAGGTGGGTATGATCATTATCCCCCTTTTACAGATGAGGAAACTGAGGCAAGCAGAGGTAAAGTGACTTGTCCAGGGTCATGATGGCAATGATGATGTTGATGGTAATGATGGTTACTTGTCTTTAAATAGTATTGTGATTAAGATTTGCAAAGCTCCTTAAATTCATTGTCATATTGAAGGTTTATAACAGTGTGCATAGAAGGAATGGTGGATGATTACTTTTCCTGTCTTACAGTCTCTCTTTTTTTTTTAATTGTGTCCGTGGTCACACAGCTAGTGTGAGGCATTATTGGACTCCAAATCTTCTTCACTCTAGGTACAAGATTCTAGCCACTAGACCAGGGATTCTTAACCTAGTTTAGATAATGGGCTTGTATCTAGCAGTCAGTCCAGTGAAACCAATGGACCCCTTCTCAGAATCATGGCTTTTAATGCATAAAATGCACAGGATTACAAAGGAAACCAATCATATTGCAACATAGTTATCAAAAAATTTGAATAAGTTCATGGATCCCCAGGTTAAGAACCCCTGTACTAAACAATGCTATGCCCTCTTTTTGGGCCTGCGTGTCTTTATCTGTTGAATGAGGAAAGTGGGATAGATAATTCCAGAGTTCCCTTCCATATCTAAATTCTATAACCCTAAAATTAGGAGGCATTTATTTTTCTGATATAAAGCTAAAATCTTTCTCAGTACAATTTCTACCCATTGCTGCTAGTCCAGCTTTCTAAGGACTGAGCAGAATCCTTCTTCCACATAATAACAAACACATGCTTCATACTCTGGAAATCTGGAGCAATACTGAGGGAGCGGTGAAGCAGGGGAGTGGCCCACAATCCTCAGGTTCTATGCCCAGGTCATGGTATGTGGCACAAAGGTGAAGGGGCAGCTATGCCCAATAAGCCCATTCTTGCCCCTCCCCAACCCAGTCCGTTCTTGCTTATCAGAGGGCACTGAGTTGGGAAAAGGGGACTAGTTAAAGCTCTATGCTTGTGGGACCCAAGCTTTTCCTCCTCTTCTTCTTCCACTAAAAATCCTAAGAGAAGCTGGGAATTAGATGAGATATCATCAGTGCTATATATTTCATTCATACACACACACAAACATGTATACACATATAATTTTACAGATGGAAAAACTGAGGCCCGGAAAGGAGAGTAAGTATGCCCAGTGCTACACAAGGAGACAGTGGCAGAGCCAAGACTCAAAGCAAGGTCTTCTGACTCATTACCAAGACACAATTCTTTATAAGACCCCAGGCTGCCTCCTGGCAAACCTAGGTTGTTAAGTGAATTATTTAATTCATTGAGCTAATTGATTAATTGTGTCCATTAGCTCCTCCTTCCTCTCCTCAACAGCTGGAGTGGAGAGGGATAGAGTTCCTCTTGGCACCAGGCGGGTACATCTGGACCTCCCAAAACTGACTAGGTGATAAAGTTCCTAATACAACCTGTATGATAAGGAAGCAGGTTAAGGGCACCTGACTTGTCCCTACCTTCCAAGACCATATACAAGAAGAAATGTTGTCTGGGACAAGGCTGGTCTTTTTGGATTAAATAATGAAGAAGTTAAGAATTAATAGAGAGGAAATGAATGTGAATGATCTGGCTGCGTTTGGGTGGGTGGAGCCTTAGGAGACTGGTTTTCTGGGGCTAGCCTGAAGGTGGTACTCATCCCCTCCCCTTGTCATCTCTTCTTGCTGCTCCCAACCAACACCCACATTCTCACAGTATCAAAATATCAGAGCTAGAAGATACTTAGAGACAAGGCAAATAAATTAGGGATGTCATTTGCTCAGTCACATAGCTACTTGGACACACAGGCAAAGTCAAGACTCAAACCTAGGAGCCTTTCTGCTACGCTCTGCTTTTCTCCATCCATTTGGGTTCTGATTCTGACCTCAACAGGTGGAGATGAGGTATGAGGGGTCAACCCACAGAGGGGTCACAGAATCACTGCATGTTCAGTCTTAAAACTGAAAAGTTATCTCAAGGTGTCCATCCAATACCTGAGAGAAAACCCCAGCCACAAGAGCTTTTCAAAGTACCTGATCTACTTTTTCTTAGAGTCTCTTCTCCATAAAAGTTTCATCTCTCATCTCCATGTATTTACACTGACTGTTACCCATACTTGGCATACATTCTATCCTCACTTTCACCCCATAGAATCCTAGTTTTCTTCAAAGTAGAGTGTGGCTTCCAACTCCTACTTTCTCTGATTCCCTCTTCCCCATTCCCCCCCCCCCACACCTTATTTAGGATTTCCTCACTCTTTAAAATCACTTTGCAATTATCTTGCATTTACTTACTTTTAAACGTGTATCCCCTCTCTACCTAAGGAAAATATAAACTCCTTGAAGGCAGGGACTGTTTTGATTTTTACTTTCTATGTCCAATACCTAGTAGAATGCCTAGCATGCTAAGTACACCCTAGGTACTTCATAAATGTTTGATGAAATTAATCAAATCAAAGACCTCCAGAGACAGGTAATTCCCAACCCTTCCAAGTACCCCTTCCAAGTGTATAGTGGACAAGCACATCAGACTTGGAGTCAGGTGAGCTGGGTTCAAGTCCCAGCTCTTATATTTATTATCTCTGTGACCATGGACAAGAAAGGTCATCTCTGTGTGTCTCTTCATCTGTAGAATTTTGCTTGGTTCCCCCTTCAGATTAAAGTGCTCTCCCTCCTCGAATTTCCCTAAAACACCTTAAGAAGACCTCTTTTTTGTCTCATCCCCTCCCCACCCTGTAGTCTACATGGGTTCATGCCAAAGGATCCTTTGTTTTCCAATCATGTCTGACTCTCCATGACACCATTTGGGGTTTTCTTGGCAGAGATGCTGGAGTGGTTTGTCCTTTCTTTCACAAGTTCATTTTGCATATGAGGAAACTGAAGCAAACAGAGTTAAGTGACTTGTTCAATGTCACACAACTAGTAAGTGTCTGAGGTCAGATTTGAACTCAGATCTCCCTGACCCCAGACCCAGAGCTCTATCCACTGCTCCACTTAGCTTCCCAAAGGATCTTGGGATTATAGAGAATTTCAAAGTCATCTAGTCCCACACCCTCATTTTACAAATTGAGGCTCGGGGGAGGGAGGCGATTTGCCCAAGACTATACAACACACACTCAGTGCATGCACACACAGGCACATAACCAGAACTTAAGCACCTTGTGGGCAGGGACTGTTTAGTCTTCCTTCTTTGTACCCTCAGCTCCCAGAATAGCATTGGGCACATAGTAAGAATTTGATCATCTTCTTCATCATCTTCATCCCATTCACCATCTTTCTTCATCAACTTCCTCCTCCTCCTCCTCCTCCTCATTTTTGTCATCATCATCAACATCCATGCCGCCAGAGCTAGTAGGGGATCTATTTGACATAAATGGGAGGGTTTGACCAGAAAGCGTCCGAAGGCTTCTCCAGCTCTGACATACATTGTCCTATATTCTAAGGTTCCCTCCCTTTCCTTTTTCTTCTCTGTTGCTTTTTGACCCTGTAACCAGACTGGGCCAGACTTTCATTGCCATCAGGGTACTTTTGACATTCCTCTATGCATCTGGTTTCCCCAGAGGATAGTCCATCCCATCCCACAGAGCATCATTGCGTACTAAAAAAAGGTACTGGATTTGGGGGCAGAGAACCTGGATCCAAATCCTGAATCTGCCGCTTTCTGCCCTTCATGACCTTGAGCCAAACTACCTCTTATTTCTGGACCTCAGTTTCCATGCCTATAAGATGAGGAGGCTGGAGCCAAGGACATCTGTGGTCCCTTCTAGCGCTTCAAGCCTCTCTCTCCAGCCATAACTCAGAGCTCGGGACCAAGCAGCATCCAGTCCACATAGTGCTCAAGCACAGAGGTAACTTGTGTGTGGCCAGATTTTGTTTTTTCCCTAACCACGAACCTAGTATCTAAATCGTGCGTGGCTAAGGTGCAAAGCTGAGCCACGGAACTTCCTGAGGAGGGGCCCCATACTGGTGGTGCCTCTCAATCCCATCCACTCAGGCAGCTCCATTTAAGCACCATCGATGGTTCTTAATAAACCCTGCTCCTTTGCTAACTGGCTCAGGCTCATTAGCTTGGCCTCCAAATGCAACAAAGCCAGAAGACATGCACGGCAGGTTCTAATGGAGGCCTATTCATTAACATAGGCCTATCTCTCCAACCCTACAATAAAAGGTGTGAGCAAAGTGCAGGGGGTTATTATGGTGGTTGATGCATTTCTGACATGGGAGAGATTTGGCGGCTGTTTGAGGTAGGGAGCCAGGCTAGGGCTGGGAGCTGCTGCTCTGTTAGCTAGATGGCTTTGCCAGCTTACAGTCCCCTTCTTAACAAGAACAAAGACTCCCCAGAACTCTAACTGAGCAGTGCTAGTCACTGTGGGGTGAGCCTGCAGCCCTAGCCCCTGCCCAATGAGTCCCAGAGACTCCTAGGCATCTAAGGATGCAGAAAGAGGGGGGACCTCAGGAAGAGGCAAAGCACTTGCAAGAATCTTTGAAAACCAGAGCAGTGTCTTGGAAGGAGTTCCAGATAGGAGTGAGATGGAGGCTCAAATTCTGGCTCTTACTAGCTTGGTTTCAAGAAAGATTGAAGGCCTCTTTTGGGCCTGTTTACTCATCTGCTTTAAAGAGAGGTTTTCTCTATAAGGGCTCTTTCCGATTCATATTTTATACTTCTAAAGTCTTTCAATTTGCTAAGCTCAGTTTCCCCCTTTTGTAAAATGAAAAAGGAAGATACTATAGAATGAAAAGAGATCAAAACCTGGTGTCAGTAGGCTCCTGGGTTAGAATCCCAGCCTTGCTATTCACTACTGATGTGACCTTAAATATTAAATGACTTTTCCTTCCTAGGCCTACCAGTTCCAAGCCACAGCTATGCATGTACAGAGTACAGATTGTCCTCTCTCCTGATGATCAGAATGAGCTGTTCCTGGAAGGAGTGTTTCAACAGAGAAAACAAAGAAGAAAAAATCCAAAATAGCAGAGAGGAATTCTCTCCTGTGTCAGGAGGGTGGAGGGCAGAAGGAAAGGAAGAGTCAGAGAACCGTCCCAGGCTCTCCAAATGGGTGGGACCATCAGAGGACTCCTTGTCCCTCTGTTAGCTGAACGAGATTCCCCTCTAGAAGATCCTCGCCTTATTGTCCTTCGGACCTTGTCCTCCAGCTACTTCTGAAAGCAGCCCAGTCTGCTCTGAGATGGGCTAATCAGTGGTTATTACTGCTGCTGTTACTCAGCTGTGCCCAACTCCCTGTGACCCCATTTGGGGTTTTCTTGGCAAAGATACAGAGTGCTTTTGCCATTTCCTTCTCCAGATCATTTTACAAGTAAAGAAACTGAGGTAAGCAGGGTGAAGTGACTTGCCCAGGGTCACATAGCTATTAAGTATCTGAGGCTGGATTTGAACTCAGGAAAATCAATCTTTCTGTCTCCAGGTCCAGCAGCAATTGTCAGGAAGCTTTTTTTCTTTCTGACATCCAGACCAAATCCTCTTCTTGGCAACTTCTATTCATTGCTCCTAATTCTGCCCTCTAGAGTCAAATGGACCAAGTCTCAGTCCTCTTTCTCACGAAAGCTTTTCGTATACTTGAGACAGCTACCATCTCTTCTCCACGATGTCTTTTAAATATTTTTTTCCAATTAACAAGATTTTTTTTTCTCCCTCCCTCCTACCCCCACAATGGGGGAGAGGGAAACACACCCAAATCCTTGGAATAAATATGCAAAATCAAGCAAAAGAGATCCTGGCATTGTCTGTGTCTCAAAATGTCTCAAAAAAGGTTCATTCTGAACCCAGAGTCTATTACTTTACTGGCAGGCGGTAGGCAGTATGCTTCACCATCTGTGCCCTGGAACTGTTGGTCACAGTATTGGTCAGAATTTTTAAGTCTTCCCAAATCATTTATCTTTACATTCTTGTTACAGTGTAAACTGTTCTCCTGGTTTTACTCTCTTCCCTGTATCAGTTCCCATAAATCTTTCCAAGTTTCTCTGAAACCTTTCCTTTTATCATTTCTTTTCATATAGTTGTAGTTGTAGTAATAGTAGTAGTAGCAGCAGCAGCAGCAGCAGCAGCAGCAGTAGTAGTAGTAGTAGTAGTAGTAGTAGTAGCAGCAGCAGCAGTAGTAGCAGTAGTAGTGGTGGTGGTGGTGGCAGTAGTGGTGGTAGTAGTAGTAATGGTAGTAGTAGTGGTGGTGGTGGTGGTAGTGGTGGTAGTACTAGTAGTAATGGGGGTGGTGGTGGCAGTGGTTAGCCTTTTTATAATGCCTACCATGTGCCAAGCACTGTACTTTATAAATATTATCTCCTTTGATCTTCACAACAACCCTGGGAGCTAGATGCTATTATTATCCCCATTTTACAATTCAGAACACCGAGGCAAACAGAGGTTAAGTGACTTGTACAAGGTCATGTAGCTGGTAAGTGTCCGGAGGCCAGTTCTGAACTCAGGGCCCCCTGACTGCAGATGTAGTTCACCACCCACTGTAGCACCAAGTACTCCATATACCTAATATGTTCAGCCATTCCTCAGCTGATGGGTGGTACCTCCCCCACGCGGGTTAAATCTTCTCATCTCCAGGGTAAACATCCCTAGTTCCTTCAACCTGTCCTCTTTTAGCATAATCTTAAGGCCCTCTACCGTACCTGATTACCCCTTTGGAGATGACCTCTAACCTTATGAGGACTCTGTCCAAAAAGTGGTACCTAAACCTGACCGCTCTGCCCCAGATGTGGTCTGACCAAGGCAGAATCCAGCAGGGCACCATGGTGCTCTCTCCATATAGGTAGTAACTGGACTCTTTCAAGAGGAAGTAACTTCCAACTCCTATTAGCCATCAAAATGAAACTCATTATCTTGCCTCTCCGTCGAGGCATAACCTTAGGAAACCAGTCATCTGTTCTTGGAAGCTTGGGGTCAGCCTCCTTCTCTCTCACCCCCATAAACAGTCAGTCACCACATCCTACCATTTCCACCTTCATAGCTTCTCTAGCCTGTGCCTCTTTCTCTCCTCTGACCCTGCCATAAGCCTTGTGCAGGCCCTCATCCCCCCACACCTGAACTGCAGTGCTAGCCAAATGGTTGGCTCTTTGCCTCCCATCTCTCCCCACATCAATATATCCTCCATTCAGCTGTCAAAGTGACCTTCCTAAAGCAAAGATATGATGGTGTTACTCCTCCTACTCTATAAGCTGCTCCGTATCACCTCCAGGATCAAACAGAAAATTCTCTGATTGACTTTAAAACCTCTCATAACCTGGTCCTCTTCTCCCTTTCCAATCTTCTTACACCTTACCCCCTCCACAGACTGTGATCCAGTGATACCAGCCTCCTGGCTGCGTCTCAAACAAAACACTCCATCCCCCATCTCTGGGCATTTTTTTCTGGCTGTATCCCATGCCTGAACTGCTCCCTCTCCTCATCTCTGCCCCTAGGCTTCCCTGGCCTTTCTTCAATTCCCAGCCAAATCCCACCTTTCCTGATCAGTCTTAATGCTATTGCCTTACCTTTGCTAAATAATCTCCAATTTAGCTTGCATATATATGACTTGTTTGTATACAGTTATTTGCATGCTGTCTCCCCCATGGACTGTTAGCTCCCGGAGGGCAGGGACGGTTTTCCTTCTGTCTTTGTATCCCCAGTGGCTGCCTTAGGTGCTTAATGAATGCTTCTTGACTTGACTCCAAAAAACAATGATGTAGATCATCAAAGGAGAAGTCATCCAGAAAGAATCAGAGAAAGAAATGATGAGCAGCCTTGGTACCATCTGTCGACCTGACACAAACCACCAAAAGGGCAGCTGTCTTCCTGGGACATGTATCCAGGCTTGACAGACTTGTCAAACCTGACAACCAACTGGTTTGGGGAACAGCTTGTAGGGACGTTTCTAGTGCTGCGGCCCAGGCCTCTGTCCTTGGCCATGTGCTATTTAACATTTTTATCAATGACTTGGATGAATGTATGCTTAGAAAATTTGCAGATAAATGGAGCCAGGAGAGGAGGGGAGCTAGCGTATTTGAGAACTGAGTCAAGATTCCAAAAGATCTGGTCAAAATGATGGGATAAATCTACCAAGATGAAATTTAATTGTAGAGCAGGTCAGCTTAGGTGAGTTTTATTGCCAATCACATTAACATAAGAAAGGCAGGAATTTAGAACAAAGTTAAAAGTGAGGATGAAACCTCTTTGGGACACAGAGGTTTTTGTTCCTTGCTTTCTCTTGCATGCCAATATCTATAGGATTTAGAGACTGAGAAAAACTGTAGCATCCAAGACCCACGCTGCCCTTCTGGGGTTTATTTGGTAAGTAGAATTCCTCTAAAATGGTTTCCCCAGAAGACAATTCAGCAGGAGTTACAATAACTGTAAATTGCATAGAATATTGGTACAAGGATGTGGCCTTTAGCAGGAAGAAGTAGAGTTCAAAAAATAGATTGAATCTTAGTGTTAGAGCAGTAGGCCTGACTCTGACCTCAAGGAACTGTCAGCCCACCCTTATCAGGAACAGGCTTTTTAATTAGTTCACTCACTTAGAAAGAGTTAGGTGCTCTTATGTTCTGAAACTCAGACACTTGCATTAGAAACTTCTATAGCAACAAGACCAACAGAGATACATGAGACCATGTAATACTGTCGAGCAGCATCCATGTGTGAGCAGAGGTCAATGCCTGGCAGAGACAACATGCCATTACCACAAACCCAGAAGTGACTATGTGTCATTTAGAGGCTGCGTGTTTCATAAGGCCAATAGGAAGTAGGCCTAAACAGAGCAGATGTTATCACTGGGAACCTTGGTTGCTCTGTACTACCAAGGGAACAATGTATGTGCCCTGGTTATATGTTCTCTATCTATTTACCTCTTAATCTATGTACCCCTGGTATATCTTCTTCAGGATTGGGTTGGATCAGATGACCTCTAAGGGTCCTTCTAGCTCTGAGATTCTGAACTTAACATTTATGAAAAAGTAGAGCCTAGGTTTATGGGGGAAATGTTCTATTACTAGTTTTCTTACTAAGTGATTTCATTAAATGCCTTTTTAAAAAGTAACTGTTTCCATTGGCTGACTAGCATAAGTAGGTGCATCAGTCAGAGCTCACAAGCTTATCAACTTCTGAAAGGTTGTAGTACCACAGGGTACCTAGAACCCAAGGTCATTTTTCTAAAAACTCCCTATGGGAGACAGAGAGTATGTTAGATGCTACAATATAAACAAAATTCCTTGAAGACAGAGATTGTTTTGTTTTTGTCTTTCTATCTTCAAGCCCTAGCACACCTTATAAATAGTAGTCACTTTATAAATGTCTGTTGAATTGAATTGAAATTAATAAAGATACATTTAAAGTCATACTTAGGTTCAAAAAAATCAACTGTAGAGGTACAATATTGGGGAAGTGTGGCTAGACAAATTCACATTTAAAATGAGGTCTAAATCAGGGTTTCTTAAATTGTTTGCTCTCAAGACTCCTTTCCTTGTTTCAGCAGCATCGCGTGGCCTAAGCGCATGCACAATGCAAAGTACACATGCTTTGTGTTCAGAGCCAAGGCTGCAGGGAAGTTGTGTGATGCAACACAGGAAAGCACTGCCAGAAACACCTCAGATTCATTACAAGTTTTATTTTTAATTAATTTTTGGTCATTGCACATTCAGAAACTATTTACTGCTGCCAAATTTTAGCAACCCCAAATGGGAGTTGTGACCCACAATTTAAGAAGTTCTAATCTAAATGGTCCACAAGCTCAGTATCAATCAATATGGCAGCAAAAAAAGCTAACACAACATTAGACTACATTATAAGAGTCATTGTGTCCAGAGTTAGGGAGTTAATAGGTCTGCTGTACTCTGCCTGACACATCATAGGTCCTTGATAAATGCCAGCTGACTGATTGGACATGGTATTCAATTCAAGGGACCATATTTTAGGAAGGACATTGACAACCTGTAGTTCATTCACTAGAGGAAGAATAGGATGGTAAATAAAACAAAACAAAGAATCCTGGTGATTAGGTCCTATAAAGATCATCTGAAGAACTAGGAATGTTTAGCTTAAGAGAAGACAGGAGAAGTCTGATTCTCTCCAAGTATTGGAAGGGCTTTGATGAAGCCCTGTTGTGCTTTGCCCTAGAGAATAGAATGATGAATGGAAGATCAAAGAGGCACATTTACAATTGAGGTCAAGAAAGACTTCCTCACAATCAGCTGCCCCAAACTAGGGTGGGCTGTCTTAGTATGTAGTAGATTCCTCCTCACTCAAGGTTTTTAAAGAGGAGTCTGGATGACTTTATTGGAAATTTTAGAGGGAATTCTTATTCAGGGTTGGGTTGGATCAGATGACCTCTAAGGGCCCTTCCAGCTCTGAGAGTCTGAACTTAACATTTATCAAATACCTAGACTCTTAATCCCAGTGTACCAGGAGGAGAAGGAGCAGGAAAAGGAAGAGGAGGAAGATGAGGACAATTCTTGCTTTTTAGGAGCTTAACACTCCAAAGGAGGATATGACACATAAAAAGATGCAGGACAGGAGGAATGAGGGGGAGAGGGACACCTGGAAAGGGGCGAGCATCTTGTTCCAGGGAGCTGAAAACAGGCAGGGCAGCAGATGCAAAGTGGAGTGAGCTGAAAGTCCATTTTCTGCCCTCTATAAAGAAAGGCATTGGGAGGTATTTGATAGTCTACCCTCTCTCTGACCCTCCAATCAGAGGGGAGCATAAGCTGAGGGAGGTAGTGTCAATCAAGGCTTGAGTTAGTAGCATAGTAGTGAGTTTAGAAGTGATGATCTCATTCTGGGAGGGACATCTTGTTCAATGGAGTTGAAACCAGGCAGGGCGGCAGATGTAAAGTGGAGGTACCATCATCATCAATGGCATTTATAGAGGCCTTTAAGTTTGCAAAGTAATTTATATGTGATCTCATTGGATCCTCACAACAAACCTCTGAGATGATTGCTTTTACTTTTTTCTTCTTTAATCCCTATTATTTTTTCTCAATTACATGTAAAAATTTTTAAGTTTTTTTTTAATTCTGAGTTCTAAATTCTCTACTGCTCTCCATGTCCCTCCTTGAGAAGGCAAGCAATTTGATATCCATTATATATGTAAAGTCATGCAAAATATATTTCCACATTAACCATGCTGCAAAAGAAAACAAACCAAAAAAAAAAAAAGAAAAATAAAGAAAATAAAAAATCATGCTTCAATCTGCATTCAGCCTCCATCAGTTCTTTCTCTGGAGGTAGATAGGCTTTTTCATTATGGGTCCTTTGGAATTGTCTTGGATCATTGTCTTGATAATAGCTAAATCTTTCACAGTCAATCACCCTTACAATATCACTGTTACTGTGTACAATGTTCTGGTTCTGCTCACTTTACTTTGCATGAGTTTATATAAGTCTTCCCAGGTTTCTCTCAAATCACCCTCATCATTTTGTATAACACAATAGCATGCCATCACAATCATGTACCACAACTTGTTTAGAGTATGTACAGTTTTATAGCCTTTTGGGGATAGTTCCAAATAGCTCTCCAGAACAGTTGGATCAGTTCACAACTCCACTAACAATGCATTAGTGTCCCTATTTTTCCACATTCCCTCAAACGTTTGTCATTTTCTTTTTCTGTCATATTAGCCAATCTGCTACGGATGAGGTGGTACCTCAGAGTTGTTTTAGTTTGCTTTTCTCTAATCAACCATGATCTAGATCTTTTTTTATACGACTATGGATGGTTTTGATGTCTGCATCTTAGATCTGCCTGTTCATATCATTGACCATTTATCAACTGAGGAATGACTCACATTCTTATACATGTGACACAGTCCACTATATACTTGAGAAATGAGATCTTAATCAGAGAAGTTTAATGTAAAAAAATCTTCCCCAGTTTCCTGCTTCTGTTCTAATCATGGCTGCATTGGGTTTGTTTGTGCAAAAACTTTTAAATTTGATATAATCAAAATTATCTGTTTTATATCTCACAATGCTTTCTATATTTTCTTTGGTCAAAAATTCTTCCCTTATTCAGAAATCTGACAGGTAAAATATTTTAAGCTCTCCTAATTTGCTTATAGTATCACCTTTTATATTTAAATCATGAATCCATTTTTACCTTATCTTAGTATATAGTGTGAGATGCTGCTCTATACATAGTTTCTGCCAAATTGCTTTCCAGTTTTGCCAGACATTTTTTTAAATACTGATGTCTTGTCTGATATCTTGTCCCAAAATCTCAGATCTTTGGGTTTCTCAAACACTAGATTACTAAAGTCATTTACTACTGTGTGTTGTTTACCTAATCTATACCACTGATCTATTCCACTCTATTTGTCAGCCAGTATGAGATTGTTTTGATGATTACCACTTTGATATAGTTTGAGATTTGGTACTGCTAAACCACCTTCATTCACATTTTTTCGTTGATTCTCTTGACATTCTTGACCTTTTTGTTCTTTCAGATGAAATTTATTATCATTTTTCCTAGCTCAATGAAAATTTTTTGACAATTTAATTGGTATGGCACTGAATAAGTAAATTAATTTTGGTAAAATTGTCATTTTTATTGTACCAGTTCTGTCTTCTCCATTGTTAACTCTGATTTTATTTGAATTAATTTTTAGTATTTTATTTTTCCGTATTTACATGTATAATTTTTAACATTCATTTTTTAAACTTACAGTTCCAAACTATTTTCCTTCCTTCTCCTAAGCCCCCACATTGAGAAGGCAAGCAATTCGATATAAGTTATACATGTGTAATCATGCAAAACATTTCTGTATTAGTTATTGTGTGAAAGAAAATATAGAACAAAAAAAACTCAAGAAAAATAAAAAAGTAAAAAAAGTATGCTTCAGTTTGTATTCAGATACCATCAGTTCTTTGGGGATAGATAGCATTTTTCATCCTAAGTCCTTCAGAATTGTCTTGGATCATTACATTGCTGAGACTAGCTAAGTCATTCACAGTTGACCATCTTACAATATTACTGTTACTTTGTACGCCATACATTTAACTTTGCATCAGCTCATGTAAGTCTTTCCAGGTTTTTCTCAGAGCATCCTGCTCATCATTTCTTACAACACAACAGTATTGCATCACAATCACATAGCACAATTTGTTTAGCCATTCCCCAATTGATGAGCATTACTTCAATTTCAATTTTTTGCCACCAGAAAACAGCTGCTATAAATATTTTTGAAAATGTAGGTCCTTTTCTTTCTTGTTTTTTTTTAAATCTCTTTTGGAATACAGACCTAGTAGTTCTAGGTCAAAGGATACGCATGGTTTTATAATCCATCAGACATAATTCCAAACTGCTCTTCAGAATGGTTGAATTAGTTCACAACTCCACCAACAGTGCATTAATGTATCATTTTTCCCACATCCCCTCTTTGTCATTTTTTTCTATCCTATTAGCCAATCTAATAGGTATGATACAGTATCTCAGAATTATTTTTAATTTACATTTCTTTAATCAATAGTGAGTTCAAGCATTTTTTTATGTGGCTTTGATTATTTTATAACTATTCAAATCTTTTAATCAGTTATCAATTGGGGAATGGCTCTTATTTTTGTAAATTTGACTCGCATTTCAGAGAAATGAGGCTTTTATCAGAGAAATTTGCTTCAAAATTTTTTTCAGTTACTGTTACTAACTGTATTTCCCTCCATCCTATCCTCTCATTTATTCTATTGTCTCTCTTTTTACCCTGTCCTTCCTCAAAAGTTTTGCTTCTGAGTATCCCTTCCCTAATCTGCCCTCATTTCTATCAACCCCATTCTCTTATCCCCTTCCCCTCCTACTTTCCTGTAGGATCAGATAGATTTCTAAACCCAACTGGGTGTGTATGTTATTCCTTCTTTGCGATAATTCTAATGAGAATGAGATTCACTCCCTCCCCTTAACCTCTTCCCAGTCACTGCAAAACTTTTTCCTTGCGTCTTTTATGTGAGATAATTTACTCCATTCTATCTCTCCCTTTTCCTTTCTCCAAGTACATTCCTCTCTCTCATCCCTTAATTTTATTTTTTTAGATATCATTCATTCATACTCAGCTCACATCTGTGCATACTTCTTCTAGCTGCCCTAATAATGAGAAAGTTCTTTTGAGTTACAATCGTCATCTTCATGTATAAGCTTAACTGTATTAAGTCCCTTACAATTTCCTTTCCTATTTACCTTTTTATGTTTTTATGCTTCTCTTATATTTGAAAGTCAAGTTTTCTATTCAGCTGTGGTCTTTTCATCAAGAATGCTTGAAAGTCCTCTATTTCATTGAATATCCATTTTTCCCCTGAAGCATTATTTTATGTTTTGCTGGGTGGGTGATTCTTGGTTGTAATCCTGGCTTTTTTACCCTCCAGAATATCATATTCCAAGCCCTTTAATGTAGAAGCTGCTAAATCTTGTGTTATCCTGACTGTGACTTCACAACACTTGAATTTGCTTGAATTGTTTCTTTTTGGCTGCTTGTAATATTTTCTCCTTGACTTAGGAGCCCTGGAATTTAGCTATAATATTCCTGGGAGTTTTCCTTTTGGGATCCCTTTGAGGAGGTGATTAGTGAATTCTTTCCATTTCTATTTTACCCTCTGGTTCTAGAATATGACAGCAGTCTTGCTTGATAATTTATTGAAAGATGATGTCTACAACTCTTTTTTTGATCATGGCTTTCAGGTAGTCCAACAGTTTTTAAATTATCTCTCTATTTCACATTATCTTTTACTTTTTCATCTTTTGGTTTTATTTTATTGTTTCTTGATTTCTCCAAAAGTCATTAGATTCCATTTGTACAATTCTAAATTTTAAGGAATTATTTTTTTCAGCAAAATTTTGTGCCTCTTTTTCCATTTGGTCAATTTTACTTTTTAAGAAGTTTTTCTTTTTCTTTCAGTGAATTTTTCTGCTTTTTAAAGCATTCTTCTCCTCATTGGATTCTTGTGATTCTTTTATCATCTAACCTAATCTGTTTTTTAAGGTGTTATTTTCTTCAGTATTTTCTTGTCTCCTTTACCAAGCTGTAGGCTTGTTTTTCATGATTTTCTTGCATCACTCTCATTTCTTTTCTCAATTTCTCCTCTACCACTCTTATTTGATTTTGAAAATCCTTTTTTAACTCTTCCATGGTCTGAGACCAGTCTCTCCTTTGATTTTCAGAATTTCCAATTTGGTGTTCAAGTGGGGATTTTCAATTTGTTCTTTTTTGTTTATTTGTTTTAACTGCATGACCAAATTGAGTTTCTATTTCTCTATTTTACTGACATAAGTGTTTAGAGGTATAAATTTCCCCTAGTTATATCTATATCTATATCTATATATGCATCTATATATCTATATATCTACATACATACATACATACATACATATATATATATATATATATATATATTGTTTCCCCTTTGGTTATATCCCACAAGTTCTGGAATGATTTCTTATTGTTGTCATTCTCTTTAATGAAACTATTGATTCTTTCTATTATTTGTTCTTTGATCCGCTCATTCTTTAGATTATCTAGTTTCCAACTAATTTTTATTCTTTGTTTCTATGGACCTTTATTGAATGTAATTTTTTTTGCATTATGGTCTGAAAGATGCACTTAATATTACTGCTTTTCTGTATTCGATTGTGAGGTTTTTATGCCCTAATAAATGGTCAATTTTTGTGATGGTATTATATACAGCTAAGAAAAAGGTATATTCCTTTCTATTTCCATTCATTTTTCACGAAAGGTTTATAATATCTAACTTTTCTAAAAATTCTGTTCTCCTTCTTTTGTGTTTATTTTGTGGCTAGATTTATCTAGTTCATAAGGGAAAGTTTAGGTCCCCTGCTATTATGGTTTTACTGTCTATTACTTCCTGTAACTTATTTTCCTTTACAAGTTCAGGTTCTATGCCATTTGGTGCATATATGTTCAATATTGATATTGTTTCATTGTCTAAGGTACCTTTCAGTAAAATGTAGTTCCCCTGCTTATCTCTTGTAATTTTCTATTTTGCTTTTGTTTTGTCTAAGGTCATGATTATTAACCCTGCTTTTTTTTAACCTCAGCTAAAGCATAATAGGTTTTGTTCCAGCACCTTATTTTTACTCTGTGTTTATCTCTGCTTCAAGTGTGTTCCTTGTAAACAACATGTTGTAGGATTCTGATTTCTAATCCATTCTGCTATTCATTTATTTCATGGGTGAGTTCATCCCATTTACGTCCATAGTTATGATTACTGTGTATCTCCCTCTACCCTATTTTCTTCATTTATCCTTCTCTCTTTTTTGAACTGAACTTTCTCAAAAGTTTTTTGATCATTGCTTCCCTTAATCTGCCCTCCCTTCTATCAACTACCCCTTTCTTTTATTATCTCTTCTCTCACTTCCATGTAGGGTAAGATAGATTTCTATACTAAAATGATTGTGTATGATATTCCCTCTGAGTCAGTTCCAGTGAGAGTGAGGTTCAAGCATTGCCCACCACCACCCACTTCCCTCTCAACCGTAAAAGTTCTTTCTTTCATACCTCTTTCATGTGAGATAATTTTCTCTCTTCTTCCTCACCCTTTCCACTCAATCTAGGGCATCCCTCTTTCTCACCTCTTAATTTTATTTTTTTGAAATCATCCCATCACAGTTAACTCACATCCATGGCCTTTGTCTATTGATGCTTCTTCTAACTGTCCTAACAACAATAAAGTTCTTAGGAGTTACAAGTATTTTCTTCCCACATAGGGATGTAAGCAGTTTAACCTTATTGAATCCTTCAGGATTTCTCTTTCATGTTTGCCTTTTTATGCTTCTCTTTAGTCTTACATTTGAAAGTGAAATTTTCTATTCAGTTTTGGTCTTTTCATCAGAAATGCTTGGAAGTCCTCTATTTCATTAAATATTCATTTTCTCCTTGAAGGATTATACTTAGTTTTGCTGGGTAAAATATTCTTGATTGTAATCCAGGCTCCTTTGACCTTCAGAATATAATATTTCGAGCCTTTTGATCCTTTAATGTGGAAGCTACTAAATCTTGTGATTTTGAGTGTGGTTCCATGGTATTTGAATTGTTTCTTTCTGACTATTAACAATATTTTCTCCTTGAACTGGGAGCTCTGGAATTTTGCCATAATATTCCTGGAGTTTTCACTTTGGGATCTTTTTCAGGAGATGATCCATAGATTTTTTTCAATTTCCATTTTACCATTGATTCTAGGATATCAGGGTAGTTTTCCTGGATGATTTTTGAAATATGATGTGTGGACTTTTTTTTTATCATGGCTTCCACGTTGTCCAATAATTCTCAAATTATCTATCCTAGATCTATTTTTCAAGTCATCCAAATATCCAACTAGGTATTTCATATTTTCTTCTATTTTTCATTCTTTTGACTTTATTTTATTGTTTACTGATGACTCATGAAGTCATTAGCTTCCACTTGTCCAGTTCTAATTTTAAGGAATTATTTTCTTCAGCAAGCTTTTGTGCCTCTTTTTCCATTTGGCCAGTTCTACTTTTTTAAAGGAGTTTCTTTCTTTAGTGAATTTTTGTACCTCTTTTACCACTTGACCAATTCTGGTTTTTCTTCTTTTTAAAATAAATTATTTATTTATTTTTAGTTTACAACATTCACTCCCATAAGATTTTAAGTTTTGAAATTTCTCTCCTCTCTTTCTTTCTCCCTAAGACAGAGTGCAGTCTGATATAGGCTCTACTTATACATCCATATTAAACATATTTTCACATTTGTCATTATGTAATGGAGAATAAGAACTAATGGGAGGAACCACAACAAAGAAGAAACAAAACAAAAAGAGAGCAAATAATATGCTTCTGTTTGCATTCAGACTCCCAAGTTTTTTCTCTGGATGTGCATAGCTTTTTCCAATATAAGTCTTTTGGAGTTGTCTTAGATCCTTGCATTGCTAAGAAAAGCTAAGCCTATCAAAGTCAGTCATCACATGATGTGGTTGTTACTATGTACAATGTTCTTCTGGTTCTGCTCATTTCTCTCAGCATTGGTTCATATAAGTCTTTCCAGATTTTTTTCTGAAGTCCACCTACTCATCATTTCTTATAGCACAATAGTATTTCATTACATTCATATACAACAACTTATTTAGACATTCACCAATTGATGGAAAGCCCTTCAATTTCCATTTTTTTTGCCACCACAAAAAGACCTGCTATAAATATTTTTGTATGTGTGGATTCTTTTCCCATTTTTATGGTCTCTTTGGGATACATCCCTAGAAGTGGTTTTGCTGGGTCCAAGGGTATGCACAGTTTTATAGCCTCCAATTCTGTTTTTAAAGGTGCTATTTTCTTCTGTATTTTTTGGTTCTTCTTTTACCAAACTGTTGACTCTCTTTTTTGAAGTGATGTAAAAAATTTTCATGTTAGTTATTTTGTATAAGAAGACTCAAATAAAAGGAAAAAATGGGAAACAATGAAAAATAGCGTGTTTTGAGTCTGTATTTAATCAATATCAGTTCTTTTTTTTTTTCAATATCAGTTCTTTCTCCAGAGGTGGACAGTATACTTCATCATCAGTCCTTTGGGATTGTCTTGGATCATTGTATTATTGATAATAGCCAGGTCATTCACAGTTGTTCCTCAAACAATATTGCTGTTATTGTGTATAATGTTCTCCTGATTCTGTTCACTTCACTATGTCTCAGTTCATATACTGACTTTCTTTTCATAATTTTCTTGTATCATTCTCATTTCTTTTCCCAATTTTCCCTTATCTCTCTTACTTAACTTTTTAAAAAAGCTTTTTCGAGCTCTTTCAGGAAATCCTGTTGGATTTGTGTCCAATTCACATTTTTCTTTGAGCATTTGCTCAGAGTTGTTTTGACATCATTGTTTTCTTTTGAGTTTGTCTCTTGATCTTCCCTGTCGCCATAGTAGCTTTTTATAGTTATATTCTTTTTTGTTATTTACTCATTTTTCCAGTTTATTTCTTGACTTTTAACTTTATTTTCAAGTTGGGTTCTGTTCCTGGGGAGGAAGGGATACTGTCCTAAACTTCAAGTTTTCATGTTGCTGTTTTCAGAGCTAGATCTGGTGGTCCATAAGTTTTCAGTGCTCCCTTGATCCAAGGGGAGGTATGCTCTCTGCTCTCCTGGCCTGTGTCCTGATCTTTACCCAGGAAAGGACCTTGTTCCCTTGTAGCTACAAGTGTTTGTGCTCCTCTTGGCCCTAGAGCTGTGGGCCTCTGCTCCCCTGCACCCTCAAGTGCTATTCCTCCTTTTGACCCAGGGGCTGTGACTCAGGTCCCTGCTCTTCTGCAGCTGCTCTTCTTTGCCCTTGAATTGCTACCTGGAACTATATATGAACAATGCAACAGGGTCCTTAACTCTGTGCCTGCAAAGGGTCCCCTGTAATTTCTTTTTGATCAGTTGTCTGATCTCCTCACCATCTCCTGGCTGAGAGCTCCTGAATCTGCTGCTGCCACTGTTGCAGTAGCCACCATGGCCCACTGCTGGTGTTACCAAGGTGGAGTCTTCATGTGCTCTGGGACTGACTTCCACCGTGGCTGGACAGACCTTTCCTACCAACTTCTTGAGCTGTCTTGGGCTGGAAAATTGCTTCACCCCAACTTTTTGTTCACTCTGGAATTTTATTTAAGGCATTATTTTAAAGATATCTGAAGGGAATTTGGGAGAGTTCAGGTGAGTTCCAGCTTCTATCTTGGCCCTGCCGATCTTAGGTAGCTGTTTTTTTCTATCCCCATTTGGCAGAAGAAAAACTGAGTCTGAGAGAGATTAAGTGACTTGTCCAGGGTTACCTAGTCTGAGTTAGAATTCTAGACACAAATATGCCCATAAGGGAGTGCAGAAACATTTCCATGCCCACAAACATATATAGCTGGTGCACACCCCCCAAACACACAACCACAAGCATGCTAAGCACAGATACACATTATACACATGCAAACACACATATCCCACTTTCCTGGTTGGTGACTACCTGCCTAGTTCACTGTTTCAGGAGGGACCCCATCAGCACTCTACTCCTGACTCCATGTTCTTGGCTTCTTTTCCTCTTAAGCTGCTTGGCAAGTACCCTTCTACTCTTTCCCCTCCCCTTGCTTTCCAGCTCCCCTTTATGCAATGCCTTTCTCCATTAGACTATAAGCTCCTTGAGGGTGGGCATCAACTTGCTTCCTTGTGTTCCTATTCTTATACCTAGAGCTTCACACAGCACCTAGTAAATAATAAGTGCTTAGTAAAGGTTTTCTCTGTCTTCATAAAGACATTCAACACACATTTAAACACATACAAAACCCACACACATACATGAAAACACATTTGTAGTCACACACATATATGCACAAGTATATAGACAGAAACATGTAGATACTACACACTTGCATATGCATTCATACACTGAATCACATGTGCAGAGGCAGAAACATGGCTGAGCACTGACATACATGTGTGCTTTGGGGGAGGTGGGGGAGGTGTGTAGGATCATGGGAGGAAGCCACCGCATCCTGAATTACCCTCCTCAACACCATAAATTCATTCTGTCCCTTTGCTGCCTCTCCACTAGAACAATCTAAACTCTTATGAAGTCACTATTTTTATCAGGGGAAATTCAAATATAGATGCTGACCTTTAAAAATTTCAAGTTTCACTCGTGGCTGGTCCGGGGTGCGAAATCATCTCTGGGAAGTTTCAGAAAATAAACTTCCTCGCCTTCAGAAATTCCAGGGGAGGAGGGAAGGAACTAGGGCAGGGAAGGCGGGGAAGATTCACTGTAAGCCAGGGAAGCTTAATGGTTTAGACCAAAGCAGGAGCAACGTTGGTTAGACCAGAGGAAGAACTTTCCTGGCCCAGGTTCAAAACCCTGCTTTGCTACTTATCATTTATGTGACCCAGGCATCAGTTTCCTCATCTGGAAGATGAGAAGCTTGGACAAGATAACACAAAAGTTCCTTCCAGCTATATTTGTCAGTTTATAATTCTCACATCTTCTACACATTTTCTCAGCTTGGCCACCCACTCTGGGAAGCAGGTTATCTCCATTATACAGATGAGAGTCATTATCTCCATTATACAAGTGGGAAAACTGAGACCCAGGAAAGGGAAAAAACTAACTCAAGGTCACACAGTGAGTCCTTGTCCCTCCTTCTCTAGCAAAGGTACCACCCCATTTCACTAGTGATTAAATAATAACTGTCCTAGTCACAGTGTTTTAAGGCTTTCAAAGTTATTTCCTCACAACAAGCCTGTGAACAAGGCAACCTATTTCATAGA
The DNA here is from genome assembly GCA_028646575.1 of Pseudocheirus occidentalis. Lineage (NCBI taxonomy): Eukaryota > Metazoa > Chordata > Mammalia > Diprotodontia > Pseudocheiridae > Pseudocheirus > Pseudocheirus occidentalis. The sequence goes on from CM053594.1 coordinate 57,650,125, forward strand.
TGAAAACACGGCTTCAGAGGAATGAAGTGATGTCTTCCCAGTCGCTCGGCTAGTGGGTACTCTCTAGAGATCAAGTCCAGGGAACGAGGAGGTTGAATTGTAGGCAGTAGAAAGGGCTGGAAGAAATATGGGGTCCTGTGTTGGGGCTGGTGAGATCTGCTGCTACCTTTCTGGTCTGGCCCAGTCTGGGCCCAGAAGAATTGGAGCTTTCATTGGAAATAAGGATTTTCCTGTGGAATTGGGGTTCCAGTTTTGTAGGCCTGAGGAACAGGGGCAGCCACAGCCTGGGTGTTGGGTGCTGTGGGAATGGAAGAACAGCTCCTGAGTTTTACCGTGGTCAACCAAGCGGAAAATAGACAAGGAGAACACAAAAGCCAGACCCGTCACTCAGGCTAACATTATCTTAAATTAATCCTACCACCTCTCCAAGAAGAACGAGGAGGCCCCAAAAGGGGGGGGCCACTTCAGGCTGGGGTCTCTGGCAAAGAAATGTCAAAGCAAGGGCAACTCTGGTCCCAAGACTCCACTGAGATATCTCCTGGGATCCCTGGGATCCCAGGGGAGGGACCTCTCTGCCCTCTTGTGCTCCTGTCCCAAGAAAGAATCAGAGCTGGGGAGTAGATGAAGTCAGGAAACTCAGGGCCAGTGGAATAACAGACATGAAATTAGTTCACATACACACACACACACACACACACACACACACACACACACCCCTAGATGATAACTTGTATTTGCCAAGATTCTCTCTTCTTCCTAGCAGACTGACCAGGATAATTTCCCCCATTTGACACATAAGTAAATTGAGGCCCTGGATATGAAAGTGACTTATCTAAGGTCACACAGAGGAGTTAGTCTATCCTGGTACTTGCAAAGTCACCCAACCTGTTGTTTGAGTCAGAGAATGGAATGTAAGTTTAGAAGAGTGTGGTATGTGGTGTGTGAGTGCATTATTTAAGAGGGGGGCAAAATAGAGTGGTGTCTTTTTCACATGTGTGTGAATGTGGGGATGTGTGGAGACACTCAGAGAGGAATGTGGTTGTAGGCAGACACGTCTCTATGAGAAAAGATGGTAGCATGTTGGTATGACTGTGCGTGTGCTTGTAAATACAGGGAAAAGGCTGCTGATGTGTAAGGACATGTGTGTGTGCTTCAGGGAGGAATATGGTGGCATGTGAGGGAATGTCTGTGAAATAATGGCATGTTGATGTGTGGGGATGTATAAAAATAGGAGCAGCTAGATTGCTCAGTGAATAGAGCTCTGGGCCTAGAATCAGCAAGATCTGCATTCAGATTTGGCCTCAGACACTTGCTAGCTGTGCGACCCTGGGCAAGTCACTTAGAGTCTTGTCTTAATCTACTGGAGAAGGAAATGGCAAACCACTCCAGTATCTTTGCCAAGAAAACCCCACAGACAGTATTGTCCATAGGGTCACGCAGAGTCAGACGTGACTGAAAGGACTAAACAGCAATATGTAAAAATAAAAACCATGAGTAATGAAGGCATGAGTGTGTGTATACGTATGTACTTAGTTGAGGAAGGAAACGGCTCATAGAAGGAGATAGAGAGCAACCCAATAGCATGTGGGCTCACACGTATGTGCTAGGGAGGAATGAGGTAACATGTGGGCACATCTCTCCACAGGGTAAGAATATGGCATGTGGGCACATCTCTGTGCTCTTGGAAGAAGGAGCTGGCATGGGTATATATGTGTATACAGCAGAAGACTATGTGTGCGCCTGCCTGGATAGAGAATGAGCTGGCATATGGGAGTGGGTGTATATACGGGAGAAATGTGGCAACACGTGGGTACTTGGGTCTGTGGGAAAACATGGTGGCTGGCAGGTACACACAGGCATGTGCTCAAGGAAGAAGGAGGCGGCACATGTGTATGTGTGTATATGTGCTCAAGCTTATGAATGCCTGTGTACCTAGAAGAAAAATGAAGTGACGGGTAAGGGGGAGTGACACAGTATTTTGCAGATACATGCGTGCTTGGAAAAAAAAGGTGTCTCTGTGTTTCTATGGGGTGTGTGTACACATATATGTGCATGCTCGGGGGAGGAAAGAGTTAGCCTGTGGGTGCATATGTGTGATGATGTGTGAAGGTTTTCTGGGAAAGCACTCGGCAGAGTTGTGTTTGTTTAGGGGGCAGTGTGGGAGGAGACGTGAATTCCGCCACAGGGGAACTGTCAGTTCTCTTTTTGAAGTCACTGTCCTTGACGGATTCTCTCTGTCTCTACTCTCCTCCCTCTGTTCCTCTCCCGTCCTTCTCTGGGCATCCTCTCCACTCCCCCTTCCCATCTGCTTACCTCCCTGTGAGGCTCAGCCAAGAGTCTTCCCCAATGGCCAGGCAGCCCCATGAACTACTTCTTTGGGAAAGGAGGAGGCAAGGAAACCAAATCCTTACCCAGCTGCCCCTCATTCTGAGCCCAGATACAGAACCTCCTACCTCATAGCTCCCTGTGAGTCCAGTCTCAAGCTCAGTGCTGGGGTGTAACAAAGACATAAAGTTGTAACAAAGACATAAAGAAGGATGGAACAGTCAGTGGAGGAGAGACACAGAGAAGGTGGCTCAGTTTTTGCTCTCAGAGAGTTCTCAGGCAGCATCATACAGCAAGACTTCGAATCAGGAGATTTGCATTTAAAATCTGGTGCAGCCACTTCTTAGCAGTGTAACCTTGGGCAAGTCATTGCACCTCTGTGGGCTTCAGTTTCATCATCTGAATGATTTGATTTATGATTCTGATTATCGTTAGAAATGCTATCAATAGCTAGTCCTTTGTGAAAATTAAAGAAGATAATGTCAGTTCAGAGTTTGGGGTCATGTGAGCAACAAGATAGAAGACTAGACTCTATTCCTGAAGAACTCTCAAACCTCTCTAAAACAGAAGTTACACACCAGAGATAAAGCAACTTCATCTGTTTGCATGGTCTAGGATACCCAGAATATAAAATAAGGTTTTTAAAAAACATGAACAGATGCTCACTGACCCTGAGCTCACTTAGCATCCCTCTCCTACCTCCAACATGAACAGCAGCAAGGCTGCACTAGTAGACCCAAAGACCCAACCCATGGGAAAGGATGTGCAACAGATCTACCTCTATACCCCAGACTCCCTTCTCTCTTTCCAGTGCTGTGTAGACTTTGACTTCAGGCTGCAGAAGTTCACTTGAGTGGCAAGATAGCTAGCTCCATGGGTGACAACCCCATAGCATTGGTGCTGCAAAGCTCTAAACTGCAAGACTATTTTGTACCCACTAGAAAACATAGGAGGGACTGTAATAATGTGTTCCAAAGAGCAATGGAGATTGAGATGCAACTCAGGGTGACTTACCCTGCAAATCTGAGCTTAACTGTAAACAAAAAAAGATCATCATTCAATAATACAAGGTGTTTTAAATATTTTTAGAAGGAAAACCAGAACTGAAGAGATTATTTGCTTCTTGAACACCACAGGTAACAGAAATGCAGGAGGACTGAATAAATACAACAGCCAATGACAGCAACAGCAACAGAGTGATAGCAGAAAAACCAGAAAGAAACTTCTTTCTAAATGTATACAAGGAAACAGGTGAGAAGGCAGAAGGCAAGTGAAAGTTACAATAAAGAGACAGATCTGGGACATCATGGACAGAATCTGGAGAAACTGCCTACAGGTAAATCAGTGCTTTTGTGTTGAGAGTGGAATTGCATTATAACATGAGAGGGCACATGAAAAAGAGGGAAGGAGAGGAAGAGAACAGAGAGGAACATATGATGTGCCAAAGGTTGACTCTGAAGGGAAGTTGACCATTGTGGTCTCAAAAAGAGAAAAACCTATAAGATAGTGGCTGAGAGGGAGGAGGAAAGATTGAAAATAAGAGGGGAGGAAATAAGATATACAGACACTGGGGTATGGAGATCCATCTTGTCCTACTGGAAAGTTGAAGAGGGGATGGGGAGGATATAGGAGATGGTAGATTGGGGGAGGGGGTATTCAGTGGGATCGCTGTTTTGGGGTGGTGGGTAGGGGAGAGATAGGAAGAAAATTTGTAGCTCAAAATCTTGTGGAAATGAATGCTGTAAAATAAACATAAAATTTAAAAAAAAGAAAAAAGAGGGAAAAGAGGTCTTGCTTTGATGATGGGAGGAGGTTCTGTTGATTAATGCTGATATGAGTGAAGAGAGATGGTCTGTGAAGGGAGATTCATGTGAAGGACCTCATGCTAGGTATGGTCTGAGGAACTTGGCGCTTGAAAAGTCTCCTACTTTAGAAGGGGGCTACTTAGAACTCCTGGGAGCAATTGGCACCTGAGGGAATGAGAGAACACTGACCCAGGGAGGAGACTTTAAGGCAATGGTGGGGGTGGAGAGAAGAAAACCAAGGGAGGATATAGATCAGTGGTAGGCTCTATAATCAAAGATGTGGTGGGGGAAGGGATCCTACAATGGACCATGTCTTCCTAACACCTGCAACAATTGGCATTGTTCTGGAAATGAGAAGCAATGGAAAAGAAATATACACAGGGCATGTTCCACAGGGTTCTGGTAGAAACTACTTAGAGGGGAGAACCTAGAATGGATAACTTAGTTTTGACTGCATGAGGAATACAGAGAAGAGACAAAGGTTAGATAATTATGGGGGTTATGAATCAGAGAATAAGGGTCTGGAGTAGACATAAAGAGAGAATGAATAGTGAAGAGAGTGAGAGAAATCTTTTTTTGGAAAAAATTCAATATTAGAGATAGATGGAGGAAAATATAAATCTCTCATAACCTGAAATGTGAATGAATTAAGCAATCCAATAAAAAGAAAGAGTGTCAGATTGGATAAGAAAATAAAACCATACACTCTATTGCTATACACAAAATAAAATCGAGGGGATGGAAAAAATAATTTGCTATGCATCAAGTGAACCCAAAAAAGCAAGAGTTGTAATCATGCTATCTGACAAAGCAAAAATAAGCATTCAAAAAATAAAACAAGATAAACAAGGAAACCACATTATACTGAAAGGAGCCATAGAAAACAAACCAATATTAATAATAAACTTGTGTTCCAAATGCCTAAGTATCCAAATTCAAAAAGGAAACATTATTTGATTCACAAAAGACATAGGTAGTAACACAGTAGTGACAGGAAACTTTAGTGTTCCTCTTTCAATTTTAGATAAGTCAAACAAAAAGATAAACAAAAGAGAAAATACAGAATTGAACAAATTTCTGAAAGAACTAGAGTTAAATGAAAATGGGGTCTTGTGAATGAGACAGCAAAAGAATATACATATTTCTCAACACCACATGGAACCTCTACAAAAAGTGACCATGTACAAGGGCACAGAGATATGACCAAAAAATGTAAAAAGGCAAAAATAGTTAATACATCTTTTAAAGGCCTGTAATGCCAAGCAAAGGCAACTTCCAAGGTTCGGATTACCAGCATAGCAAACCCCATTTATTCAGCAAACATTCAAAGAACAGAGAAAGTCAAAATATAGCATAAATCATTCATTTAGCAAGTTCTCAATGCAATCCAGGTACTACTCCACCCCTAGACGGTACATTCATTTAGTCAGTCAAAGTCTCTTCTCAAATGGAGATCAGTTTCCAATCATAAACACAGTACATTCATTTGGTCAATCACAGAGCACAAAAAGGCCCAAAGTTTCCCACCCCTGTACACAAAGTAATTACAATTCCATCCACTCAAAAAGGGGCAGGAGAGCACAAAAGGTCATCCACCCTTAAGCTATAACAAGGTTAAGATATCAACTCAGCATTGAAAACCCAAGGAAAGGCCGGTCTTTCATCTTGACCCGAGGAAAGCCCTCAGCAATCTCAATTCCTGGGGAGACAAGGCTCAACAAAGCCATAGCCAGTATCCTCATCAAGTCGCTCTGCCTGTAGAACAGTCCCAGAACCCGTGAAAACATCAGCAAGGCCCTCTTCCAAGATTTCTGTGAAGGTGCCACAAGAAAATACTCCTTCAGGGCTTCTGAGACAACAGCCAGGTTCTAAGACCTCTACAACAGCAGCACTGTCCTTCACCATCAGGTGAATCTGGCAAAACAACATCAAAACAGACAGATGCAATACTGGCATCACAGCCATGCCTCCTCAGTTCTCAGCAGCTCTGGGTGGCAGTTCTCAAAAGTCCTGGGCAGCTCCAATGGGCCCTCAGCAGTCTTTCTCTCAGCAACTCAGGCTTTACGATACTTGATACTGCTCTCCAAAAGTCCTTCTGGCCTTCTCTCGGCTTGGGCCTTTCTCCCAATTCATGGCTCCTCCCAGTCCAGCCCTCTCTCTTCACGTCAACAAGTCCATCCCACAAGTGGAATTCACAAGCTCTGAGTTTTAACACTCAACCCAAAAACCAAACCAATACAGGAGCATCTCCAAATTCCATTACATGATCATAATGCATAATTGGTTCAGAAACCACAAACAAAAGATACAGATGCAAATGAAGACTTAACAATGAAATCTTAAGTAATGAGTGGGTCAAAGAATGAATTATAGAATCAATTAATAACTTTGTAAAAGAAAATTATAATTATTCAATAACATACCAAAATCTCTGGAATACAACTATATCAGTCCTCAGGGGAAAAATCATACCCTTACAACATAGCAGTAGCAAAATAGGAAAAAGATATTAATTGAATATGCATGTTTTAAATTAGAAAACCAACAAATAAAAAAACCCTAAAATAAGCACAAAAGAGAAGATGCTAAAAATTAGAAGAGAATAGGTAAATTGGATACAAAAAACCCACACACAAAGAAGTTATAAATAAAACTAAACAGTCAATTTTTGAAAAGACTAATAAAATTGACCAGCCCTTATCTAATCTGATTAAAAAGAAGAGAGTCAAAAATCAAATCAAACAGTAAACATTTGTTAAGCATCTAATCAGTATTAATATGTTTCCTCAGCTCTCTTGTTGGAGAGAATATCACCTGACCAGGTTACCATACACTATGCTAGATACTAGGAATAACAAAGGCAAAAATGAAACAATCCCTCCCCTTCAAGGAGCTTACAGTTTATCAAGGGAGAGAATATGCATACATATAAGTATATAAAAAATAAATACAACGTAGTTTGTGGGGGAAACTCTAAGTTTGAAGGACTAGGAAAGAGGCAAGAGACTAGGAAAAGTCCCATGTAGAAGGTGGCCTATGAGCTAAGCTTTGGAGAAAACTAGGAATTCCAAGAGGGCAAAGAATATATTCTAGGCAAGGGGAAAGCATTTGCAAAACATAAAGATAGGATATTGATTCATTGAATGAATCGATGGATGGATGGATGGATGAATGAATGAAAATGCATTTCTTAAGCCATTTCTACATATTAAGCACTGATGATACAGACAAACAAAAAAAGTAAGTTAATTCCTCATTTCAAGGAGCTCACACTCTAGTTGGGGGAGGTAACTCATAAGACAAAGTTCACCTATAGGGCAGATGGAAAAAGGCCAAAGTGTTAAGGGTACTCAGAATCAAGGTAGATAACAAGGCCTGGATTTTTACTTACATTGCACTAGTATGTAAGATGAGAACATCCAAGGGTCTGGAAGACACAGAGGGAGGGTAGACAGTAAGGACTGGAGAACTTAGCATTCAAGGCAGATGGGAAGGGTTAGTGGTCCTCCATCTCACTGGAAGGAAAAGAACCCTTGACTCTCATCTCAACCAAATGGCATGAGCAGCCAAGCAGTCTGGATGGAGTCTGGGAAGCCAGGCCAGAGGGAAGCTCGAAAGAAATAAGAGGGAAGGGCACCCCCAGTGTTTCATATGCAAGGGAGAGCAAAAAGGTCAGTTTAGCTGGAAAAGGGGACCATGAAGGAAAAATGATGTGTGTTAATCCAGGAAGGGTAGTGTGAGAGTGATTTCTTCTACAATGTCATCAACTAGTGATCATCTAGGCTACATGTAAAGATCTCCAGGCAAAGGGATACCTTTCCTGCCCCAGACAACCCACTGCACTTTGGGGTAGTTCCCATTGTTAGGAAACATTTCCTTACGGATAGACATTATCTGCCTCTCTCCAGTTTCCCTCCTTTGTTTCTAGTTCTCTAGAGGCAAGCAGAGCGAGTTTATTCCCTTCTCTCCAATAATCCTTCCATTGTTTGAAGAGAGCTATCAGATTTCCTTTCCTAGTCTCTCTTCTCCATGGTAAACCTACCCAATTTTTTCAGCTGATCCTCATATGTCCGGGTCTATAATCTCCTCAGTCTTCTGGTTGTCCTTCTGGTCGACCTCCTCTGGATTTGCTCCAGTTCATCCCAATCCTCCCCCAAATGGAAAGTGAGCATCCCCCCCAGCACAGAGACCAGATGAGTGTGGCCAAAGTAGGCTTTATATGCTTCCAAAGGAGGTCTGAATGGCAGCTGGATGGGGATAGGGTAGGGTTTTGTGGCATTGCCACATACAGAGAGGCAGAGAAAGTGGTTCATTTCAAGGTCAGATTCAGCCAAGTTTCCTCTGGGAAAGCAAGTAGAATTTTTCCCAAGAGTGAATGGTGAGTGGAGGTGAGAGAGACAAAGGGGTGAAAGTAAGCCAGCTTCCATGAGGAAGCCACTAACAAGGATAAAAAGATTAAAATGAAACAGCCCATGCCCTCAAAAAGCTTACATTCTATTAGAGCAAGTGTGTGTGTGTATATACATATTTTATACATGTGTGGGTATATATACATGCATGCACATGCACACATAGATATGTGTGTATATATGTGTGTATATACATATATAGTACGTATTAATATGTGATTATATATGTATAAACAGAACATTTATAGGATGCAGAATAACATGTATTTTTTTGGCCATGGTCAATGTGGGAATGTGTTTTGCTTGATTTTGTATATATATTTTTCTCTTTTTTCCAGTGGGGGAGGGGAGGTGGGAAAGAGAGAAAACAAACACTTATTAATTGAAAATAAATAAAAAACAAAATATTTACAAAATAAATGTAAGGTTGCTAGGAAGGGAAGGCCCTGGAAATTATGGGGATCAGAAAAGGCCTCCTTTAGAAAGGGATGCTTTGTTCTGAGTCCTGAAGGAAAGGAAGGTAGAGGGGAGGAGAGAGTGCATTAGAGGCATGGGGAACAGCCAGTGCAAAGGTGCAGAGATGGTAAATGGAAAGAAGTGTGTGAAGAACAAGGTCATTTGAGATAGACTATAGGATAAGGGAAAGGGAGTAATGTATAAAGAGCCTGTGAAGGTAGGGTGAGGCCAGGTTGTAAAAGGCTGCAAAAGAAAACAGTTGGGTTTATATTTTATCCCAAAGTCGGTTGGGAGCCACTGGAGTTAAGTGAGTAGGATAGTGGTATGGTCAGACCTATGCTTAAGGGAAAACCACTTCAGCAGCTGTGTGGAGGACAGGTGAGAGAGGGGAGGGACGTGAGGCAGGGAGGAGAATGAGAAATCCATTGCAGTTTCCAGGTGTGAGATGAGGTTCTGAAATAGGGTGGTGGCCAAGAGAGTGAGAAAGGGACCAGTACAGAGATGTTGTAGAGGTAAAAATTTCGAAGCCTGTTAACTGATTGTATATGTCGGTGACAGTGAGAATTTGAGAATAATGCCAAAGTAGCAAACCTGGGAAACTAGCAAATGAACCAAGACAGATTTAACTGAAGGGGCAGAGGCAGAGCCCAAAGGCAAACCCTGGCTGTTGCATTATTCACTGTGCTAGCTTGGACAAGCCCTTTCCATGAGACTGTGGCTTGGGAATGAGTGGTCCTGGGTGCCAAGCCTAACTCTATTTCTTTTTGGCTTTGGCAAATTGCTTTCCATTTCTGGGTCTCAGCTTCTCTATCTGTAAAATAAGAAGAATGAACTAGAAAAAGGAGTTCTTAACCTGGATAGATTTCAGGGGATCCATGAATTTGGACAGGGAAAAAAAAAAAAATATATATATATATACACACATATATATGTATTTTTATTATTTATTATCTTTATTTTCATATTTATTAGCTTTATTTTCTTCATCTGAAAACTGTCTATTCATATCCTTTGATGATTTATCAATTGGGGAATTGCTTATATTCTTGTAATTTGACTCAATTCTCCATATATTTGAGAAATTAGGTCTTTTTCAGAGACACTTGCTGTAAAGATTGTTTCCTAGCTTTCTGCTTTTCATCTAATCTTGCTTGCATTGGTTTTGTTTGTGCAGAAGCTTTTAAATTTAATTTTAAATTTAAATATATATATATACACGTATGTATATACAAAATTTTATGAACATCTACCTGAAATTTAGCATTTCTTTCCATTGCTTTCCTCTAAGATCCATAGACTTCACCAGACTACCAAAGACTTCTATGGTGGAAAAAACCCTGGAATAGAAAATATCTGAGGTCTCTTTCTGCTCTGACAACACTTTGACTGGCTCCCTGAGCATCTTCCATCATGGCAGATGCCTTCTGACCTCCCCTCTTAACCAGCAGACTCCAGCCTATATGAACTTCCAACTCTGTAGCACTTTAGGGCTGATAATGTACTTTCCTCCCAACACATCTTGAATATGAGGTTGGAATTTTTTTGTTGTTCAGTCATTTTTCAGTCATATCTAATTATTCATGACCCTATTTGGGATTTTCTTTTTCTTTTTTAAATTCTATTTTGGGGTTTTTTTTTCCAATTACACGTCAAGACAGTTTTTAGCATCCATTTTCACAAGCTTTTGAGTTCCACATTTTCTCCCTCCTTCCTTCTCCTTCCCTCTTTCAAAAAGGGTAGGCAATTTGATAGGGTTATTCATGTGCTGTCATTTAAAACATATTTCCATACTAGTCACAAGTCATGAAAGAAAAAGCAGATCAAAAAGAAAAAATAGCATGAAAAAGAATAAAGTACATTTAAAAGTATGCTTCTATTTGCATTCAGAGTCCATCAGTTCTGTATCTGGATGTGGATAGCATTTTCCTTCATGAGACCTTTGTTTTTGTCTTGGATCATTGTGTTTCTGAGAAGAGCTGAATCATTCATAGTTGATCATCACACAATGTTGCTGATACTGTGTACAACATTTTCCTGTTTCTGCTCATTTCTCTTTGCATCAGTTCATGAAAGTCATTCCAGGATTTTCTGAAATCTGCCCATTCATCATTTCTTATTGTATGATAGTATTCCATTATATTCATATACCACCATAAAAATGAAGAGGTTACCCAAAGAGGGTTAAGGCTGCCTGAGACCCCAAAATACCAATATGCCGGGTCCTGCTGAAAGAATTCCATTCAAGTCCTCTCAGCCAAAGAAAAAGTAAAGTTTATTGAAAGATATGGGGTAGACTCTTAAGGAGCCAGTCTGTGCTAGGTTGTTTTATGGAGCTTTCACACAGAGCAAGTCTATACTAAGCTATTCCACAGCGCTCTCACCCAGATGGAGGGAAGATGGGGTTCAGTGATTCTCCAATTAATGGGTATCCCCTCAATTTCCAAAGTTTTGTCACCACATTAAGAGCTGCTATCAGTATTTTTCCATATGTAGGTCCTTTTCCCTTTTCTTATAATCTCTTTGGGATACAGACCTAGTAGTCTTATGACTAGATCAAAGGATACTTACAGTTTGATTGCTCTTTGGGAATAGCTCCAAATTGCTCTCCAGAATGGCTGGATCAGTTCACAGCTCCATTAACAATTCATTAGTGTCCCATTTTTTCACAACCTCTTCAACATTTGTCATTTTCTTTTTTTGTCATATTAGACAATTTGATAGGTATAAGGTGGTTCCTCAGGGTTGCTTTAGTTGGCATTTCTCTAATCAAGAGTGATTTAGAGCATTTTTTTTCAAATGCCTAAAGATAGATTGATTTTCTTCATCTGAAAACTGTCTGTTCATATCCTTTGACGATTTACCAATTGGGGAATTACTTGTATTCTTGTAATTTGACTCAGTTCTCTATATATTTGAGAAATTAGATCTTTTTCAGAGACACTTGCTGTAAAGATTGTTTCCCAGCTTTCTGCTTTTCATCTAATCTTGGTTGTATTGGTTTTGTTTGTGCAAAAGCTTTTAAATGTAATATAATCAAAATTATCTATTTTACATTTCATAATGCTAAGTATCTCTTATTTGATCATGAATCTGTAACTCACCCAACTTCTCCTTTAAGAATTTGGATGCTGGGGGAACAGAGCCAAGATGGTGGCGTAGAAGCAGCAAAGCACCACAGCTCCCACACAAACACGCTAAAAAACTCATAAAATGGGACTCTAAACAGATTTTCAAGCTCCAAAATTCTCCAAAAGACAGAAAGCACATCTGTTGCTACAGGCAACTCAGCAGGTGGGGCTCTTCTCAGCAGTCTGGGAGCCACAGCTGAAACTGGGCAGGCTCAGGCCCTGGGGCATCGGGCGGGGAGCCACGTCTATAGGAGAGCAGATAGGCTGCACTGGAGGCACAGTTACCACATTTATCAGGCCAGAAGACAAAAAGGCTAAGAGAAAGGTCAGTGGATTTTGCTAACTGGGGAGGAGAAGAGCGGGTCCAGCCAAACTGCTCACAGGGCAAGGAAGCAGCGGGAGGCAGCTGTAGCAGCAGGAACGGAGCAGCAGCGGCTTCCACTGGGCTGCTTCAGAGCCCTCAGACTGCAGATAGCAGGGAGGCTGACGCGATCCATCGGGGCCAAGGGCTCTTGCGTTGAGCGGCCTGGATCTGGATCGTGGTCTTGAGTGGTGGTCCTGGGGTGCACTTTCAGTGAGCCAAAGCTGGGACGGGGGCTGCAGCACCCCACTAAGAGCTCCGGCAGCTATGAGGGACCCAGCAATTTGGGACAGAGCTTTCCCCCTCCAGGAAGCAGAGTTCCACAGAGCTAAAAAACCAAGCAATTAGTAGACTGGCCAACATGAGAAAAAGGAAGCAGGCTAGGAACAGCAGTAAAACTCTAGAATCCTTTTTT
>CM053594.1:57663523-57681023 GCA_028646575.1 Pseudocheirus occidentalis
AATCCCTCAGTGTAGAAGCTGCCAGATCCTGAGTTATCCTAATTGTGTTTCCACAGTATTCAAATTGCTTCCTCTTGGCAGCTTGTAATATTTTCTCCTTGATCTGGGGACTCCAGAACCTGGCTATAACACTTCTAGGAGTTTTCTTTTGGGGATCTTTTTCAAGAGGTGATTGGTGAATTCTTTCAAGTTCTATTTTTCCCTCTGGATTTAAAATATCAGGGAAATTTCCCTTGAGAATTTCTAAAAGGATGATTTCTAGGTTATTTTTCTGGGTATTTTTTTCTAGGTAGTCCAATGATTTTTAAATTGTCTCTCCTGGATCTATTTTCCAGGTCAGTGGTTTTTTCAAGGAGATATTCCCATTGCCTTCTATTTTTTTCATTTGTTTGGATCTGTTTAATAGCATCTTGATTTGTCATAAAGTCATTTGCTTCCATTTACTCCAGCCTAATTCTGAAGGAATTATTCTCTTCAGAAAGTTTTTGAGAATCTTTTTCCATCTGGCAAATTTGACTTTTTAAGTAATTCTTAAAAATTCTTCTCCTCGTTGGCTTTTTGGGCCTCTTTTGACATTTCAGTTAATCTATTTTTAAGGTATTATTTTCTTCAGTTAAGTTGTTGACTCTTTTCATGATTTTCTTGCATCATTCTCATTTCTCTTCCTAATTTTTCCTCCACTTCTCTTATTTGCTTTTCAAAATCCTTCATAAGCTGCCCTGTGGCTTGTAACCAGTCTACATTTTTATTGGAAGCTTTTGGTGTGGGAATTCTGACTATGTTTTCTTTCTCCCCTTCAATGCTTTGATGATTTTTGTCCCCCAAAAAGGAATCTAAAGTTGGATGTGGTTCTTACTTTGCTTCCTTTGCCTGCTCATGTTGGCCAGTCAATTACTTGACTTTTTGGCTCTGTGGAACTCTGCTTCCAGAGGGGAGATCTCTATCCCAAACTGCTGGGGTTTTCACAGCTTCCAGAGCTATTAGGAGGCTACTGCAACCCCCACCAGCTTTGGTTCACTGAAAACATGCCCCAGAACCACCACCCAAGACCACAATCCCAATCCAGGCAGCTTAAGGCAAGAGCACTTAGCCTCTGAATGATCACTTGGCCCCCCTGCAATATGCAGGCCGGGAGCTTCTGAAGTAGTGACATGGAGGTGGCTGCAGGGCCACCACTTCTGCTGCTTCCTTGCCCTGGAGGCAGTTCGGCCAGATCCTCTCCTGAACTTAGCCAAGTTCCACTAACCTTTCACTTTAACCTTGTTTCTTATGGCTTGATAATTCTGGAAATTGCCACAGCTGCCACTGATCCACTCTCCTGAAGGCTCCAGCTGCAGCTTGTCCTGGCTGCCCCAGGGGCCAAGCCTCAGTTTCAGGACAGGCTGGGCTCAGCTCCTAGTGTGCTGAAATGAGCCCTTTGTACTGAGCTGCCTTCAGAGGAAGATGTGTTTTTCTGTAATTTTGTGGGTTATGGAGCCCTAAAATTTGTTTAGAGTCAGATTTTATAGGTATTTGAGGTGGTTGTGGGAGAGCTGCGGTATTTTCCTGCTTCTATGCTGCCATCTTGGCTCTGCCCCTGACCTTGACCTTTTCTCATGGGCTTATGGGATGATTGCATTTACAGAAGGAGGGGACCTTGGAGAGCATCTAGTCTAACTCCCTCATTTTTTTTAGGATCTTTCCCAATCCAGCAACCACTGTTTGTTCCAAATTTGCTGGTATATTGAGTGAAACACTTTAACAGCATTATCTTTTAGGGTTTTAAATAGCTCAGCTGGAATTCCATCAGCTCCACTAACCTTATTGTTAGCAATGCTTCCTAAGGACCACTTGACTTCATTCTCCAGAATGTCTGGCTCTAGGTCAGTAGCTATACCACGGTGGTTATCAGTGATGTTAAGATCTTTCTCTTATAGTTCTTTTGTGTTACCTCTTCTTAAGCTCTTTTGTTTCTGTCAAGTCCCTATCATTGTTGTCTTTTGTCATATGTATTTTTTTACATGAAATCTTCCTTTAATATCTCTGTTTTTCTTGAAGAGATCTCCTGCCTTTCCCATTCTATTGTTTTCTTCTATTTCTTTGCATTGCTTATTTTAAAAAAAAACCTTATCCTCTGGAGCTCTGCATTCAGTTGGGTATATCTTTCCCTTTCTCCATTCCCTTTCACTTTCCTCCTCTCCTCAGCTATTTGTAAAACCTCATCAGAAATCCATTTTGCTTTCTCACTTTTCTTTTTCTTTGGAATGTTTTTTGTTGCTATCTCCTATATAATATTGTGGACCTCTGTCCATAGTTCTTCAGGCACTCTATCTACTACATCCAATCCCTTAAATCTATCCATCACACCCACATTGTATTCATAAAAGATGTCACTGAGTTCATACCTATGTGGTCTGATGGTTTTCCCCACTTTTCCCAACTTAAACTTGAATTTTCCAATGAGAAGCTTGTGATCTGAGCAACACTCAGCTCCAACTCTTGTTTTAACTGACTATATAGACAAATATGTGTTTAAGATTCTTCAACTTGGGTTTCAGCAATATGGGAACCAAGAATTACCAGAAGAGCAGACTGGTTTTCAAAGAGGCAAAGGAACTAGAGACCAAATTGCCAACATTTGCTGGGTTATAGAGAAAGCAAAGGAGTTCTAAAAACATCTACTTCTTTATTGACTGTGTTATAGCCTTTGACAGTGTGGATCACAGCAAAATGTGATGAGTCTTCAAAGAGATGGGAGTACCAGATCATCTTACTTGTCTCCTGAATAACTGGAATGAAAGCTAAGAAGCAACGGTTACAATTGTACATGGAACAAATGATTGATTTAAGATCTGAAAAAGAGTATGAAAAGGCTATATGTTGTCGCCTTATTTATGTAACTTACATGCAGGATATATCATGTGAAAGCCAGGTTGGATGAATCAAAGGCTAGAAGAGGTCACCAGGAAAAATATCAACATTCTCAGATATTTAGAAGATACCCCTTTGATGGCAGAAAGTGAAGAAGAATTAATAACTTTTTTGAGAAGAGTTAAAGAGAAGAGTGTAAAATTGAATTGAAGCTTAACATCAAAAAACCTAAGATCTTAGCAACTGGTCCCATCACTTCCTGACAAATAGAGGGAGAAGAAATGGAAGCAGAATCAGATTTTATATTCTTAGGCTCAAAGATCACTACAGAAAGTGACTGCAGCCATGAAATTAAAACAAGCTCATTGGAAGGAAAGCTATGGCAAATCTGGACAGCATACAAAAAAGCAGAGACATCACCTGGCCTACAAAGGTCTGTATAGTCAAAGGTATGGTTTTTCCAATAGCAATGTATGGCTGTGAGAGATGGACTATAAAGAAAGCTGAGTCCACAGAATCAGTGTTTTTGAATTATGGTGCTGGAGAAGACTTGAGAGTCCCTTGGACAGCAAGGAAATCAAATTAGTCAATTCTTAAGGTAATTAATTCAGGCTATTCACTGGGAGGTCAAATACTGCTTAAATACTTTGGCCACAAAGTAAGAAGATGGGACTCATTGGAAAAGACCTTGATGTTGGGAAAGATTAAAGGCAAAAAGAGGAGGGGACAGCCTAGGGATGGAAACAACATGGAAACAACAAACATGAACTTGGACAGACTTTGAGAGATAATGAAGGACAGAAGGGCCTGGCATGCTATGGTCCACAGGATCATGAAGAATCAGATGTGACTTAATGATTGAATGACAAGAACCTCTTCATTTTACAGAGATAGTCCAGCAGAACTCTGGGAATCCATCTGATAGGATCCTTCAGATTCTGGCCACTTTCTGGGCCAAGGACCCAGGGACCTCGAACTGGGAGAGGGATGGTGTGTGTGTGTGTGTGTGTGTGTGTGTGTGTGTGTGTGTGTGTGTAACAAAGGGGAGCTAGAGAGAAAAAGCATTAGGGTACACTTGGCGAGTCTCAAACAAATTGTGCATCCAGGGAAATACTGAAACCAGTTTTCCTTGCAGTGATGTGAGAGCACTTCAAGAGCCTCACTAAATCATGAGAGGCCAGCTGGTATTCTGCGCATGCGCGCATGCGCACACACACACACACAGACTCACAGTGGAACAGGGGAGATGAGGAGCGAGGGGGAGCAAAGAGGGAGAGAAAGGGGCAAGAGAGAGAGAGAGAGAAGAGATGAGAAATATAATAGAAATAATCGAGATGTCTTTGTAAACAGCAAAGTGAAGTGTTATTTCTATGTTGGGCACTTGTTAAAAATCAATAAAAATTATATCACCAAACAGATCCCTTCAGGAGTGCTGTTTGACCAAAAAAAAAGTCTCAGGCTTAGTATCAAGAGCCCTAGATTCTAGTTCTGATTCTTTTGCTAGTTCACCATGTGACCTAAGGTTAATGAGTCCCTATCTCTGGGTCTCAGTTTCCCCTTGTGAATTTTTAAGGTTCTTTCCAGATCAACATTATACATTTATTAATGACCTAAAATGTACAAGTCACTGTGCTCAGTACTGGAGATATAAGGACAAAAAATGATGCTGTTCCTGCCCTTAGAGAGGATATATTTGTTGGAAATATATATATGTATATATATTTTCCCTCTACCTGCACCTGGGAGGTCATAATTCACACCACCACACCACACCACGTCAGACTCTGGGGAAGGCAGGGTAATTAGGATTCATGCTTAACTCTGTTCCTGCCTAGCATCCTCCCTACCAAGTTCCAAGTCCAGGTGCCCTACACACTGACTTCTCAGGGCTTCCCTACAACACCCAGCTTGGAATCCTGCCTCTGACATCACCATGGCTCAAGGTCCCAAGTCTGGGACTCTACTCCCTACACCTGGAACTGAAAAGGGACAAATAGAAAAGATCACAAAGGCTATCCCCTCAGAGCACAGAATCTAGCAGGTTCTTCCATCCTGGGACAGCTTCAAGGACAGAGCTAGCCACAGTCTGTGTTTGCTTTCTGAGGACCAGCCTCACTAAGTATAGACAGGCTTGTCCCCAGCAAGCTGGCCGCCTGCAAATGAATGTTTTGGCCATTGCAACCCATAAAAGAAACACGCACACACACACACACGCGCACACAGACACACAGACACAGACACACAGACACAGACACAGGCACAGACACAGACACACACACACACACACACACACACACACACACACACAAGGTACAGACTGGTCCTCAGTCCTGCATGGTCCCCTTCTGTTCCCAGGGTGCCTGGGCCACAAGCATGTGACTTTTAAACCCTCTATAAACGTGAACTCAGCTGCAGCATTCTAAATATAAGATCCTTATCCAGTGCCCAATGAATGGGCATGTTGCTGGAGGAACTGAGTCATAGCCTCGTGACGTCCTCACTATAAATGAGAGAAAAGGACAAAAACATGCTGCAGCTGGAACAGCTTGAAGGAGCCTGGGGTCAAGGAGGTGGATTCTGTGCGTTGCTCCATGTGGTCACGTATGCAGTGCCATTATGACAGTGCCACAGCAGCCTATAATCCTTCCCTTCTTCAGGAACTGCAGTTTCCAGAAACTTGGAGTCAAGAAGATCTGAGTTCAAATCCTGTCTCAGCTACTTCTTGGCTGGGTGATCCCAGAAGAGTTGCTTAAACTCTCTCAACCTCAATTTTCTCATTTGTCAAATGGGGATAATAATAGAACCTTCCTACCCCAGGTTTGTGAGGATCAAATGCAATAATATATTTAAATTCTTTTGCAAACATTAAAGTACTATATAAATGCTAACTATTATTGTTATTATTATTTCCTCAAAGTGGAGGCCTCATTGTCAATTGATATTCCCTACTACAATCTGCCATTACCTTCCTGTGAACTTTTCCATAGAATGTGGGATTATCAAGGTATAGACATATATTTTGCAAATGTCCATCACTGAACAATGTCACTGCCCATCAACTGTCCAGATCAGAAGGACACTTGGTATCCTTTCTGATGTAATTAAAATTTTTTCAGTGAACAAAAATTAATTTTCTATCCCTCTCACCTTCTCCTCTCCCAGTAGGGGGAAAAAAGAACTGAAAAGAAAACCAAGCTCCTTGTTACATAGTCAGACACAAATTCTCAAATTGTCTACATCCAGAAAATGTCTCACTCTGCACCCTGACTCCACCCCCTTTCTATAAAGAGGTGGGTAGCAGGTTTCAGCGTCAGTCTTCTGGAATAGTGATTGGTCATTGATCAGAAGGCTGACGTCTTTCAAAGTTATTCATTTTTACAATGCTGTTTTCTAAAAATCGTTTTCCTGGTTCTGCTCACTTCACTCTGCATCAGTTCATATAAGTCTTCCCAGGTTTCTCTGAAACACTTCCCTTTTTATTTCTTATATCACAACAGTATTCCATTACATTCATATGTGAAAACTTGTTCAGTCATTCCTCAGTTGATGAGCATCCCCCTTAATTTCCAGATTCAGTTATCTGCCACTACAAAAAGCTGCTATAAATATTTGTGTACATGTTGGTCATTTTCCTCCTTTTTTGTCCCTTTGTTATATGGGCCTAGTGACTCTTTGAATCTTTAATCCTCACAGCCACTACTGAATGATTGCCTATGGCACCAATAATTTGGTATTCAGTCATTCAGTCATATCCAGCTCTTCATGATCTCATGGACCACAGCACAAGTATATTGCCCATGTAGTTTGCTT
This sequence comes from Pseudocheirus occidentalis, assembly GCA_028646575.1. Taxonomy (NCBI): domain Eukaryota; kingdom Metazoa; phylum Chordata; class Mammalia; order Diprotodontia; family Pseudocheiridae; genus Pseudocheirus; species Pseudocheirus occidentalis. The sequence goes on from CM053594.1 coordinate 57,670,184, forward strand.
GGCAAAGGTACTGGAGTGGTTTGTTGTTTCCTTCACCAGTAGATCAAAGCAAACAGAGGTTAAGTGACTTGCCCAGGGTCACACAGTTAGTGTGAGGTCTGGTTTGAACTCAAGTCTTCCTTATTCTAGGCCCAGTGTTCTATCCACTGAGCCACCTAGCTGCCATCCACACAGACAGTCATAGGAATGACTACTGATACAGTTAAGTAATTCACATGATGCTCAGCACCATGCAATGTGCTTTCAACTTTCAACATTCTTGTCCTCAGTATCCATGGGCATTTTAAAAAAAAAAGGGAGTCTTTGGTGAGGCTCCAAGTACATATCTATTAAGTATTTATTAAATGCCTATTATGTGCCAGTGAAATGGTAATGGTAATTTGAAGATCTTGTCTGCTTTGAAGATATACCGTGCATGAAATCACACAGAGCCTGTGGTGGGAGGAGTTTGCTAAAGGATGGAGCGGAGTCCACAGGAAGCTGGGAGTAAGAGAAGCTAGATGGTAGGAGAAAAAGAATGCACTCCAGGGAGACAGTTAGGCTTGTGAGTAAATGTTGGTTTGTGGGAAGGCTAAAGGATGCTGCTCTCTGTGCAGTTATGGCTTATTAACTTCTCTATTACTCTGATGAAATCAACTTACTGGTTTGGGGATTCAGTTTTCTGATGCCTGAATAAATGTTTTGCTTCTGTACACTATATGGAGAGTCTGTTATATTTTGTGACTGAGCACTATGCCAGCATATTTATAGTGTCCATTAATACTAGAAATATTGCATGGGTGCTACATTTGGTGGCAAGAATGGGATCAAGAAATATTGGGTTTCTATTTGGAGGCAGAAGGGATTCAGAAGAAGAAATTACTATCCCAGAATGGGACTATTTACCTTATTCCTCCCCAGCAAGAGAGTGGGATAAAAGTACAGGGCTCTATGAAAACTGGGGACTGAAGTTACAAAAGGGAGAACATAGAGATTTAGAAACATGTTTGCAAAGAATACCAATAAAACCAGGGAGAGGCAATGTGTAGAAGGGTCTGGGTTTTACTAACAGGTTATCATATTATATGTAAGAGCAGAGACAAGCTGTTATAAGAAAAAAAACTCAAATGTAAAGAGAGTTGGCTGTGTTGCAGTGTTTGGGTTCTCCTTTAGAAGAACAAGCTGAAGGATCTCAGGTAATAGAAGAGAGGGTGAATTTGCCTCAGAAAAAGAAGCAGAAAAGTAACAGGAGGACTATTAACATAGTTTTGGTAGAGATTGAGCCTAGTTGCCATGATGACAACTTCCAGGAGTGTGGATGGGTGGAAAGTGCTATAATATTAAACTATGAAGCTTTTATGAGGGCAGAAATTTGACCAATACTAAAAAAAAAGCAGGAGAATCAGGGAGACCAAACAGAATTCAGAGAGATAATTGAGGATTTCACTCAGCAGGAGGTTACTGATATATTAAGCAGATTCACCCAAAGGATGGAAGAATTGTTAGTGTCTTGGATGGTGAGAATCAGTGATGAAGGGGCTCGAGGAGTACAGGTAGACAGTGTGGATGGCTTGAAATTTATAGGTATTTGTCAGAATCCTTTTATCCAGCAAACTTTTAGAGATTTTCATATGGCAGGAGACAACAGTATGACCAATCTGTTAGCTTTTGTTGCTGATGGATGCAACAGAATGTGTCCCACTGATTCCATGTGGTCTAGTGGAGAGAGACCCTGGTATTCACTTAGAGACTGCATGAGAAGTTGAAAGAGGAAGTAATAAAAACTGCTATCATGGTTGGTGATACAGATGTGTATCATGATATCCCCTTAGCACAGTGGTTCTCAACCTTCCTAATGTCATGACCCTTTAATATAGCTCCTCATGTTGTGGTGACCCCAACCATAAAATTATTTTCATTGCTACTTCATAACTGTAATTTTGCTACTGTTATGAACCGTAAAGTAAATATCTGATATGTAGGATGTATTTTCATTGTTACAAATTGAATATAACCCACAGGCTGAGAACCACTGCCTTGGCAGTTTCTCATAGAAATATAATAGTGAAGATGACTCCTCCTGCTTATAAGCCCCTACTTCTGACTCTACTAATTGGTGAAATAGGAAACCCTCTTTTGGAGGTGCTGGATAAGATTTCACACTTAAGTGTCTTGGGAAAATGGGGAAAAGATAAATTTCCTCAAGAGAAAAGAGTAAATAGCTAGCAGATTCAAAGTCAGAGTAGACTGACAAGAAAAGAACTGTTTACTGCTCTGTTGAGAGCAGGGATTGATTTTGGAAGAATTGATTGTATTGAACCAATGAACTATATAAAATGTACTGAGAAAACTGGCTTAATATTGATGGAATAGGCAAGTGAGAATTGCCCCTACAGATCTTCCTGAACCATTTTATCTAAGTTTGTCACGCCTCCAGGGAGATTCAGATTAAAGAAAGAATCAGGGCATATTCTGAAACTCTTATATGAAGTTACTCAGAAGAAATGTGAATTTGATTGGGGACTTGAGCAAAGTAAAGCTTTTGAAGAAGCAAGGCTGCTATATAATTGGTCCTAGATTTAAGGCTTATGCAAAATGGCTTGGTGGAATTACAAGTGACTGTACAGGATGAGTTTGCAAACAGGAGTTTATGACAAAAACAACGAAGCTGAAATGTACACTTAGGATTTCGGTCTAGGAAACTTCCTTCATCTGGAGTTCAAATATACACCTGTTGAAAAGCAGTTATTAGCTGCATATCAGGCTTTGGTAGAGACTGAACAACTGACTCTGGGCCATGAAATGATATTAAAGCCTGAAATCCTTATTATGACCTGGGTAATGAGTACCCTAGTTTCTCACCAGATTGGCCATGCACAAGAGACCAGCATAATTAAATGGAAATGGTATATTCAAAATAGAGCTAAAACAGGCAAAAGTGGAACTTCTGTTCTATATAGATCTGTAACAAACATAGATACTGTGGGAAATGCAAATGTAAAATGAACCAAAGCAACAGTTGGTACAGTCCTAGGTAAAATGGAATGATGGATATGATGGATTAAATGAAGAAGAGAAGAAACACACATGGTTTACTGATGGGACAAGAAAAGATTTGAACCATAAAAGACATTGGAAAGCAGTAGCCTATAATCCATTTACTAGGGGGACTTTGGAAAGTATTGGGATAGGTGGAAGTAGTCAATATGCTGAACTTATGGCAGTACATCAAGCCATGAAAACAGAGCAAGGAGAACAACGTCATATATTTACTGATTCATGGGCAGTATCTAATGGGTTAGCTACATGAATGCCCATGTGGAAAAATCAAAATTGGGAAAATCATGGTAAACAAACCCAGGGCAAAAAATTGTGGGAAGATATATGGGATATGTCTTTGGTTATTAATTTGGAAGTTTTTCATGTAGATGATCACGTGGTCCTCACCACACCAGAATGTAAGTACAATGCATGTGTTGACCAGCTACCAAAGAGTGCTACTCCACATATTGTCCCTACTCTGACACCAACTGATTATCCATAACTAGCAAAAAGTACCAGCAAAATGGGTCCATCAAAACAGCCAGCCATTTAAGGGTCCAGGCCACACACTGGTGGGCACAAGATCAAGGGATTAGTATCTCTCATTCATTGTTAAAACAATTAACAGAGGAATGGCATATATATATCCATTGGAAAAGGAATGAACTTTTCCTCAGGTAGTAACTGGAGAGATAGAAAGGGGAAAAGTCCCAGCCCAAATTTGACAAATAGATTATATTGGTCCTCTACCACAAGATAAAGGATGCAAATTTATATGTACTTGTGTTGACACATATTCTAGGTGTACTAGTGGCTTGTCCTTATAAGAATGAGACCCAGAAAAACACCTGTAAAACTCTATGTCTCATAAGTCTATATTATGGAACCCCAGTGCAGATTCAAAGTGACAATGGGTCACATTTCAAAGGTAATGAAATAAAGAAATATTGTATATTAAATAATATCGAATGGATATATAATATTCCATATTATCCACAAACATCTGCGATAATTGAAAAGATGGATGGATTATTGAAAGAACAGTTAGGAAAGTTGTTTTGATAATTCATATCAACATTGAAAAGATAATTTGTTCACTTCTTTATGTAATTTGAATTAATAGGAAGTATACCTCTAGCCAGAATGATGACCCCAATTCTTCAAGTTAGAAAACAGCAGATACATAAGATCCCAAATACTGAGTACTGGACTGTGAGGCAAGATGTCCCAGAACCTGATTTGGCAGGATATGATTTACATTGTTTAGACGACTTTTGATTGGATAGAAAAGAAATAAGAAACATCTTTACTGGAATACATATGAGAATCCCTAAAAATAATTTTGGACAGTTATTTCCTAAATCAGGTTTAGCAGCTGGAGGTAAACATGTATTGACTGGAGTAAAAAATTCTAATTATCAAGGAGAAATTATTGTGAAATTCTGAAATTTTGGTGAAGAATCTATACAATTTTGTAAAAATGATAGAATAGTTCAAGTGATTATTGTTCCTTGTGAAACAATACCCTTTGTGAAACCCGACCCTCCTTCTGAAATAACTATCAGAGGATGAAATAACTATTTCAGAGGAACTAAAGGGTTTGGTTCTACTAATAGAATAAAGTTGGGAGCTAAAGTATAGGTAAAGTGGAAGCCAGATGATGTTCCAAAGGCTGTAGAAATTATAGCGCATGGGAAAGACAATAGTATAACTGTTGTTTATTCAGGAGAAGATGATTACCAAATTGTACCTTTAATTCATATAGTCTACCATGAATGAGGCTATGATAGTGAGTACATGGACTCCAGAAGCATAGCTCACCTTATATTTGTTTCTTTTTGGCTTTTTGTCTGTTAAACTTGTTTGTGAGATTTGTTTCCTGCAGGATTCATACCCTCCACCTGCAGATGCCTGATTGTTTAAACTAGATGCCACCCCCTGTCCACAACTGTGATGTGCCACCCCTGGATCTGATTTCAACCAAGCTCCAGATGCCAGCTAAAGAATTGACCTTTCAAATAGGACCTTCTGGACCTGGTGTTGCCCAAGCTCTGGATGCCTGCTAAAGAAATGACCTTGAGGTGGAGTCAAGAGGGAGGCATAGAAGCAGGAGAATTCCATGAGCTCCCCCCATAACCACCTCAAATACCTATAAAATATGACTTTAAACAAATTTTAGTGCTCCAGAACCCACAAAATGACAGAAAAATGAGGTTCCCACTGAAGGCAGCCTGGCAGTTGGACAGGAAGGGTTCATTGCAGTGCACTGGGAGCTGAAACAAGCCCAGTCTGAAACTGCAACTTAAGCCCCAGAGTGGCCAGGACAAGCCACAGATGGAGCACTTAGGAGAATGGATCACTGGTAGCTGTGGCAGTTTCCAGAATTATCAACCCATAAGAAACAAGGACAAAGTGAAAGGTCAGTGGAACTCAGCTAAATTTGGGGGAAAAGAGTGAGTTCAGCCAACTGCCCCCCGGGCAAGAAGGCTCCACATGGCTACGTCAGAGCTCTTGACCCGCAGATTGCAGGGGGGCCAAGCAATCATTCAGAGGCTAAGTGTTCTTGCCTTAACCTGCCTGGATCAGGATCCTGGTCTTTGGTGGTGGCCCTGAGGTGTATGACCAATGAGTCAAAGCTGGTGGGGGCTACAGAGATGATGGCTACCTAATAGCTCCAGCAGCTGCAAAAACCCCAGTTATTTGGGACAAAGCTCTCCCCTCTGAAAGCAGAGTTCTACTGAGCCTAAAAGTCAAGTAATTGACTGGCAACATGAGCAGGCAAGGGAAGAAAAGCAACAACAGCAATACAACTCTAGATTCCTTTTTCAGGGATAAAAAGGATCAAAGCATGGAATGGGAGGAAGACAACATGATCAGAACTCTGTCACCAAAAGCTTCCAAGAAAAATATAAACTGGTAATAGGCCATAGAGGAGCTTAAGAAGGATTTTGAAAAGTGAATAAGAGAAGTGGAGGAAAAATTGGGAAGAGAAATGAGAATGATGCAAGAAAATCATGAAAAGAGAGTCAATAACCTGACTGAAGAAAATAACACCTTAAAAATAGACTAATTCAAATGGCAAAAGAGACCCAAAAAGCCAATGAGGAGAAGAATGCCTTAAAAAACCAAATTTGCCATATGGAAAAAGAATCTCAAAAGCTCACTGAAGAGAATAATTCCTTCAGAATTGGAGTGGAGCAAATGGAAGCAAATTACTTTATGAGAAATCAAGACACTATTAAACAGATTCAAACAAATGAAAAATAGAAGGCAATGGGAAATATCTCCTTGAAAAAACCATTGACCTGGAAAATAGATCCAGAAGAGACAATTTAAAAATTATTGGACTACCTGAAAGCCAGGATCAAAAAAAGAACCTAGAAATCATCCTTCAAGAAATTCTCAAGGAAAATTGCCCTGACATTTTAGAACCAGAGGGCAAAATACAACTTGAAAGAATTCACTGATCACCTCTTGAAAAAGATCCCAAAAATAAAACTCCTAGGAATGTTATAGCCAGGTTCTGGAGTTCCCAGATCAAGGAGAAAATATTACCAGCTTCCAAGAAGAAACAATTTGAACTGTGGAAACAAAATCAGGATAACACAGGATCTAGCAGCTTCTACATTAAGGGATTGAAGAGCCTGGAATATGATATTCTAGAGATTCAAGGGAACCAGGATTAAAACCAAGAATCACCTACCCAGCAAAATTGAATATAATGTTCCATACAATGAGGTGGAAGACTTTCAAGCATTCTTGATGAAAAAACCAGAACTGAATAGAAAATTTGACATTCAAATACAAGAAGCAAGAGAAGCATGAGGAGGTAAATATGGAAAAGAATTCATAAGAAACATATCAAAGTTGAATTATTTACATGCCAACATGGAAAAACAATAATTTTAAAGAAATGACCTCTCGAATGGAACATCTTTGGGCAGGGACAGCTCTACATTCAATTTCAGCTGGAAGTAGCTATGGAGAAGAGATCTTCATCTGCTACCCCAAGATTTTGAGCCCAATTCATTTGAGGGGGAAAGATGGAGTGCTTGTGCCCAAGCCCCCACCTTAAGATATTGTTTTATGTGCTTGTTTTCTATTATCCCTGTAATATTGTTGCAAAATTCTGTTGCCACCAGTTACCCCACCAGTTACCCCCTAAACTCTCTTTAATCTTTGTAATGAAATGTATTCGTATTTTTCCTGTGCAAGGGACCTGAAAAATCTTGGGGCTGAATGTAACAGTAATGGGACTGTAAAGATCTTCCCTGCCCCTTAATAAGCCTAAGGGAATTTGAAGACCTTCCCTGCTTTGAAGATATACCCAGCCCCCTAATAGGTTGAATGTAATCACATAGAGCTGTGGTGGGAAGAGTTTGCTGAAGGGTGGAGCAAAACCCACAGGAAGCTGGGAGTCAGAGCCAGATAGATGGTGGTAGAGAGAGGATACACCCCAGAGAGACACTTAGGCTTTTGAGTAAATGTTGGTTTGTGGGAAGGCTAAAGGATGCTGTGACTCTTGGTGCTATTATGGCTTATTAACTTCTCTGCTGCTATGATGGAATTGGTTTCCTGGTTTTAGGATTCTGTTTTCTGGTGTCTGAATAATTGTTTTGCTTCTGTCCTCTCTATGGAGAGTGTTAGATTATGTGATCAAGCACTACGCCAGCATATTTATAGTGGTCATTGGTGCTGTGCATATTGCATAGGCACTACAGTCAGGCACTGGACTAAGTACCTAACAATACAAAAGAGCAAAAGACAGTCCTTGTTCTAGAGGAGCTCATGGGTGAATGGGGAAGATAAAAAGTAAACAAGTATATACAAACCAGAAATATACATATACATGTTTACATATATATACATATATGTATACGTATATATCTACATATGTATATGAACCTGCATGTGTGTGTTTGTGTGTATATGTGTGTGATATATTAGAGATAGCAGAGGGAAAGCACTGAGATTAAGGAGGACTGGGAAAAGCTTCTTGTAAAAGGGGAAGATTTTAGCTGAAGTCTGAAGGAAGTCAGGGAAGCAGAAAGCAGAAATAAGAAAGGAGAGAGTTCCAAGCACTGGGGATATGGGGGTGAGGAGCCAGTGGGAATACCCAAAAGTTTGGAGATAGGGGGTTCTGTCAAAGGAATGGCAAGGAGTCATTAGATCTCAGGGTACTGCGGAAAGGAATCAGCTACAGGAAGACTGTAAAGGTAGGAGGAGCCCAGATTATGAAAGGTTTTAAAAACCAAGCAACTATTTCATCCTGGTGGTGATAGGGAACCACCTGAGTTAACTGAGTGGCAGAGTCAGATCTATATTTTAGGAAGACTATTTGACAGCTGTGTAGAGAATCGACTGCAGTGGGGTGAGAGTTGAGGCAGGGAAATCAGCCAAGTCATTGCAATAGTCCAGGTGTAAAGTGATGGGCAGTGATGGGAGAGTGGATGGAGCAGTGGGCTTGGAGTAAGGAAGACTCATCTTCTTGAGTTCGAATCTGACCTCAAACACTTACTAGCTGTGTGACCCTGAGAAAGTCACTTAACCTTGTTTGCCTCCATTTCCTTATGTGTAAAATGAGCTGGAGGAAGACCACTCCAGTATATTTGCCAAGAAATCCCCAATTGGGATCATGAAGAGTCAGATATGACTGAAAAAAATTGGATTAAAAGGTGATGCGGGCCTGCCTCCACCACGGTGGTGGCCACATTAGAAGGGAGAAGGGGGCAAATTGAAAATATAACACAAAGGTAGGTAGACATTTCCCTTTTGTTGATCTTCCAGATGTCAGTCTCCCCACAGACAGTCATGTCACTCAATCTGCAGAGAGCCCTTCTCTGCTCAAGAGGGTTTTGGCCCTTTGTAGCAGCTCCTTGTCCTCAGCGGGAAATCTTGTTTTCAATTTCCAGATGTTCCCCTGAACTCTTATCTAGGATGCTGGAATGAGTTGCTGCTTCAGCTAATTTACAGAACACAGACCGACATAGGTTTGACTCCTGGTACTTATTTAAGTAAGTAATTCAAACCAGCCTCAGCACCACACAATGTACTCTCAACATTCTTGTCCTCAGCATCATTGGGCATTTTAAAAACTGAGAGTCCTTGGTAAGACTCCAAGTACAAATCAACAGTCCAGTCCTCTAATGATGGGACATCAGTTTCCCTTGTCTTCTTGCTCAAAGCATACCTAGTACTACAATAAATACGTATACTCAATTATACAACTATTCTACAGTTACAAGCAATCCTGCCCCACAAGAGCACAGCATTAGAGGCATTAACATTAACAATATAACACAGCTGCTCCTTTGGGAAAGAAGTTCCAATAGGAACAACAATTTTTTGAGCTGTTAATTCAGTTTGAAAAAAAAACATCCAACAAGAGAAAGGAGAAAGTTTTTTTTTTTAATTCCAGCCAAAAGAAAACATTCTCAAGCTTGGAACAATATAATACTCAGGCTCCCAAAGAAAACAGAATTTTCAAAATTATTTTACCCAAATGAGTTCACACGTGTTGCCACCAGTAGGCACTGTGGAAATTAGCCAAGCTGCCTGTCCCTCCAAGGGCCTCTGGCTGTGAGTCACCTGCTAGTTCCACCTACCTTGAACATGGGTTCTGGCCTAGGTATAGATATATTTGTATTCTACTCAACAAATTGCTTGGATCATCTCTGAACTCATTCACAGCCCCCTCCTTTCCTTCACAGCTATCAATCAAAAGTGTTTGTGCAAACTGTCATTGCCTGAATAGCCCCTGCCATCTGCATTTTCCATTCCTACTCATATGCTGTTCAGCTCTCCTGGAGGAAATCAAGTAACTGTGTCTCCTGGGTTCCCTACAAACCAATAACCGCTAACCTTTACATAGTGCTTTTTGGGGGGTGGGAGGCAATCAGGGTTTGATGACTTGCCCAGAGGCATACAACTAGTAGGTGTCTAAGGCTGGATTTGAACTTGATTCCTCTTGACTCTAGGAACAATTCTCTATCCGCTGCACTACCTAGCCACCCCCTTGTAGTGTTTGTAAACTATTAGCAAAGCACTTTACCTATGTTATCCTTTTTTTTTGGCTTTTTGAAGGGGGGAAGGCAGGACAATTGGGGTTAAATGACTTGCCCAAGGTCACATGGCTAGTGAGTGTAAAGTGTCTGAGGTCAGATTCGAACTCACGTCCTCCCGACTCCAGGGCTGGTGCTCTATTCACTCTGCCACCTAGCTGCCCCTACCTATGTTATCTGATTCTCGCAACAACTGGGAGGTAATTCCTATTATTATCTCCACACTAGATGAGAAAACTGAGAAATGAAAGTTAAGTGACTTGCCTGTTAAGTGTCTGAGGCAGCGTTTAACCTCAGGTCTTCCTCACTCTAAATCCAATGCTCTTTGTAGTGAGAAAGAGCCACAGGTGAGAGTTGGGTGACAGGTGGACGCCAAAGGTCGATGAGCATCCCTGAAAAGGGTTTGACAATCCCTCACAGCAGAGGTACTAGTCGTCCCTGAACCCCCCATATACTTGGTCCTCTTCAAAAACGCAGGATGAACAACAGCCCTACTCCCACTACCTAGTGACATTCACTTTGACTCGGGAATCCTTTTATTCTTTCCAGCTGACTCTCACAGGCTCCACATAGCGGCTGTCAAGCCGTCACCTTTCTCCTCAGATGTACTACAACTTCTCTCCCTTCCCTCTTGGATAAGACCTTTACTTCCCACTTTACTGAGAAAATAGAGACTATCTGTTGCAAGCACCCACTCCTTCCCCATTCCTTACCACAGAGCTCTTCTTCACTGTCCCACAAATCCTCCTCCTTTGCTC
>CM053594.1:57683523-57686324 GCA_028646575.1 Pseudocheirus occidentalis
GGCTATTACAATAGCTTCCTAACTAATTTTCCCACCTCTGGTCTCTCCCATCACCAATTATTCCAGCCCAAAATTACTAAATGAATACTCCTAAAACACAGATCTGATCGTGTTAATCTTCCACCCCCTTTCAAAAACCTTCAATGGTTCTCAGTTATCTCTTGGGTAAAGTATAAACCTGGAAGCCTGGAAGCCTTCTACATCTGGCTCCTAAAACCTTTCTATATTCCGTTTCAGTCAAGCTGTCCTTTTCACTGTTCCCTATACGCTGTAATCCATCTCTTGCCTTTTTGCCTCTGTACAAATGGTCTCCTATGTCTGAAATGTACTTCTTCCTCATCTCCATCTTGTACAGTTGCTAGCTTCCATTAAAGTAGGGCTCAGGTAGCACCTCCTACAAGAAGTCTTCCTAATCCCCCCATTTTATGACTCTCTCTCCCATATGAAACTATTTAGGGCATACTAAAACAAAAGATCCATAAGGTCAGGGATTGTTTCATGGTTGTCTTTGTATATTTAGTGGCTAGTACAGTGCCTTGCAGAGTGTAGGGGCTTAATTAATGTTTGTTGAGTTAAATTGAATTGAATCTTAGTAAATAGTTTAATTGGATTAGGTAAAAAGGTATTAAAAAGTAAATCCAGGCATATGTAGCTCAGAAGCAATAGTCAACTCAATTAGTCAGAGCCCCGACTGGGACAGAACCTCATTCTTGTTAGACTTCACCTCTAGGTAGAAATAACTAGAACACTTAGGTGCTTAAGCCATCTCTTCCTAACTCTTGCAGGTTCAGGGATAGAGAGGATTTGATTCAATTGCATAAAATGTTTTGCTAAGGAAGGGGGGACGTGAAATTATCACTTATCATACCATTATCACCATCTAAAAGGGACAGGGAGCTGGATCTTACCCACTGCCTCTCCATGCTGTTCCTTGACTGTTCAGGACCTTGTTTACTCCACTATTATGCTTACTGACTTCTCTGCTAGTCAAAAGGGGAAAGGTCAGCGAGACATAGGAAGAATCTCTCCCAGTAGCCAGCTTTCTTGAGATCCCTTCCTTCAACCATCACCTTATTAGTTCTGTACTCAGGGATATCTGTGCTTTGCATAGAGGCCCCTGGGAAAACCTTCAAGGCTCATGCACTCAAAGTGTTGTAGGAGACGTAGTCCATAGGGAAAAGCAAGCGATTCCCTTGGCTACAGGCCTGCTGCTCGGCTAAATGGAAGGATGTATGCTCACAAGTTAACTTCGAAGAGGCAAAAAAATAATGGTTGATGGAGTTGATTTTATTTTATATCCAAAGGTAAAAAGAAACATCATTTTCCTGAGAGATTTGGTAGTGCTCAGGATAAGCATTGGCAAAAAGACATCTATGAAGATAATTGTAGTTTATGTGCCCCTATTTACTGCAGGGGATGCGTAGGCTGAGAATTCTTCCACTAATGGTAGCAGGGAGCTACTAAAATTTATTAAGTCAGGAATTACCACAAGTCCGGAGGTGCTGTGGTCAGACCTGCACTTCAGGAACATCACTTTGGTTGCTGTATAGAAAATGGATTGGAATGGGGAAAGACTTGATGTTTATAGACTACAGAAACTGCCTCTCTATTTATATGACAAATGCTTTCTCCAAGAAGAGGTTTGGGAGAAACTAAACCAGGTGAGAAACAAAGGGTCTAGTTTATGGGGATACAAAAATAATGAATCTGATTATATCCTAACAGAAAATAACTGGTTACAGATAGGGGAGTCATTTTTTAATAAGCAATCTTATTAATCAGGCAGACCACTGACCTAGTAGGGAGAAAATCAAAATCAATATTGAATTAGAAAAAAAGCAAAAATGTGAAGATATGACATATAATTGAGTCAACTCCAACCTGACCTTCCTAGACAAGCTATTAAAGATTTTTTTTAAAAGGGAAATGGATAAAAGAACAAACATTGACATAGACTATAATTTATTTTAAAGAAATATAGCTGATATAAATCAAAAGAGTCTTGGAACTACCTCAGCCAAATGTTTGACATTCTTTGCCAAACAATGAAAAACCAAGAACACTGGTTTAGAATACAAAATGATTTATTAAATTTTACAGAGGATTTTAGAAGACTATGAGCATTATCATTTCATAAATCAATGAGAAGCAGTGCCATTCAATCAATCAATAAACACTTATTAAGTGCCTACCATGTGCCAGGCACTGTGATAAAAACTGGGGATACAAAGAATAGAAAAAAAGCAGCCCCTGTTTTCAAGGGTCTCACAGTCTATTGGAGGAATCAACATGCAAGCAACTATGTACAAACAAGATACAAAAAGGATTAGGTGGGTTGCTGTTTGTCCTTTGTTCCTGAAGAGGGCCATGACATCAGGGAGATGATGCCATGACATGCAAGTGAATTGGATTTAAGTGAGGAAGAGCTGTGCAAAGTCACCAGCCTCACTTTCTCCACCAGAGCCATCTGGGTCCAGGGGCTGGATATAAATCAGACAACTGGAGATAGCCCAGTGTTACAGTTTTTGGGGGTCAGGCTGTATAGGTTTCACCTATACCCTTCCTCAACAGGCTTCGGGTGTCCCCGGCTCCCGGCTTCCACTTTCTCCGGGAGAAACAGCTGCACAGAAAACTTAAGACACAGTGCTTGCTTCTTTCTACTTTCTCTTAGGCTTGGCGTGGCTGGAACTGTCTCTTCTTCTCTAAGCTTGGTGCAGCTGGAACTCTCTCTTCTTTAGAACTCAACACTTGCCTCTAGTCACTTTCTCTAAACTTGGCGTGGCTGGACTTTCTTCTGCCTC
>CM053594.1:57686824-57721208 GCA_028646575.1 Pseudocheirus occidentalis
GAACAGATTGTGGGAGGGGCCTTACATTGGGATCAATGTTCTGGGCTGGGGGGTAGGGGAAAAAAGGGGAGAAAATCTGTTACTCAAAACCTTGTGGAAATGAATGATGTAACCAAGAAAATAAATTAAAATTAAAAAAATAAATAAATAAACAAAAAAGAAAAAGAAAAAAAAAAGAGGGCTGGAGAGAGAAGGTAGGAAGGAGAGAAAGTGGATTTTGTTTGAAAATACAATTTAATTAAAAAGCAAATACTTGTGGGTTGATTGATATGGCAGCTAAAATAACAACAAGATCTCCAATCTTAGGCCAGTGTCCAGAACAAGAGAGGTGATGATGGTCCCGTTGGATACTTTTTTGGGTCAGGTCGTATCTGATGTATCACGCTCAGTTCTGGCATCACATTAGAAAGGACATTTGATAAGCTGGAGAATATCCAGAGAAGGGAATCCATAATAGTGAATTGACTTGAGATCATGCCATATGAGGACTGGTGGAAGGAACTGAAGCTGTTTATCCTGAAGGAAAGAAGATTTAGGAGAGGACATGATAGCTGTCTTCAAATATTTGAAGTCTGTCATGATGAAGATGGATTACACTTGATGTGCTTGGCTCCACAGGGCAGAAAGGGAAGCAATAGTCACAGAAATGTAGATTTTTGGCTTGATGTCAGGAAAAATTCTCTCACAATGAGAACAATTCCAGAGGGCAACAGGCTGCTTCACAAGGAAGTGTCTTCCCTTTCCCTGGAGGTCTTCAAACAAAGGAGGAGTGACCCTTTCTTTGGGATTCTGTACAAGGGATACCTGTTCAATGATAGGTTGAATTATATGGCTTCTGAGCTCATTCCAGCTCTGAGATCATGTGACTCTATAATGCCAGGTCTATGTGCTCTTGGACAAGTTCCTTCCCCTCTTTGGGTCTCAGTTTCCTTTTCTGTAAAAATAAGTAAGTTGAGCTAGATGTTTCTAATGCCTATTGACCTGGATGTTCCATGAGCAGGATACTATACCTCTCAGCTCCAGGCTTTCTCTGTTTGTCTCCTGTGTCTGGAAAACTCTTCCCTGTCCTCTCTGATTATTGACCTCCCTGGCTTCCTTTAAATTTCAGCTAAAATCCCATCTTCTACAGGAAGTCTTCCCCAGGTCCTCTTAATTCCAGCGTGTTCCCTCTTTTAATTAATTAATTAATTCATCCTGTATCTAGCTTGTTTTTTGATATACTTGTTTTGCATGTTGTCTCTCCCATTAGACTGTAAGCTCCTTGAGGGCAAGGGCTGGTTTTCGCCCCCTCTTTTTGTATCGCCAGCATTTAGCACAGTGTCCATCACATAGCAGGTGTTTAATAACAAATAAATTGATTCATTGGCGCAGATATTTTGAGATTCTATAAGTGAGACATTCATTCAATGAATGAATGAATGAATGAATGAATAAATAAATAAATGAATGAAAAAGCATCTATTAGACACTTCCTATGTGTCGTACACTAGGCTAAATGTTGAGCATACAAATACAAGAAAACAAGATAGCCTCTATCCTCAGGGAACTTCATTCTGATGGAGGCGTACTATGCTAAAGGTGAGCTAGGAAGAAGAGGGAGGAGGAGGATGGTCAGAGTACAGGTAGCATGCTTTGGAATGGCCAGGAAACGCTTGATCTTGGGCAAGATAAGGGAAAAGATCACCTATCAAATCCCAAGATGCCATGAGAAGAGGTTGAGGAGGGTGTCTGGAGTGCAGATGGCAAAGTTGGGAAGGTAATGAGCTCCATGTCACTGAAAGTATACGAGTTAAGGCCAACTGTCTCCTGATCAGGGAGGCTACATATGGGCTCTCTAAGTGGGGAGAAGAGTGGACTAGATGACTTTGGACTTTCATTCTAAAATTTGACATTTGTTCACAAGGTTTAACAATGCCCCAACTAGAGAATTAACAATGAGCTAACTAGATGGTGCAGTGGGTAGGGTCCTGGGTTTGGAGTCAGAAAAACCTGAATTCAAACCCTGCTTCAGGCACTTAACCCCTCTAAGCCTCAGTTTCCTTATCTATAAAATGGGGATAATAATGGCATGGGTTGTTGTGAGGATCAAATGAGTTAGCACTATACAAAAGCTATTGTTAGCAGAAGCAGCAGCACCATCATCACTTGTGATAGACTAGCATTTTCTTTATGCAGCTTTCTTCTAGATTCCCTGAAGGCCCTGGCTTCTTCCTTTCCATGCAGCCTGATTTCCCCCATCTTCCTGGTCAATGGGCATTAAAAAGTCCCAGCTGCATGTGGTCTGAGCCTCTCACACTTGGTGGGTGCCTGGGACTATGGGAGTCTCCATACCCTAATGATTTACTGACCATACTTCCAAAGAGACACAAGCGCCATGGTGCAGAGTAGCTACATGCCATTGTATCTTTGTTGCATATTCTTACTATGTCCAGGCAAAGTAATCCTATTTTGTTAAATATTCAATGACTTTTTAATGCCTTGTTTCATGTCAACATAGTATTTGAACTAAGAGGGTGCTAGTGCCCAGCACTAGATGATAACAACTGCCGTCATCATCTTCATCTTCATCATCATCATTATTTTGATTATCAGGGACCCCAGGATCAAATCCTAGATTTACCCCTTTCTGCATAATCTTGGACAAGTCCCTTAATTTCTCTGGTCCTACAACCACAAAATAGAGAAAAGAATGCTGACACCACATTCCTCAAAGGGATATTGTAAGGCAAGCATGTTGTAAGCTTTAAAAGTGTTCTAGAATTGGAAGCTGCTTTCATGACAATGGTGATACTGACTCAAGCTCCCATGAGTCTATCCGTGATCTAGTCAGCATCTCAGAGGCTGCCTCCTCTTCCCTCCCCACTGAGTGTATGAGGTGGTGCCAAAATAAACAGTTGCCGCCCTGGGCTTCTTCCCCTGGGCTTCTCCCTCAATCTCACTTTCTGTGTCTCACAACACCTCAAAATAGGGGCCAGTAAGGAAGGGCAGGGAGAAGGAGGAAAGATTTCTCACGGGTCCTGTTACCAGTGGCAACGGTGCATTCCACCCTTAAGCTGTGGGTAGGCTGCACCTCCTCCATCCATGAGTCCCCCCTGTACCCCCAGGCCACAGAACTCACAAACTTGGAATTGCCAGCAGTGGTAATGGGAACAGGAGCCCTCTTGGGGCATGAGAAGGGAAGTTGAGGGGAGGGAAAGGGGAGGAGTTTTACTGCTTAGAGGTTCCTATCTCAATAACAATTCAACAGTCACCTATTAACTTTTAGAAGAAAGATGGTAGAGAATAAAAAGGAAAGATAATGGGGTGAAGAGAGCCCATGAATTAGAGTCAGAAGATATGGATTCAAATACTGCCTCAAACACCTGTTCTGTGACATGTCACAATCTCTGTGAGCCTAGTGACTTGCACATTTCTTGTTCAGTCATTTTAGTTTTGTCTGACTCTTTCTGACCCTGTTTGGGGTTTTCTTTGCAAAGATACAGGAAGCGGTTTGCCATTTCCTTCTCTGGCTCTTTTTACAGAAGAGGAAACTGAGGCAAATAGGGTTAAGTGACTTGCCCAGCATCACAGTTGGTAAGTGTCTGAGGCCAGATTTGAACTCACTCCAGGCCCAGCATTTTAACCACGGCACCACCTAACTGCCTCAACTTGCATGTAATAGCTGTTTAATAAATGTTTGTTTTGTTTAGTTTTATTGTCTTTGGAGGCTATCCCAATCAGAATCCCCTCTATGACATACCTTCCAGGTAATCATTCAGCCTTTGCTTACATCTACTTTGGCGGAGGAGCAAGGACCACATCTGAGGGCAGATATTTGATTTCTGGTTAGCTCTCATTGTCAGGACCTTTTCCTTATGTTAAACCAAAATTTGCTTCTTTGTGGCTTATCCCCATTGGTCCTAGATCTTTTATAGAAATGAACTTTCTAAGGTTCAGTTTTATTATCAGCTTTCATGCCCAGATACTGGATGCTTGCCTGTTTAGTCATGATGATGGGTATCATCAGCCCTCTAATGGGGACACTGCTATAAGCCTGGCTGCTCAGCCATCCTTGGCAGCATCATGGTTGCCAACAGACACTAAATTACTTTCTAGGACACTACGTTTCAAAAAGGGTGGTCCTAAAAGGTCATGAATTGAGAGAGGGTAGCTTTCTAAAATGAATAAGGCAGGACCCTCTCTATTCTAAACAATATGTCTCCATTAAATCCTGCGGACTGGATTGAAGAGATAGCTAGCTTTCTGTTGGCTAATGGAGCAGGACTCGAGTAAAATTGACTCCTTCCTCATAAAAGGTGCACCACCTCCTCCTTCGTCCTTCAAATCCCCCAGAACTAGAAATAGAAGGGAGAAGATATTGCTTCTCTCTGAATGAGGAACAGCTACTAAAACTTAAAACTGCACTAAGACTTTTGGGATATCCTATATAAGAGTAATTCCTGATAGTGTCATATGTAGATTTGTAATGAACTGGGAATTGCCACCTTAAAGTCTGGGTGCCTGATGGGTTTCACTTTATACTCAATTTGTATGTTTGTTTTTGAGCTAAGAATTTTTCCTATACTCTATGTACTTAATAATTCCCATTAAACTCTCTGTCTCTGTCTCTGTCTCTCTGTCTCTGTCTCTCCGTCTCTCTCTTTCTCTGTCTCTATCTCTGTCTCTCTGTCTCTCTGTCTCTCTCTCTGTATCTCTGTCTCTGTCTCTGTCTCTGTCTCTCTCTCTCTGTCTCTCTGTCTCTCTCTCTCCTTTCTCCCATCTCCCCTTACTGCCTGCTTATCTGCCTGTCCCCATCTCTTTCTTTGTCTCTCTCCCTTTCTCTCTAGCACACAATTATTTTTATTTTTATGTTCATTTTTCAGATATTCCACTGGTCGAAGATGAGAAGACCTAGAGAGTACCAGTCCCTGGTGGATTTGGAGTACACCAGGCTCAATAATGATAAGTTTCTCCACCTGTAAAATGGAGTTGATGATATTTCCACATTGTACCTCCCAAAGTTGTGGGGGAAGCTCTTCAGAGAATCTCACAAGTGGAAGGGATTTGAGAAGTCACCTACTCCAGTCCTTTCTGGCATACTTTCTTCTGGTTATGCAACCTATTCTTGAAGACCTCCAGTGTGAGAGAACCCTTTCCCTCCTCTGGCAGCCAGGTCCAACCCTTGGTAAGTCTAATGATTAGGAAGCTTTCTCTTACAATGAGTCTAAATATGTCTCTGTGACTTCTATCCATTGCACCCACTGTAGTTCTTTCTTTTGGGGCCAAATACAAGTCCATCCCTCTCCCACATGATAAAAATGACTGATATTATATAGTGCTTTAAAGTTTTAAAGTTTTGCTGATCACTTTGCATACATTATCTCCTCTGAGCCTCATAGTGAGTCTGTTAGGTTGGTACCACAGGTCCTATTATCCCCATTTTACAGAGGAGTAAACTGAAGCTCACAGAAATTAATGACTTGCCCATAGCTGAATAGCTAAGTAGTGTCTTCAGTGGGATTTGAACTTATATCTTCCTGACTTCTTGTCAAGCATTCTTTCCATTCTGCCATGTTTCCTCTCACATGACAACCCTTCAAATTCTTGAATCTTTTCTTTTCTTTGAGTCCTCTTTTCTCTAGGTTAAATATCCCTACTTCCTTTGACTAATCATTATATGCTATGACCTTAAGGCCCTTTGCCATTCTGGTTGCCCCACTCTGGACACTTATCAATGTCTTTATTAAATGTGGTACCCAGAACTGAAGACAGGATTCTAGATGTGATCTGATTGGGAAAGAACTAAGTAGAACCATCACCAACCACCCTAACCCTGGACACTGTATCTCTCTTAATGAAACCTAAAATTGGATTGGTTTTTAAGTTCCACTGTTGATCATGTTGGACTTGCAGTTTATTCAAACTCTCTTGATCTTTTTGTATCAGTTTCTGTCTAGCCACACCTCCCTCATCTTATACTGGTGAAGCTGATTTTTTAAAGTTATTTTATTTATTTCATTAAATATTTTCCATTTACATGTAAGAAATTTTAACAACCACTTTAAAATTTTTTAAGTTTCAAATTCTCTCCTTCTTTCCTGCCCCTCTCCCCTCCTTGAGAAGGCAAGCAATTTGATATCAATTATGCATGTGAAGTCATGCAAAACATTATTTTCATATTAGCCATGCTGCTAAAGAATACACACAGACCAAAAACAAAAACCCACAAGAAAAATAGAGGTTAAAAAAACATGCTTCGTTCTGTATTCAAAATTCACCAGTTCTCTCTCTAGAGGTGGATAGGATTTTTTCATCATGGGTCCTCTGGAATTGTCCTATTTCAAAATTGTCCAATTTCACAGTTGATTGTCCTTACAATATTACTACTACTGTGTGCAATATTCTCCTGGTTCTGATCAGTTCACTCTGCATTAGTTTATATAAGTCTTCCCAGTTTTTTCTGAAACCATCCTACTAATAATTTCTTATAACACAATAGTACTCCGTGACAATCATATACCACAACTTGTTCAGTCAGTCGTCAATTGATGGGGGTGCCCTTGATCTCTAATTCTTTGCTAGGACAAAAAAAATCTGCAATAAATGATTGCAAAAACAGATCCTTCCCCCTTTTCTTTGATCTCTTTGGGATACAGACCTAGTAGTGGCATTGCTGAGTCAAAAGGTATTTACAATTAAATAGCCCTTTGGGTGTAGTTCCAAGTTGTTCTCCTGAATGGTTGGATTAGTTAACAACTCCACCAACAGAACCTTAGAATTCCAGTTTTCCACAACCCCTCCAGAATTTCTCATTTTCCTTTTCTGTTACGTTAGCTAATCTGATGAGTGTGAAGTGGTATCTCAAAATTATTTTAATTTGTATTTCTCTAAGCATTAGTGATTTAGGACATTTTTTCATGTGATTATTGATAGCTTTGATTTCTTCTTCTGAAAACTGCCTGTTTTTATTCTTGGCTATAACAACTGGGGAATTACTCTTATTTTTTAAATTGATTTGTTTATTTACTTTTAGTTTACAAGATTCAGTTCCACAATCCCTTGAGTTTCAAATTTTCTCTCCTCCCTTCCCCCTGCCCCCCCCCTCCCATGGTGGCTTGCAATTAGGTATAGGATCTATAAACACTTTCACAAATTACTCTCATTTTTATAAATTTTCTCAGTTCCCTATTGTTATGGAAATCTGAAGATCTTCCCTACCCCTAGGCCCTTTGCTAGGCTTAAATGACTCTGAGAACCTTCCCTGATTTGAAAATAAACTCTGCCCCCAATAGGCTGAATGTGGTCATGCGGAGCCTGTGGTGGGAGGCTTATTCTTCAGGAATGCCCACACCTTGTTACTTTGAGACTGGGCAGTGGGTCAAGAGGGTTGTGACATTCTCTGATCCAGGAGAAGGCTATATATACCCTGATGTGAGTTTTAACTTTAGGGGCTCACTTTGGAAAGAGTTGTATGATTTGGCCAGATGAGACTCTGGGCAGCCATTGAGCCCCTTGGCTTTGAAAACCCAGATGTTGATGCTTAGCTGTATGGTAACTAGCTAGGTATGGATATAAAATAGTCAGACAGCTGGAAGCCCATCTGCCGATCTGTTTCTTTGTCTGCTTGTAACTTCTGCTTGTAACTTTTGTTTGTATTCTCTGAAGTTCAGGGTGCTGACTCTTTCCCCTGAACTAGGTAAATGATGTATGTTTGATTGATTAAAGTAAGATTGTTAACCCATTTTGAGTTGCTTTCCTTTAGAAAAGCAGATCTAAGAACCTGTGCTAGCAGCCACCTGGGTATGCTTGCTGATACACCTATATATTTGAAAAGTGAGACCTTAATCAAAGAAACTTGAGGTAATCCTCCCTCCCCCCCACCAGTTTACTGTTTTCCTTCTAATTTTAGCTGCATTAGCTTTATTTGTGATAAAACTTTTAAAATTTCTTATAATCAAAATTATACATTTTATATCCTGTGATGCTTTCTTGTTCGGTCATAAATTCTTCCTTTCTCCGTAGATCTGACTGGTATACTTTTCTATGCACCCCTAATTTATTTATGATACCACTCTTTATATCTAAATCACTTATTTATTTTGACCTTATCTTGGTATATAGAGTGAGATATTTGTCTGTGCCTCGTTTCTGCCAAACTGCTTCCCAGCAATTTTTGTCAAATATTGAGTCCCTACCCCCAAAGCCTGGATCTTTGGGTTTATCAAACGCTAGATGACTATGGTCATTTACTACTGTGTATTGTATACCTAATCTATTCCACTGATCCATCACAATCTATTCCACTGATCCATCACTCTATTTCTTAGCCACTACTAGATTGTTTTGATGATTACTGCTTTATAATAGAGTTTGAAATCTGGTTCAATGTCAGCTTCTTTCTAGGCTGCCTTCCTTCACATTTTTCTCCATTGATATTCTTGACATTTTTTTCTTCCAGATGTATTTTGTTACTCTTTTTTCTATCTCTATAACATAATTCTTTAGTAGTTTGATTGGTATAGCATTGAATAAGTCAATTAGGTAGAATTGTCATTTTTATCAAATTGGCTCTGCCTACCCATGAGCAATTAATATTTCTCCAATTACTTAGATCTGTCTTTATGTGGAGTGCTTTGTAACTGTGTACATTATCTTGGCAGGTAGACTCCCAAGTATTTAATATTATCTGTAGTTATTTTTAATGGAATTTTTCTTTCTATCTCTTGCTATTGGATTCTGTTGGTAGCATATAGAAATGCTGATGATTTATGTGAGTTTATTTTATATCCTGCAACTTTGCTGAAGTTGTTGATTATTTCATCTAGTTTTTTAGCTGATTCTTTAGAGTTCTCTAAGTATATCATCATATCATCTGCAAAGAGGGATATTTTTGTTTCCTCATTACCTATTTTTATTCTTTCAATTTCTTTTTCTTATCTTATTGCTATAGCTAGCATTTCTAATACAATATTGAATAATAATGATGATAATGGACATCCTTGCTTCACTTCTGGTCTTATGCAGAAGGCTTCAAGTTTATTCCCATTTCAGTTTGTTCTTGGTTTTAGACAGATACTACCTACCATTTGAAAAAATGTTCCATTGATTCCTACCTATGGTTTCTAGTGTTTTTAATAGGGACGGGTGTTACATTTTGTCAAAGGCTTTTTCTGCATCTATTAATATAATCATATGATTTTTTTTGTTGTGGTTTTCGAAACTGATTTTTTTAACTCAAAGTCTTGGCAAATACCAATGCTTATTGGATAAGATTAGACTTGACAATCATTCCTATTAAATTTCCTCTTAATAGCTCTCCCTAATGTCAGCCGGAGCTGATTCTTTTTGGATTCTGGATCTCCTAGCCAGTGGGTCAGCCATCCTCCATAACTTTGTTACCTCTGCAAACTTGATGAGTGCATCATTGATACCTTTATCTATGTCACTGATAAAAATGTTAACCAGGGTGTTTTCATGGGGAACTCTATTGGCCATTGCCTTCTAAGCTGACATTGAACCATTAATGACTCCTCTTTGCAGTTAGTCACTCAAGTAGCTTGGAATCCATTCAACTTTTCGATCATCTGGCCCATATCCCTCTATCTTGTGGCAAGTATAGCAGCAAAGATCAATGTAAGCTGTAGCTGCAGCAATCCCCTGATCTGTCAGTCTACTGACCTGTCAAAAAAAAAAGGAAATGAGGTCAGCTCAATGTGACCTACCCTTGACAGAGCCCTGTTGGCTCTTTGTGATCATCATTTCCTTCTCTAGGTCATCACTGCTATCACTATATCCACACTGACCTCTTGAGAAGGAGATCAACTCCATTTCCCCCTTGCCTTCTCGTCAAAATCGTTTACTCTTTGTATCTTCGGAATTTCATTTTCAACAGCTTCCCATCTTTCCTGTGCTGACTGCTCTTGTGTTTTGTAGTCTGAAGAATCCTACCTATTCTTTCTCTCCCCAAATCAAGTATGCATGTGAGACTATCCCAGATTTTGCTCTCTTGTATCACAGACTTAAGAGGCAAAGACCACTTCCCCTCCCTTGTCCTGAAGCCCCACAAGCCAAGTTTCCCACCATTTGTCTTCCAGCAATTAGTTCCCCCTGGTTGGTGAGAGTCATCCATTTCAGAATAGAATCACCTTTTATTGGTCTCTACTTTTTGAAAGATGAAATTATCCTTTAGGCAAAGTAAATACATTATTATTTGTTCTATGTGGAGAGACAGACAGACAGACAGACAGACAGAAAGAGAGAGAGAGAGAGAGAGAGAGAGAGAAAGAGAGAGAGAGAGAGAGAGAGAGAGAAAGAGAGAGAAAGGTGTTTAGTGAGTATTTGGTCATTGAAATCCTTCATCACTACTATAAAAATGCCTCTGGGTCAGGCTTGTGATCTGTTTCCAAAATTTATTACCCATTTCCAGAACTCCTCACACATTTCCTCCTTCTGTCTAGGTGGGTTATAATCTACTCCAATGAGTATTTTATCCCTCCTCTCCACCACCCCCCTAACACTTATCTTTACACAAATGCTCTTCACCATCAATTATTTATTTATATAATTCACAATCAACCAATTTTGTATTAATCGATTATTAAGCTCCAACTTAATCAAAGCAAGCATTTATTAAGCTTCTACTATGTGCCACCTGTACTCGGTGCTGGGGATTGTATTTACTAAAAAAATGATATGGTCCTTCCCCTCAAGAAGCTAACATTCTACTGGGGAAATATAACATGCTAATACGTAAGTAACCATGGGATATATACAAGGATACAACTGACTACCCTTTCTAGTTCCTGGATTTTCTCACATGAGTTAGGATCAGGCCATATAATCATACATATCTGATAAATCTTCCTAACACACAGAACTACTCATTTTTGTTTAACTTACCCTGGATTTTTTTAATAAAACAGAGCAGTCTAGAGCCACGTGCCAATGATGGGTCTTAATGACACCTCTGAGGTCAAGTTGACCTTCTTGGGTTAGAATCTCTATCTCACCCTTCTTTTCACCCACCTTTTGGGCATTTGTGTCTTAAAATCTGAGGCCATAGGTTTTATTTCTGGCTCTGTTCTTGAATTTTGTTGTCTGAAAACTACAAGTTACCTTTTCTACTATTATTATTTTTTTCTGCCTTTAGTAGCTATCTTGGTGAGTACACATAAGCAATTTTCTCCTCCTTTTCATTTTAAAGGTCTTTTAATTACATTGTTTAAGACTCTAGGCAAACACATTCTTGTCTCATTGAAGTTTCCTTTATATTTTAAAAAATGCTATAGATGTGACATAGTGTGATAATTACTCTGATTCTTAATGGTGGGGAGGAGTGGGAAGTCTATTAGTGAAGGAAGAGTGGGTCATTGATCAGGGCAGGTTTTCTGGAGGAGGTGGCATTTGAGCTGGGCTTTAAAGACCAGGTAGTTTGGAAAGGCTGCTTCCTGGCTGGGCCAGGCTCCAACTTTGCTGAGGGCTAGGCCTGAACTGGGCTGGAGCTGCAGCTCTTGACGGCTCTCTAAGCCCCCTGCATTTGCTGGAAGACAGACATCGTTAATTATGATGAAAAGGAGACCCTGTTCATGGCAAATACTTAGGAGGATGTGAAGCGTGAAGTTGCAGACGCTTCCCTAAGCTCCCTCAGAGACCCAATCTGCCCATGCTTGTTCAGGCACTGTGGACTGCTTTTCCTGATTCCATTTTCTATCTAATTTCCAGCTTTTAGGGACCTTGTAATTCAGCATAATAGCAAACATTTATGTTTGCTTTAAAGTTTGCAAAGTGCATTACGAATGTGATGTCATATTACAGATGAGGAAACTGAGGCTCAGAGACGTTAAGAAACTTGCCCAAGGTCACAGTTAGTAAGTGTTGAGGCAGGATCTGAACTCAAAACTTTCTGATTCTAGGGCCAGCACTCAATCTGTGGTGCCATCTAGCTGCCATATGAAGGGCTTCGTATTGCTTCATCTGGTTGGGGCCAGAACATGACTAGGGGTATGTTAGGTCTGTCTGAATTCAGAGGAAGAAGATCCTCTTAACTGACCTGGGGGCTAGTGTAGTACAGTGGATAGAGCTCAAAGTGTCTGAATTCTGACTCAGTTTCTCACTCCCTCTGTGATCTTGGGGACTTCACTTTCCTACTCTGTCAAATGAGAGAGTTGGACCAGGTGGTATTTAAGGGCCTCAGCAATTCTTATTCCCATGATCATATGACTCATTCAAACTTAGACATATCAGAGTCAGGAAAGGTCCCTTCACTCCAACTGTAGTGCATCTGCTCTTCTATCCTACTGACACTCCCCATTACTCACACCCAATTTTTTCTTTTATTAGGGAGCTCTGGTTGTAGGATTGACCCCAGATAAAGAATGAGAAAGTCCATTTTGCAAAGGCTTCTCTTGACCCACGGAGAGATCTGGCTTCTTGAGAGCTCACCCTCTCTGCCATATCTCCTCCTCAGCACTCAAACATGCACACTTACGGGGCTCATTCTCACATCCTTGCTCATGTCACTCTTCCCAAATGACGTTCTCTGCCCTCTCCTCACTGAATGACCATCTTCTGCTCATTCTTCTAGGTCTTCTAGACACTTACTTTAGGAAGCATCCTTTGATTCTCTTAGCCCCAAGCCCCCTTTCCTCCCTCTGATCCCTGGCACCACTTCCTATCTGTAGCAAAGTTGGATAGGGATCATGAGTTCTTTTGCATATCAGAATGCCCAACAAAACTGAACACTCCCTGAGGGCAGGAACAGTATTTTAGAAGATACTCCAGTGGCTTCCCATCATCTCTAGGATCAAAAATAAACCCCTATTTGTCAGTCAAAGCTCTTCAATTTATGGATTGTAAACTCATGTCCAAAGCTCTCAAATTATAGAATGCAAACTCCTTGAGAAGAATGGTTTTTGTCTTTGTGACCCCAACACTTGGCACAGTGCCTGTCACATACAGGCACTTAATAAATGTGTGTTAATTGATTCACAACCTGGTCCTTACTTACCTTTCCAGTTTTATTCTGTATTACTCTCATTCATTATATGATCCATCCATACTGTCTTTCCTCCCATACCTCCCACATCCATCTCCATTATCATCCATCATCCATCTCCATCATCCACCTGTATGCTTTTGTACTGGTGTCCCTTCTGCTTATAATGCAATCCCTTCCTCAGTCCAACTCCCCAACTCCCTGCTTTCCTCTAAGATTTAGCTCAAGTAACACCTGCTCCATAAGACTTTTCCTGGTTCCCTCAGTCACTAGTGCATGGCCTTCAACATATGACCTTGCATTTTTTTTATCCGTTCCTTATGCATATATGTCTGTGTGCCCTGGAAGAGTGTGCATTCCTTAAGGACAGAGACTGTCACTTTTGTCATTGTATCCTCAACACCTCCTGTAACACCTGTTATAGTAATACACAATAAGCATTTAATAAGTGCTTGTCGATTGTTTATACAGCCTTATCACCCCCACAGCAGAGCCCAGGAATGCTGAGGAAGCCAGGGCAACTGAGCCACAGGAGCAGGAAGCTGAATAGCCTTGAGAAAAGCCCAGGTGTTTCTCCCATGTCTGAGGTAGGAAGAACCAGGACTGCCAGTACACCTTCTAGGAGGGTTCATTTTCCTGTTCCATATAGAGAGATGAGGGAGTGAAGGATGAAAGGAGCAAGGAGGAAAAGAGTGAAGGCGGGAACAGGGGGTGGGAAGAAATAGGGAAAATGAGTCAGATGATATTTCTTCATGGCCGAGGAGTGGTGCTCTGTGGTCTGCCGTGCCTGGCATTCTTTCCTTGTGTCTACGCTTGGTGGTTGTGGTGGTGGGGAGGCAGTATATGGGAGTGTGGAGGTGGAGATGGGGATATGGGGGTGTCCCTGAGGAAATCTCCTGAGCTTGGCTGTGTTGTGAGTTACCTGAGGTCTCTGGTACAGAGAACACTAAAGGCCTGAGTAACAACGACTCTGTCACAACATGAACAAAAGCTGGGCTCTTTGTGGCTCTCTTCTCTATTGTCTTGGGTGCGACTAGGTCGTAAATCCCAATAGCCTGACATAAGTAGGCAATCTATAAAGTGATGAGTGAATGATGCTATTTCCATTTTTTTTCTGGAAAAGTTAGAAGAAATAAATGGAATATCTTAAAACCCTGCCCTCTAATGCTTTTTAACGCATTTCATCTTTTCTGTGGTAGTAACATTGCCTAAAACAGTTATTCATTTTCCGTCCAGTATGGGCACCACTTCAAAGATCCCTCTAGATCTGGAAAGTACCTCAAAGGCCATCTCATCCAGGCCCCTCCTAAATAAGCGCCCTTTCCAGTATCCCCGGCAAGGGCTCAGCCAGATTCCTCATAAAGACCTCTAGTGACAGAAGGAAGGAAGCAAACATTTATGAAGTGCCTATTTTTGATGAGCATTACATTGAGTACTTTACATTTATTATCTTTGACCCTCACAACAACTCAGGGAAGGAGGTGCTATTAATGAATGTCATCTATTAATATCCTCACTTTGAAGTTGAGGAAACCAAGACAGACAGAAGTCAGGTGTGTCTGCCTACAGTCACACAGCTCTCAGGTGTCTGAAGCCAGATTTGAACCCAGGTCATTCTGACCCTAGGCGCAGTGCTCTTTCCACTGTACTACCTAACTGCCCCTATGATGGGGAATTCACTGCCTCCCAATGCAGCCTATTTCACTGTGAGACAGTTTTCATTGTTGGGAAGCTATTCCTTCCCATGAGTGATTTCTACCTCCTTCTGACTTTCCCCTATTGCTCCTGGATCTGCCCTCTGGCTCCAATCCACCTTCCAAGGGACAGTCCTTCAGATAATCAATAACCAGCAATTCCCAAAGGTTCCCAAGTCCCCACAGATCACCCCTGCACCCACCAGTCCCTTTTCTCCTATTTCCGTCATAGTAACAACTCATCAGCATGAATCAGGGGGACTGATGCTGAACCTGATGAGACACCCATGAGGTGATGTCTGGTTTTTTTTTTAATGTTTGAAACACCAGAAGTAGATTGCTAATTCAGATCAAGGATGAACGTGAAGGCTGTCATGTTGGAAGCATGATTATGACAGTCAGGGCTCATGTTACCGGATAGACCCCACTCCCAAGAACTACTAGACACAAGGGGACTTGTGAGCTCATCATCTCATAGGATTTAGAGCTGGAAGGAAATTGAAAGATCATCTAATCTAATCCTCTCATTTTACAGATTGAGAAACTGAGGCACAAAGAAAGGTTAAGTTGAAAGCATTTATTAAGGGCTTACTATGGGTCAGGTTGAGTGATTCACCCAAAGCTACACAATGGCAGACATGGGGTCTAGAACAGGAATTCTTAAGGAGACTTAAGGAGGCTATCTGGTTAAGCTTATGAATCTCTTCTTAGAACAGTGGTTTTTAAAATTCATATTTGAAGTAAATGCTAAATTTCAGTTAGAAGTTAGTAAAAATGGTATAATCTTTTCTCCATCCAAGTTCAGAACCTCCTGAAATATGTCTATAGACCTTGCCCTTTACTTCCCCAGTAGAAGTTGCTCTGGTGTTAAAAACCCCTGATCTAGAACCCAGGTTTCCCTAGAGCCAGGCAGCATGACGTAGTAGAAAGATCATCAGACTGAGAGTTGGAATCTGTGGTTTCAAGTCTCACCTTTGACATTTTCTAGTGATTGATGGGGAAAAGATACTTAATGGATTTCTCTGGACCTCAGTTTCTCCATCTGTGTGATGATGACAATAACCTTGTCACTCCATACCTCACGAGGCTGTTGTAAATGAAGCATTTGGTGAGACTGAAAGGGCTCTAGAAATTCAAGCTCTCAAAGGTCTATTTCCTAGTCTTGCTGGTCAGCAGATGATTTCTCTAAGCCTCAGTTTCCTCACATGTAAAATGGAAGTACTGACATCAAAGCATCACTTTGAGACTCAAATAAGAACACTGGCTCTGGAGTCAGATGAAACTCCCTCTTGGAATATAGGCCGGAACCTTCTGCATTGTCATCACCACCACCATCATCATCAATGGCTAGTATTTACAAAGTGTTTTAAGATTTGCAAAGTGCTTTAAAATGTGATCTCATTTAATCTTCATAATGACCTTGGGAGTTAAGTGCTATTATTATCCTCGTTTGACAGATGGGGAAACTGAGATATAGATGGCGGTTAAGTGACTTGCCCAGGGTTAACTAAACAGCTAGAAAGGGTCTGATGCTAGATTTGAACTTGGGTCTTTCTGACTCAATTCTGACCTAATGGTTTAACTTTTCTAACACTCAACTTGACTCCAACTGGCTGGGATAGTCAGGGCCCCCTCTTTCTCCTTCTCCTTTCGCTCAGTCTCTCCATCTCCCCACCCCCAGTCCTGAATCCTGAGAGACGTGGTACTAATAGGAGCTGTTTGGCAAATAATAATTGACAGAGGGGGTTCACCTTTAGCACTTGGAAGCCTTAGTAATGTCCTGGCCACTGTTAATGGTGACGGCAGGGAGGGGAGATGGGACAATTGCTCCTGGCCAGCGCTGCTCATCCTCTCCCTTCCCCACCTCCTGTAAGAACCTTTCACATGGCTCTCCTTTGTCTCTGCCTGAACAGGGCCTTATGAAGATGTTGGAACCTGCCATGAAGCTTTCTGCTCCCTCTTCATCTCTTTCTGTTGGTGTGCTTTCTATTCTGACAGTGATGCCCTTTACATAATCGGGAGAGGACTCAGCTGCCTAGGCCTGACTGACATTGCAAGGAGAGACTGTGTTGCATGTTTTTCTCTTTGTGTGTCTTTTTTTGAGATTGTCAATGTGTGTTAGTGTGAAGTCGCAGAGAAGTGTATATATGTGAGGGATGGGGGGGGGGGACACTTCGGTGTGCATGGTGAGGTTGCGGAGTGACTTAGAGGGTCCGGATCCAAGGGACAACAAAGGAAGATGCTTTTTCTTTTGTTTTCTTTTCCCTTTTTATTTTCTTTTCTTGTGTGTGTGTGTGTGTGTGTGTGTGTGTGTAGGTAGTTCTATGTGTGAGTATGTCTCAGTGTGAGGCTATAAAGAAACACAGGACTCACGGCCCAAGAAATAGCAACTCTCAGGAGATGCTTCAAACCTGCTAACAGCAGCTCCAGCCTCCCCACCAAAAGTGGTAACTGTTTTTTGTTTTGTTTTGTTTTCAAGAGGCTAGGAACCTTCTTTGCTCATTGAAAGCTCTTTGTCTCAGTGCTGCTGTCAACTGTATTCATAATCCTCCCCTTACTCCTCCAGCAAGCAGATTGGGGGTGGTGGTGGCAGGGGAATCTGGAAGTCACATTCTTGCCTGGTGCTTTCCTTAGGACTTGTACTGGGTGATTGTCAGGGACATAGGAACAGAGCATGTCAGGGCCAGGATGGATCTTAGAACACAGATTGTCAGGACTAGGAAATCTGAGAACACAGAATGTTAGGATTGGGAAGGACCATAGAACATAGAATGTCAGAGATAGAAGGGTCCTTAGAACATAGGACATAGATATCAGAGTGGGGAAGGGCCTTAGGATATAGAGCATGGTGGAAGGGAGGGAAAGGGAAGAGAAATCAAGGTAAGGCAAGGGAAGGAGAGGTAAGGGAAGCTGAATATCACCTGGTCCAACCTTTCATTTTACACATAAGGAAATTGAAGCCCAAAGAATGAAAAAAGAATATAAAGTTAGAAATTAGCAGGGTCTAGATTGTCTGTTTAAAGCTCTCCTCCATGTTGGTGACTAGGGAACAGAAATATTAAAAGAATCTTAGTGTTACAAAGGACTGTAGAGGTTACTTAACAGTGTGATGAAAATAAGCCTTGGGTTTGCAGTAAAAGGAAGAGAGTGTGAATCCTCCCAGCTCTTCCATTTCCTTCTGGTGTAGCCTTCAGGAGGTCATTTCATCTCATTAGGCTGTTTCCTCATTTGTGAAAAGAGAGAGCTGGAGGCTCTCTATGGAACCTTTCAGACCTAGCGCTGTGATCCTATGTCCATATGTGGTCACTATTTTAGAAACCCCTTTCACTTCAGGGTGTGAATTTAGAGCTAGAAAGGAGAGCCTTAAAATCATAAGGTTAGGTCCTACCACCTCATTTTATGGCTAAAGAATATGGGATGCAGAAAGATTGAGTAACTTGAAAAAAAGCCATGCAACTGGGAAGGAGCCAGGCCAGGATTTGAACCTCAGTTCTCTGTCTCCAACTCCAAATCCCTCCCCACTATACCACACTTGCCAATTTTTCAGAACCTTTTCTCAGCTTCCAGGCACACCCTGAGTCCAGTCCAGTCCTGCTTCTAGACTTAATCTGTCATCTCTAGTATTGTCTTAGCTTCCCCTGATTCAGGCTTCCTGGGGTGTTTCTGTAAGCTGCCCTGCACTGAAGGTCCTAGTCTGCTACTTTTTCATTCATTATCCTCTTACCCCATCCCTCAGCCCCAGAGATCAAGGTCCATGAAAAGGAAAACACTTATTTAAAGCTCCCCAAGAGAAGAGCAACTAGGCTATAATAGCCATTTCTGTATCATTCCCACAGATCACTTCTCTTCCTTCAGACTCAGTTTCTATAACTGAAAAAGGAGGAAATTGAATTAGATTATCTCTTATGCCTCTCAGCTTTGAAAATCTATGTTCTATTTTTAAGGGCCTATTCAACTCTAACACTGTATTTTAAAATCTCTTCTCATTCTAAGATGCTGTATCTTACACTCTAAAGCAGGGATGGGGAACCGTCAGCCTCAAGTCCACACATGGCCCTCCAGGTCCTCAAGTGTGGCCCTTTGACTGAATCCAAACTTCACAGAACAAATCCTCTTAATAAAAGGATTTGATCCATAAAACTTGGACTCAATCAAAAGGTTACACCCAGGGACCTAGAAGACCGTATGTGGGCCTGAGGCTGACGGTTCCCCACCTGGCTGGAAGCATCTCCCTAATTTAACAACCTGTGTTCTAAGAAACCTCACAATTCTAGCATTCTATGGCCTACATTTTGTCCCTTCCCTTTCTATATCCTAAGGTTCTATCCAGTTCTGTGTTCTATGTTCTAAAAGCCCTCCTATTATAAAGTCCTGGGATTTCAGTGTTTTATTGAGTTGGAGGTGAGGGTGGGTGGTGTGTCTTTTGTCCATGGTGCTGAAAGGTAGCTCATTTGCTTTGAGTAAATTTCTTCGAACTGTGTTGTTCTGTTCAGTTGTTTCAGTAATGTCTGGCTCTTCACGACCCCCTTTAGGTTTTTGTGGCAAAGACACTGGAGTAATTCGCCATTTCCTTCTCCAGTTCATTTTACATACAAGGAAACTGAGGCAAACAGGATTAAATGACTTGACCAGGGTTACATAGCTGGTAAGTGTCTGAGGTCGAATTTGAATTCATGAAGATGAGTCTTCCCGATTGCAAGCCCAGTGCTCTATCCACAGTGCCAACAGATTCACAGTATTCAGATCTGGAATGAGTTAGAGATAATATAGCTTCCCCCTCAGATAAGGATGAGGAAACTGAGGCTGAGAGAAGGGAAGAGACCTGTCCAAGGTCACATAAGTAGTATATAACCAAGTTATGCCCGCTGACCCCAAATCCAGCATTCTAACCACCACTCCATGCTATAGAGCCTCCCTGCCTGACAAGTTGATTTCTATGATATTCATCCCATTTACAGTTTGGAACAAGCCCCGCCACATGCCCTGGGGCTAATTGTTCCTCTGGTGCTCTGACAGATCAGCTGCTGTTGCTGGATGACAATAATTGTTGGAGTAATTACAGAAATGACATTTACGATGGGGCTGCCCCCCCCCTTGCCTCTGCCAGCTCAATCCCAGGGCTTCAGAAGCAGCCACCGCTCCCATGGCCACCTTCCCTTCAGAGTCCTGTCCCCCAGGCTGCTTGTGCACAAGCCTAAGGATAAGCACCCTGGTTAATCTCACAATTCTCATTCTCTTCACGTCAGAATCCATAGAGCAGCACCATGAGGCTCCTGTCAAAACAATGGCCGAGGCCATCAGTGCCTAAGAACTGTGGCCTGCGCAGCATCTCCAGAAAGAAGAGTATATCTGGAGAAAACTCTCCCGGTTCTAGATGTGGGGGGTGTGGGGATACAGGGAAGTCAATTCCAAGGCAGAAGACCCAGGACTTCATTCTGGTTCTGCTCCAGAATTGCTGTGGGTTGGGGCAAGCCGGATTTCCTCTCTCTGGTGCTCAGTGTGTTAAGCCTTATGAAGATGGTGAAATGTGCCACACGGCTTTCTGAGATCAAAGATGGTCTCTAAGGCCCCTTCCAACTTTGATGTTCTGTGTTCTAGAAGCAGCATGGTGTAATGAAAAGAGTGCTGGATTTGGAGCAACCAGACAAGAGTTTGAATCCAGGATCCATCATTAATTATTTGTGTTCCCAGGAGCAGATCATTTCACCCAAGGCTCAATTTCCTCACATATAGATGGGAATAATACTTGAAAGATCATTCTGCGGGGAAAGAATTTTATTAACAACAAATGTAACAAAAATGCCCTCGTCCCCTTATTATCCTCAATTTTCAGCTCAGAAAACTGAGAAACAGAGAGTTAAATGTTTTGTTCAGAGTCCCACAGCTAATAAGTATGGAAGGATTTGAACTCAGGTACTCTGAGTCCAAGTCCCATATTCTATCCGCTGTGTCACCCAGTTGTCTGACTTGCCGCCTAACTGAATAGATGTGAACTATTATTATTTTAAGATCCCTCTCAGTTTTGATATGCTACCTTCTAATGTCCCTACAATTCTGCTATTTGGTGCTCTAAGATTCCTTCTAGCTCTAATGTTCTCTGTTCTATGTTCCCAATCTCCAGGTACTCACTTCTCCTCTATCTTCTTATCCTAAGTCAACTGCCACCGTAACATTAGGTGCCTGTGAATAATTTATTGTGTAAGTCTTTTTAATATTTTATAAATGGTTGTAATGAGACTGCTCTGGTGTTTTTTTTAGCTGTTTATGTGTAGTTAAGATTGGAGGCAGCAAACAAGATACTTTAATTTAATATGTGCCCTCTAAAATCTTGTTTAATAAGCCAACTGCTGCTGCTTGCCTCTGGAGAGACATGGTTCGGCCTTTAAGGTCTTTTGAGGAAGAATTTCCCACGCTGGGTGAAGCCTGGGTAAATCACTTTTCCCTGCACAAGTGGTGAAGGAGACAAGGTGTCAATAGTTCTAGAATTGAAGATTCTGTCTGCCCTTGCACCACCCCTACCCCCACTGCCATGCAGTGCTCTGGGGGCACAATTCATAGAACATCAGAGCTGCAAAGATAATTTGAACAAAAAAAAATCCCAGACATGTCAGAACTGGGAAGAATCTTAGAATAAAGAGTTATTAGGGCTAGAAGAGCTCTTAGAACATAGAATATAGAAGGTCAGAGCTGGAAGGGACTTTGGCGATTGCATAGTTCAATGTCTCCATTTTACACAGGAACTGAGACCCAGAGGGGATCAATGATATACCCTACGTCACATAGCTAGCATATGACAGAAATAGGACTCCACCCCAGGTCTTTATTCTTTCTGATAGCCCAGGCTGCCTTGGGTCAGCTTCCTTATTTTTGATTGGCTAGGAAAATAAAATTTCAGAGCTTGGAAGACTCTTAGCAAATAGTCCCTCAATATTCTGCAATTTTCCAGAGAGAAATAGAGTCATAGAAGGAGAGTGACTTGCCCAAGGTCACACAGGAGAGGGCAGAGCAGGTATTAGAATCTTAGTCTTATTGCCCATATGACTGCATGTCTATCCTACTCTCCTGACTGCAGAGCTATCCAACCATTCAGCATACCTTTAATTGTATGTGAATGGCTTGTTCAAGGTGTCAAGGAAGAGAGAGAGGAAGAGAAAGAGAAGACATAACATGATTGCCCAGGGGAGTTGAGAATCCCAGAGAGACAAGTCTTATGTCCAGGGAATGAGTAAATAATGAGTCCATTGTAGCATATAATTCAGACTCAAAATGATTGGGATGGTTTCTA
The DNA here is from genome assembly GCA_028646575.1 of Pseudocheirus occidentalis. Classification (NCBI taxonomy): domain Eukaryota; kingdom Metazoa; phylum Chordata; class Mammalia; order Diprotodontia; family Pseudocheiridae; genus Pseudocheirus; species Pseudocheirus occidentalis. Next base: position 57,708,777 of record CM053594.1, read on the forward strand.
AAGGCTGGAGTTGCTCCAGGAAAGGAGAGCTCACTGGTGCCTAGAGGGATTGTGTTCCCACCAACCATCACTGGTGGTGGCAGAGATGGTTTTCTGGAAGGGGTGAAATTGAACTCTTAGTAACAACAATAATGACTCTCGTGTCTATAACATTCTCTTTTAACAAAGTACTTTCTTCCCATGAGTCAGGTGGCACAAGTATCATTATCCCTATTTCACAGATGGAGAGATTGAGGCATATAGAGGTTGAAACTACTTTCTCGGGTCCACTCAGTTTTAAATGATAGAACCAGGATTTTAATCTGTGTCTCTTGATGCCAACTCCTACGCTCTCAATTTGGAGAGGCGGAGAGGAAGGGTCTAAGGTTCCAGGCAAGGTTACCAATAATGGGGAGGAGGGAAAAGGAGTACAGTGTGTGCTGGGGAGCCAAGGACTGGCCTGCTTAGGCAGAGCAGAGGATGCATCTGGAAGCACTATGATAGAACTATGTTATGGCTTCCTGCACCTCCACAAGTGGAGGAAAAATCTGGACTTTATCCTGTGGCCAATGGTTTTATCAGCTCTCAGATCCATCATTGCATCTTCTCAGGTTCCTCTCCTCCTGTTCACCCTGTCTGGCCCCGGGGCTGACTCATCCTAAGTGGAGAGCTTTTACTAAGCAACTAAGGTTTCCTTGGGCTCCAGTCGTGGCCTCCTCCCACACGCCACAGCAGGCCAGCTCCTCCCAGGTTTGATATTTCACATTAAAATGATCGTAGCTGACTTTATACAGAGTATTAAGGTCTGCAAATTGCTTTGCATACGGTGGCTTCCTTAGTCTTCACAATGACTGTAGACAGCACCATGAGGAAGCTATGAGTCCCGGGAGATAGGCAGCCCCAGCTCCAATCAGAATGTCTGGGGTCTGCACACTTAGGGCATCTTTGTACACAGGATTCCAGTTGGCCTTACAATAGGATCAGAGATCTAGGATTGAAAGGGATCTCCAAGGCCACTGAATTCAGCAATTTGCAATGGAGGAAAGTGAAGTTCAGGAAGACTTGCTCAAGGTCACACAAATGATATCAAAGGTGGGGTTTGAGTCTAAGTCTTCTGAGTTCAGACCTGGTGATTTTTCCACTGCACCACAATAACTGAGCTCTCTATCCCTATCTTGACTCCTCTAGCCCAGTAGAGGGACTGCTCCTGTTGGGTTAACTCCTCCTTTATCACAACCTGGAAGGGAAGAGCAAAGACCTGAAGACCTCCCGAGGGAAGAGAGCAGGGCAGCTCTAGGGCCCCTTGAATGAGACTGATGTCTTTGGTGCCGTATTAGTGCAGGGGACTGGCTGCCTTGGATCGCCTCTCTTGCATTCCCAGGTTTCCTATTTCTCAGGCTGAGTTGTCCATTCAAGTCTCAGTAGGAGTATTTGACCTGACCTACACCTGGCATAAGACTCATTTTACCATAGTCATTGCAAGAGTTCCTAGAAGGATGAACTCTTCAGGCTTAGGATTTAGTAGAGCAAAGCACAGCTCTTTACCTCCAAAAGTTGGCTTGGACCTCTCTTTATGGCCTTTCTACTGCTTTCTTCTGAACAATTCTGTTCAGTGGCCAGTGCAAGAATTACCTTCCCCATTTTACAGAGAGGGAAATTGAGGCCCAAAGGGGCTAAGTGATTTGCCCAGGGACACAGCTAGTAAGTTTGGATTCAAGATTCAGTCCCAGGTCTTCTAACTTTAAGACTAGTGTGGCAGAGTCCTAAACTACAGTGAGTCCCTATAACCTTTGGGATCAAATGTGAAGTCCTTGCTTGGCTTTAAAGCCCTTCACAACCTCATTCCTTCCCTCTTTCCCAATCTTCTTACACTTTAATCCCTTCCATGTACCCTGAGATCCTGGGACACTGACCTTGCAGTTCATCATACATAACATTCTATCTGGCTTTCTTCAAAATTTGACTTGAATCTCACCTTCCCAGGGAAGGTCTTTTCTGGTCTCCCATCCCCTTCCCCACCAAATTCCTAGTGCCTTCCCTTTGAGATTACTTCCCATTTATATGATATCGATCATACATGTGTATAGTTGTTTGTATATGGTCTCCAGCATTAGATTGTAAGTTCCTTGAGGACAGAGACTATGTTTTGCCTTTTTTTACCCCTGGATCTTAGTATATTGCCTGACCCATAGTAAACACTTTAAAAATGTTTGTTAACTTGACTTACTTAGCACAGAGCAAAATGGGGCTTTGTCTCAGGGGCACTGACATGGCTGCTGGTAGCAGGGTGGGGGTGGGTGAACCTGTTTCCTCTCTGGGAGGGTGTACTTCTTTGCCATGATGATGGCAATCTCCCCAATTCAGGTTGAGGTCTTCTCTTGTTGCCCCATAACTGCTCCTCCTCATTCCCCCTAGGATCCCACTAACTCAGCATCTTTCTCATGATGCCTTCCTGTTTCTCTAAACTCTTTAGGGGTTAGGTTCAGACCACCCTATCTCCTTCCTTGACTGCCCTATGTTCAGATTGTCCTCTTGCTGCCACCACATTGCAACCCTAATCATTCTTGCCTCTGGCTAAAATATTCCTAGCTCTGGGTCTACAGAATGCTGATGGCTACAGCAGGCAGCTTCCAGACTTCAAATTGGAAGCTAGCATAGCACTATAGAACATAAGATAGAAGGGTCCTAAAAGGTCATTTTGTCCAGTCCCTTATCTTATAGACCAGGAAACTGAAACATAAGTTTAAGTGTCTGGCTATGTATGATACTTAATTTTTTTTTAAATTACAAATTTAATTAAATAAATTCATGGCAGACAGAGAGCTGGCAAATTATGGGAAGATGGCAGCATTTTAGGACACAGAGGAGCCCAGAGCCCCTGCAAACACCCTGGCAAAGCTCTAAAAATGCACCAGAAGGAACAATGATAAAGACAACCAAAGAGAAACAGCTATAAACTTCTCCATCCAGTCCAGGACTGCACGAAAAGATTTCCAGGATCCCACAGAAGCTATAAGTAGAGACAAGCCAGGGCAGGTTGAAAGGCAAAGAATGCATGCAGCATAGACCCAGGGAAGGAGGCATGGTCACACCAGCGCCCAACCCATGACTTAGAGTTAGGCTAGTCAGTTTCTAGTTGGCCTCACCTGAGGCTCCATAGGAGACAGGATCAGACCAGAACCCAGTCAGTATACTGTCCAGACTCAGTACAAAATCCAGGCAGCCTGTATCTGAGCCACAGCAGGAACAGGGGTGCCTGGGAAGCAAAACACAGAAGTATTACAGGAGGCCTACAGCCAGCACAATCCACAACATCTGGCTGGGGCCTGTCAGGCTCACAGCAAGGGATGGAGCCAACTTTGGGTTTGGAACTGTCCAAGGAGAAAGAGACAGAGATAGGAGCCAAACCTCCAACCTAAGCTTTGGCAAAAGGCAAAATCCAAGAATTTCTACAGAAGGGGGGGGGGGTTTAGCACCATCCCAGAGAATGGGAGGGAGCAGAGTCTCAACCAAGCCAAATCCCAAAACTGAGGGTGGAGATATGAGTAAACAGAAGAAAATTCCAGGTAGAGTAAAGAAATATTATGGACTGAGAGAAGTCCAAGGGATAAACCCAAAAGAATAGAGTCATCCTACAATCCCATGAGTCCAAGTAGACCCTTGGAGAAAAGAATGCCCTGGCTACAAAGACTATAAGAGTACCTAGAAGAGATGAAACGAGGGGTAAAAAAAATGTCATGTTAAAGGAAATGACAGCTATGGTGGAAACAATGGCAAAGATAATTAATACTTTAGGGCATATGGTGGAAACTTTACCTAAGCATAGCCTAGTTCCTCATCTGTTTATAAAATGGGGGCACACTGGAGAAGGAAATGGCAAACATTTTTGCCAAGAAAACTCTATGAACAAAAGTCCATGGGGTCACATAGAGTTGGACACAATTGAATAACAACAAGCCCATATAGACTTTGGAACTCCTATCCCAACCCTCACTCATACCGGCAAGTCAGGTCCTCAGAGTTCAGTTACTTGTCCACTCAAAGTGTGGGGGTAGTTTTGAGGGATTAGAGGTTGTCTTTCTGGCATCATGAGCCCCCACTAAGATGTTTCCTATCATGATTATTAGTCGATATCAATTAGTCAGACAGACTTAACAGATTTAATTGGCTTTTGGAAAGGGATGTTTATTGAAGTGGTATAGTTAGATGCATTGGCACAAAACATCTCCCAAAAATCTGTGATACACACTCCCTACAAGTATACTGAGAGTCTAGGATGAAGTGGGCTCAAGCCTAGAGAGTACATGCAGCAAAGGGGTAACACAGTTCTTGGAAGTCCTTTTTCCAGAAACCTCAAAATGCTTTCCTAGCTATGGTAGGAGAGGGGTTTCTGCTGGGCTCTTTCATCATCATATCTGATCTGCCCGGTGCCAGTCACTGTTATCCTGGGAACACTTGTTGGGATGCTGATATAAAGATGAGAAGTTGGAAATCTTATACCTTCTTTGAAACTTGTAGGGTCTTCCTCTGGCCAAAGTGGAGAGGATGGAAGAAGCTCAGGGGATTAGGAGTTAAACTGAGATGCTCCCTTCTCTCCATGGCCAGGCATATGAACCTCCAATTCCAACTAGCTTGCATGTTTTATCCAATCAGAGTAGCCTTCCTATAGAATCTAGGGAGGTGTCCTAGGCTTTGTTCACTCAGTGAAGTTTGTTTATGTAGTGGTGTGTTCTCACCTGATAAATGTATGAGGGCATAAAATTCTATCAACTGCTTTAGGTGGGGATTATAGCACTGGCCTCCCAATTGTCTCCCTAACCTCTCTGTCCCCACTTCAGTGCCTCCTCCTTCCTCACACAGGAATCTAACTACTTGAGATGTAATTTGGATAAACAGAAGACTAGTAAAAATTACAATTCCATGATACCACAATAAACATTTTAAAAATAAAATCAAAATATTCAACAAAATGGAAGAAAGTTTAAGCTACATAACCATTAAAAGCAATTGATCTAGAAAACAGATAGATTAGTCCAGTGTCCCAGCACTTAGCAGAGTATCTGGTACATATTAGGGGCTTAATAGATGTTTATTGATTGATTGATATTGATTCTCCCCTCCCCCTCTCCCTTCCCCAAGGACTCCCTGGGGTCTCAATAAATTGAAGGAACTTGGTTCAAGTCTTTCCTTTGGATAAACTAACTGTGTGACCCTACACAAGTCATTTCAATGCCCAAGGAAACTCTTCAAGACTATAAATTGCAGAGAAAGTCCTGACTTATATTGATAGAGGGTGTTTCCTCACCAAGATTTCCCTCTATTCATGAAGCATGAAGCATGGGATATTCGATTTAGCAGTTCTCAGACTGTTCTGTCTGATGGATTCTCCCCTCCCCCTCTCCCTTCCCCAAGGACTCCCTGGGGTCTCAATGCCTGCCCTTGCCCTTCTGCCACCTCCTTCTCATGACCCCAAAAGACCAGTCATTATTCTGGGAGTGGTCACTCCCCAAACAGAAGTTCTTTGGTCCTGGTCATGCTTACAGATTTGAAAGAGTGGAAGTTGGGCAGAACTATTGGGCTCAGGCAGAACAAATGCCAGTTTATCTGGTTCCTGTAAGAATGTTTTAATTTAGTTCTGTTCTGTCCAGTCCAGTCCCCATTCATATCCCAATAATAATTTAATACTATAAAGAAGGGAACAAGCATTTATTAAGCACCTACTATGTGCCAGACTCTGTGTTAAGCATTTTACAACTTTCATCTCATTTGATCCTCACAACAACCTTGGGAAGTCCTATTATTAGCTACATTTTACAGTTGAAGAAACTGAGGCAAGTGGAAGATAAGTGACTTGGCCAGTGCCACCAAGCCAGTAAGTGTCTGAGTCTGTATTTAAACTCCAGTGTAGCATTTTATATAATGAGTGACCTAGCTGTGATTTCACTGCCATAGAGAACTGCTTGGTGAGGAAATTCTCTCTATCAGTGCAGGCCTGCCCCTTCTCTACAATGTATAGTCTTAAAGACAGCTGAGAGGCTATGATTTACCCAGGGTCACATAGTCAACAGGTATCAAAAGCATGCCTTGAACCGAGATCTTCTTGGCCATCTCCCCATCCACTGTGCCAGGCTGCTTCTCAACCATTTACTAAATTTAATAAATGTAATAATTATTAACAAAAACAATCAAATAAACATACAAAGGAGGTCATACAATCTTACATAAGCCCTTAGAATTGAACAAAGTAGAACAAAGAACATTAACAGGCAGCAACAAACAAAACTATGTTTACTCTGTGTCCCTTCTGAGTTAGCATGAATTCTGCTACCTTTGGTGGGTTTTTTTTTCTTTTCTTTTCGCACATAGTTGTTGTCACTACGTTTGCTGTACTGATTTGGCCTGATTTAACTTGGCTTCACTTCCCCTGGATCTTTCCATATTTCTCTGAAATCTTTATGCTTCTCATTTTTTTTCTCAGCAGCTCTGACACTGATGAAGGTTCTCCCCGTGTTTCCCAGGCCCTTTGAAGCTCCAAAGGAAAGGAGCTATCCATGCCTGGGGTGCTACTCAGAAGGTAGCTTGACATGACGATGCTCTGTTCAGACTCTATTCCTACAAGGAAGCATTTGGGCTGCTCAGCCTTTCAATGCCCCCAAACCTTCAGATGAAAGGGATCTTTTGTCAAGGGTAAAGGGCCTGAGGTTGCTTGCAGAGAGCTTGCCAAAGTAATTGTGGTGGGGAAGAAACACGAGCCGAGTTGGGAAGCGATGATGGTGGGATATTCGATTTACCAGTTCTCAGACTCTTCTGTCTGATGGATTCTCCCCTCCCCCTCTCCCTTCCCCAAGGACTCCCTGGGGTCTCAATGCCTGCCCTTGTCCTTCTGCCATCTCCTTCTCATGACCCCAAGAAACCAGTCATTATTCTGGGAGTGGTCACCCCCCAAAGAGAAGTTCTTTGGTCCTGGTCATGCTTACAGATTTGAAAGAGTGGAAGTCGGGCAGAACTATTGGGCTCAGGCAGAACAAATGCCAATTTATCTGGTTCCTATAAGAATGTTTTAATTTAGTTCTGTTCTGATCAATCCCATAAGCTTTTATTAAGCATCTACAACATACCAGGACATGGACTGGGTGCTGGGGCTACAAAGACAAAAAATGAGACAGTTCTTAATCTCAAGAAGCTGGCAGTGAGGAAAGATATGTACATAATGCAATAATAATAATGATGAAGAAGAACAAGAAGAACAAGAACAAGAACAAGAAGGTGGCAGCATGGCATAGTGGATTGAGAGCTGGCCTTAGAGCCAAGATGACTTTGGTTCAAATCTTACTTCTCACCCTGCTGGCTGTCTGACCCTGGACAAACCCTTCATCTCTCAGTGCTCTAGGCAAGTCTCTAAGAATATAAATTGCATAAATGGTAGTGACCTGAATTGATGGAAGAAGTTTCCTTACCCAGAATAGTCTACATAAATGAAATCACAGGTTCACTCATTACTACTGTTTTGTTGTTAATAATTACTGTATTATATTATAATAATATATTACTTGAGCCTAACAACAACTCTATAAAGTAGGTTCTATTATTATTTATGTTTTACAGATGAGCAAACTGCATCTGAGAGAGCTTGAGTGACTTGCTTAGAATCACTCAATTAGCAAGTGCCTTGGTTAAGATTCAAATGAAAGTATTCCTGATTCCAAGTTTACTCCATTCACTACACAAGTAAAATAAATAAAAAATCAATGCAAAGTATTTTTTGGTGGGAAGGAACACTAACAACTGGGAGATGATAATTAGGAATAGTAATAGAAGGGGCAGTTAGGTGGCCCAGTGAATAGAGCACTAGCCCTGGAGTCAGGAGGACCTGAGTTCAAATCTGATCTCAGATACTTGACACAAAAACTAGCTGTGTGACTTTTGGGCAAGTCATTTAACCCCAATTGCCCTCCAAAAAGCAAAAAAAAAGCAGTAATGGAGTGAGGGAAATTTGAGAGGATGTGTGTTAATAGAGTCAAGAAGTCTCGGGTTTGAATTATGCCTCTGATATATACTAACTGTGTGATCATGTTGACATTGAGTCATTTTTCAGTCATGTCCAACTCTCCATGACCCCATTTGGATATTTCTTGGCAAAGAGACTGGAGTGGTTAACTGTTTCCTTCTCCGGCTCATTTTATAGATGAGGAAACTGAGACAAGCAGGGTTAAGAGATTTGCCCAGGGTCACCCAACTAGTAAGTGTTTGAGGCCAGATTTTAACTTAGGAAGAAAAGTCTTCCTGACTCTAAGCTGGCAATCTATCCACTGCAGCACCACCTAGCTGCTGGCAGATCAATTATTGATGTATACTGGAGGAGGGAATTTTCACACCTAGAGTTGCTACTAGAGATGAATCGAGAAGTAGGGGGAGGGGAAAGAGTAAATAAAGAGAATGTTACTTAGGGAAGAGAGACATTGTGTCTAAACTCAAAGAATCCAGCAGGCTTGGGGTTTGGTTCATCAGATGATTCAGGGGAAACATGGAAAGGCAAGGTACAATGGTCCTGCAGGAATTGGTCTTAGGAAATTGGTTTGGATGTGGAGCCTTCATAGTCTTCCCAGATATATCAAGTATTTGCTAGTAGTATTTGGTCTTGCCCTTTCTTGAAACTAGAATATGTTGGTGTAGTTGGTCTACGACTTCCCCAACCTTTCTTTCCTGGCTTTATTTCTTACTCCAGGTACTTCCTTTTTCTCTCAGTGACCCTCCTACTTTCCCTCATCAATGTTAGCTCTGAAGAGAATAACCAACTCCTGTCAGTTACTAATGATCTCTTAATTGCCAGATCCAATGGCCTTTTCTCAGTCCTCATCCTTCTTGACTTCATTGTAGTGTTTGACATTGTTAATCACCTTTTCCTCCTCGATACTCCCTTCCCTGAGTTTTCATGATGCACCGTCTCTTGGTTTTCCTCCTACAGTCACTGTCAGACCAATCTTTCTTAGTCTCCTTTGCCAGTCAATTATCTATATCACTTCCACTAACTGTGGGCTGGTTCTGGGCTCTTTTCTCTCTGATATTCTCTTACTTGATGACTTCACCAGTGCCTACGGGTTTAATTATCATCTCTATGCTGATGATTCCCAAATCACACCAGCAACTGCCTATTGGACCTTTCAAATGATATCCTAGAGACATCTCAAACTCAACATGTCTAAAACAGAACTCATTGTCTTTCTCCCTGAACTCACCACTTGTCTGAACTTTCCCATTTTTGTCAAAGGTACCACAATCCCTTCAGGCCCGCCGGCTTATAACCTTGGTTTTCTGCTTGACTGTTCACTCTCATTCACCTAACATACCCGATTGGTTGCCAAATGTTTTTTCCTTCAAAGATTCTCTTGCACTCAAACCTTTTCTTCTACTCACATGGCCACTGACTTTACTCATCACCTCCTGATCAGACTGTTGCAATAGCTCCTAATTGATCTACCTGCCTTCAATCTCTCACCTCTCGACATAGCTGCCAAGATGACTTAGAAAAGTCATGGGTCCAATCACATCACTCCTTTATTCAATAAACTCCAGTGACTCCTTGCTGTCTCTAGGGTAAAATAAAGACTCCTCTGTTTGGGATTTAAAACCTATTTCAAACTGGCCCCAACCTACCTTTCTAGCCTCATTATATTACTCCCCTTCCCTCATCCTATGGTCCAGTCACACTGGCTGCCTTGTTGTGTTTCATCTATGATACTCCTTTTCTCATCTCCAAATATTTTCACTGGCTATCTTCCATGCCTTCAATGCCCCCTTTCTTCACATCTGTCTCTTGGATTTCTTTTTTCCTTCAGCATTCAATTGAAACATCACTTTTGAGATGGCTAGGTGGCACAGTGAATAGAGCACTGGCCCTAGAGTCAGGAGGACCTGAGTTAAAATCTGGCCTCAGACACTCCTCAGACACTTGACACATTTACTAGTCATGTGACTTTGGGCAAGTCACTTAACCCCAATTGCCCTCTAAAAAGCAAAAAAAAAAAATTTTAAGTATTTGAAACATCACTTTCTATGTGAAATCTTTCCTTATCCCTCTATCTCCTAGTGCTCTCTATCCCAAACTCACACAATTACTTTGTGAAGCAACTACTACCCCAGTTAGCGTGGGTCCACACTCCTAAAACTATATATAGTTCAAGAGCCCCCACCATTGTGTGTATATTTCAAAGCCAGCATGCATGATGATCTCAAAGCAATTGATTCAGTTAGCTCAATGAATTTGCTAAGACAGTAAGAACAATAGCCTCAAAACTCGATCTATAAACTGATCCACAAACATACACAGCATCAGTAGGGAGAATGGACACATACATAGTGTGTGGGGTAGTTGTTTGTCCTTCATTTTTGAAAAGGATCAATGACATCATGTTTTGACTCACATGTGAATTGGATTGAAGTGAGGCAGAATTGCACAAAGTTCTTAGCCCCCCTCTCTTTTCCAGAGTCATTGAGGTCCAGTGACAAAACAAAGTCAAGACAAAAGTGGCTTGGGATGCAATGAATGACCTTGGTGCCTTTGATGTCTGACCAAGTTCTGACCAAGTTCATCTTAGAGCCAAGATGACTTTGGTTCAAATCTTACTTCTCACCCTGCTGGCTGTCTGACACTGGACAAACCCTTCATCTCTCAGTGCTTTAGGCAAGTCTCTAAGAATATAAATTGCATAAATGGTAGTGACCTGAATTGATGGAAGGAGTTTCCTTACCCAGAATAGTCTACATAAATGAAATCACAGGTTCACTCATTACTACTGTTTTGTTGTTAATAATTATTGTATTATATTATAATAATATATTACTTGAGCCTAACAACAACTCTACAGTACCTGCTTCAGCTGCTTTCATGGTGTTGGAACAAATTGTTCTCATCCACCCATTCCACTGGGGAAAGTCTTCCCATGCTTGGGATACACACCCCCTAAGTCATTAATGAATTCGAGTTCCATTGGCTTCCCTCCACCCTCAAAATGGGCTTAGCCCATCCACTGAGATGGTTTACTGGGGTTTAGCTGCTGCACAGCTGACAGGTGAAAGTTAAGTGCCACGTAGATACCAAAGGTGGATGAGCAACCCTCACACTAGAGATGCTAGTCCTCCTTGAACACTCCATATACCCCACACTGTAGTGAGATATACTTAAAGGGAGCAGTGGAGAGAGCATTGGACATAGAGTACCTGGGTTTGATTCCTAATTCTGTTACTTCCTGTCTGTGTGACCCTGGGCCAATCATTTCCTTTCCTTGGGTCTAGTTTTCACCTCTGAAATGAGGATATTCTCCAAGCTCCCTCTTAATGTTAATTCTATGATCCTAAGCAGAGGTCAGTGGCCCATCATGACTGCAGAAGGCTGATTATGGAAAATGTTTCTTACCTCTTAGCAGAGAGGGAATGGACACGAGGTACAGGATAGAATCCACATTTCCAGACATGTTCATTCTCCACTTTGGTTACAGTTATTTTTTTTTGTAAGGGAGGGCTTTTATTTGGAGTGTGATGGTGGCATACATTCAGGGGTGTGCTGGAGGCAGCCGATATTGTCTTGTGAGAGTCTATTGTCAAATCTTCAGTGAAAATCAGTTGCCAATCAGCAACCACTACAAATTAGGGTTTGAGTTATTGTTTTGTTGATTGTCTAACCTGAAGAAAGTAATAAAGAAAATGTTAAAATGCCTTTTAAACTTAAAAGTGTGTTGTGAGTATATCCCCCCACCCAGCCAATTGTTAAACACTTAGCAACACACCTCCGCATAAATTAGCAGGGTCTAATAGAGATGTTTTTAAAGAGTAATGATTTTTTAAAAATACACCAAAGAAAACATAAAGTTCAGAAGGGCTCACAAATAGAACAATTTTTGTTACAGACAGTAGATGGTACAATAGATTGAGCACTGGAATTGGAGCCAGACAGATTTCAGTTCAAATCTTGCCACTTTACTAGCCCTGTGGCCATGGACAAGTCACTCAACACTATGTAAAAATCAGTTTCCTCATCTGTAAAATGGGTATATAATAAGAGTACCTACCTCACAGGGCTATTGTAAAGTGTTTCGCCAACTTTTAAGTGATATGTCAATGTTAACTATTCTTATGATTTATTTCTTCAATTTAGTATGTGCTTTTTTTAAAAGCCAAATTTTATGTAATAGAAGCTCATGGGTCCACATGTAATCCTTTTGGGGACCTTTTTCACATATTACAAAGTTTTTGCCTAAGTTCATAATAAAAGGATTAAAAACTTATTTTAAGGAAGTTCCCTAGAGCAGGTTCACTGTTAATGTCCTCCTCAGGACATGAAGGTGACCCGGCTTCCTGAAGGCTATGCCTGGTGGTGGTGTAAGACCTAGGCAGTCCTACCAAGTTGGAAAAACTTTCAGGTACAGCCCTGGCAGAGGTGTGTGTGTGTGTGTGTGT
>CM053594.1:57721708-57724208 GCA_028646575.1 Pseudocheirus occidentalis
ATGTGAATCTAGCCCTCTAGGGGTGGAAGGCCCCAATCTTCCTTGGTGGAGACAAGGGAAGTCTGGCATCTTTTGTGATGTTGACTGATAGGAGGGAGGGCTTGTGAGCAGGATGGAAGGGAACAGGACCCACTACAGTCCTCTTGGCAGGAGGAGCTTTGGTCTCTACCTTCCCTGGGACCCAAAATCTCAGCTCTGCCAGGGGCTGGGCCCCCTTCGGACCCTCAGTAATAGAAGAGTGGGAGCCTACTTGCTCCCCCACTGTTCCAGAGGAGCAGATAGAGCACAAGTGGACCTTGATGGGACACAGATTGGCGATCATTTCCCAGGGAAATTGTGGCTCCTTCTTTACCTGATGGAGAAATGAGGTCATTTTTCCAATTCAAGTCATTCTCTTTCATACATAAAAAGTGGCAAGTGTCTCTTTCCAGAAATCTAAATTGAAAGTAAATAGGCACCCAGCAATTCTAGGTGATCAAACCGTCTATTCCGCAGTGTCCTGCTACGATATTTATCTTGCCCTTCTTAGGAGTGTGGCCTGTCTTCCTGTATTATTAGGGTAATGCATTTGCCTAACCCGCATTCAGGCTGCCCACACTTTTGATGGTTCATCTCCCTGAGCTGCCAGTGATATGAATCACAAAGCACAGCAGAGAGAAAATAGGACTGAATTGTAGTCCGAAGGTCCTGGGTTCAAATCCTGAGTCTGTTCCTCAGCAAGCCACTTTTCTTCTCTCAGCCTGTTTCTTCATTTGTAAAATAAGGGGGGTTGGGCTAAATAGCCTCTTAAGTCCCTTCTAGCTCAGCTCTGCTTTATCCTAAGGTCCTTCCTAATGCTCTCTATGTTCTAAGATCCTTGCCAGCTCTAAAATTTTATGATTCAATAAGTCAGAAGGGATCGTTTTTCTTTATTGGGAATGTTTAAACCGAATGTCTCACAAATGTCACTGCCATGGGCTGATTGTGAGCTCTTTGAGAAGGACAAGAGGGATCAGCTGTGTCGGACGGATCACAGGACCATCCAGGGACCCTCATCTTTCTTGTGAGTCTCCAGGTCTTAGTGTGAGCATTGTCGCAGCCCTCTCCCCTCAGCCTCCCACCCTTAGATGATCTCACACAGCTAAGCAGCCCCTCACATACGCCTTAGGGAAACATCCAAAGATCTAGAGAAAGGCAGAAACAGAGACACAGAAGGAGAGGAGGAGAGCAGAGAGAAGGACAAAGAAGGCCCAGAGAAAGAGACAGAGAGACACAGAAGGATAGAAGGGGAACAGAGACAAGGATAGGGAGGGCCTGGAGAGAGACAGACAGAGCCAGAGACACAGAAATGAAAATGTAGCGTGGCAGAAGGGCTCAGAGAACAGAGAGAGGACCCCCCCCCCAAAGTGACACAGGACACATGGAAGGAAGGGAGGAAAGGAGAGATAGAGGGAGAGCAGAGGGAAGGACCAAGATGATCCAGAGAAAGGAGCAGAGGAAGAAAGGAAGAGATGGACAGACAGACAGAAAGACTTTGACAGAGACAATATTAAGACAAAGGAAGGAGCTGAGAAAGAGGTAGTAACAAAGAGAATATAGTTTTCCATTGGTCTCCTGTTCTCTAATCTATCTCCATTATATTCTTTCTGCATGGGCCACCAGACCCATCTTCTCAACTCCTGTCCTGTAACTCAAGAATTTTCTGTAGCTCTCTATGGTCTATGAGCAAGCAGGAACTCATTGACCAGACCTTGGAGGCTTTCCACAATGAGATAAGTACTGTCTGCTCCATTCTTTCCTGCCTGGTCCATATCCTCCTCTTCTGACATACCCTGATTATTTCCACCTCTCTTCCATTGCATGGGACCTTTCTTCTCCCTTCCCCTTTCTTTACTCCCACTCCTCAAGGGCCAGCTCAATCTCCCACTTCTTTTTTTTTTTGAGTGGGGAAAGCAAAAAAATTGGGGTTAAGTGACTTGCCCAAGGTCACACAGCTACTGTGTCAAGTGTCTGAGGCCAGAGTTGAACTCAGGTCCTCCTGACTCCAGAGCCACTGCTCTATTCACTGTGCCACCTAGCTGCCCCATAAGCTCCCACTTCTAAGAAGGCTACAGCGACTACCTGAGGCTACAGTGATGACAGAATGACTTTGCATAGAAATCATTTCTGTGTCTGATCCTTCTCTTAGATTTTGTGTGGATCAGTTTCTTCATCTGCACAATTAGATGATTGGGCTAAGTAATCTCTAAGGCCCATCTCTAGCATTCTGGGTTCTATGATTCCTTTCAGCTCTAGCATTCTGTGTTCTGAAGGTCTTCTGAGCTCTGATATTATATTCTGGGGGTTTTCCCACTTCTTACATTCTGTGTTCTAAGGGTCCTCCCAGCTCTGACAGCCTGTGTTCTAAGTACCTTACCAGTTTTGGCATTCTGTGTTCTGTATTCTAAGGGCTGTCTCAGTTCAGACATTCTATGGTTCTATAATTCTAAGATTTTCTTAAGATGACCAATAGATATAAGGC
>CM053594.1:57729208-57795826 GCA_028646575.1 Pseudocheirus occidentalis
ATTTCAGATTACCTGGTTTGTTTAAGGAAAATATATATATATATATATGTATATATGTGTATATATATATAAAAGAAAGTGAAAACTGAGCTACCTTCATGCCTGGGCCTTCTTGTGCTTACTCTCTCTGAATCATCCCAGAGAAACTCACTCAAAGTACACTGACCTGGGAAGACAAGAGGTCCCCAAACTAGACTTTTTCCTCCAATACTCCTTGAGGTTTTTGGATCCTGGCTGTATGACAGGAAAAGATACTTCCCATCTAGCAACTTCAAGTTCCTTGTCCTTCTGAGAAGAGTTCAAATGCTTAGGGTAAGGCCAAGAGGTTAGGACTAACAGTCCTTTGCCTTTTGACTCACCAAGTGACACTGGAAAGGAACCTTTTCCTCCAATAGCCTTCTAATTTTTGACATCAATTTTATAGGCAGGAAACCAAAGTTTAAAGGGGTTGTGATTTGCCCAAGGTCACAGAGCTAGTAAGGAATCCCAGCGGCCACTCCCCTACCCTGTGTTATCTTGCTAGGACCACAAAAATGGAAGAGACCTTTGAGGTCATGTGATCTAGCCTTTTTATTGTACAGTTGAGGAAACTGAAGCCCAGACAGAGGAGTAACTTCTCAAATCCACAAAGAAAGTTTGTGACTCAAGTAGGATGAGAATTGAGGTCTTTCGATGCTCAGTTCAATGTCCAGTGAAGCTGCAAATACAGCTTGGGACCAGGTTGTGAAGGATTTTAAAAGAAGAAGGAGAAGAAGAAGAAGAAGAAGAAGAAGAAGAAGAAGAAGAAGAAGAAGAAGAAGAAGAAGGAGAAGAAGAAGGAGAAGAAGGAGGAGGAGGAGGAGGAGAAGGAGGAGGAGGAGGAGGAGGAGGAGGAGGAGGAGGAGGAGAACAACAACAACAAGAACAAAGCAAGAACAAGAAGAACAAGAACAAGAAGGAGGAGGAGGAGGAGTTTATATTTATATTTGATCCCAGAGGCCAATAGTAAGTCAATGGAGTTGGGAAGTGATGTGGACAGATCATCACTTAAGGGACATTGGTTTGGCAGCATCATGGAGGGTGTACTGAAGTAGGGACAAATGAATTAAGGAGATCAGTTAGGAGGTGATTATAATGATCTAGGGAAGAGGTGGGGAGAGCCTGAATTAAGGTATTATCTGTGTGTGTAGAGAGAAGGGGTCAGTTGTGAGAGATGCTTTGGAAGTTGGAAATGGCAACACTTGACAACAGATGAGTTAATAGAGCAAAAGATGGTGAGGAGCAGAAGATAGTACTAAGGTTATGAACCTGGGAGACTGCAGAAATGGCAGAGCCTTTGAGAGAAATAGGGAGGTTTGAAAAAAGAAGAGGTTGGGGTGGGGGAGATAATGAGTTTGTTTTGGATGTGTTGAGTTGGAGATGCCAATGGTGCACCCATCTAGCTTGAGGTCTGTCCAATAGGCAGTTGGTAACGTGGGGTTGAAGCTCTGGATAAAGACTGGAAATCCATATTTGGGAATTATTGATGTAGAGACTATAGCTAAACTGGTGGGTGTTGATGAGTTCACCAAGACAGAGTGTAGAGGGAGGAGAGCAGGGGGCCGAGAACCTGACGTTAGATTACATTCCACTGCTCACAGAAGATTAGAGCCAAAAGTCTGCTTCAAGGCCCAAGTACATGACTCAAGATCATAGACTCTAGAACTGGATGGACTCTTAGATCAAGCCCACCCTCCTCATTTAATAGCTAAAGAAAGTGAGGCACAAAGAGGCCAGTGTCTGGTACATACTAAATACCATATAAATGTTAGATGGCAGCTAGGTAGTGTAGCAGATAGAGCCCTGAGCCTGAAGTCGGAAAGCTTCATCTCTCTGAGTTTAAATCCAGCCTCAGACACTTCCTACCATAGTGACCCTGGGCAAGTCACTTCACCCTGTTTGCCTCAATGTCCTCATCTGTAAAATGAGTTGGAGAAGGAGACGGCAAACCACTCCAGTATCTTTGCCAAGAAAACCCCAAATGAGGTCACAAAAACGTGACAGAAAACAACTAAACAATAAAAAAGCTAGCTATTATTAAAGTCCTAGCTTCTATTTGAAGTTTTTCCTGATCCCTTTAACAATGAATGCTTTCCCTCCTTAGCTCTGTTGGGCTTATTCTCTTTATGTATATTCTGTATGTGCTCATATTTACATGTGTGTACACATGAATATATACATACATGTATACATGCACAAACATGTGTACTTATTCTCTCCCCTATTAGAACATAGCTCCTTAGGAGCAGGCCTGTGTCATTCTTTGTAATTGTATGCCTAGAGCTTAGCACAGTGCCTTGAACATCAGAGATGATCAATCAAAGTTTACTTATTGATTGATTGAAAGTCCTTGAGGGCAGGGCTTTCTCATTCTTGCCTATGTATCTCTAGCACCTAATTCAGTAGGGGATTAATAAATACTTGTTGAATGGAATGACTCTACCATCCCATGTACTGACCTTGGGCAGTGATATTAAAAGACATTTATCAAGTTTGGTGAGCACTCTCCATATTCTGTTTAACTTGAGTCTTTAAAAGGACCCTGTGAAGTAAGTTTACAGCTATTACCTCTCTTAAGGTTCGCTTCTAGCTTCTCTGTATACAATCTGTATGTATCTATGTATCTATACATACTTATATATGTATGTAGCTATCATATTAGATATATTTATGTATCTAACATTTATATGTATCTATAAATAGTATCTCCCCTGTTACAATGTAACCTCCTTGAGGACAGGGATTGTCTTTTGCCTTTCTTTGCAGCTGTTACCCTTAGCACAGTGCCTGGCACACCATAAGGACTAATAAATGCATATTGATTGATAGTGTTCTCTTTACAGATGAGGAAACAGCCTCAGAGTAATGAAGTGACTTGCTTATGGGCATATTGTTTCAGCATTAGTATCAGCACTAGTATCAACAGTGAGATTTGAGCCCAACTTTCCCCGGATTCTGAGTCTTGTGCTCTATCCACTCTACCATGGGATTCTCAAGTGCTTTCTCCTCTCTGAGCCTCAGTTTCTCCATCTTGAAAAATAGGGAGATTTGATTGGATAACCTCTAGAAGTCTATGAAGGACCCCAGTCTCCACTCACTGCCCTGGGTCTTATTCAAATCACTTCACCTCTTTGAGTCTCAGATTCTTCATCTATCAAATGGACTAGGTGATCTCTAAGAGGGTCATAGATCTAAGGCAGGAAGGAACCTCAGAAATCCTCTATGGAGAAAGGAAGGTAATACAGTAGATAAAATTTGGGACTTGGAGTCAGGAAGATCAGAATCCAAATCTAGCTTCAAATACTTAGTAGCTGTGTGTGACCCTGGTTAAGTCTTTTAACCTCAGTTTCCTTAACTGTAAAAAGAAGTTAAAAATAATATCTGCCTCCCAGTATTTTAAGGATCATATGAGATGATATTTAGGTATATAATAGGTGCCTGATAAATGCTTATTTCCTTCCTTTACCTATTCCTTCATTTTACAAGTGGGAAGACTGAGGCCCAAGACTGAGGAGGCTTGGTGAGGTCACACTGGTAGTGACTAGCAGAGGCAGGTTTCAAAGCCAGAGCCAGACTTGCTTCCTTCGTGTCCCCAGTCAGGACCCCTCATGCTGCCCCTGGACCATGGGGCTGAGAGTTGGGCTCAGGGCAGGGGCTTGTTCTCTCCCATCCTAGGCTGCTGGCATGAACGTCCTTTGTTAGCCAACATAGGCCCTGCCAGGTAATCGCCTTGGCTTTCCCTAATGAGGTCTAAGTGCAGGGTTAATTCTGCTTTCTGTGGAGGAAGATTAAGCAGAAGGCAAACTGAAGAACTTGCCCACCAAAGTGATTTCTCCAAATGCTCGGGTTTAGAGCTTTGAAATTCAATTAACTCTGACTCAGCCTGTTGTTCCTCTCTGGCGTGGCCACAGCTTGAAACAGTCGCTGCTGTTCTTTAATGCAGAGGGGAAAAGCAGGGCCCGATTTCGAGATTTCCTCTTAAATGTGTTTTGATTCTCTCACCATGTCAGAATGTTGAGAATCCGTGACAAGCAAAGGAGGGTTTCCCAAAGTCAAAGAGGGAGCCCTGGGCTCTGAGTGTGGGTGCACAAAGACATCGTGAGGTTAGGGCAGATGCTGAAAAATAGAGCCAGCATGACACACTGGGGACTCACCCTCTTTGCCCTGTCTTCAGCTTGGTTCTACTGTTGGAGGGGTGGAAGGGATGGAGGAGGAACAGATCCAGAACCTACTTTCAGAAAGCTCCTGCTTTGGACAGGATTAAGGAAACGCAGACCCATTCCCTCCCCTCCCAGGGAGGGGCTCCCGTTCTAGCATAGGGGGTTAGAGAAGAAACAGAGCCTGCCCTCAGGGAACTCCTCTTTCTGGGGGAGATAGACAAGATGCAGACTCAGCCTCAGCTCTCAGGGAGTACCCATTCTGGAGGGGTAGGGAGGGAAAAGACCCTGGTCTTGCCCTCAATGAGTTTTGCTCCACATCAGAGTAAGAGAAAAACAATTAATTAGAGAACAACTGGAGACCATAAGGCCTATAGAGGATTGGCCTTGCAGTCAGTAAGACAGTTCTGCCTTTGTCATACACTGGCTCTGTGACCTTGGGTAAGTCATTGAATTTCTTAACATTCCAAGTAACTGTTTAAGAATCTAAGCTACAGATGAGTTGCTAGTCTTCCTTTATCAGAAGAGATAACATGTGGAGAGACAGAGACAGAAAGAGAGACAGAGACAGAGAGGGGGAAAAGGGAGAGGAGAGAGAAAAACAGATGGAGACAGAGAGAGGAGAGAGGGAGGAGAGAGGAAAGAAGGGGAGGAAGGGAGGGAGAGAGGGGGGAGGGAGGGAGGGGCAGAGAGGGAGGGGGAGAGAGAGACAGAGACAGAGAGAGACAGAGACAGACAGAGAGAGAGAGAGAGAGAGAGAGAGAGAGAGAGAGAGAGAGAGAGAGAAAGAGAGAGAGAGAGAGAGAATATGTGTAGCAGGCTGATCTTATAGTTTAGGATGATCAGGGGAAGTTTTCTAGAAAAGATGAAATGATGGTGAAACAAAGAGATGGCCCTATTAGGAAGCAGGAGGAAGGAATCAAGAATTTGTTAAATACTGCACTGCGCTGGTAACAAAGGGCATGCATAAAGGATGAGGAAAAGGACAGATAAGGGGGAAGCAGATTGCCTTTGAAAGCTAGACAGCAGAGTTAAGCATCTTGCAGGAAGCAGTGGGGAGCCATTGAAGGTTTGTGAACAGCAGAATGACTAAATGAGTGCTTGAGTTGTTCTTTTTCAATGGGTATTATTAAGGTGATTTTATTTTTTAAATTAAAGGAGGAACTAAGTATCATGTCAATGCTGGAAAATAGTGGGAAGAGTATGTTGGTACCAAGTCTGAAAACAGCTTAGAACTGGTTTCCCAACCCAACTTATATCCCAGTGTAAAACACTGAAATTTTCATAAATGATTTTATAAAGTTACTATCAATATACAGTTAAACTTGCTTTGCAACGGAGGAGGCAATGTGACACACTGAAAAGATTACTGCCTTTGTACAGAGAGGGTCTGGGTTTGAATCCTGTCCCTGAAGTTTATTTTCAATTTGAAGCTGGTCAAGTCACACCCTCTTTGGGCCTCAGTTTTCTCATCTGTAAGATGACGTGGTCGAACTAGATGGCCTCCAGGGTCCTCTATGGATCTTGTTTATGATCTTACTTATATTTAGAAATATCTGTATATATGATTTATAATATATTTAGATAAATTATTTCAAGGTATAACATTATATAACTTGATAAACACTGGATTTCAAGCCCAGAAAACCTGGCTTTGAGTCTTGCCTTGGACACTTACAAACTATATGACCATAAGCAAGTCATTCAGCTTTTCAACCTCAGTGTTCTCACCTGAAAAATGGGAATAATAATAGCACTTCCCTTCCACAGTTGTTGTAAGGCTCAAATGAGATAATATATGTAAAGCATTCAGCAAATCTCAATGCACCATATAAATATAAAATGTTATTATTTTTGTCTATTCATTCCCATTCACTTAACCTCTACCTGTTTCTTCAACTGTGATATGGGGATAATAATAGTACCTACCTTACAGAGTTATTGTGAGGATTAAGTGAGATATTATTTGTAAAGTGCTTAGCACATAGTAGCCACTTAATGTGTCCTTCCTTCCTCCTTCCCTTCCTCCCTCCCTTCTTCCTTCCCTTCCTTCCTTCCTTCTTTCCTTCCTTCCTTCCTCCCCCCTCTTTTCCTTCCTCTTTCCTTCCTCCCTCCCTCTCCTTTCTCCTCCCTCCCTCTCCTTTCTCCTCCCTCCCTTCCTCCTTCCTTTCCCTTTCTTCCTTCTTTCCCCTCCCTCTTTCCTTCCCTCCTACCATCTTTCCTTCCTTCCTTCCCTACACCCATCTTTCTGTCCCTCCCTCACTCCTTCCTTCCTCTTTCCCTCCCTCTCTCCCCTCTTCTTCCTTCTTTCCTTCCTTCCTTCCTTCCTTCCTTCCTTCCTTCCTTCTTTCCTTCTCTCCTCCTCTCACAGTTACTGTGTCCTTCAGTCTTCTGGTTGTCCTTTTGGTTACTTTATATTATTTCATAAAAGTCTTTCCCAAACTATTCATATTCTTTTTGAAAGAGGCTTGCTCTCCGCTCCATAGCCTCTATGTGGCAATTCTTACAACTCAGGAGGTAAGAAACTGGTATCAGAGGGAAGGCAGGAGCTGGGACTAGAAGCTTCAGTATAGAAAGAAGAGGAGGGAGAGAAAGTGATGACCTAGTCCTCTACTACGATGGACAAGCATTAGTGAATTCTTTCCAGGGTTCTCTATACAGGACCATCATGGTTAATGAGATCATTTTATTGAGTAGTTCAAGTGCTGAGCAGGAACGAACAGCAGCTAGGTGCTGGATTTGGAGTCAAGAAGACCAGAGTTCAAATCTCCCTCAGATTTTTTAAATGTGTGACTTAAGAAAAGTCACTTAACCTCCCTTAGACTCAATTTCCCCATCTGGAGAATGGGAATAATAGCAGCATCTACCTTATAAGGTATTTGAGAAGTGGCAGGACACTAATACCCTGAAGGACCCATTATTTTCTGCTGCTGGAGAGGTATAGTTGGGAGGGGGGGGGGAAGAGGCCCAAGGTGGAAAAGTCCCAGAAAGTGCTGATACCCTAAGGCAGCTTGATACAATGAAAAGACTGGTGGGTTAGAAGTCAAAGAACATGGGTTAAAGTCCTGGCTCTACTGCCTTATGACCTTGAGCCTCTGCTTCCTCATCTGTAAAATGGGGGTGGTGGTGGTGGCCTAAATGACCTCTAAGGGTTCTTGTATGACTCAGATTGTGCCAACCCCAGGAAAGAAAAGTGAAAAGTCAGGACCCTTTCCTTATTGAAAACAACCCTGGACTGAAAATGAAATGAAATCAATGAAACTTAATGGAATAAAAGTGAAAGCAAACCAGGCACCTAGGCAGGAGGTGCCTGTAAGGATGGGAGGAGCTTATGTAGAACTTGTTTCTACCTAATTGTTTTCACACTGTCTCCTGTGCTAGACTCTGAGCCTCTGGGGAGCAGGGACTGTCTCTTGCCTTTCTTTGCATCCCCAGTGCTTAGCACAGTGCCTGGCACAAAGCTGGTGCTTAATAAATGCTTATTGTCTGACTGATTGACTGTGGGGCCCCCAGCAAGTCACGTAATCTCCCTGAGCCTCAGTGTCCTCATCTGTAAAGTGCCTGTGATGGTTAGTGATCTCAGAGGGTCATTGGTAAGATCCAAGGGAACAAAAACATAAAAATGCTTCGCAAACTTCAAAGTGTTAGAGCAATACCAGATGTCATTAACTCTAACCTTGACAAAATTCTACCGCAGAAGAAGAACAGAGGATTTTGCTTTGGGTTTTTAGACTTTGGTTTTGTTTGGTCATGTCCGGCTCTTTGTGACCCCATTTTCTTGGCAGAGATACTGGAGTGGTTTGTCCTTTCTCCAGCTCATTTTACAGATGAGGAGACTGAGGCAAACAGGGTTAAGTGACTTGTCCAAGATTTTAGGACTACTAAGTGTCTGTGGCTAGATTTGAACTCAGGAAGATGAGTCGGCTTTACTGCACGCCTAGCGCTCTATGCACTATGGCACCACCTAGTGGCCCAGGCTTTTGGTATCCTATATTTTGCAAACCTTCAATCTATAGCTTGCTAGGTGGAAACCCTGGTTTGGAGATACTGTAAAGGGAGGGATTTGATCTCAGCCCTCCGGATGGTTGGTGTGATGGTTGCCTCTCTCTTTTGGGAAGAAAACAGCTTGAGTTAGGACGGGGCATGAGAGGAAAGCAGGGCCAGAAAACCATTTCCTCAAGGGCCATGTCTCTGAGTATATTGGAACTTGGGGAGACAGGTAGACTGACAGGCAACCCTGTAAGGAATCAAATGTGACAAATATAAGCAAGTCACTTAAACTTTGTTTGCCTCAGTTTCCTTAATTGTAAAGTAGGGATAATAACAGCCCAAATCTCTCTGGCCCGTTGTGAGGATTAAATGAGATATTTGCAAATCAAGTACTTGGTACGGTAGTTGGCACATAGTAGGCGTCATATAAATTCTTGTTTCCTTTCTTCATCTGGAAAATGAGGAGATCAGACTCTATGGCCCCTTCCAGGTGGAGATCTATGATCTCCCTTTCCCCATGGTGTCATTCTGCAGCCTCCAGAGCTCTACATGGGACTGGGTGCCTGAAAACCATGAGTTTGTGTGAGACAAAAGGAGTTCAGAGTCTGAATCTAAGGTCAGAAAAGGTGTTTATTCTTCCTCATGAGAAAGGACCCTGTCCCTGCCGCCCACTTGACAGCAGGGAAAGAGTGACAAGTAGGAACCAGCCAATGATTTTTATAGTAAACCTAACCCCCCCCCCCAACTGGCCTTCACTCTCATTGGCCAGGGGAGCCGACCCATGACCCAAGCACGGGAATCTCTGAGACAAAGGACCTGGAAACATGTGGGTGTCCAATGAAAGCAGTCTTAACCTTATTTGGCACATCTTCTGCTGAGCTGGCTCTGGGGGAGGGTCTCCATTGCTCTAAACCCCAGGTTACTTGAAGGTCAGGTGACCTAAACCTAGGCCTAGTGAATTCTGAAGCCATTCTAGATTTGATTTTTCAGAATGGGGAAACTTTGCTATAAATTATCCCTCACAAGTTCAAGTGCTACATTCTCTCGTCAGGGCATTTTTTTAAACCTGGGGGTCTCTAAACCTTAAATATAGACAGACAGACAGACAGACAGACAGATAGATAGATAGATAGATAGATGATAGATACATAGATATAGATATAAATAGATACAGATATATAGATAATTTTTTTCAAAATAATTCATTTCCTTTGTTATACTACGATTTTTTTTGGAGAACCTTTGTTCTCATTCATTATATGGAACTGCTGGTCTTTTCCTGGACCACTCAGAGAAATGGGGAGAACAAGTCTCCTTTGGGGCCAAAAGAAAGACTCCTTTTTTTTTTCCGGAGCCTGCCATGTTGGAGTCAGTAAGAATTCCTGGGATGGGGGGTGGGAGTTGGCCAACACCGCCCCCAAAGAAGTTATCAAGGACCCTTCTGTAGGTATTCTCTTTCCCCAACATCTCCTCCCCGCTCCCCCTGCCCCACTCCACCCCATTCCAGCAACAGAAATCACTTCAAGACTCAAGGTTGCAGTCAGTCTGAACTGTAAGCATTTTAACTAAAAGAGAACATCTCTGTGGACAGCTCCACGCTAGAAACCTCCCCGCCACCGAGGCAGCTGCTCCTATTGGATGACTGTTGCCCTCCGGCAATCAGTGTCTGGAGAGCTCAGCCAGCTCTGCTTCTGGGAGTGCAGGAATTAGGCAGATGGGGAGGGAGGATGAGTGGTGGCCAGCTCTGTTTTCAGAGTCTGTTAAGAGACTGCAGAAATCATTCTGTCCAGCTCTGGTCCCCTGGGAGAAGAAGGGAAACCACAGGATGGGACATTCTTATCATCGTTACACGGAACTTCAAGGTGTAGTTTTGTTGTTTGACCTTCCTTCTTAAAGAGAACCATGATATCTGGGAGGCGATGCCTTGAGATGCAAGTGAATTGGATTTAAATGTGGGAGGGGCAGCTAGTTGGTGCAGTGGATAGAAAACTGGCCCTAAAATTGGGAGGATAGGAGTTCAAATCCAGCCTCAGACACTTATTAGTTGTGTGACTCTATTTATAGAGTTGTTTTGGAGCACCTAGGTGACACAGTGAGTAGAGCACCAGCCGTGGAGTCAGGAAGACCTGAGTTCAAATCTTGCCTCAGACACTTAACACTTACTAGCTGTGATCTTGGGTGAGTCAACCCCAATTGCCCGGCCTTCCCCCTCCAAAAAGACTAAAAAAAAAAAAAGGATTTAAGTGTGTGAGTGCTGTGCAAAGTCACTAGTCTCACTCTCTCCTCTAGAACCATCTGGGTCCAGTGGCAAACTATAGATCAGTTCTACCAGAGATGGCCCCCAAGGTGTAGCAAATAGAGGGACTCGGCCTTAGAGTGAAAAATACCTAGGTTGTAATCTCACCTTTGGCACCTACTGGCTGTGTGACCCCCCCCCCAATCCTTTAACCTCTCATTGCCCTTGGCAACTCTCCAAGACTGGCTGCAAGTTGTAGAGGAGGCGCTAGCTTGCCTTGGTTGATGGAGTTTCCTTTGAGTTGTTGTTCATCCTTCCTTTCCAAAGAGGACCAATGACACCATGAGGGTGGTGTGTTGACTTGTGAGTGAATTGGATTTAAGTGAGGCAGGGCTGTGCAAAGTCATCAGCCCCAGGGTATCCTTCAAAGTCACTGAAGTCCAATGGCAAGACTTAAGTTAGGACAACTGGAGACGACCCAGGCCTCTTATGGGAGTTCCCAACTGTATATCTTTTAAACTACAAGTCCAATTCCCCTCCTTTAAGATTTACAAAGCACTTTACCTTAGATATCTCATTAGACTTGCACAACAAACTTGTGAGATAGGTACTATTATATTATACTCATTTGACAGATAAAGAAACTGAGGCTGGGAGAGGTTAAATGATGTGCCCAGGATCACAAAACTAGTCAGATTTAAACCAGAACCTGCCAGAAGCCAAGTTCAGGACCCTAACCACTGCACCGTGCTGCTTTCTGGTATTATTTATTTATTTATTTTTGAGCCCTCAGGCTTAGAGGAATGGGGAACCAGGGTGGGAAAAAGGCAGAAAGCCAGAACATAGAATGGTAGGATTAAGAGGGATCTTCAAGCACAGAAACTAGAACATTAGAACATAGAGGATTAGAAGCCATGCAGATCATTCTCCCTCCCCACATCACTTCCATTTTAGAGATGAGGAAACTGAGTCCCAGAAAGGAGGTCCAACATGCCAAAGGTCACACAGTGAGTTGTTGGTGAAGCTTGAATCAGAACCCAGCACTCCTGACTTTAGGCCCAGAGACAGTGAAAGTTGGAAATACTGTAGAAATTCATGAAAAGTTTATCTCCTTATGTGGTCATGCAGAAAGACTTGGACTGGGCACCCAGAGAATTAGGTTTTGATGACAGACCACACTTACTGTGAGCAAGTCCCTTTTCCTCTGTAGGACTCAGTTTCCTTGGCAAAATGCGGGGTTAGACTACATGGGCCCCAAAGTAACTTCTAACATTCTCAGTACATTTTTTTATACAACTAATGTGGGAATTTGTTTTGCCATGTATATGTATGTGTATATGTACGTGTACATATAGATACACACATATATAGATATAGACATCAGAGATTTGGGGGTTTTTTTCTCTACGTGAGAAAATGTAGGAAGAGGGGAGCTAGCGATAAAGTTGCCAAAAATAAGAAAGAAAAGAGGGTTATTGAAAAATGTTTTTGAAATGCACATAAGAGAACAGAAGGAAGAACAGACAAGCAGGTCAGTTCTGAAAATAAGAAAAGTTGAATTTATTATATACTTCTAAAAAGTAAGCTGTGGATAATAGAGATTTGCAGCTTTACATACAACCCTCTGTTTTTATTCTGATTGTGTATATAGACATGCTCATTTTCATTGATTTTGTTAAATTCAGAATTTTAAATGATGAACGAAAGCAACATTCTGCCCTGGGTAGATGGACTGGACTGGTAAGATTTGATGATGCAGAGATGAACAGGGGGAATGGGATGGGGTTGAGTATTGCAGAGATCTCCTTTGTCCCTTCCTGCATGAGTCAAAGAATATGTATGCCTGTTCTTTATTAGCTAGGATAAGTCAGTCTGCCTGATAAATGTTCTTTCCTTATCTGCAAAGCTGGTGAAAGAGCCCTGTGCCCTTCCACTTGAGCTATGGTATCTAGAATCTACCTTTCCTCTTGAGTCTGCCTTCCCTACATTCAGTAAGGTTGCCCCATCATGGAGCATGCCATGTTGTGCTCTGCACTATCCCACAAGGAGCAAATAGACCATCAAGGATCTGCTGCAGTTTCTTCAAAACCCTCAGCAAAAACTGGGTGCCTTCAGCTCAATGATCATTCTATTGCCTAAGGAAAAAGAGTCCCTCCCCTAACCCCCATCTGCAAGATGAGGGTCCTGCTGAACCTGAACAGAATAGTCCAGGATCCCAGAGGTATCACCCAAGATTCTGCCAAAAGTGACCCAGAAGAAGAAATGGGGAGTCCATCTAATGTATATCAGATTACATATAATATAATGTACATGGAATATATAATATATAACATAATGTAATGTAACACATTCTAACATAATGTAACATAATATCATATATATGTATATCTAATCCACATGCCAGACCTGAAGTCAGGAAGATCTGAGTTCAAATCTGACCTCAGATATTTACTAGCTGTGTGACCCTGAACAAGTCACTTAATTCTGTTTGCTTCAGTTTTCACATCTGTAAAATGAGCTGGACAAAGAAATGGCAAACCACT
The DNA here is from genome assembly GCA_028646575.1 of Pseudocheirus occidentalis. NCBI lineage: Eukaryota > Metazoa > Chordata > Mammalia > Diprotodontia > Pseudocheiridae > Pseudocheirus > Pseudocheirus occidentalis. The sequence goes on from CM053594.1 coordinate 57,742,153, forward strand.
CTAGTATCTCTGCCAAGAAAACCCCAAATGGGGTCGAGAAGAGTGGTACATGACTGAAATGACAGAATAACAAACAACAGAAACTCCTAATGTCTATCTTTAGTGTTACTCAGTCCCAGTCTGATAAAGTAAGTGTGGTGTTATGGAAACAACACTGGATATAGGATTGAGGGACCTGGGTTGGACTCCTAGCTTTGCTGTATACCAGCTGTGTGACCTTGGGCAAACGGTTCCTTCTCTCTGGGTCATAGTTATCTCATTGGAAAAATGAAGTTGAATTAGATTAAGAGTTCTTAAGGTTTGGGGTGTCCCTGACTCCTTTGGCCTATTGGACTCCTTCTCAGAATCATGTTTTTAAATGCATGAAATAAAATACATAGAATTACAAGGTATGTTGAAATATAGTTATCAAAATATTTTCTAAAATGAGTTCATAGACCTAGGTTAAGAACTCCTGAACTAGGTGATCTCATATCTTTCTTTGTTGCTCTCATTTGTGTGGTCCTCTAAGGCCTGATCCTGGGCTCTGCCCCCAAACTGATTTGGGACTAAGAGACTACTCCACAAACCAAAGGCCAATGACTAGTGTTCCCATGGGCTGGCAAATGGACAGCCAGAGAGGCTGAATGGGGACAGCTCCCTCTCAGCTCCAGCCAGGTTTTTGTAATGATGAGTCTATCTTCCCTACCAACAATTGAAGCTGACAATTTAAGTGGCTTTTTTCCCCCAGGGACCCAGAAGACCATGATGAAAGCCCCAGGATTGAAAAATGAGATATTTGGACTCCTGATTTAATCCCACAAATGAGACCCAAACAGGTCTTGGCTGATTGAGGGCTAGGGTGTGGTAGACTGGGTGGCCAGGCTTTGCTGGTGGTCGCTGATAAATGCTGAGTTAAAGGCATCACTCGCTTTATCACGATGCTGGTATTAAAAGCACCAGCAAAGTCTCATACCACCAGCTGTGATTCTCCATTCTAACTCACGCTTTGCTCCACTAATCAATCAGATGCTGGTGTGTGGGCTTATCGTTATCGGGTGACTTGGACCTGTGTTCTGATTTCCCTCCTGTAAAATGAAGGGTTGGACTTTGAGGACCTCTAAAGCTCATTCAGCTCAATGGTTCCCCAACATTTTATTTTGGAGGGAGGCACATCCCCCCCCCCAAAGAGACAGATACATCTCTGAATCAAAAGGTCGCAAAATGAATGATAGAGCTAGGAGGAACCTTAGAGATGGCCGTCTTTCCCTTCCTTTGTACAAGCTGATGAAGCTGAGATCCACCCAAGGGAAACGGTCTGCCCCAAAAGTCCCATAGTGAATCAGTCACTGCTTCAGTCACTGATTACCCTAATATCCCCTGACTTCAAATACGGAGCTCTGTCCTCCAAAGTGGGTTGAAAATAACATTCTGCTAGCGGTAGATGGGCTGGACTGGTCAGATTTGATGATGTAGAGATGAGCAAAGGGAACGGGAAAATGAGAATTTCAGGAGCTCTGGAAAGCCAACTTGGGCTATGAGAACCCAGGGCCCCTTCCATTGCCCTTCCAAGTAGCCAAGTGAGACAGTTACAAAGGGAGCAAAGGCCACCTGTATATAAGAGGGAGAGCTAAAAGACGTTTTACAGGTCCGGGAGTCCAGCTCTTTTATTTTAGGAATGAGGTAAGAAGAGAGAGTAACGTCAGGATTTGAACCTAAGTGATCAGATTCCAGATCTAGAACCCTTTCCATATACCGCAGGCTGCCTCCCGAAGTGACCCAACTGCCCAGGAGAAACAAGTGCCCCAGCTCTTCTCCTCTGAGCTAAGATCCCTCCCCCCCCAAACCAAGCCCCTTGAAGCCCATCTGAGCTGCGTTAGACAGGGAGGGAGAGTACGAAAAAAGGCGAAAATCGATGAGCACTTTGTTAGCTTGAGAAAAAGCCAGTGTCTGGGGAGTGGAGGCGGGAGGAGGGAGAGCGAGGAGGTTGGAGAGGGGGAGCGGCCGCGGAGGCAGCCAAGCAGGCAGGGAGGGAGGGAGGACGGCCGGCGGGGCGAACTGGTCGCCCACGAACATGTGGTTAATTGCGATTGCCCGAGAACGCTCGGCTTTGTCGATGGGGCGGAAGTGCAGGCGGCCCAGAATCACCCATTAATCTCCACGTTGTTAGTCAATCAGGCTTCAAAGGGAGAACAGGCATTTTCCTCGCGTGGGGCACGCAAGGACGGCTGGAGGGGAGATCAGACGAAGCATTTTTTAAGTTAATGATGCCCTCGGGGAGCTCCAAGCTGGGGTTCCCGCTTGGAGGATGTCAGCCTGCTGGAAGCTCCTCCTGAGCCGATGGGGCCTGTAGTCCTCTCTCTTCTCTACGTGCCTCTTTGGGGGCAAGAAGATGTGAGTTCGAATCCCATCTCCACTTCGTGAGCAGAGAAAGTCGTTTTACCTCTCTGAGGACTACTTTCCTCATCTGTAAAATGGAGCTAATAATACTTACCCCGTTGACAAGCATTTTGCCTACTCTGTTCCGAGAATGGTGCTCAGTCGGCACTAGGGATACAAATATAAAAGCTAGCCGGTCTCTGCCTTTAGGTGACTACCTGGAGAATACAACCCGCACAGGGGAAGGCAGAGGCCAGGGGTTCTCAACTTTTTTCTGTGTGTCATGGATTTTTCTGGCAGATGGACCCTCCCTTTCCAAATAATATTGGAAATACTTGCAGTTAGAGATTAGTGAAAATAAAAATGGAATTTTTTCCCCATTCAGTTTCAAGGACCCCCGAAATCTAGTCTAGATATCCCTAGAACCCCTGGCTTAGGCAGTCACAGGGATTATGAGTGGAGCCATGGGATCATTGACCTAGGACTGTAAGGGACCTTAGAGGTCATCCTGTCCAATTCTCTCATGTCACAGTTGAGGAAAATGAGGCCCAGAGAGGGCCTTCCCGGAGTAACTTTAGGAAGGTTAGGCAAGGTAGTAAGGGTCAGAACCAAGATTCAAACCCAGTCCTCTGGTGTCAAACAGCCATGATCTCTGGATTCTCAGATTTCTGTGGGGCCCTTTGTCTGAATCTGTTTTATTCCTATGATATGCTATCTTGTCTCATACTTTTGTGAACTTGCCCTATGATCTCCCCAGTACCCCTAGATTGTGAGCTCTTCCAGGGCAGTGTCATTTTGGGGGTCCTTGTTTCCTCAGTGTCCAAAACAGGGAGTCTTGCTCATACATATCAGATACTTTACAAATGTTTAATTAACTGAATTCAGCTGGGGACCAGGGTTAAGTCTGAGAGGAAGCCCTAGCTTTTTAAAGGGTCAGGTAAGAACCCAGGGGCAGAATCATTCAAGAATGTGGTGGGGGATGTTGAGGGGACCCCAGAACACACTGGTGAGAAATTCTAATCTGCAAGGCTGTTCTAGGAGCAGCAGAGGAGGTCAAGAGCTAAAGTTTTCTAAGGGGAGCTGTTTGAATGAGGCTTAAAATATTTAGTGAGAGGGGGTGGCTATGTGGCCTCAGATACAATACAAAACTAGCCATGTGACCTCAGACAAGTCACTTAACCCCAGTTGTCCTACCTTTCCCCCCTAAAAAGCAAAAAAACAAAAACAAAAACAAAAACAATTAGTGAGAAACATCAGGTAGTATTTGCTTGAGCACTTTACTAAACACCTGCCCCTGAGAAGGGGAAGGATGTATTAAAGGATAAAAGAGAATTTTGGGGCAGCTATGTGGTACAGTGAAAAGAGCACTGGCACTGGAGTCAGCAGGACCTGAGTTCAAATCCAGCCTCAGACAGTTGATATACTTACTAGCTATGTGACCTTGGGCAAGTCACTTAACCCCAACTGCCTTGCCTTCCTCCCTCAAAAAAAAAAAAGAGAATTTTGCCTTAATTATGGTGCTGCCACCTGCTTCTTTTAACCTTCTCCCCATCTCAGCCAGGTTTTCCAAAAGGTATGGCCTTCAGCCTTGGGACTCATTGTGTGTGTGTGTGTGTGTGTGTGTGTGTGTGTGTGTGTGTGTGCTGAAGCAGGAAAATCCCAGCTTGTACAGGAAGTCAGGAACCCTGAATTCAAGTATCAGTTACTCCAACTAACTTATTTTATGACACTGGGCAAATCTCTTCTCCTCTCTCTGGGTCTCAGTTTCCCCACATGTAAATTGAGGGATTAGTAGATAAGATGGTCTCTGATGGCCATTCAAGCCCTTGGAGACTCAAAGGTGACCTCCAGGTGATTCAGGCAGGTATCATGGTGTTGTGAGAAGTCTGTTGTACTGGGAATCAAGAGAGACCCAGGCTGTATGACCATGGGCAGGTCACTTCTCTGGGCCTCAATTTTCTCATCTGTTAAAAAAAGGAGAATATTATCTGATGTACCTACTTCATAAGACTAGTGAGGATCAAGTGAGGTAATGTGTGTAAAGAACTTTGTAAGCTTTCTTATTAAATACTAGGACCTCCTTAGGTCGAGAGTCGCCATCTGCCTGGAAATGACACCTTCTCTTTTGCTGCTGCTTATATCTGCGACCTTGCCACTTGGGATCCCGATTCTCTGTGTTCTTTCCTTTCTGACTGTCAAAGGGGAGACCCAGAGCTGGCCACTCTCTTTCTTTGTTTTGAATGTAGACACTGCCAGGATTGGCTTCTTCCTCAGACTCTCTGGTTAGATATGGGACCATGACATTCTACTCAACACCTGGGCTTGGAAGTGGAAAATCAAACCAGTTCAACAAATACTTGTCAAGTTCCCATGATGCACTAATGCACTGTTAGGCATTGGGGATACAAAGACAGAAACAAAATAATACCTATCCTCAAAGACCTTATAATCCACTTGGGGTATAGCATGCACATTGACAAATAAGTACTAAATACTTTGAGAAATAAGACAGCAGCAGCAACTGGGGGTAGAGGAAACAAGGAAAGCTTTTTGGAAGACCTAGTCACTGAGCTGAGCCTGGAAGGAAGACAAGGATTCCAGGAAGCAGAGGTGAAGACAGTTCATTCTGGTGGTAGGGGATGGCTTGTGAAAATGCATGGAGAGAAGAGATGGAGTGTGGAATAGAACAGCTGGAAGATCATCTGAACTGGAATGCAGAGGCTGTGGAGGGCAGTGAAGTCAAATGAGGCTGGAAAGGTAGGTAGAGAGACCCCTTTAATTGCCAGACCGCCAAGTTTGTATTCAATCCCCAAGGCAATGGGGAATCATTGAAGCTTTCTGAGCAGGGAGTGGCATGATCAGACCTATACTTTGAGAAGATTCTTTTGGCATTTGTGTACAGAATAGATTAGAGAATTGCAATAACTGGTATCAGGTTAGGACGGTATTATAGTCATTCAAGAAAGATGATGAGGGCCTGAACTAAAGACCAGAACAGATGTTAGGGAGATGGAATACACAAAATTCTGCATTGTGGGGTGGGGGAGGAAGGAAGGGGTAAAAAAGAGTTACAGCAAATGGAACATGAAATTCTAAAACTGAAAGGCAACTTAAATCATTTCAATTCAATTCAATTTAGTTCAACTAACATTTAAATGCCTACTATGGTTAAGGCACTTTGCTTAGGTCTAGGAATATAAAGACAAAAGCCAAGTTATTTCTGCCTTTAAGAACCTGTAAGGTAAGAACCTGCAAAAAAAAAAAAGTTAAAAAAAAGAACCTGTAAGGAAATTCCATTCTATTGGGGGTGGGCAGGGGAAGGGGGACAACATACATGTGAGTAAGTAAATGCAAAGTCATTTCAGAAGGAAGAGAGCTTTAGAGCTCAAGAACATGAAATTTCAGCGCTGAGAAAGCACATTGTCTGTAGAATATCGGAGATGAAAAAGATCTTAGAACGGAGGATATAATTTGGAGGATGCTGTCTACTCCAACTTCCTTATTTTACAGATTGGGCAACTGAGGCCTAGAGGATAGTTGACTTGCCCCAAATCATACAACATATCTGTGCTCCAGTCTAGTATAGAATTTGTTTCCTGATTCCTAGCCCAGAGTTCTTTTTCCAAGCTCAATGATGGTGAAGCAAGTATCAAACCCTTCCTTAAACAGCCACATTCCATTAATGTGACTCTTTGGAACCTCTCCCTCAAGGTGCAGCAAGGCTGACCTTTAAATTAAATAGTATTTCACAGCTGGTTTTGGCTTCTGTTCCATTTGAGGGTGAAGGAGGCTGAGTTGAAAGCCAGGTCTCAAAACGCATTGTCTCACATGCGGTTCAGCTAATGGGTACCTGGCAGTTCTCCCAGGAGTGACTGGTCAGAGCTATCCCAGGTGTCAAGGGACAGGGAGATGATGGTCTGAAGCTGGCTGAAGTTGCCCATCAAAGGTGACTCCAAGAGTTCCTGAGCAGGGGAGAGGTGGTGGCCAGGAGACTATGAGCTTAGCCAGTCCTGTCTCTTCCCTTTGCTTTCCATAGATTTCCTCATACCTTGTCTGTGTGACCTTGAGTCTTTCTAGGCCTCTATTTCTTTTTGGTAAAATGATGTAGTTGGACTAGGTCATATCAGAGGGCTTTCCCAACTCTGTAGCCCATGTGCCAACTCATATTTTGCACAACTCCATCTCTGTAAAGCCTTCTGGTGACAGTATTCAGGAATAGTTTGAAATTGTAATCTGGGATCTCTAGAATGTATGGTTAGATAAAGCAAGTACTTACTCTGCAGCCAGGAAAATAGTGCTAAGCACCAAGAATGCAAATTCAGGCAAGCAAGACACTGCCTGCCCTCAAGGAACTTATATTCTAATGAAGAAAGACAGCATATTATAGGGTCCTAAAAAGTTAAGAAAGGAGTGATGCAGCAGGCAAGGAAAAGAAATTGAAGCTCATGAGAGTTGAGGGGAGCATTATGGTGAAGAGTAGCTGGGTTTCTTCCCAAAATGGCATCCCCAATGAAGAGGCGAGTGCTCCAGGGTAGTCATTTGGCAAGCAAAGAGAATGAGAGCACTGCCCTGCAAGGAAACCAGGAGGGGCAGCAAGAGGAAGGAAGAAATGGTTCAAAGCCAGGGCCACACTGACCAGGAGATGGAACAGAGAGGAATCCTAGGGCTTTTAACCAAACTCAGCCTACAGGTTAGGGAAGACTCCTCCGGGAGAGCTGTGGGTAGGCTGGCATCCTTGCACATAAAGGGGGTGTATATCTTGGTAGGTGTTCTTATGCCAAGTGAAAACTCCTAAAAGGCAGAATTATCTCATTTTTATCCATCTCCAGCACAGTAAAGGTTCCAAAAGTTAGTCTGCAACAGTACTGGGGACTCAGCCAAGGTGTTCTATGTACCCTGCTTACTGTCTGTGACAAGGAAGGGAACCTCGGAAATCTGGAGTAGAAGGGGCTGATTCTGACCCAACCATAGGGGTTACCCCTAGGGGTAGAAGTTCCCGCCTTGGGTGTCTTCCCTCCTACCCGCTGTTACCCCAAGCTGAGATTTGGCCTGACCCATTGTGGGGGGGTGTGGGTGTGGGTGGAGAGCAGGGGAGCTCCATTTCTCTTCTCTCTGGAACACACACACACACACACACACACACACACACACACACACACACACACACACACACACACACACACACACGCCTGATGGGCAGTTGGAATCTCTGAGCCAGGGTTCCACAACCCTACCTGGAAACTAGATCAAGGGATGGGTTCTCGCCCACTAGAAGCCACTGACCAATGGGAACCTAAAACGATGAGGTAATGCATCTCGTTTCATGTAGTTATTGGCCGAGTCCGTTGTCAGTCTAGTTTTGTGCTCCCGGGTCCCCGCTCTGAGCATTACAGAGAAGGGAGGGGAGCAGGGAATCCCAGTCCGAGCTCCTCCTTCTTCTTTGACCCCCTCTTTCCGGTCTCCTCAGACTAAGGATCCCAGCAACTGCGCGCTTGTTCTTTAACCTCCATCCGAGCTTCTGAGAAATGGAGAGAACCCCGGAATCAGGATGCTTGGACACTTCTCCGGGCTTTGTTACTGGCTGCGACTTTGAGCAAGTCACATCCCTGTGCTCCTCAGTTTCCCCATCTGTAAAATAGAGTAGATCAGGGATTCTTTACCTGAGATCTGCTGAACTCCAAAGGGCCAGTGAATAACAATAACTAATATTTATAGAGCAATTTAAGGTGTGCAAAGCACTTTAAATATATTATCTGTTTTAGGGTTCAATGAACTTGGGTGGGGAAAATTCTATTTATATTTTCATTATTCTTTAACTGAAATTGAGCATTTCCTTCCATTATTTAAACAACGTTATTTTGAGAAGGTGCCCACAGGCTTCACCAGACTGCCAAGGGGTTCCAGGACACACACAAGAAATTAGTCTTGAAGCTTCCTCCTACTTCTAACAGCCTATGATCTAAGGTCCCTCCCAGGTTTTTCATTCTGTTTTAAATCCCTTTCCAGTCCTGATATTCTGTGGTTTTAGGGGTGAAGAAAGAAGCAATTTGGTTCTCCCACCTGTAGCTGATGTAATCATAGAGCCCAATCTCTTACATTTGGAAGCAAGGCCAGATATAATGGAAAGAACGCTTTGGTTTATTTTTGTCTTTGTAACCTCTGGTTGCCTCAGTTTCCTCACCTATAAAGTGGGGATGATAATACAAACTTCTACCTACCAGAGTGGTTGTAAGGGGCAAACTAGTTAACTGGAAAACAAAGATGACGAAACCTCATGCACAGCACCTGGCACTAGGTAAACACTAAAGAAATATTAGCTATTATTATTATTACTATCCCCAGTGCCCAAGCACAGTGCCCAGTGCATTTGGTAAGTGCTCAATAAATGTCTGCTGAATTGTATTTGAAGTCAGAGGACCTGGATTTGAATCCTGCCTTTGCCGCTGACCTGTGTGACTTTGGGTGAGTCATTTGACCTTTCCGTCTCACCTGTAAAGTAAATCATTTGGACAGAATAATTTATAAGGTCTCAACTCTAAGTCTATGATCCTATGATCCTTAGACAGGAGACATCATGATGAAAGCCCCACTTCAGTCAAACAGGCCCCACCCAGCTCCCCAACACTGCTCCCTTCAGTGACCCTTTCACATTCTGCCAGCAACCTTGGACCAGGGAGCTGAGCTGCTAGAAACAGCTGGACTCTCTGTTCTCTCCTGCTCTCCTCCACCTTTAGCCCCACCCCCTCCAAACACTGGCATCAGAGAATTCCTGTGGAGGGCATCTGGTCCGTATATCTGGGCAGGAATCTCCACTTTTTCATCTTGTCAAGTGTTCATCCAGCCTTAAATTTAAAGAACTGCACTGATGAGGAACTCACTACTTTTTGAGGATGGGGGTAGGGAGGCAATCTGGGTTAAATGACTTGCCCAGGGTCACACAGATAGTCTCAAGTGTCTGAGGGTGGATTTGAACTCAGGTCCTCCTGACTCCAGCACCAGTGCTCTGTCCACTGTACCATCTAGCTGCCCCTTTGCTACCTTTTCCCATCCATTCCCCTTCCCACTCCAGGCAGCCTAGGATTTTTTTTTTTCAGATTTCCTCCTCCTACTCCCGGTGGGGGTTATTTTTCATGTATGGATTAGATGACCACTGATGTCCCTTCCAGTTCTAAAATCCTGTGATGCTATGGAGTCCACATGGCAACCCTTCACATACTTGAATACAGATGCCTTTGCTTCCTCAGTCTTCCTAAGGTTAAATAACTCTAACTCCTCTACCTGATCCTAAAATGGTCTTCAGCTCCCCTGTTATCCCGGCCACCTTTCTCTGGCTTCACACCAACTCATCAACGTCCTCACTCTAAAGGGGTGCCCAGAACAGAACATACCAGCATCACAGGACCTTACACATAACCTGCCAAAGCCTTCCTATGACAGATAAAGCAACTGAGGCTCAGAGAATCACAGAATTCTAGAGGTAAAAGTTCAGCAGTATTTTCAGAATCATGTGAACTCATAAGTGATAGACCCAGGATTCCAACCTATATTCTCTGATTATTCCAAATTCAGTGTCTTTTCCACCATATGATGCTGTTTCATCAGTACCTTGGAGAGGGTCTGTTGGGGGCAGAAATGGGTGCAGCCAACGACAGATCTACCGCCAGGGCCAGGACAGGAACTGGTTGTTGGGCAGCCACCTCAATATTGGGAGGGACCAGAGGCTTGGCCTCGTGGGAAGTACTGTAGCCAAGCATCAGAAAATCTGAGTCCTGAGCTCTATCTCTGCTATGTGGTGTGATTTTGTACGTCTTTTCTCTTCTTTGATCCTATTTCTGTTTTCCAAATGGGAGTAACAACTCCTGGCCCACACCCATCTCAGGAATATTTGGAGAATCAGAGGTCTTAAGTGATGAGACAATTTGAGTTCACACATACCACACAAAGTATTGTTTTGGCTAATAGTTTTAACCTCAAGAATCAAGCATAAGGAGAATTCTCTAGGGCACTTTCAGGCATGAAAACCTTGCATATCTTTTCATAATTTCTAGGAGGGTAAAGCCAGGGACCAGAGAGGTTCAGTAACTCACTCAAGGTCACACAGCAAGTCATTGAGTGGTGCCAGGACCAGACCCTCAGGCTCCTGCTTCCCCTTCCATTTCTCCCCATCCCTTTCTCATTAGTTATTGCTAGATCTGTTCCAACTTGGGATGAGTGATGGTGAGAGGTGGGAGACAGAATCTCTGCAGTCTTCTGGCAGTAAATCTGCTCCCAAGTGGGGGGTAGGTTGGCTCTGATACCATCAGCCTGGGCCAGGACAGCAAATGGGCAAAGGAAGTGAAGTGGAGGAGGGGAGGCAAGAAGAGCAAGAAAAAGGGGAAAGGAAAAGAAAGGGAGGGAAGGCAAAGTGGTTCATTCATTATGTGACCTTATGCAAACCCCCTCTTTTCTCTGAGCCTCAGTTTCCCCAGCTATAAAATGAAGAGGTTGAACCAGATGATCTCAAAAGTCCTTTCCAGCTTTAATGTTCTATGTATATTCTAAACTTTGATGTTCCATGTTCTAAGGTCCCCTCCAGCTCTGACATTCTATGTTTTAAGGTTTCTTTCAGTTCTGACGTTCTCTGGTCTATGACTTCTAAAAATAATTTAATCACCCTCCTATCAACTTATGGACATAAACCATTGGAATTGGAAGGATCCTTGTAGTCCTTATGTTAAATAAAAGGAAAGAAACTGAGGCCCAGAGAGGGGGAGGGAACAGACCGAGGTCGCACAGCAAAGCCCAAATTGGCAGAGCCCAGACTGAAACCCACCTCTCCTGGCTCTAAGCCTGAGGCCCCTTCCCTCAGAGATTCTGAACAAGTATCTGTATTGTCTCTCGGGATGATGGTGACTCAGACCTGGGCATGATCTAGTCAGCCTGAGATTAGAAGGGGTAATTTCAGCTGTGTGAACTTGGGTCACCTTGGGACCCTTCTCTAGGCCTGTTTCCCAGTCTGGAAAATGGAAGGGGGGGGGCGTCTTTTGATGACTGCTTTCTCTCAGAGCTGGCTGTTCTCTGGTGCCTTTAGAGCTTGGGCATTCTGTGATTCTGCTCAAACCAACAGACATTTCTTAAGCACTTATATTGTGTATGAGGCACTGGTATTACCTTTGCTACAAAGTCAATGAGGAAAAATCTTAAAAGACTAAAGAAATACAAATTATTGTTATTATCTAATGACTATGTCATCACATGTGTGGCCTTGGACAAGCTGAAATCTCTCTGAAGCTCAGTTTTCCCATTTGTTTTGGTGGCACAGTGAAGAGAGCATTAGGCTTGCTGTTAGGAGGACCTGAGTTCAAATTCTGCCACAGACACTTACTGTGTGGCAAGTTACTTCACCTCTGTTTCCTCACTTATCAAATGAGGGATAATAATGGCAACAGCCTTGCAAGTGTTGTTATGAAGATCAAATGAGATTTTATATATATATACACACACACAAATATATATGTATACACTTATATTAGTGTGTGTGTATATATATATGCTCTGCTAAAGTGCTTTCATCTGTAGTACTTAAATTGCTATATAAACATTAGCCACTAACGAAATGATTGCTGAGGCCTCTCTGAGCTCTAAATCTTTGATCTACTATTGTTCTATTTATTAAAGCCAGACTAAGAATACTGGAGAGAGAGAGCAAGCAGAACTGATTGGACAGAGGGTGGGCTGGTAAGGGGAACTCTTTGTCCAGGCCCAGCTTTTCTGCCCAGAATAGAAGGAACTGTCTGTCAGATCATAGGATCATAGATGGAGGGTTAGAAGGGACCTTAGGGGGCCATCAGGTCCAACTCCTCCCCTCAATCTTTCAGACGAGGACACTGAGGCATAGAAAGGTTAGTACAGCTAGTGAGTATCCTAGGTGAGATTTGGATCAAGGACCAAACCACTCATCAGTGCCCTATCCCTCGGGGGAAATGTAGGTAGAGGGTCCAGTTAGTCAAGTAAGACTTTCTGGAGGAGGTAGATAGAGCCTTAAAGACAGGCTTAGCAATAAGCTGTATCCTTCTGATGGGGAGGATGTGATGTGATCATGGTGTGATTGCAATTGTGCTGTCAGAGGGCCTGGGTTGGCATGTCACTAGCCATGCCATGGACTAGCCATGAGCCACTTCTCCCCTAGATGGCTCAGTTTCCTTATGTGTAAACCTAGGAGGTTGAAGTAAATGATAGCTGAGTTTTCTCCCATCTCTAAATCCTACAGTGCTATGAGCCATGTTCTGCAAATCAGAATGCCAGATAAGAGGGAGGTTTTGGGTTGGCGGGTGCCATGCTACAGGAATTTGGTTGCCTGTTACTGGGCAGCCTGCTATGTGTGAGGACTCATTTTGACACAGGCAGGTGGAATCAGCCTGGAACGAGGGAAGCTGGAGTATTGCTGAGCAAAAAGATATGCTGCTGCTTAAATGAGCAGGGGCTTCAGGGATCAGGTGTGGGGAAAGGGATGAAAGGAAGCCAGGAGGGTCAGAGAGACTCCAAAGCTTTTGATTCTCTGCCTAGGAGAAGAGAGAATCTGACCAATATCCTCACTTTTCAGAAGGGGAAACTGAGGCCCAGAGAGAGAATGATTTACCCAAGTTTACATATCTAGTAAGTAATAGAGGCAGAATTAGAACTGAGATCTGCTGACTTTCAATCAAATGCAATCATGTCCCCTGACAAGGCATCTTTCTTCCCAACTCAACATCTCCAATGGAAAGAGCATTGAATGTGGGATCAAGAGGAGTTGGGTTCTAATCCTGACTCTACTTTTTATTATCTGGGTGACTTCAAGCAGGTCCCTTAGCTTCACTTTCCCAGGTTTTCATTTCTTCCTCAATAAAATGAAAGGGCCAGATGAAGTGATCTCTCAGGGCCCTAGTAGCCAGACACCCTATAAGATGAGGGATTCCATAAAACAAAAAGAACCCTTGCCATTGAATCATCCCTGCATTGCTGGAGGAAGTATCCTTAAGATGAGATCACAGAGCAGGTAGAACACTAGAGATTGAGCCCTACCATTCCCGTCTCTTCATTTGCCATGTCTAATATCTTGTATAGGAAGCACTAGGTGGCTCAGTGAATAGAGCACTGCATCTAGAGTCAGGAAGATCTGAGTTCAAATCCAGCCTTAGGTACTTGCTAGCTGTGTGACCTTGGGCAAGTCACTTATCCTCTGTTGTTTGCCTTAATCCACTGGAGAAGGAAATGGCAAATCATTCCAGCATCTTTGCCAAGAAAACTCCATGGACAGTACAATACATGGGGTCATGAAGAGTTGGACACAACTGAGCAACAACCCCAGTTATTTGCATTAGAATGTGACCTCCTGGAGGACAGGAGCTTTGTTTTTGCCTTTCTGTGTATCCCCAGTGGAGCAGTGCTCCCAAAGTCCAGGGACCAGGTGGATTGTTTACCTTTCCTGACTCTACTGTTCTGGCTCTGGGGGAAAGTGAGAATGGAGAAAAGCCCCATCTCCTCCTGTCTCATCATCTGAACTGGTGCCTGTTTGGAGTGAGGAGACTGAAGAGGTGAACAGGCACTTCGGTCAGGATGTCCCTGCCTAATCAGTGTTGAGAAACTCTACCAAACAGAATCATGGCCGTTCATTCATTCAATGGATATTTGTTTTCATCTAAATTTTTATTGTTATCCTTGGGTTTTTTTGGTGAGTTCTCCCTGGAACCTTCAATTTAAGGAAGGGCCCAAACCAGTCTATTCTCTAGACTCAGCAAGCTCATCTCCCTGTTTATGTGTTGTCTTCCTTCACTAGACTATAAGCTTCTTGAGGACAGGGGCTATCTTTCTTATCTGTGTTTGTATCCTTAGTGGTTAGCATAATGACTATTACATACTAAGAATTCAAGAAATGTTTTTTGATTGATTAATTCTCCCATATTTCTTCCTCTCTCGAATTCCAAAGAGCCATCTCTTATAGCAAAGAAAAATTTCTTAAAGAAAAAAAGTAATTAGAAGAAAAACTCAATAAGACCAGTCACTTTAGTAGTTTAAAACTGCTCTAGGGGCGGCTAGGTGGTACAGTGAATAGAGCACCCGCCCTGGAGTCAGGAGTACCTGAGTTCAAATCCGGCCTCAGACACTTAACACAAAAAACTAGCCATGTGACCTTGGGCAAGTCACTTAACCCCAACTGCCCTCCAAAAAGCAAAAATAAAAAAAAAATAAAAATAAAAAAAATAAAAACTGCTCTAGTATTTTTGCCATAGCCTGTATAAGCAATGTTCTACACTGGTGGTCCTCTCACCTCTGCGAAGGAGCTGAGACCACAGATTTAAGGTTGTTTGGGATCTTAGAGACCAGACTTGTCAGAGAAGAACTCTGATTTGAACCCAGGCCTTCCAACTCCAAATCCAGGGATATTTCCACTATTCCATATCTAGTGTGAAAGTGGTTAGTTAGTATTTCAACATTCTATGAAGGGAATGGAGGAAATTTTAGGCTTAGACAATAACCTGAGTAAAGCCACAAGGTAGGGGAGGGAGGAGACACTGCATAGCGTGTTCATGAGGCAGGTAATTCATCAGCATGGATACATGGAAAGGAGGAATATGAACTGACTTTAGAAAAGCAGAGTGATATTCCATTGTGGGAAGCTTGATTTCCAGGGGAAAGAATTTGAACTTGACTTGGAAGGAAATAGGGAGCCATGGAAGGCTCTTGAAAAGAAGGGGACAATCACAAGTGCCAAGAATGATGAAGCCAAGTCTAGTTCTACTGTATAGGCAACTCCTGATTTAGCCTATGCATAAGGCTATTTGAGTACAGGACACAGCCCTCCAACCAGTTTTAGCCTCAGTCTTGGCCTTTCACACCACAAATTAAGACTCCTCCCTTCCCTTTAATTACACCGTAGCCAAGTCTTCCAACTCAGCAATTCAAGGTGGCATTGGAGAGAAATAGCTCCCTTTAGCAGAGCTGACAGCTAATTTGTGTAAAGTTTAATTACAGCTAGCATTAATTAACTGGCAAAGTGTTGCAATACCAGAGTAGGGCCATCTGTGCTTAAAAACCACCTCCCTCCCCCCTCCCCATTTTGGCCCTAATAGTTTGGCTTCCGAGGTGGTGACTGTGGTAGGTGTGGAGAAAGCCCCAGGGGGAGGAAGAAGATGTTAAGAAGGAGGAGACTTTGGATAGAACCAGGCAGTGGGTCCTAACCACCAAAGTCAGAACAGAAAGAGATCACTGAGTCCATCCCCCTTCCAATTTGTACCGGAGGAAACTGAGGACCAGAGTGAGTAGGTAATGGATTGTCTCAAGGTCATGCGGTAATTGAATAAGTGACAAAAAATCCAGGTCTCTGAATTCTGCTTCTCTGACTCTACCTTCCCTTCAGAAATCAGCTGCTGGCATCTAAGCTCCTCTTCCCCTTAAGCATTCAGGATTCCAATGCAGTTGTGTTACTCACTTCCTGTGTATGTGACCCTGGACAAGTCCCAGTTTCTTCATCTGCAAGATGAGAAGATTGAGCTAGAACCAGGAGTTTTTCACCAAGGGACTCTGAACTTGGCTTTTAGGGGAAAAAAATGTGATAACTATTTCAGTGGAATGGGTTTCCTTGGCAATCTCCTGTATTTTATTTTATGCACTTAAAAACATTCCCTTTGTCCAGGGGTGGGGCACCTGAGGCCTTTTTATTAAGGAAATTTGTTCTGGGAAGTGTGGATTCAGGCAAAAGGCCACATTTGAGGACCTATAAGGCCACAGGTGACCTTAAGGCTCCAGGTGCCCCACCCTTGCTTCACCAGACAGACTGTCAGAGCAGTCCCCAACCCCCAAAAGTTTAAGAAACTCTGGATTAGATGATCTCTAAAATCCCTCAATCTGCAGGTAAAATCTTCTAGGACCAGGGGTATTGGGAATTACTTCCCATTAAATTTTATCTCTTGTTGCCATGACCTGGAAACATAAGGGAGTATCCATCAGGGAGCAATAATGTAGTGGAAACAAAACTTATTAGGAGTCTGGAGACCCAGGAGTAAGTTCAGACTCTGCTACTCACTAACTTGGTCCTCTCTGCCACCATCCCCACCTCCCACCCCCTTGGTCCACAATTTCCATGTCTGTAAAATGGACAACTGGAAAGAGCCCTAGGGTCTCCTCCAGTTTTGACATTCCATGGTGAGATGAGTCTAATAAATGCTCTGTAAACAAATGCTTAATTGCACCAAGGGAACAGGCTGTCTGATGAATCCCTGTGGCGATTCCTTTGGCAAAATGAAGAATTTGGTTGTGATATCAGTCACATCTATCAGCAGAGAGGTAGTTTGAACAAAAAACAGTGACAGGAAGTGGTGAGAACCCAGGAGACCTGAGTGTGAATCCTACTTTTGCTTCAAATTCCGTATGTGGCCTTGGGCTAGTCCCTTCTACTTTCCTGGCTTTACTTTCCCTATCTGTAAACTGGGGATAGTAATTTGTGCCCTGCCAATCTCCTAAGGATATTGTGAGAATCAATGCAATAAATATTTTGTTAAGTACGTACTATATGCAATTTGATGGTTCAGTGGATCTGGCATCAGGAAGACTTGAGATCAAATCCAACCTCTGAGATCGAATCCAACCTCATACACTTTACCAGCCATGTGATCCTGGGCAAGTCACTTAACCCTAATTGCCTCAGTTTCTTCATCTGTAAAATGATCTCTAAAAGGAAATGGCAAACCCCTTCAGTATTTTTGCCAAGAAAACCTCAAAGGGGGGTCATGAAAGAGTTGAACTTGGCTGAAATGATGGAACAACATATGAAAAGCCCTGTGCTAGAGGAGGCAGGGAAAGGTATGAAAGTTAAATAATGGGAAAGAAACATCCCTAGGAGGCTAACTGTCTAGTCAAGGGCTAAAAACCCCACTGAACACAGTTAGCTACTACTCACACTATTACATGATAGGGGAATTAGAAAGAATCAGAACAAAATATCTTGTGAAATCTGAGAAGAGTAGGAAAAGGTCGTTACCAATTGGGGTCGGAAGGGCTTCCTGATGGAGGTAACATTTCAGTTGGATTTTAAAGGACTGGTGGAAATTCAACAGGTAGAAATTCAACATGTGAAGAGGTTGGAAGAAGGAGGGAGGACATTCTAGTGATAGCTAAGTCTCTCAGAGGTTTTATTAAGCACCCACTACATGCCAGGCACTATGCCAAGGATACAAAAAGAGGCAAAAAAACAGTTCTTGCCTTCAGGAGCTCACAGTCTAATGGGGAGACGACATGTAAATGATGGGCAAGTTTAGGGTGGGGAGGGGCAGAACCATCCTCCAGTCTGGCAAATGCTTAGAACGTACTGGGGGAGGAGGGGAGAACTGGGAAATAAAGCCAGACAGAGAGGGGGTGTCAGATGCCCTGTGTCCTTGTGCCTGTCTCTCTTGGGGGAGGAAGTTTTAGACACTGAGTATGGAAGTTTGAACTTGGTCATGATGGCAATAGAAATTCACTGCAGAATTGTGAGCTGAGGAACTGTGTGACCAGATTGCTGCATAATGATTGAATAAGAGAAAGACAAAGTTCTTTAAAGATTGTAAGACGTTTGGTAGATAGGAAGTTGCTTTGTAGGTTGTGCCTGATAGACAATAAAGTACTGTGTGAATCATAGGATTTGGAGATTTAAATTGGGAAGGGACCTTGAAGACCAGAAAATCCAACCCCCTTGCTTTTAAAGATGAGGAAACTGAGTCCCAGGGAAGCTTCCTCAGTGTCACACACAGTAAGGGTCTTAGGTGGAATTGGAACTCGCTTCTTTATGACCCAAGGCACAGAATTCTCTCCACTACCCAGTGCTGTCAGAGCCTGAAAGACTGAATGATGATTTGGAGAGAGAAGGAAAGAAAGCTTTGTAGATCAGAAAGGGCTTTGTAAAATAAGCAGCTTTGTAAAGTTTTAACAATGTAGGTTGTCAATGCCCAGTGCCTGGCACACAAAAGGAGCTTAATAAATGCTTTTTGATTAATTGACGATGGTGAAGATGATAATCAAGTTCAGGTTTGTACCTATATAAATTTTTTTTAAGTAGAGTAGACTTGCCCAGGAACTGCCTGACTTGCTCACCATATGTCCCCTCTACACTGGAAAGAAGGAAACAACCTACTATGTGCCAGGCACTGTGCTAAGGGCTTTATAAATATTATCTCATCTGGTTCAAACAACAATAACCTGAGAGGTAGGGGCTATTATTAGGCATGTTTTTCAGTTAAGGAAACTGAGATAGGTAGATGTTAAGTGATTTGACCAGGCCCAACAGCTAGCAAATATCTGGGGTTGGATTTGAACTCAAGTCTTCCTGACTCCAGGCACAGTGCTCCATCCATTATACTACCTAGCTAACTCTAAAGTAGGACTCATGCTCCATTCTGTAAACCCTGTGAATTAGGAATTCTTAATCAAGTACCTCCTGACTTAACCCCAAGGAGTAAAACCCCTTAGAAGGAACAAGTCTCAAGATTTGTATTCTCTCTGACTGTTGTCAAATTTCCTAAATCAGTTCAGGGGGCATTTGCATGACTCGAACATAGAGTATTTGCTGCTACTTGGACAGTTTAGACATAGCCCTGGGAGGAGGGGGGGACACCACACCCCTGGCACTCCTCTTCCTCATTTGTCTTCTCTACCTTTCTTTCCCTCTTTTGATTCTAAGGGATGACACCACTGCCAACTACCAGGTCTCCAGATGCCCCAGTTAGGGTCAAGAGTCTTCTGGAAAGTGTATTGCCAAGGAAGTTAAAGGCACTAGATTACTTTGGAGGTGGAAACAAGAATAATGCTGTGTCTATTACAAATTCGGAGATCACAGCTCCCCTAATTGGAAGGTAGCTAGTTCAAATCTCTTGTTGTATGGAGGAGGAAGCTGAGGCCCCACGAGAAAAGAGACTTGCTCAAGATAGCAGGGCAGCAAGAATCAGGGCTGGGATCCAAAGACAGCTATTGCAACTGACTCAGAGTTTCTTACACTATCCCATGATGAGGCTCAGAGACTCTGGAGCATAGAATGTCAGACCTAGGAAGGATCTTAGAACACAGGATGTCAGAGCTGGGAGGGGCCTTAGAACACAGGATGTCAGGGCTAGGAGGACCCTTAGAACACAGGATGTCAGAGCTGGGAGGGCCCTTAGGGTTGAGAAGATTAGACCTAGAAAGGAGCTTAGAACACAGAAAGTCAGCAGTAGAAAGGGCCTTCGAACATGGAGTGTTCCAAGTTGAACAAGACTTTAAAGATTCACTCATGTAGTTCCTTCTCCTGCCTGGACTATTGCAAGAGCCCACTCGTGGATCTCCTTGCCTCATGGCCTTTCCTGTGTCCAGTCCATCCTACACACAGGTACAAAAAAGATTTTATTAAAATACAGGTCTAATCATTTCACTTTCCCACACAACAAATCTCGGGGTTCCCCATTGCCTCTAGGATCAAATATCACTCAATAAGTATTTATTAAGCTCCTACTCACAACCCTCACTACCTGGTCCCACCTTTTCTTCCTTTCCAACTTTATTTTGCATTATTCTCCTTCCTGTGTTCTACTCCCCAGCCAAACTGGTCTTCTTGTTGTTCCTTACACACAATACTCCATTTCCCATCTCCAATCCTTTGCACTGGCCATTCCTCATGCCTGATTCTTTCAACCCATCTCAGAGAAATCTTAGGATCCTTCCTTTCCTTCAGATCTCCATTCAAGGACATCTCCATTTAGCCTTTCCTGATTCTTCCAACTGGGAGTGCCCTGAGAGTGTATAGGTTTGTACTCTTCATGTATATCTCATGGCAGCTAGATAGAACACTGGACCTGAAATCAGGAAGACCTAAGTTCAAATCCAGCATCAGACACATACTAGCTGTGTGACCCTGAGCAAGTCACTTCACCTCTCTCAGCTTCAGTTTTCTCATCTATAAAATGAGTTAATAATGGCACTTGCTTCCTAAGGAGGTTTTGAGGATCAAATGTGTTAATATTTTTAAATGGCTTAGCATAGTCTTCTGTACTAGTAGGTGCTTAATAAATGTGCATTTCCTTTGTTACTTATAGAAAAAACTCCTTGAGGGCAGTGGTTATTTCATTTTTGTCTTTGTATCTCCAAGGCCAAGTATAGTTCCTGGCACATAGTAGGCATGATTAACATGCTTGTTGATTGATTGATAGAAAGGAAAATTGAGAGGCAGTAACTAGCCCCAAATCCCACAGAAAGTTAGTGTCAGAGTTAGAATATGATCCTATCTCTCCTGATTTTCAATCCTGGACTCTGTCCCTGGTGCTGCCTCCAGGCTAGGCTAAAGCCCAGCAGCATATGTCACAATTGTATGTGCCTGTGTATTGGGTGTGGAAGAGAGTTCCAGGTAATGCCTGGAGGAGATGTTATTTTGGGGAAAGCTTGGGGAGGAGGCAGAGTATCTGCACACATCCACCCCACCAATTCCATGAGGGTTGGGTCTGTTTGTTATGTGGGCTATGATGGCTGGCAGACCTATTTCCCCCAAACACTGGCTCTGTGCCCAGGCTCAGCTCTGCAGCTCCCTGTATGTAATCCCAATGTTTTCTCTTTACAATTGAGCAGACTTTTGCAGAGAATTTAATTTCTCTCCATGAGTGGCCCTTGTCCTAGCCCCCTATTCCATCTCTCTTCCACTGCTGTAGCCTCTTATACATTCCTCTTTGTATGTCCCATCCCCTAGCCTTCTTCCTCTAGCCCAATCCCTTGTTTCCATTGCTCTTCCCTCATCCCAGTCCCTTGGCTCATCCCTCCTCCCTTGTCCCATATACTTGCCCAATCTTTCCTCCCATATTCTGTCCTTTCCCCCTCCCAGCACCCTGTCCTATCCTTCCTTCCTCCCCTGTTTCCTACCCCTATCCTTCCTCTATCCCAGTTCTCTGCTCCATCTTCCCCACTCCCAGCCCCCTGTCCCATCCCTCCTTCTTATCTTTTACCTCCTCCTTATCCCTTATCCCTCATCCCTTATCCCTTATCCCTCTATTCCACTTTTTTTTTTTACAATGTCTCCCTCTGCCTTCCCCGGACCTCTTTTCCTGCTGTTTCTATAACACATCTTGTTCATGTCCTAGCCCCTCCTCTCCTCTTCTCCAAATCTTAGCCATCCTTCAAGGCTCTGCTCAAGCCACACCTCCTCTAGGAGGCCCTCCTCACCTGTTGAAGTCAATAGTACCCTCTCTTTCTTGATCCCTGCCCAGCCTGACAGTCCCTACTGCATATGGGGGCCTTTTCATGCCCAGAAAGAGAACCAAAGGACCAGAAGGAATGTGGGATTTGGAACTGGAAAGGACTGTTAAGGATCATCTTGTCCTGTCCCTTCCTTTTATAGCTAAGGAACCTGGAAGCCAGAGAGGAGAAAGGACTTAGGAACATAGGACCACAGAGCCAGAGCTGGTAGGGTCCTCAAAGGCCTTATAGTCTAATGTTTTAATTTTATAGACAGAGAAACTGAGGCTTAGGAAAGTTATATGATGTATATCATGATCACAAATATGCTAAAGGTGTGATTTGAACCCAGGTCCTCTGACACAAGAACCATCCTCTTTCCACTCTCCTACACTAGCTCCCATGACATGTACAGTGTTACTCTTAGATGGCCGTTTCTACTGGAGGCTAATAAATGACCCAATCCAGCAAATTGTTTTCAGAGATGGTCAGGAATTGCCTCAGTTATGGTATAGCATCTGTACCCCCTTTATTTCTCAATATTAATAACGGTATCATCAGAATATAACTAAGAGGTAATGTGATCAACCTATTAGAAAACCAGCCTCTGAACTAAGACTTGAGTTCAAAGCCTGACTGAGGTATATAGGCTGTGTGACCCTGGGTAAGTCATTTATCTAAGCAGCTCTCTAAGATTCTAAATTACAGAGAAGGTTCCTACCTGTACAAATGGAGGGAATTTCTTTGGGGGGTGCAGGGGTCCCTATACTAATGAAGTCACAAATCCAGTATTATCCATATAATCACAAAGTAGGAAAGGCCCTATAAGGATGTCTAGACATCTTTTAACCTAAGCAATTTACCTAGTGAATAACTCATGAGGAAGACCCTAATTCCCAAAAGCATCCCATTTCAGTACTGGATAGCTCCAATAATTGGCACGGTCTCTTATTCTGAACCTACCTCCCTATTATTTCCACCCACAAGCTCTAGCCTTGTCCTTTGGAACCAAGCAGAAAAAGGGGGTAGGGATGGAAGAGGAAAGGAAAAAAAACATTCCTCTAGTGTCTATGATGTACCAGGCACTGTGCTAAGTGCTTTACAAATATCTTACCTTCAAGGTAGATGCTGCTATTATCCCCATTTTACATTTGAGAAAAATGAGGCAAATGGGTTAAGTGACTTGCCTAGGGTCACAAAGCTAGTAAGCACCTAAGCCCATGTTTGAACTCAAGTCTTCCTGACTCCACTCTATCGACTGTTTCACCTAGAAGCTTGGAACAGAAAAAAATCTAATCCCTCTTGCATATGACAGCCCTTTAGAGATTTGAAAATAGTGAGACTATCTCTCCATGCCCTCCCACCTTTTCTCTTCTCCAGGCTTTATTCATATCCATATTTTTTCACCTGTTCTTTATATGACATAGTTTGGAGTCCCCTACCCATCTTGGCTGCCCTCTAGGCCAATCTATTTCAACTTATCAGTATACAATTTTAATATGTATATGTATGTTTTTATCATGTATATTTTTGTTGGGGCACATGTAAAAGAATTATGTATGCCAAATATAGTTCAGCTGCAAAACTGGGATTTAAACCCAAATCTCTTGAATTTAAATCCAAGGTTCTTCCCATCAAACTCCTTCAGAAAGTATAAAACCTTAATCAAATGTGTATTATTATTATTAATATTTAATATGCCTTCAAAACCACTATCTATGATCCTATGACCCAGGACCAAGTGTACACACACACACACACACACACACACACACACATGCACACATACACATATGCATTCATGCATACAATCACAACACTCTGCATGCCACAGTGAGTCTTAAACAAATACATATGGGGATCTATGCTGCAGAATGGAACAAGAAGGATTCATTAATTAGCCATCTTCCAGCCAAGCAATGGCCTGCCAGGAAGGTGGGTAGGATCCTGGCAAAAGAGAACATTAATTAAACAAATGGCCATCAGCAGAAGAAGTGCCTTCAGGAGACATGGCCCTAGAAGAGATTGCCTGACTCTGATACAGGGTTCAGCTACTGCAGGGAGACAAGGGAGCAGTGCAGGAGAAGAATGGAAGACCAAGGAAGCCAGGGGTGGGGAAGGTTATGGCTAGAGGACTAAGTAATGTGTGGGAGGAGTTCTGAAGGCTTAGCTGGAAGATGGGAGGCCAGATATGAAATTGACCTCTAGCTAGGGAAGTGTCTGTCCTTTCGGGTAGGAAGGATGGAAGTAGCCTGAGAAATAGATTCTCTATAAGAAGTAGGGAGTGGGGGAGGTGGAGGGAAGAATAGGTCCCACATGAGCCCCTAGCATCTCTATTCTCCAGCCTTCCCCTTCCACCCCTTTCAAACATTCTTTCCAACCTCTGTTTGTTTGGGTTCCTGACCCTTCTGGTGTAACTGATTTCTAGAAATGGGCAATAGTAGGATGTGATAGAATGGGCACTGGGCCTGAAACTGGAAAAGCTTGGTTTGGGTCTCAGCTACATAACTTTAAGCACCTTGCTAAGACTCAGTCTCCTCAACTGTAAGATGGGGCTAATAATGCTTGCATTATTTCCCAAAAATGCTATGGGGGAGGGAGTGTTTTGCAAACTGCAAATCACTTACAGGAATGAGAGCAATATTTCTTCGAACTGCTGTTATAATAATTATAACTCTGTGGTCCTCACTCCAGTATAATTCCTGGACCTCTAATGACCTGAAAGGTCTATGGACTCTTACTCTGTTCTTTAGCTCCAGGGTTCTCCAATCCCTGCCTGACAGTGTAGGTGCTGATTTGGGTGACCTTGAGCAACTCTCTTCCCACAGTTGGGCCTCAGTCTTTTCATCAGCATAATGAGAGGGTTGGACAGCTATGCTTTCTTCCTTCCTCCCTCCCTCCCTCCCTCCCTCCCTCCCTCTTTATCTCCCTCCCTCTCTTCCTTTTTCTTTCTTTCTTTCTGCTTTCAACATTCACTTTTACAAGATTTTGAATTCCAAAGACTTTTCTCCCCCCTCCCCAAGATGACATGCAATCTAATATAGGCTATATATGTACAAGTATATTAAACATATTTCTACTTTGGACTAACTGGTTTCCAAGGGTCCTTTCAGCTCTAAATTTGATGAGACTAGCTTTTCCCTGGCCTCCAGTATCTGTGTGCTCCTTGACTCCTGCCTACCTCTGGCTCTTAACCCTCTAACTTTGCTTTGGCTCTCACAGTTCCAGGATTCTCCCTCATCTCTGTTGCAGAAGGTCCTGAGGCAATTGCCTTGTAATGGAAAGGGGACTGAGCTTGGAGGCAGGAGTCTTAGTTCTGAAGGCCAACATTGCTTTGACATCTCATTGCCACTGGCTCTGGAACTGGAAGAAGGACAGAAAATTCAAGAACTTCTGATGTCTGGGCTTTTGGATGGAATGAGAGCCAGAGCAGATGAAAGTATAGGTAAAAGGTTATTGAACTTGAAGACAGAGGATCCAAAGTTTGAATGCTGTGTGACCTTGAATTGTCTTTAAGTATTTGAAGGTCTGTCCTGTGGAAGAGACCTTGGACTTGGCCCCAAAGGGCACAACTGGAAGCCATGGAAGAAGAAGGAAGAGGGATGCTGCAGAGGGGCACCTTTATCCTGGATACAATAGGGAAAATGCTCACAATGAGAGCTACACAGCATTGGAATGGGTAGGGAATTACTTCTCACTATGGGTCTTCAAGAAAAAGCTGGACCTGAGATTTAGAGTTGGATGGGACCTTAGAGGTTCTTGGCCAACCCTGTCATTTTATATTATAAGGAAAATGAAGCCCAGAGAAACCTGGGGAATAAAAACCCCAACCCAGCTCAAGGTCACTTGGGTGGTAAGTCCCATCTGCAGTTTGAACTCAGGTGTTCTGACTGAAGCCAACTGTATTTTCTTTCCTCTGTATACAGCATATTACTGGTGTGACCACTGTTTGGGGGAATGTAGTAAAAGGAATGCTTGTTCATCTATTGGTTGGATCAAATATCTCTGAGGTTTTTTAAAACTTTGGGATCCTATAAAGTGCCAACCCTAGACCCCAATTCTCTCCACTGTAAAATGAGGGGCTTAGACAAAGTGATTTCTATGAGGCTTGTTGGTTCAGACATTTTATGCCTTTGAGTCCTTTTTCCTGCCCTGGGCCTTGGTTTCCCTATTTGTATATTAAAGGAGTCATCCTAAGTTGCAGCTGCAGTGCAGTAAAAAGAGGGCTTTCCAGCCCTGGTTTCGAATCCCAGCCAGGCCATTCATTCCCTGTGTGACCTTGAGCAGAAAGAACATAATGCTAGTCTGAGCCTCCGTTTTCCCATCTGTAAAGTGAGGGGGCTAGGTTGGTAGGGGTCTCTGGATCCTTTTAGCTCTCCATCCTTTGAGCCTCTGCCATGGAGGGGGCAGGTGGGGATGAGAGGGCCTGTGCTGGGGAGATGATGTCAGGCCCGCAGTGCTCAGCTTTTCTGTAATGCGCATGGGGGGAAGGTTCCTGAGCCTGCTTCTCCAAGGAGGAGCAGCTCTGCTGGAAGCAGCTGATTAAATGGGCCGAGGTACCCGGCGCCTGACCCCACAGGAGCACCCGGCCAATAGAGATAAAAGGCTTTTTAGAGGATTGATTCCGTATTGTTTTTGAATGCTTTCCCGGCACCTTGGGAATGCCAGGTCACTCATCAATGCCAGGACTGGGGAGGGGAGCCAAAGGCTGATGGGGGAAGGGTTTCCAGGCCTAGCCAGGCCCACCCTGAGCCCCTCCCCTCTCTTCTTCTTCTTAGCTCAGCTGATTTGACAAGGGGTCTGGGATCTCAGCCCAGGAAAGCCTGGCCCCCACGATTTGTGGCTAGAGTGGTATTTGATGGTAGCAAGAACACCAGAATCCTGTCCTTGCTTGGTGACCTTGGGGAAGTCACTGACTGTCTATGAGCCTCAGTTTCTTCAACTGTCAATGGAAAATATAATCCTTTCCTTGTCCTCTCATGGCAGGTAGATGGGGTGGGGGCAGGTTGGGGAGAAATAGTTTCATAAGCTTTACAGTAAGATAAAATGAAGAACCATTATCAAAGCAGAGAAAATGCAAGGTGTGGGACATTTCACACTTAACATGGTTCCTTTGAGGCCATCAGTTCTCCTTGATTGACCCAAGGGAGTTACCAGAAGAGCAGAGCACTGTGGGGGCATGGTCCTGGAGCTAATGAGTGGAAGTGTTAATGGTAACTTCCATTTCTCTATCATTTTAAAGCCTGCAAAAAGCTTTCTTCATAATCATCCTGAGAGGGAGGTGATACAATTATCATCACTAACATTTATATCTATAACAATATTTTTGCATTATTATTATCATTTAAATTTTAAAACGTTCATTCATTCAACAAGTGTGTATTAGGCACCTAGCAGTGTGTGAGGCTCTGTCCTAGGTGCTAGGATACAAAGACAAGATTGAAAACACCCTGGCCCACTTGGAGCTGACATTGCACAGGGGAAACTCCACTAAGGGAGCATCTTGGTTCGATGGAAAGAGCACCAGCTCAGGGGCTGAAATGCTCACGTTCAAGTCTCGCCTCTGATACTAGCCATGTATGGCACTGGCTAAGTCCCTTAACTTCCCTGACCTCCAGTTTCTTCTTATGTAAAATCAGGGGCTTAGATTAGGTAGCTACTGAAAATCTATGATGTAGCTTAGTAACCAGGAAGGAGGATAAGGCTTATTCTGTTTGGGCTCAGAGGAGAGGATCCAGAGCACTGGGTGGGAGCTGAGGCATGTAGAGTGGAGCTCAATGTCAGGAAAAGCTTCCTAAGAAGGAGAGCTACACATGAAAGGGGAATGGATTGCCTTGGGAAGGACTCTTTCCCCAGTCTGGGAAGGTTTTAGGTTGGCCACTTTGCCAGGACTTTTATCTCTAACCAGCTAGGTAGAGTCAGTGAAAAGAGTGCTAGATTTGGAGTCAGGAAATCTACCACAGACACTACCTGGGTGACTCTGGGATAGTCACTTATCCCTTTTGTGCCTCAGTTTCCTTATCTGTAAAATGGAAATAATAATACTACCCACCTCCTGGGGTTATTGTGATGATCAAATGAGTTAAATATATGTCAAGTGCTTTGCAAACCTTAAAATTCCATAAACACTAATTATTGTTATGTTATTGTTGCTATTATAGAGAAAATCTGCTCCCAGATGCCCTTTGAGTTTCTTGCAGTTCTAAGATTCTGTGATTTTCCCATTGTCAAGCAGCATCTCACGAGGATGCTTTTGCTTGGCTTAAGGCATTTTACCTTTCCATTTTCTTGTCCAGTATGATGTGCCTCCCCTTTCTATCCCACCTTGTCCCAGCATCCCCCCAGCCCCATCTAAGACAGAGACCACCAGACCAAGCTGGAATCCCCAGAGGTGTAGGCTAGAATTGATGTCTAGACCATCTTAGTGCCGTAGACACTGAACACCTGCTCCAATTACGAGCTGTTGGCTTCTCAGGGTGACTGGGATGCCTGCAGTGCCCCCCCCCTCCCGCTGCTTTTCCTAAGGAATGGCCTCCTTCTACTTCTCTGCCCATTTGGGCCTTGACACCTCTGTGGCCTCCACCAGGAGACCTAGACCTGACCTCAGATGCCAGATTTTGTGGATGGCCATATTTCATCTGGAGACAAATTCATCACAGAGATGGAGAAAGGTCCAATAGGTAGTTGTCATCAGAGTTGGAAGGGACCTGTGAGGTCAGCTAGTCTGACCCATTTATTCTGAGGGTAAAGAAGCTAGGGCCCAGAATGACTTACGTTATATATCACTTGCTCAAGATTCCACAGTTAGAAAGTCACAGAGCTGGGATCTGAACCTAGCTCCTCTAAATCTACCGCAATAATACCATACCACACTGTGGTAGTCTAAAACACCTCTCTGGTTTGGAGTTGGCAGGGGAGAGGGACTGCCATTTCCTCTGGCAGGTTACCTTTATTGTTGTTCCATCCCCTTTCCTTGCCTAAAATCTTCTCTTCCTGTTCTCTTTCTGGAAATTTCCCAAAATTTCCATATCATATGCAAGAAGAATCCTTATTTAAAGCTTGTATAGCCAGGATCTTGCCACCCAGTTTGAGAGAGAATGACCTCCCCTTCCTTCACTCCCACTTTTCCCCAAAAAAACAATGGATTTCATCTGTGTCAAAGGAGATGATATTACCTGTGTCTTCCAGGAAGAACAATGGAGAGATCCTGAAGCTGGCTGTGCAAGTCTCTCCAAGGACCATGGTTGACCTTGAGCCCCTCCCCCTGCCCTTTCCTTCCCCTTCCCTAGCCTCAGTACCATCACACTGAGGTTTCCAAAGCCTCTCTGGTTACAGCCTTCCTTAGTTGCCCTGCTCTCAGGCTCCCACCTCTGCAGAGCTCATGTTCATCCTTAGATCTTCCCTTGTGTGAGTTAAAACATGCTGCAGTAAAGGCCTATTGCCATAATTGTTACTGGTCTATCAGATTCTTTTGTGAAAGCTTCCCCTAAGCCCTCTAACTGCAGAAAGAGACTGGGTGGGACACATACTGCCTGTTAAAATTACACCCTCTCTGAACATTCACATCTAGGCCATTACTCTTGCCCAGGCTGCCATATTCTTCCCATCAAACATGCTTAGAATATTATTCTCCCAATTGAGACACTTCCTAGGGCTTCCCTACAGCCTATGGGAGGAAGTCTAGGCTCTTCATCCTAGCCTTTGAGGCCTAATATCTCTCTCTCTCTCTCTCTCTCTCTCTCTCTCTCTCTCTCTCTCTCTCTCTCTCATCTTTCTCTCTCTCTCAACTTAACTTCTCCTTATTCCTCAGGGAGGTGATGTGGACTGGGAGGTCCTGCCCCAAGACAATTTCACAGCCTTATTAGATATTAATAATGCACTAGCTCACATGCACAGAGGAAGCCTAGTCAGATGGAAAGTATCAGATTTAAAGGCAGCTGAGTGGTGCAGTGGCCAGAGCACTGGTCTAGAGTCAGGAAGATCTTTCTTCAAAACTGGTCAGTCAATATATATTTATTAAACACCTAGCATGTGCCATGCTAAACCCTAGGGATATAAATATGAAAAGAAAAGACAGTCTCTGTCCTCAAGAAGCTTACAATTTAATGGGGAAAGACAACACGTAAAAATGAAGGGGTGTGGGAGAAAGGTAAGGTATCTGATGGGGGGAGTGGTGGTGGTAGTGGTGGGTGTGTGTGTGTGTGTGTGTGTGTGTGAGAGAGAGAGAGAGAGAGAGAGAGAGAGAGAGAGAGAGAGAGAGAGAGAGAGAAAAGACATTACCTAACAGTGTGATCCTGGACAAGTCACTTAGCCTCTGCTTACCTCAATTTCCCCACTTGTAAAATTGGAATAATAATATCACCTACCTACTAGGATTGTCATATGGATAAAATGAGATATTTGTAAAGTTCTTTGCAGACCTTAAAAGTCCTATGTAAATGCTTGCTATGAGAAATATTATAGTCAGAGAACCTTAGCTTGAATTCTTTAGAGCAGCTAGGTGGTACAGTGGATAAATTGCAGGGCCTAGAGTCAGGAAGACTCATCTTCCTGACTTCAAATCACTCCTCTGATATTTACTAGCTGTGTGACCCTGGGCAAGTCACTTAATCCTGTCTACCTTATCTTCCTCATCTGTAAAATGAGCTGGAGAAGGAAACAGGAAACCACTCCGGTATCTTTTCCAACAATGCCCCCAATGGGGTCACAAAGAGTTGGACATGACTGAAAAATGACTCAACAGAAATCTGTTCTTTACTACCTGCATGACCTTGGGTAAGTCAAATGATAATTATTATTTATAGAGAGCTTTCAAGTTTATGAGTCTCCTTTCTGGGCCTCGGCTTCCTCCTTTGACAGAGGATGAGTTGGAACTAAATAATCTCTAAGGTTCTTTCCAGATAGAAATCACCCAGCATCTGACAGTTCACAGTGCTTTTCTCCTACCTATCCAATCGATCTTTTGACAAATGAGGAAAATGAAGCCAAGAGAATGGAAGTGACTAGTCCAAGGTCACACAGGCAGTCATTGGCAGCTTTCCTGTCTCCTGAAGCAGGGCTCTTTTCCACACTGTAACAGTCACCCACCTTTTGTTCCATTAGAGTTGGGGTAAGGGGAGAGGCTGCATCTTCTTGGGACCCCTCTTCATTTTTTATAAAAGATCAGACAGTTGGAAGACAGTGAAGAGCAGGAATTCTTAACTTTGTGTTATTGGGATTTGACCATCAGTCTGGTGAAACTTAGGGACTCCTCAAAAGCATATGCTTAGATCATAAACTAAATTATACAGTATTACAAAGGAAACTCACATGCTGAACCATGTTTATCAAAATAACCAGCATAAAATCCAAGTTCATGGAATCCAGGTTAGAAATTCCTGCCTTGCACATCAACTTCTTCATTTTGTAGGTGAAGAATTTGAGCCCTAGTGAAGTGAGGAGATTTTCCCAAGGACACAGCTTTCAAAGCTGAACAATCTGCCCTGATGCCCCAAAGATTTGGGTGGCCATAGCCACTTTCAAGTTTCTCCTGCCTCTTCCCATTCCCTTTCCTGCTTCCCCAACCCTTTTTCCTATTGGACCAGGGAGGGGAAGAAATTACCAGAAAACTCTGTCCTGTCTCAAGCTTGGAGAAGAGCCCTGAGTGAGGCCTCTTAATCTAGCTCCAAGTGGCCTGGGGTCGGCCAGAAAGGATGTGGCCTCAGGAAAGAGCCTTCCTTCCTTTAATGAAGCTGCTCCCAAAAGCCCCATGCAGCCAAAGTGGCCACTGCCTCCAGTCCCCCCTTCCTTAATAACCTCAACTGGAGAGGCTCTTTCAGTCCCTGTCAGGCCCTGCCCGGCCCTGGATCCCTTCACCCACTAAATGCTGCAAATAGAGATGGACAGGAATTAATGGTACCCATCAAAAGCTGCCTAATTTGTTGTGATGAGGGCAAATTTTGCTTCTGCAGCAGGATTTCTGTGTATTAGGGACAGCCCCTTGGAGATCTGGATTGCCTTGAAACTTTGCCAACACATGGAAATTTCTCTCATCCTAGCCCTCCATGATGGCAGGAGAAAAGATAAAGCAATATGAGTGCAGAGCATTAGAGATGAAAGGTCCCTAAGATGTCATCTTGTTCACACACCCCCATTTTACGGTAGGAGAAACTGAGGCCCAGAGAGAGTAAGTAACTTGCCCAAAGTCACATAGCAAACCCAACCAAGGCTATCTAAGGTTTCCTGGCTATCCTGGCTTCCATGCTGGTACTCTTCCTGCTATGTATTATAAACGGATTTCCAATTCAATTCAACATATATTTTTAAAGTACTTGCTATGGGCAAGGCACTGTACTCAGCACTGGAACAGATGCAGTGATAAAAAGTACCATGGAGCCTGTCCTCAGAGAGTTTGGATTTCAAAGAGGGGAAGACAACATCCATGCCAAATATGACAGATTAAAGAACCTAGGATATCAGGACTGAACAGAGCCTTGGAGATTAAATACAACAAATGCATATCAGGGTCCCATTATATGCCAAGCACGCAGATTTAGAGCTGAAAGAGGCTTAGAGGTCACTGAGTTCAACCCTCTTCATTTTACAGGTGAGGAACCTGAGGGCAGAGAAGTTAAGTGACTTTCCTGGGATCATACAGCAAATTAGTTGCAGAGGCAGAATGTGAATCCATAGTGCCTTTGACCCACCCCACCCTCCCCAATCCAAACTTTTTCCCACTCCATCACACAAAGAAGAGACCCAGACAAAATTTTTCTGAGATGGGAAAAACACTTTGAGCCAGATAGAATCAGTATAGGCTTCATGGAGAAAGGATGCCTGAGCCAGGGTTGGACCAGAAGGGGTCAATTAGAAGAGAAGACATGGGGATCTTTCCTCTGGTCATAGAGAAGATGTTATGATGCCCAGAAGCAGGACTGGGCAGGGACAGATTGGAATATACTGAGAGCAGGATAGCCGGGCTGCAACCAACACTCACTTATCAAGCCTTGCCTTAAGTGTCAAGCATTGGGCTGGGTACTGGAGTTACCAAGACTTAAGTGAAGTAGCCCCTGCCCTCAGGGAGCTTACAGTCTATCCAGGGAAGCAATGTATGCTCATACAAACACAAAAAAAAGATGTAAAAATTAAGCAAAATATGACTGAAAAGGCTGGTTCGAGGCAGGTCCGGGATGGGATGGTAGGAAAAGGATTGTGAGATGATCCCAACATTTCTGTTTATGCCTGCAGCGAAGCCTTTCCTTGGAGGCCTTTGACCTCTTCTGAGCTGCATCCTGGGCTGCATTGTAGACTTCAGGACAGGAAGCTAAGATTGTTGGACCTAGAAGGCTTAGAATATAAAATTTTAGAGCTGGAAGGATCCTTGGAGATCACCTAATAATCCCTCCCCATGTTCTAAATGAGGAAACTGCAGAGGGCCCTCCACGGGGGAGATGTAGACTTAGCAGTTCTTGTGAAGGTTACAGTGACAGGATAAGAATCAGGAGAACAATTTATGTAACAATGTATATGGATAGATGTAACAATGTAAATGGATAGATAAAAAAAACAGACTAGCCCCAAACCTGAATACTTTGAAAATATAGAACAGCTAAGTGTTGCGGTGGATAGAATCTGACATTAGCTGTGTGACACTGGGTAAGTCACTTGACCCAATTGCAAGGAAGGAAAGAAGGAAGGAAGGAAGGAAGGAAGGAAGGAAGGAAGGAAGGAAGGAAGGAAGGAAGAAGGAGGGAGGGAGAGAGGGAAAGAGGGAAGGAGGGAGGGAGGGAGGGAGGAAATATGATGACCAAGAAGAGAACAAATACATTTCCTTCCCTCCTTTGCAAAGATGAGGAATGAGACTGTGCATATATCACTAGACTCATTTGGAGAGTCAGTTTTAGTCCTTTGATTGCTTTTTTCTATCTTTTATTCTTTGTTACAAAAGATGGCTTGCTGGGGAGGGGAGAGGGATATCTTTGGAAATAAAAGTGATAGGAAAAAACCAAAAATATAAATAAAAAAATTTAAAGGTAAGAGAAAGAAAAAATGGGGGCATTTAGGAGATTTATTAGACTGATTTAATATGGATCAACAGTGAGATATGGCAGCTCCAAAGCTAACCTGATGCTGGGCTGCAGTAACAGAGGCAGAGTATCCAGAAGGAGGGATTTGAGAGCAATCGACTCTGTCTTCTGGCCTAGTCAGTCCATATCTTGAATGTGGTGTTCAGTTCTAGGTGCCATATTTAGGAAGGATATTGACAAAGTACAGTGGGTCAGAGCTGGGGTGCCTGGGAGTGGTGACCATGATTCTGAGAGACCTGGAGACTTCACCATATTACTAATGGGTTGAAGAAACTGGGAATGTTTAGTCTGGAGAAGAGAAGACTTAGGTGTGTCTTGGAGTATCTTTCTTATATACATTAAGATTTATTCTGTTCAGTCCCAGAGGTAATGAGTAGAAATTGATTTAAGATCCTCGTAAAGAAAACTTTCCAACCATTAGGGTTTTCCAAAAGTGGAATGGGGGGGGTGTCTGAGGTAGGGAGTTCCTCAATCCTTGGGGTCTTCAAGTAAAGTCTGCCTTACCTCTTGCTGGGAATGTCATGGAAGAGATTCCTGCTCAGATGATGATTGAATACCTCTGAAGTTCCTTCCACTTCTGAGATAACTGTGATTATGAAACTGAGACCCAGAGATGTCAGGTGACTTGCCCAAAGTCACACAGCAAATCAGTGGTAGAGCTAGACCCCAAACTCAGATCTACTGTCTTGCAGACCCAGGGTCAGTTCCTTCCTCTCTGCACCCTTCTGATACCACAGGCCTCATGATTTGTTCTACTTATTTATTTATTTTTAGTTTTCTTCATTCACTTTTGTAAGATTTTGAGTTCTAAAATTTCCCCCCTTCCTCTTCTCATTTCTCCAAGCATGCAATATGATGTAGGCTGTACATGTACAATCATATTAAATAGATTTCCACATTAGTCATGTTGTTAAGAAGGATCAGAACAAAAAAGGAAGGAAAAAGAAAACATTATGCCTCAATCCACATTCAGACTCCGTAGTTCTTTCCCTAGATGTGGATCACTTCTTCCATCATGCGTCTTTTGGAACTGTCTTGGATCATCATATTGCTGAGAAGAGCTAAGTCTGTCATAGTCGATCATTGTATGATGTGGCTGTTACTGCGTACAACATCCTCCTGTTTCTGCTCACTTGTGATTTGTTCTAATGGTCAGTTTGGAAAACCAGTCATTTGATGAAAGAATATGAGAAGACAGAGAGGGGAAAAATGGGAGAAAAAAATGAGGGGGGTGAAAGAATCAGAGAGAAAGAATGAAATGATGGGAGACAGTGAGGGGCTGAAACTGAGTGAAAAAGTGTGAAAAAAGAGTGAAAAAGGAGTGGAAAAAGAAAGGAAGATGGAAAGAATTGGAGAAAGTCTAATGAGAACCAGAGATGAAGGGAAGGACAGCAAGGAAAGGAGGGTCATAGAAAATTCAGACAAGTCTTCTGAGACCTTTTAAATCTGTCTAATCTAGGAATCACTCCATCATTCAGCCTCTACTGAAACACCTGCAGTGACAGGGAGCTCCCTCCTCTCACATCAATCAGTCCCATTCTGAGAGCCAGAAGGAATCTTATACATCAATGCTCCCATAACACAGAGGAGAAGAGGCCCATAGGAGAAGTGATCTCATAAGATCATTGTCATCAATTTAGGACCAGAAAGGATCTTAGAGGCCATTGATTTCCTTTCCCTCATTTTGCAGATGAAAAAAACTGAGGCCTGGAGAGGTTAAGTGACTTACATTTGCCCAATAGCCTAGAACTCTAGGACATTGTCAGGAGGGGCCAAAGGAAGGAACCAGCCCCTGTTTTCCTGGCTCCCAGTTCAGGTCTTTTCTCATTTCTCTGTGTTGCTAAAGGAGAATGATGGGAGTCAATTGACTGATAATTTATAAAAGCAGTGTTCACATGACAATAAATACAACAGCACATTCCCTGGTCTCCTGTATGCAGAGCACGCAGTTCCATTCTGGAATTGGAAGAGAAGTTTTAGTGGAGACACATTCTCATCAGAGAGGTGTTGGAGAGTAGGAAACAAAGCGTTGGACTTGGAGTCAAGGACTGTTGTCGTTCAGTTGTGTCCCAGTCTTTGTGACCCTGTGGACCACAGAGCATGCCAATATTGTCTGTGGAACTTTCTCAGCAAAGATACTTGAGTGGTTTGCTATTTTCTTCTGTAGTTGATTAAGGCAAAAAAGGTTCTGTGACCTTTCCAAGGTCACATAGCTAGTGTCTGAGGCCAGGTTTGAACTCAGTTCTTCCTGATTCCAGGTCCAGCGCTCTGTCCACTGTGTCACCTAACCATTATGGAGAAGACATTGGAGGAAAGAGAGAAGGTTGGCAGGAAGGTGTGCAAGTGGCTGCAAGATTTAAAAAAAAAAGCATTGGGTTTGCAGGTGGAGGAGCTAGATTCAAATATCAACTCTAAGTATACCACCTGTGTGACTTTGGGCAAGTTCCTTTCCTTCTCTGGACCCCATTTGAGAGATGAGGTTTAGAGATTACCTGTAAGGATCCTTCTAGCTCTGGTTTAAGAGCCTATAATCTCAGTTCTTGCAGGTCTGGCAGGCTGGTAGATGGGAATATAGAAAGCAATTAGAGATGGAATTGATGGGATTTGGCAAGTGGCTGCATAGGAAAGAAGCAGAAAAAATAACAGTAAGGTTATCAACATGGGAAATGGGGGTGAAGAGGAGTCATTCGGGAGGGAAATTGCAAGGAAGCTCAGAGTTAGAGAGGAAATAAGCTCAATTTCAGACGTGTTGACTTGTGGCTGCCATTGGGACATCCACACAGAGATGTCCTGCAGTCAACTGGAAGTGTGGGCTTGCAGCTCTGAGGGAGGGCAGGGCTAGAAATACAGGTTTAGAGTACTCAGCTTGAGATGGTAACTGAAGAAATGTGAATGGATAAGATTGCCAAGGGGGAGAGTTTATAACAAGAAGACCCTTGGGGAAGCACCACATTAAGGGAGAGAATCACAGTTACTCAGAGTTGGAAGGGATTCCAGAAGACCTGAAGTTCCATTAGTAGGTGGAAGGAAGGGAAAAAAGGAAGGGAAGGGGAAAAGCATCTATTCAATTCTTCAATCATCCAGATTCAGTAATCTGCCTCTTCCCTCTTCTCTCCTCCTCTCTTCTCCTCTCCCCTTACCCCAGAGGTTGTTCTGCCCAAAGGAAGGTATATTTTGATGGCCAAAAGCTTTCTAATTAACTTGAGGTTTACTGGCTAGATTTCTTTTTCAAAGACCAAGCCTTAAACCCAATTCACTCTGGATCTCCTGGATGGGACAACCATAGGTCCCTGCCCAAGCACCACTTAATGGTTATTTTTTTTGGGACCCTTCAGCCTCAGAATGAATACAGATGGTAGCTGTTTCTCTTTTAGCCAGCAATCCTGAGGGTTTTCCCCTCCCAGTTTGATTTTTTTTAATTAAAGGGGCCATCCTTTGACTCACTTCTCAAAGAGGCCTATTCACTTCTTCTCTCAAAAAGAGAAACTGAAAAGACCTTAGCTTAAAAGGGCCAAGGACTCCCACTACATCCTGGGTCATCTCTAGTCATCCTGACCAATATCTGGCCCCTGGACCCAGATGGCTCCAGAGGAGAAAGTGAGGCTGGTGACCTTGCACAGCCCTGCCTCACTTAAATCCAAGCCAATTGTAAGTCATGTCATCATCTCCCTGATGCCATGGTCCTCTTTGAGAACAGAGGACAAACCACAACAAGTATGTGCCAAGTCTTTTACAACTATCATCTTCTTTACAACATATGCAGCAGAAGATCATCAAGCTTTTGCTTGTAGCCTTCCAATTAAGAGGGATGTTTGAGGCAGCCCATTCCCTTTCTGAATAAATCTAATTGAAAAAAAATTGTCTATAATTCAAGCCAAATTCTGTTTCTCTCCAACTTCCCCCACTGCTCCTAGTTCTTTCTTTGGGGACCAAGCAGAACAAGTCAGTTCCTTCTTTTGTATTAAAATTTTTCAAGAATTTCAAGATAGCTGTTGACGCGATCTGGGATGCTTTTGTCTGTAACCTCACTTGTAAAATTGTAAAATCTGACTTGTGTTTGGGTACCTATGTATGTAACATCAATTTGTAACAAGCCTGTGCAATTAAGTTGTAAAAGTCACACTTTTCCCCAGGCATAAAGGCATTAACTTTGCCTCTCCCCTTTCTCCAGCCTGAAAGTCTTTTCCCTGAGCTAGCAAGTCTGCCTAGAGACAAGCACCTATGAATCCTTCAATAGTATTCTATAAACAAACTCTTAGAGAAATGCAAAGCCCCTTTGTTCTAAGTAGCCAGCTGCACCCAAAAGCCTTGAACAACATTATCAGAGAGATAACTCCATCCCAATATGGTACTTCCTGAATCCCTAATCAGTCTAGTTCCCAGATTTGGGAAGCCTATCCTCCCAACAGATATTGGACATATGTCATTCATCCTTGACCAGAAGTAACCTAGTGATGTTTCAAGCAAAAAAACCACACCTCCAAATAGCCCTCCCAGGGAGATCTCCCAGTGAATTATGGGCAATTCACCTGCGCAGTTGATATAAAAAGTGCATGTCCCTTTAAGCACTGACCACTCCTAAACTCCTGCCAAACTCCTCCCTAACTCCACCTTTGCACCCTGTGATGTAGGCACTATTATCATCCCTCCCTTCACATATGAGCAAAATGCAGCCCAGAGACTTGCCCAGGGTCACACAGCTAATTGGTGTCTAAAGCAAGATCCAACCTGAGCGTTTCATGATTCCAAGTCCAGAACCCCATGCAGTGAGCCACACAGCTGCCTAGGGTGTGCCTTGTGGGGGGGACCTACAAGGAAACGGGAACATATGCCGAAACCATTCTAGTGGAATGGGCACTGGTCTTAAAAATTAGAAGGTCAAGATAGTGGGAGGTGAGATAGAGCTGGGGGAGGGCAAAGATTGGGGGGAGGAAGGGGCAGAGAGGGAGCCCAGAGGGTAGGGAGGTACAATAGTAAGAGCACTGGCCTGAGACTCTGGAGACCTAAGCAGGAATCTCAGCTCTGATCCTTATTGGCTCTAAGACCCAGGACAGAGCATCTTTCTAAGGCTCACTTTCCACATCTGCAAAATGGAAATAAGGACAATAGCAGAGTCTACCTCTCTGGCTGCTTTGGGTGGTCTTGAAAAGCACAGTTATCAGTGTGAATTGGAAAAGCAGCTCAAAAGAGTGGAGAGAACCGACCCCTGCTGAGCAGAGTTGGTCAAGGCTGTGG
Source organism: Pseudocheirus occidentalis (assembly GCA_028646575.1). Taxonomy (NCBI): domain Eukaryota; kingdom Metazoa; phylum Chordata; class Mammalia; order Diprotodontia; family Pseudocheiridae; genus Pseudocheirus; species Pseudocheirus occidentalis. Next base: position 57,780,993 of record CM053594.1, read on the forward strand.
TGGGCTGTGCTGGGCTGGTCAAGGCTGTGTTGTGCTGGGCTGTGCTGGGCTGCACTGGCTTAGTCTGGGCTGGGCTGGGGTGAGCTGTGTTGGGCTGTACTGGGCTGGGCTGGGCTGGACTCTGCTGGGCTAGGCTGCACTGGCCTGAGCTGTACTGGCCTGAGCTGTACTGAGCTGTGTTATGCTGGGCTGTACTGGCCTGGACTGGGCTGGACTGGGCTGTGCTGTGCCAGCCTGGGCTGACCTGTGCTGTGCTGTGTCAGCCTGGGCTGACCTGGGCTGGGCTGGGTTGGACTGGGCACAGCTTTTTTCCTGCTGAAGGCTGGGGGTCTCTGAGCTGTGAAGACTGGAAAGATTCTGCATTGGCGGAGAGGAGCTGCTAGGGAGGTGAGCAGAGGGAAGAAAAGAGGCCCATCTGGGACCAGGAGAACAGAGTTGAACCTTCCCTCTCCTCCACTTCCCAAATGCCTCTTCCCAGCCCTCCACTGCTGCCATGGGGCCAAGGCTGGAATTAGGTGGGATTAGAGCCTGAAATGCTTGTTGGCTCGTTCCTTCTGCTAGGTCCCAAGGAGAATCCCAGAATTACAATTAGCTATCAGATAAACAGAGTTAATGGAAAGGGGCTGCAGAGCTAATGGGCTCCACAAACATTCAGCTGGTGCTTGGGGAGACCTGAGATTTGCTGGGCTTAAAGAAAGAGGGCAGGGAAGACAGGCACCCGGTGGTGGGGGCAGCCACACTAGGTAAGGCCACTGGACTTAGGGGCCTCACAGAGAACCACAGAGCATCAGAGCTGGATGGAACCTTAGAATGCAGTGTAAAGCTGAGGTGGTCAGAGCTGGGAGGGGCCTTAGACTACACGTCTGAACTGAGGGGACCTTAGGGCACACACTGTCAGAGCTGAGGGGGGCCTTAGAATGGAGGAACAGAATATCAGACTAAGACTGGCCCATCTAATCTACCTCTCTCATTTCATAAATGGGGAAACTGAGATCCAGATTGGGGAAGGGACTTGGAGGTCACAAGTAATACTAATGCACATTAGCATCAGAGCCAAGACTAGTTCTCAGGGCTCCTGACTCCGAACCTGAGATCCACCAGCCTATTGCTAAGTCCCTATGTAAGAACTGTTACTGTGACTAAGGCCACTGTGTATCTAGAAGGCCAGAGAGAATGCAAACCTATTCCTTGGGCATGGGAGCTTATCAGTGCCCTGACAGAGCTGGTCTTGCATGGCACTGAGAATGCCTCTGTTGCGATTCAAGTGGTAAAGCTCCTTCCCCATTGGTACTACTTTTCCCTTGCTCTGCTCTTTGGATGAAGGGGTGGGGCAGGGTATGGGCTGGACCTTGGAGGCAGCATTGTGGCCTAGCAAAAAGAACTGGGCTGAGAACCAAGATAAGAACTCCTGCCAATCTTGCTGTATTGCCACCAAAAGGCTGTGTGACCTTGTCCTCTTCTCTGGGCCCCAGAATCTCAGAGCCAGAAAAGATCCCCAAGTCACCAGTCAGGACCGTACATTAGACTATCTGCTTTCTAAGTTCCCTCTAAGATTCCTGAGTCTAAATGCCCTGACATTGTATATGCTATTTTTCAGACTGACATTTAGCATTTTATATTCTACAGTTTTTTGGTCACTAAAGTTCTTTGTTCTTTTGTTCTAAGAGTCCTTCTGTCCCTGACATTCCACGTTCTGAAAACCCTCCCAGTACAGACATTCTGTACAGACATATGGTCTAAGGTTAGTTGACATTGTGCATTTGAAGGTCCCCATAGCTTTGAGATTTTGAGCATTAAGAGCCCTCGCTCCCTGCCCAGTTCTGACATCCTACGTTCTAAGGGTTTTCTTGACTCTGACGTTCACTGACCACCTATAACTTTGACATTCCACTCTAAGATATCGTGTATCCTAAGGTCCCCTCAACTCAGACATGTGTGTTCTAAGGTTACCCCAGCTCTGACATTCTGGGTTCTAAGGTGCCCCCAATTCTGAAATTGTGTGTTCTAAGATCACTCCAGCGTTGACATTCTGTTTTAAGGTTCTCCTACTCTCAGCTCTAATAATCTCTATTCTGAACTCCTTCCTAGCTCTGACATTCTATGTTCTCTGACAGAATGCAAGTGTAGTAATTCATTGATATTCAGCAAACCTTTATTAACGTGTGTGCTAGGGTCAGGGCTGTCTCCTGGGCTGGGCTGTGACAATGGCACAAGAAGCAGCTCACATCCCTCACCCTCAGGGTGTTCTTTGGCTTGTGGGCATAAGACAGATGGGGTCTGGGTAGTTATAATAAACAGGGTCGTCAGAGTGGGAGATGTCTGTTTCTAAGACTTGGAAACTCCTATTTAATGGCTACTTACCTCCTTCTCCACTGGAATGAGGGGCAGCATGTAGAATTCAGAGGGACTTTAGATTGTGGAGTGCACCTAGGTCTCATTCAACAAAAGAGGAAGGACCTTGGAATGTGGCATCACAGAATGCTGGGTTTGGTGTCAGAGAAAGGGGTTCAAATACTGGGTCTGATCTGTCCCTTCTCCTCTAGATCTGCATTCCATGACCCATAAACCCCTGGGGAAACTATCTGGGAACTACTTCCTCACCCCCCACTCCCTACACATGCACTGAGCCCACCATCAATGAGGAAATCCTTGCCAGGAGGCCCTGCTTGGTGCCACCTTGACCACCTGAAAGAGCCAGTCCCTGGATGCTAGAGTTGTCAAATTTAGGGGTAGGAAGGGATTTAATTGTCCAAATGGTCTAACATATACTTTAAAATAATGCCTATTTTAGCATATCTGACAAGTGGTCGTTCAGACCTCTCCCCAAAAGGAACCCATCCTATTTACAAGAAGCTTGATTTGACACCCCCCCCCAACCTACACACACCTTTGCACCTTCTAGCCATTGTTCTCTGCATTCGAATAGTAGCTCCAGAAGAGATACTGAATATCTTTGGAGGGAATTCATGGTACAGTGTGTGATGCGGTGGATGAGCATTAACGAGGGGGGTCTGATGGCCTTGGGGTGAATACTCTTTTGTTGTTCACTACTTGTATAGCCTTAGCTGAGTCACTCCCTGGCTCTAGGTGTCAGTTTCCACATTTGTAAAATGAAAGGGTTGGGTTGGAAAGTCACTCCCAGTTCTAGATTCTATCATGCTACAAGGGCACAAGCCTCTCCTGCTTGGGCAGTTAGAGGTTCAACAAAAAACATGGGGGAAGATAAGGTCAGAGAAAACCTGCCCAGGCAGGATTTCAGCTAGATGTCCAGAGAACCTGCATGATTCCAAATGCATTTTATTGTCTGCAGCCTATAAAGTTTTGCATTTCCAAACAGGTACTGCAGCATCTGGGCTTCTCTATCGAGGCAAGCCAAACTGTGCCAGACATAAGTACATGGTGACACTCAGCCAGGTTCTATGGAGCAGCCAACACAGCCGACTGACTGGGAAAAGAATAAATGGGGGTGTGGGGAAAGAGGAAGGGAAGGAAGAGCCAAGTCTGGGGCAGGGAGGCCTGAGAAGAGCACTTCTCAGGGCAGGGAGGGCTCTCTCCGAGGTTCCCCCTCAGTCCCTGAGTCTTCAGTCCTGTGGCTGGAGCTATCTGCGTGGGAGGGCACTTGTCGCACTAGGGTCAGTATTTCTGTTGCCCAGCGGTCTAGCTGGGACCTGGCTGCCTCATCCTCACTAAGGCTGTCTGGGCTGGAGTCAGAGCCTTCCTCGGCACTGCCCACAGGTTGCTTGCAGACAGGGCAGGTCCTGCGAAGGGCCTGGGAGAACCAGGGGTCAATGCATTTGCAGTGGTAGACGTGAGTACAAGGTAGGGTCTTCAACCGGTCACCCTCCTCATACTCATCCAAGCAGATGGCACAAACATCATTTTGGCGGGTGAAGGCATGCATGTGTGTCTTCTTCCGGGTGTGGGTCTTGGCTGCGGTGCCCCGCTCCCGCCACTGCCACCAGTACAGCCAGACCTTCCTCAGGATGAGCAGCGTGGACATCAGCAGGGTCACCGTGCGACCCAGCACCCAAGAGACAGACAGGACAGGGTGGCAGTCAAGTTCAGTGTAGTGGTGGTGGTTGGGTAAGAGAACAACATGGGCATCCTTGTTGCCACACAGGATGACCCGAAGGTCCTTGGACGTGGCCTCGCTGACAAAAACCGATGGGATCTTGATCTGTTGCCGGATGTCATCATATACGTGCACCATGTTGACTAGGTCATTGGAGTGGACATTGTGGATAATGACTGCCTTGTAGCCAGCCTGTTGGGCATGGAGGACCTTGAGGTCAAAAGTGCAATCGAAGCGGCGGACCAGAGCAATGGAGCCAAGGGAGTGGTTGGATATCATTGGACCTTCAATGGGCTGGCAAGCATTGGGTGGCCGGGCCTCAATCAGGTACCCTCGAATGCCGTCCTCCGACAGGGGAGCCCCAAACAGGGCAGGTGCATCACTGAAGTCCACAGCACTGGCACTGTCGTTGGCCACTGCCCGGACCAAGGCCTTGCTGGCTGGCAGCTCCAAAAGCAGGAAAAGGAACACCACAGGCCTTGGGAAGTGGAAGGCCATACCCCATGTCCTCACTGTCCCCATGGTTGGGGGGTTGTGTTGTGGAGGAGAATGGATGAGATCTCACTCTTCCCTTGCTGACTCACACTTAGTGCTCCTGTGTGGTGTGGTGGGGCTTGAGTGGGTGACTAGAGTTCTGAAGATATACTTACATCCCCTGTTCATTGGCAGGAGCCTCAGTCGGCTAGATATGAGAGGTGCCACAGTGTCCGGGGGGCCATAACAGGGACAGGGGGCCTTAGGAGAGGGAGGCCTCCTAGGAAGATGGAGAAAAGCCTGGAGGCAAGAGAGAGTGAGCAACCTCACACAAGACTCACTGACCCCTGGAGACTCAGGGTAGGGGGCATCCCACCTTCTTTAGGCCCTCCTGTGCATCCACTGACTGCCTACTCCTGCCAGATAATTCTCAGTCTTTCCCCCTACCCCTTGGGGGCCCTGTCTGCTGGGGGAGGTGAATGATTCTAGAATCCCTCTGGTCCTCATTGTGACATCACTGATTACAGCTCCCTCTCCTTTCCCCCTCCCCCAGAACACACGAGCTATCTGGGTAGCCTGCCAGGGCTTCATACACATCCCGCCTTCATCTCCCTGCCTCTCTCTGGCCCAGCTCCCATCTCCCCATTGCTACCCACCCCCCTTCCCAGCCCTTCCTCTTCACTTTCTTTTCATAGTATGAGTCCCTGAATAGAAGTAGCATCAGATACTAAGTGGAGGGAGGAGGACCTAGACCCTGTTTGAATGACTGAGAGGCCAAGTTTGGCTTTGCTGGAGTCCTTCCTTAAAAAGAGGTTCAAGAAAAGCCCCACTCTGAGACCTTCTAATGGCTTCCAACTTCTTTCCCAGGCTCTGGGGCCCTGGGGATGGGTCTTGGCAGCCAGAATCAGCCTGCTGAGGTTGGAGGTGGAAATGGGAGGAGGAAGAATTTCAGGCTGCTACATACACACTGGCATCTTCTGACATGTTGAAAGGGAGGACCTGCCAGCTACTGGGCCTTTCTCAAAGATCTCTTCCTAGGACCTGGGTTCAAATTCTTGCTACCAACTTGCACTTCCACTAACAGCCAAAACCAGAACAAAACTGCTGTCTTTATAAAGGCTTCAGAGCTGGGACCCAGCAGGATGCTGAGTGCTTTGCACTATCTGAGTTTGATTTGGTTGGGGCCTGGGTTTAGCTAAGATGCCATCTCCTTCCCCCATGAGGCTTTTTCTCTCTGTTAGTTCTCTTTCTTTCCCTCCCTCTTCCCCTTCCTCCCTCCCCCCCCAAACTGCTTTGTGGCTTTTTTCTCTTGGGCCCCCCAAAGAAATGTAAACTCCCTGAGGGCAGGAATTATTTTTCATTTCTGCCTTTGCATCCCTAGCACACAGTATTTAATAAATTTAACATTTAACAAATTCAAGTTGACTAGAAGAGAATAGACTACACTAAAGAGAAGAGTAGAATGAAATAGGCTAAAACAGAACCGATTAGAATAGCCTAGAACAGACTAGAACAGGACGGATTCAAATGCACTAAAACCTCCTGACACAGGAAGGAGCCTGCTCTCTATACTGGGGTACAGCTGAAGGTATCTCTCTCTACCCCTGCACCTCCACCCCCTGGTGCTCTTAATCCGTCAGCCCAAGTAGACAGACAGGCCATGGGAAGGAAAGGAACCTGCCAAGGAGGGAAACTGGAAGACACCCAGCATTGTGAACTTGGGTTTGAAGTCCTGATATCTAGGTACTCTCCATGTGACCCTGGACAAGTCTCCTCTTTTGGCCTCAGTTTTCCCATTTGAAAAGTGTATGGGGGCGGGGTGGAGAAGGACGAATACTCTTAAAGTTGTTTTTAACTCTGATATTCTATGATTCTTCGGCTCTCACCCAGGGAAGGAAGTAAAGCTTCAAAGATCCTGCAGAGATGCTGGAACAGAGCAGGTGGTTAGAGGTGGCAGAGACGGCTTCCTATCCTCCTTCCTCATAGAGGTGGCTGGGTCCAGATTCCAGAAGAAGGTCCCTGCTGCCCCTTTGGAAGTCAGTAGCAGAGTCACCATTGGAGAGGTCCAGACCCCAAAGGCTGTGAGCTCCAGATCTGGCCCCTAAGCCTCCCTGTCCAGAGGAGATCTCCTTTTATTCCATGCATCATGTGCCCTGAGATCTCCAGTTGTAGTTCTAGAAGAACTAGACTGGATAGATAGAAAGACATTTATCCATCACTTTGAAATTTATATTATAAAGTACTTTACAGTCATTTTTCATTCTGGCCTCAGAACAATCCTGTCAGATGGCATTAACCCGGCTTAATGGATGAAGACACCTGGAAAAGTGAAGGGGTCTGACACCTAGTAAGAGTAGGTGGTTAGATTTGAACCCGCTTCTTCCAGACTCCAGGTCCAGTGCCCATTCTGTGACATCATACTGCCTAGGGAGGATTTAAAGGCCAAAGATGCCCTTGAGGGTCACCTTGTCCAAGTCTGCCATATTACAGCTGAAGAAACTCAGATTATGAAAGATTCAGAGCTTAGCCATCTATGCCCCCACAGTCCAGTGACCTCACTCTGAAAGATCCCTCTGCCCCTGTAGCCCCTTCTTCTGATTGGTTGTTTTCTCCTGGAACTTCTATTTTAAGGAAGGACTATAAGGTCTGTGACAATCGCTCCTTTATTCCTCTTTGGACCCCACTCCTGACTCCCCAGATATCTTTCTCTTCAATGCCTCCATATGGATGTTCTCCCTGCAACATTCCTGTTTTTTAGTTTCCTTTTTTGTGTTAATATAAAGCAGGGACTGTCTGTAATAGAGGGAGGGACTGTCTTTGCACCCCTAGCATTTAGCACACAGTACCTGGTTCATAGTATTTAATAAGTGCTTAATGATTTGTTGACTAAATTGTCCCTTTCCTTCTCAGTTTTCTCCTCTTTAAAATGGGAATAATCCTTGTACTCCCTACCTATAAGTGTTTTATATTACATGTAACTCAGGTTTGACTGTGGGCTCCTTGAGGGCAGACTATTTTTTGCCCTTTTGTGTAACCCCAGCACTTAGCCTAATGCCTGGCATATAGTAGGTACTTAATAAATGTATATTGGCTGACTACTCTTATGAGGAAGGCACATAGATGATAAATACAAGGCCTGAGTGGTTTGTTGGAACTCAGTGCATGGCTTCTGACCAGAGAGATTGGGGTGGGGGAGTCAGAGCAGGGAATAAGTTTGCATTAACTCAATCCCAGATCATGACAGCTCCAAAGCTGAGTGGATTGACTTGATCAGAAAGCAGGGCCTGGGTCCTGAGCTCTGGTGAAAGGGATCACTTAGCTTGTAAATGTCAGAGCCCAAGTCTGAACTCAAGTCTCTTCTGACTCTGAAATGAAAACAATGATACGCAACCCTTTCCTGGGGGTATTGGGAAGACAAAGTGTCCTAAATCTTACAATGCTATTGAAATCAGTCAACAATATTTACTTATTAAGTTTGTGCTTATACATATATATGTGTATATATACATATATATTTATATATATGTGTGTGTGTGCATATATGTGTGTGTGTGTATATAATGCTATTGTGTCAGAGATGCAAAGAAAAGTAAAAAAGAAATGGGAAGTGGGTGGAGTGGGTGCCATCTTTAAGGGCAAGGTCTATGCTATTTTTTCTTTTTGAGCCTTTAGCATGGAGCTATACAGAGTCAATGCTCAATAAGCATTAAAGTCCATTAAATTTACATGCCTAATCCATCCTCCACACAGTGGCCAAAGTGATATTCATTTTTTAATTTATTTTCAAGATTAAATCTCCCTATGTCACCCTGGTTGGAAATGCAGGAACTATTCAGATTGTCAGGGAGGCTTTGACCTATTCTTCTTTCCATAAAAGGAAGCTGTTTTTGGTTGTCCCTTCTTAGACAACAAAGTGCTCATGGGCTTGCCATTTTAATACCCAACCAAGTGTGGACCCCCAATTGGATTAGCCCACTGCTGCTCAGAACTCCTGTACTCAAGAGATCCACCAGCCTGAGCCTCCCCTATAGCAAAGGTTACATATCACACCACCACACCCAGCTTTCTAAAGCACAAAGCTGACCAAGTTACTTCCCCTCTTCAATAAATGACAGTGGCTTCCTATGACCTCTGGGATAAGATACAAACTCCTCCATTGGACATATAACATCCTCTACAATCTGCTGCAATCTTTCTAGCTTATTGAATGAGAAAGCATCAAGTGCTCACTATGTGTCAAACATTGTGCTAAGCTTGGAGAAACAAATACAAAAAGCAAGACAATCAGTGTCTGCCCTCAAGGAGCTTGCATTCTAAAAGGAGAAGAGAGCCCATATAGGGAAGAATGGGAAGTCAAAGATCTGCTCAGTGAAGTAAGTGAAAGAGCAATGGGTCTCCGGTCAGGTGACAGGAAGAGAAGTAGAAGATTAGGCTGGATAGATCCGGTAAATTGTCACCAATGTGGGGGAGGGGTGGGAATGCTACTGCCTACCACTGTTAGCCCTTTTCACATGGTCTATGGTCCAGCCAAACTGGTCTTATTTCTGTTTCTCACAGATCACAATGCACATCAAACACAATGCGCCATTGAACTTTGCCAAATTTTGGCACAGGTTGTCCACCATACCTAACATGCACGCTCTCCTCACTTTTCTAGTTCAGAAGCCCTAGCATCCTTCAGATCTTAACTCAGATGCTAACTCCTACATGAGGTCTTTCCCCTTAGCTGAGGGTACCTCTCCCCTGAAATTATCTTTTTATATCTGTATTTCCATTTACTTCTATATGTATACATTGTGTCCACCAATCAAAAGTCAGTTTCCCTGAGAGTTAGGACATTTTTTTTCACTTTTTGTTTTTGTACCTGAAAGTACTTTGTACTTTGTTCAGGGCAGCCAGGTGATGCAATGGATGAAGTTCTGGACCTTGAGTCAGGAACCCTCATCTTTCTGAGTTCAAATTTGGCCTCAGACATTTATATAACTCTAATGTGATGTTCACAGTGCCCACAGTGGCTATGAATATGCTGATGTAATTGTGAATCGCAAAAACGTAACAGACCTCCACATGGAAGACAGAACCAAAACATTTATTCAAATACCAGAAAGCCAGAACCCCAAACCAGAAAGTCAAATCCATCATAACAACCAAGAAGTTGGGTACACATAACCAATGCAGCAAACACAAACATTCCTGAGCCTTCCCTCTGTTAGGTCTTCAAAACAAAACAGGCCCCCTTAAACAAAAATGCTCCTCTCTCACTCACAGTAGCTGTTCAGCCACCACCTGCTTGCTCCCAGATGTTGTGGCTTTTCTCCTGCTCCTTCTTGTTCTACCCTTCCTGTTCCACCCTTTTGACAAGTTCCTTCCCCCCGCCCCCCACCTCCAGCTCCATTTGGTTACATTTGGTCTATTAAGGGACAGGGAAGATTTTCAAATTCCCATTCACATTACAATTTACTAACTGTGTGACCCTCAGTAAGTTATTTAACCCTTTTTGTCTCAGTTTCTTCATCTGAAAGTGAGCTAGAGAAGGAAATGGCAAACCATTCTAGTGGCAAAGATTGCCAAGAAAACCCCAAATGGGGCCATGAAGAGTGGGACACATCTGAAACAATTAAACAACAATTTCCAATATCTAGCCTAATGTCTGGCACAGAGGAAGTGCTTAATAAATGCTTGTGAATGGATAGACTGAATTTCATTCAAACTAATTTGCAGACTTTGGGTACTATATCCTTTTGCTCCAGCTGCAACTTTTGGGGGGTCCAGACCGCCTGTATGGGGAACTTTCTGGTATGGAAACTGCCTCCATCAAAGTAAGTCATCAATCTTTCTGTAACTCCTACCTCAAAGAGTTTCCCAGATCATCAAGTGCCTTGTCACTTAAACATTCATTAACCCAGGCAACCACATCACTTGAATGTATCAGAGGCAAGATTTGAACCCAGACCATCCTGACTTGAAGGCAGATTCTATAATCACCTCACCATGCTCCAGTCAATTACAATAAGAATTTTTAAAATGCCCCATGTTTCTTTGCATCCCTTTGAAGAGTCATGTTAACTCTAGAGGCTGCTGCTGTGTTAATTTCATAGGTTCTAAGCTTGACTGACAAATTAAATAAATCTAAGTAGCTCCACTATTGAAATACTATGCATGGTCATTACTTGCCTTTTTTGCTCAGTGGGTGGGAAGGACTCCACCATTGCCTGCCTTTTGGGCTCCTAGGCCGGTGTGGTTTTCCTGAGAGTACCCAGTTGGGGTTTAAGTTCCCTGAGGATGTACTAGTGAAGAGGGTGCCCAAAGAGAGTTAGGGTTGCCTGAGACCCCAAAATACCAACATGCCAGGTCCTGCAGAAAGAATTTCACTCAAGTCTTCTCAGCCAAAGGAAAACAAAGTTTATTAAAAGCTCAAGTTTGCCATATGGGGTAGACTCCTAAGGAGCCAGTCTATGCTAGGTCGTTCTATGGCACTTTCACACAGTAAGTCTGTGCTAAGCTATTCTGTGGTGCTCTCACACACATGGAGGGAAGATGGGATTCTTATATACAGAGGAATCTCGGGGTGGTCTAGAGGAGGAGTTTGGGGAGGGTCTTCAGGAAGAGTTAATGAGGTGGATGCAAGACTGGATTGATATTTTGATAGGCTCATGGGTGGGAAACAGATGGTCAATGGAGGGCCAGGCTCGTAACAGAGATTTGGGCCCAGTCACAATGAAATATTTATGGCCTCTGCAAATGCCTCATCAAGTGGGAAGATTCAATCAGACTTCAAGGGGTTTCCCAGAGCATGTACCTCAAAGATTCAAGGAGAGCTCAAGGAGGGTCCCAGACCCTACACTTCATCACTGGAAAGCCTTTGGCCAACCAGGTCAGATAGGAACTGTGATCAGCACCTTGGTCAGCATCTAAGGGAAAGAGGTATCAGAAGCACTTCCCTTCTCTAGGTGGGAAACAAAGCTTCCAAAACTAGAATAGAGGTCCTGGTGACCAATTGCTTTGGAGTCCTGGTTGGCCAAGATGGTTACAAATCCCTTCCCCAGCCCGGAACTCGGTTTCTTCCTCTATAAAATTATATAGTTGAACATCTATATCAGGAACTCTTAAAAAATTCACAGACACCTATGGGGTATCTATGAGTATATTTCAGGGGATCCATAAACTTGTATGGGGGTGAAAATTACATCTTTATTTCAATATAATTGGTTTCCTTTGTAATCCAATTGTTTTATGCCCTTAAAACATTATTCTGAAAAAGGGTTCATAGACTTCACCAGACTGCTAAAGGGGTCCATAACATAAAAAAGTTAGGTCTTGATGATCTAGGTGGTCTTTATGATGAGGTGTAGGCTCTGGAACCCTGCCTAGAGCTCTCCTGGAATCTTCCCAATGGAAGGCATTTGCCTAAGGTTATGGGCCTAAAGTTGTGTCTCTGCCCAAGTCTTTAGCCCTCCTTTGTTCCAATAGTTTTCCACCCTTAATGTTCCTGTTCCCACCCTTGAACTGGCCTGGCACACCACAGTCTGTGGTCTCCAGGTAGCCTCCACCAGCTTCCCACCCTTAATCACTCATTATTGGAGTCTGACCTCATCTGACTCCTCCTGAAGACCCTCCCCAAACTCCTCCTCTAGGGCACCTCTAGATCCTCCAACAACCTTTCTGTATATAGAATCCTATCTCCCATTCATGTGGTGTGAGAGCGCCACAGAATGTCTTAGCACAGACTTGCTCTGTGAGAAATGCCATAGAATGACCTAGCATAGACTGGCTCCTTAAGAGTCCACCCCATATGGTGAACTTTTAATGAACTTTCAATAAACTTTACTTTTCTTTGGCTGAGAAGACTTGAGTGGTATTCTTTCTGAAGGACCTGGCATGGAGGTATTTTGGGGTCTCCAGGCAACCCTAACCCTCTTTGTGGGTACCCTCTTCATTTAGGGCCCCTTCCAGCTCTGACATTCTGTGTTTTAAGAACCTTTGTTGGCTTCTTTTAAATCTCAGTCAAAATTCCACTTCCTAAAGGAAGGAAGACCTTCCCAATCCTCCTTAATGTTAATATCTTCCTTCTGATGGTCATCTCCAATTCATCTTGTACATATTTTGCTTGTTCTTAGTTGTTTGGGTCTCCCCTATGAGATTGGGCTCCTTGAGAGCAAAGGTTATCTTGTTCCCACCTCTGTACCCCAGCACAGTGTACATGGTGGGCTTTTAATAAATGTGTTTTACTAAATCAAAAGTCCTTTCCAATCCTAAACCTTATGATTCATTCCTAGAATGACCAGATCCATTCCTAGAACACATATTATTCTTGAGGGAGCTCGATTACTTCCTGTATGTAGTGAGGAATGATACCTCCACAGCCTACTACCACCCCTACCCTCCACAAACACTAGACACATAGGAAAGTAAATGCCTAAAAATGGGTCTTAGAGAGGCATTATGGCATAATAGATAAGAGAGGTAGCCTTAGAATTACTAAGACCTGAGTTCAAGTAGCACTTGAATGAATGAATAAATAAATTTAAGTGCTTACTTCACTGAGCTAAGTCCTGGGAATACAAATTTAAAACTTAACCAGTCCCTGCCCTAAAGGAGCTCACTTTCTAATGGGGAAGACAACACCCATGGAAGGTTTCAGCTACTATTCAGATGTAAAGGTCCCGTGGTCCTTAGGGGGCAGCAGAAAAGCAGATGGTAATGACTCTTTTTAAATGTCATTACCACTGACAAAAATCCTCTCTGTTTCTGATGTAGAACTGTTTGACATTGCCAAGGACTTTAATAGCAGGATTTCTTTTCTCCATTTTCAGTAACTGCAGCTGTAGCCCCTGCTGGAGTAGTGACTGAGGCCACATCTTCTCAGGATGTTAATGACTTTGGGCACTGAGTGGGAGACTTGCTATTTCCAGTTTTCTTGGATTCAGGGTCTGAGTGGAGATGGTGGTCAAGATAGTGATGGTGGCCAATGGTACCTCTTACATCCCCCTCAGGAAACCTTGTTGTTTCAGCTAGGCTGGCGTGCCTGCCCTGTGTGTGGCAGTTGGTAGAGTTGACCGGCCCCTTCTCCATAGGTATTTCATCCCTGGATGATGGCTACTGGGGCCAGAGGCAGGACTAGTGGTCTGGGAGGTGATGCCACTAGTAAGGCTTTGTCCCTATTTGACTCTTGGTGGCAGTTGGCCTGCAACTATCCCTAGTGATGAGGAAGGTGGGCGCCCCCCTCTCTACACTGATTTCTCCCCTTAATAATGGCTTTGCTAGGGGTAAGTCTGGTGTTCTGAGGGTCGGTCATTCTCTAGGCTCTTGGGCTCAGGGTCCTGAACTGTGCCCATCAAGGTCTGAGAGGAAATGATAATTAAGTCTGTGGTGATGATCTGAACTGCCAGACACAGGTGATCCCTTTCCCCATCTCTCCTTCACAGTTTCACCTCTAACTAGATAACAGCTGTATGACCTTCAGCAACTCATTTAACCTATTGTTGTTCAGTCATTCCAATCATATCCAACTATTTGTGATTCCATTTGGGGTTTTCTTGGCAACACTAATGGAGTGCTTTGCCGCTTCCTTCTGCAGCTCATTTTACAGATGAGAAAACTGAGCAAAAGGGTTAGGTGACTCACCCAAGGTCACACAGCTAGTTGAGACCAGACTTGAACTCAGGAAGATGAGTCTTCCTGACTCTTGGCCCAGCACTCTATCTATCCACTGTGTCACCTAGCTGCCCCCATTTTAACCCATTAACTCCCATTAAATCTTTAAGTTTCTAAGAAGGTTCTGATTATTCCTGGTAGAAGTTCTTCACTGAGAGATCAGTTCTGTCTGGTCAAATAAATAAATAAATGAAACCCCAAGAGGGGTTAGTCTTCTCCAAAGTCACATAATAAGTTCTATTCAATCCAGTGAGCATTTATAAAGCACTTATTATGTGCAAGGCAGGCTGGCAGGAAGCCTTTATTAAAGCACTTACTATGTGAGAAGTATTGTAAGTGCTTGTGAAAATACAAATATAAACCAAAAAGAAGTCAGTCCCTGCCCTCAAGGAGCAAGGGATTTGAAGGGGTGAGGAGAAGGTATCCCCTACCCAGGGACGTGGCAAAGTCCAGATTCAAAAGCATGACTGAGGGGAACGAAGCAGAACCAATATGGGTCTGTAATGGTAATCAATTTGTTTCATATTTAGGGCTAAGTGGATAGGATACTTAGGGCTAAGTAGATCATATACTTAGGGTTAAGTAGATCCTAGTAACTTAGGGCTAAGTATAGAACTCTGTCCATTGGTGGAAA